>CM029484.1:29237432-30437432 GCA_017140395.1 Eucalyptus lansdowneana | reverse complement strand
TGTGCGATAAACTTTCACAAAAATATAAATAGGAGTTTAGGTATAGAGAAATTTGCACACAACAAAATTATAGTTATTCGTTTAGCTTTATAGGTGATATAAATGGCCATTCTTAAGAAATTTTTTTTTCAAATTATTAGAATATTCAAATAATAAATCACACCTTAATTGAACAATTTCAATTTTTAGAATAATCGTTCATAAAATTTTACACAAATATTTTTAAAATAAATATTGAAAATGGGCATTCGCGGAGTTCCGTTCATTTTCTCTCTCAACTGAGCAATTTCTTCACTGTAGCTCAGTTTCTGGTTCTTGAGCTGCTGCGACCCATCCGGCCATCCTTTGGACGCGATTCTCGGAGGGAAGACACATCTCTACCCTCCTCAAATCCTGTCCGAAGCGATTCACCCGGTTTGGCCCCAATCATCGGATCTCATTGTTCGTGGTTAGGGTTTTGGTGCGACTCTGTTCCGCTTCTGGTGTCTGAGCTGGTTCGTCCTCAGCCGGCCATTAATAACGATTCTTGGAGGTAAGCCTTCTCCTCTTCCCTCCTTGAAATCCCGTTTGCTCCTGCTATGGCATGTATGCTGAGCTATCGTTGAGCTGTGCTCCGGTGCTTGTGCGAGTGCTTTGTTTCGATCTGCGTTGAAGCTATGGCCTCGTCTAGTAATCCAATGGGACGGGGGAAAGACAAAATGCAGAATACCTCTGGGCGTAGTCGTAGCCGTGCTAGGTATGCCTCTCGAGGCCGTGAGGGAAGGCGTTTGAATGACTTGAACAGGGATCGGTCCAAAGCCCCTCAGACCCGTTCATGGGTAAATGTTGCTAGTCTGTCGGCCAAGGGCTATGAATTAGGCTTTGCACCCCCTGTATCAGTGGGAAAGAAGTCTGTTGTGCGGTTATCGGATAATGCAAGGTATGCAGGGGATCCCAAATGGAACAATTGTCTGGTCGGCTACTTTGTGGGGAAAAAATGTGCCGTTTAGAATCACTGAAACAGCCTTGAAACAAGCTTGGGGCTCTCATCTTTCAGAAGTCTTGGCAAATGATGATGGATTTTACTTCTTTATCATCCCGGACAACGAATTTAGGAGGAAAATCCTGGATGAAGGCCACCTAACAGTGGCTAGAATCCCTCTGGTTCTGAAGCAGTGGCACAAGGATATGGAATTGAAGAAAGATCTCCAATCATCGGTCCCGGTCTGGATTCGCTTGAAAAATATTCCATTTGCATATTGGTCGGCACCAGGCATTAGTGAGATTGCTAGTGCAGTGGGGAGGCCTCTTTATGTTGATCCTTTGACCGAAAAAATGAAGCACCTATCATTTGCCAGAGTTTGTGTAGAGATATCGGCAAAGCTGGAAAGGTGCGAGGAAGTTGAAGTATGGGTGGATGAGAAGGTTTTCTCTGTTCAGGTACTCTATGAATGGAGACCAAATTCGTGTATGAAGTGTTGTGCATTTGGCCATAACTGCTTGGATAAGGTGAACCCCAAGCAAACCCCTGTAACCGCGAAACCCTTTACTGCTGCTGCAGGGCCTGTTATACCTCATGTGAATGAGAATTCGAATGATCAACTTAATGGTTGGAAGCAAGTAACGAACAAGAAGATGAAACATCAGCCGAGACAAAAGGTGGACTCCACTCCTCCAATCTCGACTCTAAAAGCTAAGGTATATACTGATCTTCCCCTATCCTCCTCGGCAAATGATGATCAAAATGAGCAAATCAGGTTGGATGCAGCAAGTACAGCTCCGTCAATGGCCCTGGTGGTGCCGAATTCTGGAGATGCCATGGCAATAATTCCATCTTCTGAGGAAGATTCGGAAGAGGAAGTGAATGCGGGTAGTAGTAGCAGCGATGATGAAGAAGACCTGAATCCTGCTGAGCCGAGTCAAGACTCTGACTTGAATGCTCCCTCTAGCCAGCAAAATGTCCCTAAATCTGCAGTGATTACTCCCTCAAATGTTGGCCAAAAAGGAACCGCAATGGGCACGCCTTCTAACGCCTCTCGCAAAGGGACGAATAGGAGGAAGCCACCCAAACGGCGATAACGATCCTCTCTGGTTGCTGTTTTTTTGTTTCTATGTTTATCGGTATATGGAATATTAGGGGCTTAGGGAACCCCATTAAACAAGCGGAAATCAGGAATTTTGTTAGGACTAACAATCTCTGCTGTGTGGGAATTGTTGAGACAAGGATCTCCCATGCTGCTTTTAACTCTATTACTTCGGTTCTTCTTCCGGGTTGGAATTGGCCTAACAACTATAATCACTCTTATAAGGGGAGAATATGGGTGGGTTGGAACCCCCGAGAGGTTACTTTTTTGGTTAATGCCTCCTCGGTTCAAGCTATTCATGGTAGCCTTACATGGCTTGCCTCTGGAAATTCCTTATTTCTTTCGTTTATCTATGCGGAGCACAGCTTTGGGTTGAGACGGCTATTATGGGAGGATCTTGTCCATACCGGTGGCCTTCTTTCTTCTTCGCCGTGGATCATTGCTGGTGACTTTAATGCTATTCGGGACCCCTCGAATAGGATTGGTAGTTCTAATTCCTGGATCCCCGCTTTTGATGAGTTTAGAGATTGCCTTGTTCAAGCTGGCTTGGATGATCTTCGATACACTGGTTATAGGTATACTTGGGCTACTTCTTCAGGGTCCAACCGAAAGCAAAGTAAAATTGATAGGGTATTGGTTAATGCCCAATGGAATGCTAAATTCTCCTTCTCGGAAGCCTCTTTTTTAGCTCCGGGCATTTCGGACCACACTCCGATGGTGGTTAAAATTATGCCTGTCCCCAAGTCTTCTAAGCCGTTTAAGTTCTTTAACTACTGGATGACTCATCCGGATTTTACCAGGCTGGTTTCGGAAGTGTGGGCCTCTTCTTTCTATGGATCGCCAATGTTTATTCTTTGTGCTAAGCTCCGCCTCCTCAAAAGCAGACTCAAGCAGCTTAATAGGGATTCCTTTTCGGAAGTATCTTTGAGAACTGAGGAGGCTAGACGAGCTCTTCAAGTTACTCAAGATGCTATTCAAGCCGATCCCATGAATCCCTTCCTTGTTGAGACGGAAAAGCAACAGATTCAAGCCTTTTCAGTTCTAAGGCTCAAAGAGGAATCGTTTTATAGGCAAAAGTCTAGAGTTCGTTGGTTGAAAGACGGGGACCTAAATACTAAATTTTTTCACCAAGTCGTGAGGTACCTCCAAAATAGAATCATCTCCTTAACCAATGGGGATGTTACCACCTCGGACCCGGCGGAAGTTCAAAAGATGTTCGTTGATCATTTTCGTGATCTTTTGGCTGCTTCCCCTTCTTCGTCTTGTCCAGGGAAGGAGGAGATTCAGGCTGTTCTTAATCATTCCCTGGATGTGGAGTAGGTTTGTTTTCTATCTAGGCCTATTATGGATATGGAAATCAAGGAAACTCTCTTCTCTCTTGCGGTAGGAAAAGCCCCCGGTCCTGATGGATTTAATGTTGAATTTTTCAAGCATTCTTGGGATATTGTTGGTGCTTCGATAATATCGGCAGTTAGAGATTTCTTTGAAACGGGCGAGCTATTGAAACAAATTAATGCTACCATTCTTGTTTTAGTACCCAAAATCCCTAATGCTTCAACTGTCCATGACTTTCGGCCAATTGCTTGTTGCAACACTATATATAAATGCATCACTAAACTCATTGCAAACCGGATGACTCATGTGCTGCCTAGCATCATTAGTTCGACCCAAAATGCTTTCGTCAAGGGGAGACACATTAGTGATAATATTTTGCTAGCCCAAGAGCTCTTCAATGGCTTCCACCATGACCCCTATCGGGCCAAATGTGCTATTAAAGTGGACTTTCGGAAAGAGTATGACACGGTGAGATGGGACTTCATTGAAGTTTGCATGCAGGCATTCGGTTTCCCTCAGAATTTTATTGATCGAATTATGGCTTGCATAAGATCCCCTAAATTTTCCATATCCTTAAATGGTGACCTTCATGGATTTTTTGCAAGTGGAAGAGGTATTCGTCAAGGAGATCCAATGTCGCCTTATATATTTACTTTAGTAATGGAAGTTTTTACCGGTTTCTTGGATATCCAAACCAGCCACCCCTCGTTTCGGTTTTTTGGCGGTGTAAATCTTCCAAGCTTTCCCATCTATTTTTTGCCGACGATGTGCTATTATTCTCGGAAGCAAGCATTGCCTCTGTGGAGCTTTTGAAGGCTGGGATTGACTCCTTTTCGAATTGGAGCGGTTTGGCGCCGAACGTGAGCAAGAGTGAGGTATATCTATCCGGTGGATCGCCTATTTTGCGAAATGACATCTTGAACAAGCTAGGCTTCCAGGTTGGTACCCTTCCCTTTCGGTATCTTGGAATCCCTGTTATTTCCTCGAGATTAGCAAAGGCGGATTGTGTGGCTTTGGTAAATGCAATTACAGCTTGAGTCCAATCTTGGACACATAGATTTTTGTCACTTGCCGGTAGAATCCAGCTTATAAAATCAGTTCTCCACTCTATTCAAGTATATTGGGCAAGTGTTTTCTTTCTGCCGTGTGCTGTTCTAGATCGTATTGAAAGAATTTTTTGCCAATTTCTTTGGAAAGGACCAATACTAGGTCCTGGGGGGGCCAAAGTCTCCTGGAGTGATGTATGTTTGCCAAGGAAGGAAGGTGGGCTTGGAATTCAGTCGTTAAAGGAGAACAACATTGCCTCGATGCTTAAACACATTTGGATTCTCTTCTCAGATAAAGAATCACTTTGGTGCAAATGGATTCACTCCACTTTCTTAAACCGCAAGAACTTTTGGGTGGTCCCTACTCCGACTCATTGTTCTTGGGCCTGGAAAAAACTCCTCCGTCTTCGGGACTTGTATCAACAACATTTTAGATGGAAAATTGGCAATGGTCGAACTGCTTCGTTCTGGTTTGATCCGTGGCACATCAATGGTCCACTTTATAAGGTATTTTCCAACCAGGATATATATCGTTCGGGCATATCTCGGGTTGCTTCCGTAGCTGACGCCTTCTCATCTCCGATGGGCTGGTATGTTATTAACATCTTGGCTGGTTGGTGGGATCCCCTTCCTATATTCAACCACACTGAAGACCGAATCCAGTGGATTCATCATCCCTTGGGCCGCTTCTCTACAGCCTCTGCTTGGGATCTTTTGAGACCTAGAGGCAACGTTGTTCCCTGGTCCTCTTTTGTTTGGAGTTCTACTATGCCACCTAGATACCAGACACATTTGTGGCTTATCACCCGCAAGAGGTTGCCGACCCAGGTTCTGCTTGCTTCGGTTGGTAGACTCTCTTCAGCTACTTGTCCCTTCTGTTCATGCAGGCCGGATTCAGTAGATCACTTATTTTTTGCTTGTCATGTCCCTGGCAATCTCGCCGCCTATTGGGCAGCTAAATTTAATATATTCTGGCGCAACAAATCGTGGCTTGCGAACTTGGACTAGGCGGCTAGACGCTTCTCAGACAAAAACTTTTATGATGTGTTGGCCCGGTTTAGTTATGGAGCTCTTTGTTATATTATTTGGAAGGAGCGTAACAATATCATCTTCCGTAATTAGACTCTATGCATCCCGGCGATGAAGATGCATCTCCAGAAGGCCGTTAAGGATAAATCGTCGACCCTGAAGAATGTTGTGGATAGTTCTAAGAACAGAAGGCTGCAACGAAGCTGGGGCTTGAGTCCGTCTATCTTTCATTGATGGGGGATTTTTAGTTTTGGCTTGGTCTTTTGTTTCTTTGGTCTATTTGTCTTTTGGTCCTTGGCACCCTTACACTCTCCCGCGAATCAGGTCCTTTTGAGTGTTCATTTTGGTGGTGCCAGGCTTTTCTTGTATTTTGTGCATAATCTTATCAATACAAATCTTACATTTACCAAAAAAAAAAAAAAAATTATTTTAAAATGAAATAAAATGGAGCTTGAACTTTTTCAAATAGGAATCGATACGACAGGTGGGTGGGGGGCGGGCGTTGACACATCACCGTCGTCGAAAGTGCAACGTTGAAGGCAGGAGGGGCTCGCTTTCGCGCTTTAGATTGCCATTGGAGGTGACAAAAGTTCGGGTTTTTTTTGTTTTGTAGGGGAGCAATTGGGGACCAAATTCGGTCGTGTAAGACCCCAACGTTATCTTTTTTGCCTTTGCCCTTGGACTGGTGCTCTTGCGCCTTTTCATGCAAGTTTGGGATGGAGACATACGTACGGGTACCCCTTTCTGTCCTTTTCATTACTCTAATTTAATTAATTATTTTTTTTTGGCAAATCCCTTTTATACTAGAAGTTTACTTGCTATTATCGAAGTAGCAATAATACCCTTCATCACTTACTGTTATGTTTTCTTTCTCATTATGCGCATACATCATACCGTTTGCAATTTTATGAAAATATATTTTTTCCCACGAGTTCTTCGTCAATATATCGTTTGAGAATCGGGGGCCACATAGGCGACTTACAGGAGCACTCTTGACGATAGAATACATTTTAAATTATTAGCACAAAGGGATGTATATGCACACACTTAAGTTTTGCGGAGAAATAATCGTCCATGATGACAAAAGAAAAAAAAAAAAGAAGAAAAAGCGGGAACCAAAAAATCCGGGTCACCAAAACTCGCTCTTCGTGCCATTCAATTGACTATGTTAGGGAACTATATGTTTGTTGTTGTTACGTATGCATTCCAAATTTTAAGAATACAACTTGGTTTGGGCTTTGTTTGTTTTGTGGAAAATAATTAATTTAGAAATTTTTTTTCTAAAAATGATTGTTTGAAAATAATAGTCAATGAAAAATATTTTCATTTTCAACAAAAAATTACATTTAAATAATTTCCTTGTTGATAAAATAACTTTTCATTCATTTATTTTGGCAAACAATTGGAGTCTTAAATTGAGTTTATAAAAAATGTGAATGACGTGTTATTAATTTGTTCCTTGCCTTGACATAATCTATGTGCATAAATTGTACCAATTCCATCTTTTTGCACTTCACATTTTTATTAAGGAGAATTACCAAAAAAATTCCTAAATCTATTACAATTGTGTTGATTCAATCAATTTTTCCAAATTTGGCTAGCCGACACTAACGTGGATAATTTTTAAATATTTTTTTTGTTTTTTGAATTTTTAATTATTTTTCTTTTCTTTCTCTTTATTTTTTTCTCTTCTTTCTTCTTTTGGCTACTTGCGTCTTTCCTTGCCAATGGTTAGTGAGGGTGAGCTCATGTAGTTGTTGGCAAGGGCGACCTAGCACGCCCCTGGCGAGGCTTGACCTCGTCGTCACCGGGGGAGGTCAAGCGCACCCAGCCACTGGTGAGGCGAGCAAGTTTGACCCTGCCTAGCCACTAGATAGGCTCAACCTTGCTGTCACTAAGCAAGGTCATGCTCACCAAACCATTAGTGAGGTAAGCCCTTATTAGATCCTCACCTAGCAACGGTAACGTTGAGCCTCGCTAGCTAGTGGTGAGGTGAGACCGGCCACTGGTCAGATTAGCTGGCACTGGCTAGGATTTGGCTAGATAGATTGAATTGGCACAATTGTAAAAGGTTTAGAATTAAATTGATAAAAAAAATAAAACTAAAATGACACAATTAAAATATGCTTAAATTTTTTTTGGTAATATTCTCTTTTTATCGTGATTTTCCTCTTCACATTATTGGCTACAGGACGGTGACTCATCGTCTCATGGATTTCGTCATTCTTCTTGCTTGTATTTGAAGTTGCATGCATACTTCACGACATGACTTGTTCATAATTCAAGGCAATTCTCTCATTTCCTAGCGTCATAAGGAGCAAACCGTGAATGCACAGTATTTTAGGCCTTATCAAAAGAGAGAGTTTCTGGTTTTGGCCTGAAGCGCTTCAATTTGATTCGAGTCAATTTCTTTCACAAGGTCGGACCGACATACCAAGCCCGGATAAGCCGAGCTAGATCTACTGACCCGTGCCAAAAAACTCATTAGGCATGACCTGCTTGTCCGGTTTGCAACTACTTCGGATCATGTTGATTCAGATTTGGAAAAACTAAGGATGATAATTACGAGAACATATATATATTCGGAGCCAATAATTGTTTAATATAAAATTTCTACTTGGGAGAGGATAAATCCCTATTAGGGAGCAGTCGGAGCATGAAAGATGCGTGCAAAACATTGTTTTTCTTGGGTGTATTCCTAATATGTTTTCTCTATTGAGAAGAGTCTGAGGCAAGGAGTCGATTGCGTTCCTTATAGGATTGGGTGACTGGTCTGGGTCGAGCAGACGGTTTAGAACTCCTTTAGAACTTATTATTGAAAATGATTTCAATATGTGGTCGAATTTTCGAGTCGAGTTGGGTGCTGGTGCTCAAATTTGAAGCCAACATCCTCTGATGCCCATTGTAGTCTTCTCTTACCCATTAATGCTATAGTGAAATAAAATGCTACGGGCTTTTGGGGTGGCTCTCAAGGAGTAAGGGATCTATCCAATTATACTGCTGTTGCAATGAATGCTGTCGTTGAATTCAATGAACTCACATCGGTTGATCACACTATCCTTACTTAGGTAAAAGAAATAATGAAAGGTGAGAATTAAGATAATGAAAGGTGAGAATGCCTAGTATCAAACAGAATATTACCTACTTATACATTTATTTGGACTAATTAACTTTTGCTCAAACTTGGTAATACTAAATCCATATATGAATGGAGAAAGCCAACATGAAATAATGATAGAAAATTCAACCTAAAAGTTCAAAAAGAGCACACATATATAAAGAGTATATAAACCACACTCTCAAGTAACTTAGGATATTTCACACTTCTATCGTGTGCAAGTTGGATTAGGAGCGATAAGCGAAATTCGACTAATGAGAACAGTGCACATGTGAAGAGGCAGAACTTGGCTCTAACCATGTCAAAAAAATTTACCTAAAAGTTTAAGCCCATAAATAGAGGGAAACCATTATTGTATTACATAACAGGAGCTTGATAGAGAGATCATTATGGGAGAGTCCGAGTTCAAGCCTATCAATATATCTAGTTCGACTCACCCTTTACTCAAATACTTAAATGAATGAGTTATGACCAACCGTAATATCTTTAAGTGTTCCATACTCTCCGAGTGGATTATTAAAACATAATTCACATGTGTGTATCAACAATCTTCCATCATGTATGAGTTTAGTGTTAAGTCTGCTCTACTTTAATATATACGTTTCTGAATCAATATGTCTCAACTTGAATCTTAGATGCCCAACTTCATCTTGGTTTCTTTCTCTAGACCGAACCAATAAGATTGCCCCAAATCCACGTTTGTCATGAGATTCATTCTTTGATATATTCACCAAACACCAACACATTGGTGTTTGGTACTATTATTAAATAGTTCTGATACCGTTATTAAATAGTTCATTATAAAAACTCAAACTTTTGAATTGACTTTCTATTTGTTAATATGAGAATCTGATGCGGTCAAACCAGTTTAGATAGTCGTCCATGTTATAGATAAAGCCAAATATTTGTTTTTAGGGGTTTTTTTTGTCTTTTCTATTAGATTTCCTTTTAGGTTAAAAGTGGTACCTATATATTAGTGATGGCAAAACCCTAACCGTCAAGACGCTGAAAAAGGAAATAGAGAGGCATGAAAAAGAGAGAAGAAAAAAGTGAGTTTTTTCTTGATGAGAGTTCTCAATCTTTTTGTGCCATGATCTTGAGAGAAGATCATCGTTGTATTCCAACTTTTTCGAAATCTAGTGGATTCGCAGAGTGCCTCTGCGCGGAGACGTAGCCCAGGTTTGGGTGAACTTCGATAACAAATTTTCTGGCGTGTTCATCTGATTCTGCTATTTTATTACTATATTCTGTCTGGTGAATTGTTTGCAAGCGTTATTTTTCTAGAATCGATGTGCGATTTCGTAACAACTGGTATCAGAGCCTGGGTTGGCTAATCGAGAACATCGAGGGTTTTTCGGTGACGTTCGATTGAAAGCAAACAGGATGACAGAAGATAAAATCAGAATCGATAAGTTCAATGGAGAGGATTTTGAATGGTGGAAACTACAAATAGAGGATTATCTTTATCAAAAAGATCTCTATGCACCACTTGAGGGTTGGAAACCCGAGATGGCGGAAGTGGATCCGACAGCAGAAGCCGGATGGAAAATTCTTGATCGAAAGGCATTAGGTGTGATTCTTCTAGGGTTGACGAAAAAAAACAGGATACCACATCGAGAAAGCAAAAACTGCAAAAGAAGCCATGGATATTCTAACGAATATTTTGAGAAGTCGTCCACATCAAATCAGGTATTTTTGCTGAAGAAATTGGTTAATATGAAGTTATCGATAGAGGTTACGTGGCGAGCATATTAATAGTTTCATGCAGGTCACGGGTCAATTGGAATCTGCAGGCATAAATTTAGACATGAAGCTTCAAGCTTTATTATTTTTATGTTCTCTTCCGAAAGCTACAATACGCGGTGCGGGGAATTTCGAGCACCATGAAGGATGATTTAACTCTTGATGATGCTGTGAGTAGTATCATGGATGAAGAGATGCGAAAGAAAGTCTCGGTGGAGATAATTTTTCTACATCTACATCTTCAATGGCACTTGCAAAGTGGAGAACCGTGGAAGAAGTAAAAGTAGAGGAAATTTCAGCGGTCGTGGCAGATCACAATCAAGAGGTAAGAGACAGGTTGTAAAAGATGAGTGTTGGTTTTGTCACAAAATTGGACACTGGAGGTTTTAGTGTGAAGCCTACAAAAAGAAGCAGTAAGATGAGAATCAAGGTGCTAATGTAGTTAGCGATAAATCTTTGCTAGATAACTTGTGTTTGTCTGCAGGGTTTGACTTGACAACAGATAAATGGTTTATTGATTCTGGTGCTTCTTTTCATTGCACCTTGCAAAGAGATATATTTGATGATTATGCCAGTGGAGATTTTGGACAAGTGGTTGTGGGAAACGGCCACATGTGTCCAATTGTTGGGAAAGGAACCGTGACTGTGAACATCTCAGGTGGAGGACGTCTAGTTTTGTGTGAAACTAGGCATATTCCGGAATTAAAGAAAAATCTAATTTCAACCAGTAAACTTGACCAAGAAGGTTTGGTAATAACCTTTGGCTGCGGAGAGTGAAAGATAACCTCAGGGATAAGAGTAGTAGCAAAGGGAAAGCGTACGGGTACGCTTTACCTTCTCCAAGGAGATAATATTAGTGATATGGTTGCAACTACAATGGCTACAGGTAATTTATCTACTCTTTGACATTATCGTTTGGGACATCTTGTGAAAAAGGTGTAAAGCAGTTACACTCGAGGAAATTACTTCCGGGTTTACAAAAAGTTGAGTTAGATTTTTGTGAGAGTTGCATTTATGGAAAACAAAAGGTTGTTAGTTTTCAATTGAATGGACGACAAAATAAAGGCCAGAAGCTAGAGTTGGTTCATACTGATGTATGGGGACCTGCTCAGGAACTCTCTTATGGTGGTAAGAGATATTTTGTCACATTCATTGATGATGCAACAAGGAAGACTTGGGTCTATGCTCTTAAAGAAAAATCAGAAGTATTCGGGATGTTCAGAATGTGGAAGACCATGGTAGAAAAAAAAACAGGTTATCAGATTAAAGTTCTGAAATCTAATAATGATGGTGAATACACAAGTAAAGAATTTGCAGAATATCTGAGTCGAGAGGGCATACACGGGTTAAAGACCGTTCCTAGAACTCCTCAAGAGAATGGTGTAGCTGAAAGGATGAACATGACTATTCTAGAACGTGCGAGATGCATGAGACTACAAGCGGATCTCCCGCTACACTTATGGGCTGCCACAGTTGATGCAGCTGTTTATCTTATCAACAGAAATCCATCTAGTGCATTGGATGGAGAAATACCACAAGAACGGTGGTCAGGTAAAAAGATTAATTATTCTCATCTAAAGGTGTTTGATTGTATTGCATATGCTTTGATTGACAGGGAGGATAGGAAAAAGCTTGATGCTAAGTCCCAGAAGTGCGTCTTTATCAGATACGGTGGCAACGAGTATGGCTATAGGCTTTGGGATTATGAGAATAACAAAGTCATCCACAGTCGCAATGTGGTATTCCATGAAGAAAAGATGTACAAGGATCGTCAGATAGAGACAGAGCATGAGAAGGTAGTACAACCAAAATATGTTGAATTAGACACAATGCCTATGAAGATGTTTCCAGTAGATCAAAGTTCACCTGAAAGAGAGGTTCAAGATGAGCCTATTATCAGTGAAGAGGTAGTTCAAGAACGTAGCGATTCGGAGCAAACGAATGACCCTGAAGTACCTGTCTTGAGAAGGTCTACACGTGTGAGAAAGCCAAAGGTAATTTTTGATCCATCAGCTAATACTGTTCTGAGCTATGTCTTATATACAGATTCGGGAGAACCGGAGACTTATGATGAGGCAAAGGCAAACACGTCTCACTTGCAGTGGGAGTGTGCTATGAAAGACGAGATGAGCTCGTTACTTCAGAACAAGACTTGGGAGTTGACCAAGTTGCCCACAGGTAAAAAAGCTTTATTAAACAAATGGGTGTACAGGGTTAAGAATGAAGTAGATGGTAGTATTAGATACAAGACGAGACTTGTAGTCAAGGGCTTTTCTCAAAAAGAATGGATCGACTACTCCGAGATATTTTCACCTGTAGTGAAAATGACATCAATTAGAGTTTTGCTAAGTATAGTTGCAGTGGAGGATTTTCATCTTGAGCAGTTAGACGTAAAAACAGCGTTTTTAGACGGTGACTTAGATGAAGAACTATACATGGCACAACCTAAAGGTTTTGAAGTCAAAGGTAAGGAGCACATAGTATGTCGCTTGAAGAAAAGCTTGTATGGCTTGAAACAAGCTCCGCGGCAATGGTACCTAAAATTTGATGGTTTCATGCAAGAAAAAGGATTTGCACACTGTGAGTCGATCACTATGTTTATTTTCGCAAATATGATGATGGTGACATTGTGTATCTATCTTTATATGTGGATGACATGCTTGTGGCTAGTTCCAATATGAAGAGAATCGTAGAAGTGAAAAAGATGTTATCATCACAATTTGCTATGAAAGACTTGGGAGAGGCCAGGAATATTTTAGGCATGAAAATCGTTAGGGACCGGAAAAATAAGAAATTATGGTTGTCCCAGGAAGACTATGTGAACAAGGTGTTAAAGAGATTTAACATGGACAAGGCAAAACCGGTTGCAACTCCTCTAGCGAGTTACTTCAAACTTTCCAAGGATATGTGTCTAAGCACTCAAGCTTTGAAAGATGAGATGGCGGTAGTTCCATATGCATCAGCAGTGGGGAGTTTGATGTATGCCATGGTGAGCACGAGACCAGACATTACACAAGCAGTGAGAGTTGTGAGTCGATATATGCAGAACCCAGGCAGAGAGCATTTGAATGTAGTGAAATGGATATTGAGATATCTAGCAGGTACTTCCAATTACTCACTTTGTTATGGTGGTACATTTCTAGAGTTGCAGGGTTATGTAGATGCAGATCATTCGGGTGATTGAGATAGTGGTAAGAGTACCACTGGATATGTCTTTACAGTTGCAGGTACAACCGTGAGTTGGGTATCTCAACTACAAAAGATAGTGGCTTTATCGACGACAGAGGCAGAATATGTAGCGATTACAGAAGCCTCCAAGGAAATCATGTGGTTACAAGATTATATTGATGAGTTACATCGAAAACAGCCAGTCAGTACACTGTGGAGTGATAGTCAAAGTGCAGTGCACTTAGCAAAGAATACAGCTTATCACTTAATGACTAGACATATCAAGAAGCGTTATCACTTTATCAGGTCAGCATTAAAAGATAATGAGTTAAAGTTACAGAAGATTGATGGTTCGAAGAATCCAGCTGACATGATGACCAAGGTAGTAGACAGAGAGAATCATATTTTCTGTACTACTACTATTGGTATTACTCCATGTTGATTGATGAGGAGTATCGCAGAGGCACAAGTTTTTCAACTACTATTTTTTGAAGAGGATGGATGTAAAGTTGCTTGGTGCTTGGGTATATTTGTCTTCAAGTGGGAGATTATTATAGATAAAGCCAAATATTTGTTTTTATGGGCTTTTTTTTGTCTTTTCTATTAGATTTCCTTTTAGGTTAAAAGTGGTACCTATATATTAGTGATGGAAAAACCCTAACCGTCAAGACACTGAAAAAGGAAATAGAGAGGCAAGAAAAAAGAGAGAAAAAAAGTGAGTTTTTTCTTGATGAGAGTTCTCAATTTCTTTGTGCCCCGATCTTGAGAGAAGATCGTTGTTGTATTCCAACTTTTCGAAATCTAGTGGATTCGCAGAATGCCTATGCACGGAGACGTAGCCCAGGTTTGGGTGAACTTCGATAACAAATTTTCTAGCGTGTTCATCTGATTCTGCTATTTTATTACTATATTCTGTCTGGTGAATTGTTTGCGAGCGTTATTTTTTTGGAATCGACGTGCGATTTCGTAACAATCCATACCTACAAGGGGTGCCCCTCGATGAACAGCCCGTCCGTCGGGACTCGATCGCCTATCTTCAAACAAACAACGTCTCCAACGACGATCTCAAATATGGAAACCTTCTGCCGCCAACCCTTCCTTATCACATCGATGAGAATATTACCACTTGCTGGAGACAATTCATCGAATTGTCGGTTTTTGGGAAAATTACCAAAAAAGTCCTAAACTTATTGCAATTGTGCCAATTCAGTTATAAACTTATTTTTTTGACCAATTGAGTCCTAAACCTTTTACTATTATTCCCGATCAGTCCATCCGGACAAAAATGGCCGGGCCGACGCCGACGTGGCAGCTGGCGGCGCCGGCGACATTTTTTTAATAATATTTTATTTTTTGAAATTTTTTATTAATTTTTTATTTATCTTTTTTTCCTTTTTTTTTTCCCCTCTCCCCCTTCCTCCTCCTCTCCTCCTTCTTCCCCGGGCCCGGCGACGGGCCGGGGAGGGCCGGCCGGTCGCCGGACTAAGGCGGCCGGTGGGGCGAGCCCTCGCTAGATTCGGCAAGGGGGGCCTCGTTGTCGCCGGGTTTGGTGAGGGCTCGCCTCGCCAGTCGGCGCACGCCCAGCGACGGTGGGGCGAGCCCTCACCAAATCCGGTGAGGGGGGCTCGCCAATGGTCCAAGAACTGATCTAGAGGAAGAAGACCTTGGAGTTGCCGACGGAGGCGGCAGGGATGAGGCGGGAGTTGAGGAGGCCGAGGATGCCGTCGCAGATCTTGGTGCGGTAGTCGCGGATCACGTTTGGCAAGGCCCTCCTCGCCGGATCTGGCGAGGGCTCGCCTCTCGGTCGCCGGGCGAGGCGAGCCCTCGCCAGATCTAGCGAGGAGGGCCTTGCCAAACGCGACGGCGAGCCCCCCTCGCGGGACGAGGCGAGCCCTCGCCAGATCAGGCGGGGCTCGCCTCACTAGACTCGGCGATGGCAAGGGCTCGCCCCGCCGGCTGCCTCAGTCCGGCAACCAGCCAGCCCTCCCCTCGCGGTCGCCGGAGCCAAGGGAAGAAGGAGGAGAGGAGGAGGAAGGAGGGAGATGGGAAAAAAAAAAAAAAAAAAAAAACAAGAAAAAAAGATTAAAAAAATTAATAAAATATTATTAAAAAAATGTCGCTGGTGCTGTTGGATACTACATCGGCGTCGACCGCCATTTTTGACCGGATGGACTGATCAGGAATAATTATAAAAGGTTTAAGACTCAATTGGTCAAAAAAAATAAGTTTATGACTAAATTGGCACAATTGCAATAGATTTATGACTTTTTTAGTAATTTTCCCTCGGTTTTGCTAGTGATGGCTCACGGCTGACACCGTGATCATGAGGAGCACCATAACGAATGTGCTCCCTGCGTCACACCAGCCTTCCTTGACCCCATTCTCCTTGATCCCTGACCCGAGCCAAAGCGTGGCGCAAACAAGAAGAATCGTGATTTTGAGGTCCATGAAAGCCTCGAGCACGAAGTGAAAGAAGCCCTTGGCGGGCTGCTTGTATGTGTTGATGCCAAATACCCTTTGCCTGTGAGAGACGTCATCCGGTTTGCCTCTAATTCCAGCATTGACATCAGATTCAAGGGCCGAGGCGACTTTGTTGACATCCCCAAAGTGTCTGAGGTGATCGAGGTCCTTGTCCTTGACCAGCTTGGTGAGCTGTGACTGATCCATCTTGAAGGAGCTGGGTTGGTCGGAGCGAACGCTGGGAACCTGATCGGGGATCAAAATTGAAGTGTAGGAAGGAAATTCTGTTGGGAGCTTGTTAGTTTTCTCTGTGGAGGTAGTGAAGGCTCGGGAGCAACGGCTGGTCACGAAGGCCAAACGCCATTTCTCGGCAAACTTGGACATAGCGAGCAAGTCGAGGGAGACCTTGGGGCGGACGTTCTCATCTTCGTCGTCGTCACCGCCACTGAGAATGCTCATCGTCACTGGGAAGGGCCAGAAAGGCTTGTGATCCTCCTCCTCCGATGATGAGTCGAATTTGTGGAATGATGTTTGAGATGATAGCTTCATACAGCTTGAGCTGAACCGGATGGTGGCTTCATTTGTGTAACGGATTACCTAGGGTTACAGCGAAATCGAGGGACGTAGCGGAAAAAGGGTTTCCCCGAAACGAAGCTCCGCCCGCGATTGAGCTCATTTGACAGGGCTTGGGACGGGGAGTCAACGAATTGTCGAAAGATGTGCAGGGAGGATGAGACCCAACGCCGTGTTGTTTCTTGGAAGGTTTCAACTCCAATACGGAGAATGAAATGCTCTCTATGAAAAAGAAGACAAAAAAAGACAAAAAAATTACTATTGGTGCATCAGAATTCGCACCTTGTATGGTGATAAACAAAATAGGATAATTGCCTTATGTTGATTTAGGTTCAGTGAAATCAACAGATATATACTTTACAAGTTGTAGTGAGGATATCGGTTAGTGATATAAACTGCTATAAATCACATGAACATGATGTGAAATATGGATTATCATGAAGATCACAAGATTCATAGTAACACCATTCGAAAAAGTTAGGGATAGACAAATCATCCGGAAGAAGCCACGCTCCAAAAGCCCATCTGGGACCTGGGTAAAGAAAAAGTCAGAGGAAGAAATTCTCTTTGCAGAAGAGTTACCTGAATCAGATAAGGGTCAAAGATTGAGGATCTTGCTGCACCTACCTAACAATGATTTCTAATTAATTTGTTTTGCATGAAGGAATCGCACGGTTGACTCATCATCTGTCCTGATCTTGCTCCGCGTTTCTTGGATGTTTCCTTCCACCCGTATTTTGGAATCCCCCTCTCAAGAAGAAACATCGTATTGGCGAATGAGAGCGCGAGAGTTGAGAGAAAGCAATACTCTATTACCCTCTTTCCTAATAAATGCTTTATTTAGGAAGACTTTTTGAAGTTAAACTGAGATATGTGCGTGGGTGAGAGATTAAACCTCTTTCACTATTCGATAATGATGTTGTTACATTCGCATTCCGAATTCCGAAAATAAGGGCAGCTTAATTTGAATTAATTAGAATTTTGACTAATACGCATCATGAATTTGTTCCTTGCCTTGATGTAATCTATGTATGTAGTTTGTAACAGTCAGTCTGTTTGTGCTTCCACATTTTTCTCATGATTTTTCTTCACGATCTTGGCTATATTGAGATGTCTCTTCTCATTTTTTATTTTCTCAATGAATGCTTTCTTTGAATTGGAAAAATTACATGAGTCATTGCACATTCCTTATTTTTGTAGGTAAAAGGAAAAAAAAACAAAAAACAAAATCCCATTGCATCAAGAGAAAATCAATATACCACCACAATAAGAAGAATTGAGTTCTTTTTTTTTTTTTTTTTTTTTTTTTTTTTTTTTTTTTGGGGTAAAAGTAAGAGAATAAGAAGAATTGATTTAAACCATGCTAAACCTAATAAATTGTTTGTGCACAATTTTCCTCTCGAGCTTCTTGCTTTTTGAAAGTGGCTGTAAGTTGGTGTATCAGTGACCGGAATGCAGTTGATGACCCAATCGATAGGCCAAGACGTGGCAGCGATCCCGACACATGCGCCCCATTGTCCCCAGCTCAACCGCTTTGTGACGGCGAACCGCTTCAGAAACTTGACCATCACCACCTGGAGGACCACCGTCACGAAGATGACCCCAGAAACATCGTGGCTGCAATTAAAGCTGAATTAGGTAATCTCCTAAACTAAACTCAATTCATATATATTAATTGCAGAATTTGAATTATGCGATTCTAACGTTGGTTTGGAGTGAATATTTAGGAATTTGATCTTTAAGAATTAAGATTAGGTCATCGATAATGTTTGCTTCCTTTCTTGAGTTGGATTCGATATTTGAATTATGTTTAGTAAGCTTTCCTGTTTTGAAGAAATATAAAAAAAACAAGCATTGAATGTTAGGATAGGCGTTTCTTAGTTTAGAATTGCATACTTAGGAACTACGCGGCTATTTAAGAAATTGCCTAATTTTGAGTAGGATTTAATATAAATTATTTCCTAATTTCAATTAGGTAATATCATATTTTAGGAAGTTTCCTATTTTACCCTCAAAAGAAAATCACAAAAATAACATGCATATATCATATAAACTAGATTGCATGTCATGTAGATTAGTTTATAATTTTAGTCCGTCATTAAAATAAGGTAATGTTACATGTCATCAGTTCAATAATTCATGCATGCTAACTATGGGTTAAATTTGCATATAATCTAGTTTTCATAAATAAGAAAAAAATAAAAAAATAATTAGTTGGAATTGCATAGGTATTTAAAAATTATATTTAGGCTAGGCAGACATTTTTAATTAATACTTGTTAACAATATGAGGCCTACTGCTATAGTGCCTCAACTCAACAAAGCACCTGCCCCATATAGGCTCAATGCTGCTAACAATTAAGGTAGACCACCTTCTCCATCTAGTGGGGAAGATGGTCAAAGGCCTTTAGGTGGAGCTTTGGTTCTGCCTAACCCAAGGTATGTTCCCCAAAGGCCTAATATAGCAATCGACAATCAGGTTAGACTACCACAGTCACCTAGAGGGCAGCTTGGTCAAATAGTCCCTGATCAGTACTATCGGTATGTCAGATGTTAGTGGATCAAGCGATGCAACACCTAGGCTACAATGTTGGGAACGTCAGTCCTGCATACATAAAACCATACCCAGACTGGATGGATGTAATCCCTCATCCTAGAGGCTTCAAGACGCTTGTTTCCCACCTATTCTCTAGTGAAGACGATCAATCCATAGTTGAACTGGTTAGTCAATTTGCTGCGTATTGTGGAGATGCATCTCAAGTAGATTGCTGGAAGTTAAGATTGTTCCCTCTTTTACTATCCAAGACCGCTTTTACTTGGTATTACTTTGGCGGTCAATTCTGTTCATACTTTGGAATAAATGGAAACATAGTTTGATACCTAATTCTATAGATCTGTCCTTGATAAATCTATTGCAGATTTGGCTTGTACTAAGTAGCATAACGATGAATCGATGATAAATCAAGTGGGTTAGGAATAGATGTCTTATTTCACTTTTAGCGAAAGATTCACAAATTTGGCTTTTATTGGATCGAAAATTCAATTCAATAGAGGAAAAAATTTGAAGGCTAAATATTTTGCCTATTCATTTCTTGTTCTTCTTCTTCTTCTTTTTGTTCAACGCCTTTATTTCAATAGGCAATAAAAGTGCCTAAGTATGAGGAATTACATAAGGATAGAGATTGATAACCATGTGAAGACTTTACAACAAATGTGCCTTTCAGGGAAAAATATGAGTCATGATGAATCTAATCAAGACAAAATTCGGCAAGAAAAAATCAAATTTGCCGATGACAAGGGGACAAGTGATGACTCTTAATTATCTAATTCAAAAGAATTGAATGATTGGTGAATTATTTAATTCTTTTAAATTCTTTTAAAGGGAGCATTTTTTTTTTTTTGCACAAAAAAATATCCAACTTTTGGTTATTATTGACACATGATAGACCCAGTTGGTTAGAGCAAAGTTTGGTCATTTATGAATAGAATTATCGGTAACTTAAAGAGAATCAATAGCTCACTAGTGAAGTGAACAATGACACGCAATGTGAAGTTTTTAATGAGAACCTTAAAGTTGATCGACGAACTCATCGATATCGACAACAAGCAATTAACAAGAGGATAATGGTTGGTTAGTTATTTTGCCGCTATTTTAGGATTGTTGTAACTTCTCATAATCACTAGGAAGTTATTTCTTTTTCAATAACTACTTGAAAGCTTTGTTTGTAATCTCTGTTTGAAACTTTTGTTTGTAACCTCCGTTTATAACTGTCGATTGTAGGTTTTAAATAACCATATTGTACTCTTTGGAGATTTCCTGCGCACAAACAAATAAGTTTACTATCTTTTAGTTATTTTTACTTTACTACACTGTACTTTTAGTTTTCACACTGGCTTTGTCCATCAAATTTTGGCATGTGTCTTTATCTTGGGTATTGCATTGTTGATTAAGTAGCATCTTGGCATTCCCAAGTTTTGTCGTCGATTAAATTTCAACATAGTTTGTTTACGCTTTGCTATGTTGAAGTGGCTGTATTCCAAGCTTTGTCGTCGATTAAATTTCAGCACAGTTTGTCCGTATGGTTTGGTCGGGAGAATTACAAAAAAGTCATAAACCTATTGCAATTGTGTCAATTCGGTCCTAAACTTTTTTTTTTTTTTTTTTTTTTGCCGAGTTTAGTCCTAAACCTTTTACAATTGTGCCAATTCAGTCCATCCAGCCAAAATTGGCCAGCTGGCACCGACGTGAATGCCGGCCGGGGACAGTTGATCGGCAAATGCCGATGTGGCAATTTTAAAATATTTTTTAATTTTTTTTTCAAATTTTTTAATTTTTTAATTTTTTGAATTTTTTTTTTTTTTTTGTCATCTTCTTCCGAGGACCGGCGAGGTCAGCCTTGCCGGCTACTAGCGAGGCTCGCCCCCGCTAGCCACTAGCGAAGGCGAGCCTTGCCTAGCGACGGTCAGGCCGCCGTCGCCACATCTAGCAAGGAGCCTCGCCGGCCACCGACGAGGTCGACCGTTGCCTTGGCTGGGCGAGGCGTTCCCCTCCGTCTCCTCCACTCTGTCCGCTTGCATATAAAGTCGCACGCATCGGGCTACCGGATTCGATTTAATCGGAGAGAAAACCCTAATCGCGAACCAGTAAAGAGAGACAGAGAGAGAGAGGTAGAGAGAGAGAGTGGTCATGCTCGCGAGGGACAGAGAGAGAGAGAGTAGAGAGAGAATGTCTACAACGGGTGGCGACGGTAGCGGTCAGGAGGAGGACAAGAAGCCCTCACACAGCCAAGGCGAGGGTTGACCTCGCTGGTGGCCGGCAAGGCTCCTCGCCCAGGGACGGCGAGGCTCGACCTCGCCATGGCTAGGCAAGGCCGAGCCTCGCCAGATGTGGCGACAGCGGCCTCGCCGTCACTGGGTGAGGCTCGCCTTCGCCAATGGCTGGCAGGGGCGAGCCTCGCCAGTGACCGGTGAGGCTGACCTCGCCGGCCCTCGCCTTAGCCGACCGGCCGGTCGGTGCCAGCCAAAGGAAGAAGAAGATAGGAAAAAAAAATTTACAAATTTTAAAAATTAAAAAATTTGAAAAAATTTATTAAAAAATCGTTTGCCGGCCGGCTGGCATGCACGTCGTCTTCGGATGGACTAAATTGACACAATTGTAAAAGGTTTAGGACTAAATTGGCAAAAAAAAAAAATGTTTATGACTGAATTGGTAAGGACTTTTGGTAATTTTCCCTAGTTTGGTTTGAAGTAAAGTTTATGATTTTTTTGTTCACCTGTGATATTTCCTATTCGGGGTCATTACAAAACCCATTTCCTTTAATAAAAGTTGAAGAACAACTTTTGATGGAGGATATTTCACCACGAGATCAATTATATTTTGGTAAACCCCAAACCCGGGGGGAGGGGTTTTCCGCGAAAATGGAAACCCGTGTTTTGAGCGCAATGTGACGAGCTTTGGACGTGGACGTGCAGTGAACAAAAAAAGTCAAAATACATGCAGATACCGAACTTTTTAGATTTACAGCGACATTGAAGGACGAGGGACTTTGGGACGTGGCAGCTGCTCAACGGGCTTCCCCGAAAGTGATCAGGAAACGCGAAGATGCAAAAGCAAAATACCGGCCCACAGCGTAAGGCAAGAATAGTCGCTTTAATCCCTTGCGCAAATGACGTCAGTCTGTCCGGAGGAAACCAGCATGAGTTAATATGCATATCTAATGGTCAAACCAGCAAAAATTGCCGTCCATACCTGCAGGGAGTGCCCCTTTAGGAACAGCCGGTCTGCCGGAACTTGATCGCCAATCTTCAAACAAACAATGTCTCCGACGATGATCTTGAATGTGGAAACCTGCTGCCTCCGAACCTTCCTGATCACATCGGTGAGAAAATTACTGCTCACCCGAGACAATTTTTAAATTGGCGCACATACCAACTTTTCCAAGGATATCCAAAATAATAATAATAATAATAATAATAATTGAAGGGATAAAAAGACACCATTTAAATTTTCATACATGTAAGCTGGTATGGTACCAACGCAAACATATGACACATTAGCAAGGCATAATGATGATGATATTTAGATTTCTTTCAATTAAAAACTCGTATGTTTCAATTAGAAAGAGAAACAAACTAGCAGCTAAAAATTGAATGAGGGTTAGTGAACCGAGTTCTTTTCGCCCCAAAACAAAAGCTAGCTTTCCATATCTATGATTTCGAGCGAATTCATCACTTTGCATGATGAAAAATTTAATCCGTCTCTAAAGTAAGAGTCCGTGCATCTTTGGATCGTTTAAGAAGTGAAGATATTTTCACTATGCGTGTATATTTACATGCATTTTTTTTGGGATTTGGCTGGAAGTATTAAAAGTGAAAACATATTTATGCCGTTAAATAGACCTATAAAAAAGATTTCCAAATTCAACATTTCTCGACGTTTTCATTCCGTAATAAAACAATAATACCCTGTGGATTTGCTTTCCGATATCCATTAGTTATGGCCTTCAATATCTCTGATTTCCAGGACTTGGGTTGCCAAATCCATGCATAAGGGAATTTGGGGTCATTGTGGCACCGGTATTGATGGTAAATAAATAATGGTGCCATCATATTAACTAGGGGTGAGCATGATTCCAAGGTACAACCTAGAACCTAAGAACCGAACTAGTGGGAACCTGTATGTTTTAGGTTCTAGGGTATGCAAGGTAAGTTCCATGTTCCAAAAAATAAGAAACTTGTTTCGATAAGTAGGTTTCAGGTTCTTAGTTGGAGGAATTTGGAACTTGTAACCTAGAACCTAAATAAGTTTTGATGTTTTTGTTTGTTTATGTTTTCGTAAGATCTTATGATATTCCATATCATTCGATAATGAGTGTATAATCTAAAAGCATTGGTCGAGCTTCTATTTTATAATTGAGACTTTTACTTTATTAATGTTTAAAATTTCAATGTGTTTTTATGGTTAGTGAATTGTAACAGCAAGTGGTGGTCATTAAAGGTTCTAATTTATTACAATGATTCAATTAATAATATATAGGTGGAATATGGGTTGACCTTGGAATCGATCCTAGAACCCGTGACATGGTAGATTCCAAGTTCTAAATATGTAAGGTAAGTTTCGGGTTCCAAAAAATAAGGAATCTATTCTAACGGGCGGGTTCCAAATTCCAAGTGAATCTGTACGGAACCTAGAACCACTCACTCCTAATTTTAGCAGGATTTGGTCCCTATATGAAGGTGCTATTGCGGCCATAATGAACAAATGATGGTTAGAAGTGAGCAGTTTCAAGTTCCATATATGTTTTATTTGAAACTTGGAACTTACTCATTGAAACAAATTCTTATTTTTTGAAACTTGAAACATACCCTACATATTTTGGAACCTAAAATTTGTCTTGTCATACGTTCTAGGATTAGTTCCAGGAGGATCTACCCAGGTTTTACCCATACTATTAATTGAATAATTGAAATGAATTATCACCTTTAATAACCATCATGTCTGCTACAATTCATTGATCATAATTATATTTAGACGCATAAAAATGTGAAATATTAACAAAATAAAAATCTTAGTCATAAAATAAAAGCTCAAAGTAATGATTCCAGATTATATACTCATTATCATATGCTATAAAATGCTGTAGGATTACGTGAAGAGGTAGACCAAGAAAAACACAAATTTATTTTAGGTTCTAAGTTTTAGGTTTTATCAACTTAAAATCTAAAACTTACTAGTGGAAATAGATTATCCAAATTTTGGAACTTAATATCTACTCTGCATACTTTGAAACATGGAACCACACAAATTCCCATTAGTCTGGTTCTCAAGGTTTATGTTCTATCCTGAAACCATGCTTATCCATAATGATTGTAGCGTTGTTCGTTTGGGTTTTGGTACGAAGAAGTGGCTGACATTATAGGATAGCTGTTCGGGGAATTCCAGGTACTTTGCTACGAACTTTCCTCGTAGCTCCACGGCAGCCTAAGGGGAAGCATTTTCCTCCAAAAAGAGATGGAACCTTCAAAGAGGAGCGAGTCATGCCAAGTCAGAAATTAATTGATTCAGATGGAAACAAAATAAGAATTGAGGGCCCGTAGGGCCAAGGTCAATAATGCTTTGTTTGGTGTGAACGAAGACGAGAACGAAATTCTGCTTTGATTTTCCATACGTGAACATGCAAATATCGGGAATGCGCCTAAAAAGCAGATTTAAAGCTCGAAGTCATATCGACTTTTACGGGGCCCGCCGGGTTTAAGTGAGAGAGGGGCAATGGTCGCACGCCGCGTAAGAAACGACAGGGAAATGACCAAGTAATTGGGGGACGGGGACGGATAAGAGGCGGGCACGCACACGTGTCCTCCCCTGATTGATGGTTTAACCAAGACAAACGGAATTCGTGCGCCACATTAGACAATGATTCCAGCTCATGGATCGAGCCCCATTTTTCCAAATGGCAACATCGATAGCGACAACTGGGCCCCCACTTTCCCCCAGTCGTTTCCGTAAAACTCAGAAAAAGAAAAACAGAGGTCGCCGCGTGAGGCAAAAATCTGACCGACACCCTCACGAATGACATCACCAACCTGTTGTTCACTGTTCAGCTCCCGCATGTATTTAAGGTATACGCAATCCATGGTATTGTTAATGCACGTACATGCAATCCCTGTTGTTCTTCCTTTTGTGTTGCCATTTGCGTTCTGCGACCTTATCTCGTAATAGGATCACGAGCCTGTGCGTCTCTTCCGAGCGATGACGAGCATTCTCAGCGGCAGCTGCAACCGCTACGAGGTCTCTCTCGACCCGCCCGCTATGCGTAAGTTCGCCAAGCTATGGCATTTGGCCTTTGCCACCATCTATTGCTCCCGAGCCATCACTACCTCCGCAAAGATAACCACCAAGTTCCCTAGTAATTCTCCTTCCCACACTTCGATTTCAATCCCCGATCAGGCTCCGAGCGCTCGCTCCAATCAACCCAGCTCCTTCCAGACTGGACAGTCACAGCTCCGACCTCTTGCTCCTTCCTACACTTCGATTTTAATCCCCGATCAGGCTCTGAGCCCTCGCTCCGATCAACTCAGCTCCTTCCAGATTGATCAGTCACAACTTCGACCGCTTGACCCTTCCTACACTTCGATTTCAATCCCCGTTCAGGCTCCGAGCGCTCGCTCTGATCAACCCAGCTCCTTCCAGACTGAACAGTCGCAGCTCCAAGTGCTCGCTTCTTCCTACACTTCGAATTCAATCCCTGATCAGGCTTCGAGCGCCGCCTCCGATCAACCCCGCTCCTTCCATATTGATCAGTCGCAGCTTACGAAGCTGGTCAAGGACAAGAACCTCATCCACCTCAGTGAATTCGGCGGTGTCAGCAAAGTGGCGTCGGCCCTCAAAACTGATGTCTCTCGCGGAATTAGCGGCGAACCAGAAGATGTCACTCTCAGGCAAAACGCATTTGGCGTCAACACATTCAAGCCACCCACCAAGGGCTTCTTCCACTTCGTGTTCGAGGCTTTCAAGGACCTCACTCTCATGATTCTTCTTGTTTGCGCTGGGCTTTCGCCTGGGTTTGCGATCAAGGAGAACGGGCTCAAGGAAGGCTGGTACAATGGCGGGAGCCCATTCTTCACAGTTTTCCTCATGATCGTGGTGTCGGCCGTGAGGAATTACCGGCAGAACTGGCAGTTCGATAAATTGTATGGGGCGAGCGGTGATATTCTCATCGATGTGATAAGGAAGGGAGGGCCGTGCGAGGTTTCCATATCCGACATTGTCGTCGGAGATGTCGTTTGTTTGAAGAACAATGATCAAATCCCAGCAGATGGGTTGTTACTCGACGGGCACTCCTTGCAGGTACGGACGAGAATTTGTACTGGTTTTGTTTGCATAAGATTAGCTTATTAACTCTTGTTAGCTTCTTCAAAAATATATAGTATTAGTGTTACCAAGTTTGAGCCCAGGTTGATTAATTAATTGAGTAATTAGTCTAAAGTAATGTACATGTTTACGGTATTCTGTTTGATACTGCACAGTTCTTCATTTTTATAATCTTAATTCCACGACAAAAAGGAAAAGTAGTGGTTTTAATTCGTAGTTCTAGTCATAGGAGAACCGACTTTGTTAAAAACATTTACTGGAAAAAAGTATACTTAAACATAATCCATTTCTTCTTGTGTTAATATTTACTGAGGTTTCATTTTCTGACCGCATCCTATCGTCTCATTCTGGTGTCAATTTAGGTCGACGAATCAAGCATGACCGGGGAGAGTGGTTGCATAGAAGAGAAGAGCAATCAAAATCCCTTCCTGTTCTCTGGAACAAAGGTCGCTTATGGGTCTGCTCGGATGCTGGTTACATCAGTCGGGATGAACACAAAGGGGGGCGAGATGATGAGGCCAATCAACCGCGACAGCAGTGAAAAGACCCCTTTACAGGCTCGGCTCAACAAGCTCACCTCATCAATTACCAAAGTCGGTTTGGCGGTCAATTCTCTGGTTCTTGTGGTCCTGCTGATTTGCTACTTCAAGGGAAACAAACATGACGAGCATGGGAAACGGGAATCCGTTCCAGGCCAAACGATGGGTGACCATATCATGAACTCCGTGGTAGGCAACATTGCAGCCGCAGTGACAATCGTGGTGGTCTTGATTCCTGAAGGCTTGCCACTTGCGGTAACAATCACTCTCGCTCATTCGATGAAGAGGATGATGGTGGATCAGGTGATGGCAAGGAAACTTTCAGCCTGCGAGACAATGGGGTCAGCCACCATTATTTGCACGGACAAGACCGGCACTCTCACGATGAATGAGATGGAAGTGACGGAATTCTGGGTCGGCCAAGATTCTGTGGCGGAAAACATGTGCTCCTCCGTCTCCAAGTTTGTCCTGGATTTGATTCGGGACGGAGTTGCTTTGAACACCACGAGCATCGTCTATAGGCTGCTTTTGGGATCGGAGTACGAGTTCTCCAATAATCCCACTGAAAAAGCGATTATATCCTGGGCGGATGCTCAATTGAGCATGGACACGGACGAGACAAAGAAGTGCTGTGAAGTCATCCAAGTCGAAGCCTTCAACTCACAGAAGAAGAGAAGCGGTGTCCTAATAAAGAAGAGCTTGGACGGCAAATTCCATGTGCACTGGCAAGGAGCGGCAGAGATGGTCTTGGCCAAGTGCTCAAGCTTCTACGACGGGTCGGGGGAAGTGAAAGATTTGGATGAAAATGGAAGGGTGAGATTCGAGCAGATTATCCGGGGGATGGCGGCGAGCAGCCTCAGGTGCATTGCTTTCGCTCATAAACAAATCTCCGAGGAAGCTATCCTAGAAAGAGAAGACGGGGACAAGATCCAAGAGGACGGCCTGACATTACTAGGACTTGTTGGTATTAAGGACACGTGTGGTCCCGATGTGAAGAGAGCAGTCCAAGATTGTCAGGAGGCAGGAGTGAAAATCATGATGATAACGGGAGACAACATCTTCACCGCCGAGGCCATCGCCTTGGAGTGCGGTATTCTCACTCCCAGAGACGATGCCTCTAACGAGACCATTGTGGAAGGAGCTGAGTTCCACGATTCCATGGAGAGAGTTGAGAATATCTGGGTCTTGGCGAGATCCTCGCCTTTCGATAAGCTCCACATGGTTCAATGCCTGAAGCAGAATGGCCATGTGGTTGCAGTCACGGGGGACGGCATGAACGATGCACTGGCCCTCAAGGAAGCCGACATCGGGGTCTCAATGGGCATCCAAGGCACCGAGGTCGCCAAAGAGAGCTCGGATATCATCATCAACAACTTTGCCTCCGTGGTGAAGGTGTTGCTCTGGGGTCGATGTGTCTATGATAATATCCAGAAGTTCATCCAGTTCCAGCTCACGGTGAACATCGCAGCCATTTTGATCAACTTTGTGGCCGCGGTCTCCTCCGGTGACATCCCTTTGACGGTCTTCCAGCTCTTATGGGTGAACCTAATCGTGGACACGCTTGGCGCCTTCGCCTTGTCCACAGAGCTGCCTGCTGGGGAGCTCATGAAAAAGCCCCCTGTGGGCCGCACCGAGCCGCTCATAACAAACGTCATGTGGAGGAATCTGGTGGGACAAGCAATTTACCAAGTGGCCATCCTCCTCACTCTACAATTCAAGGGCGAATCGATCTTTGGCGTGGACGAGGCGGTGAAGCGAACGCTAATATTTAATGCGT
This sequence comes from Eucalyptus lansdowneana, assembly GCA_017140395.1. Classification (NCBI taxonomy): domain Eukaryota; kingdom Viridiplantae; phylum Streptophyta; class Magnoliopsida; order Myrtales; family Myrtaceae; genus Eucalyptus; species Eucalyptus lansdowneana. The sequence continues at coordinate 30,408,711 of CM029484.1, read as the reverse complement.
TCATCTTGTGCCAGGTCTTCAATGAGTTCAATGCGAGGAACATCGAGAAGCAGAACGTGTTCGAGGGCATTCACAAGAACAAGCTGTTCCTCGGGATCATCTTTGTGACAGTGGTCCTCCAGGTGGTGATGGTCGAGTTCCTGAAGCGGTTCGCTGTCATGGCACGGTTGAGCTGGGGACAATGGGGTGCATGTGTAGGGATCGCGGCTGCGTCTTGGCCTATCGGTTGGATCGTTAAATGCATTCGGGTCCCTAATACACCAATCTTACAGCTACTTGGGATTGAATAGCAAGAAACCCGTGAGGAAAATTATGCACAGAGAACAGTTAATTAGGTTTAGGAATGCTATTTGGCTTTAACTCAATTCTTCTTATTGTACTGGCATATCGAATTTCTCTTGATGCATTTTGTTTTGTTTTGTTTTTTTTTTCTTTTGCCTAGAAAAATAAGGAATGTGCAATCAGTCGATGTAATATTTCCAATTAAAAAAAAAATGCATGCATTGAGAAAATAAGGATTTAGACGAGTGACCTTAACAATATAGCCAAAAAAACATGAGAAAAATGTGGAAGCACGTCCCTCTCTGTCTCTCTCCCTTTCTCACACACGCACATATCTCAGTTTGACTTCTTTTTGAGATTCCATGTCGGCTGCTCGTCCGTCAGAAGCTGACATGAGAGTCTACATCAACAAACATATTCTTATTTATTAAAAAAATTGAACGAGTCGTCGTGATCAAGAAAATTCAAGAGCTGGTGATGCATTTAGCCTTAATGATTATTCCTGCCGGTCGAATTGGAGAGACGACGACAAAGTTTTCGAGCAAAAAGTCTTCCTTGATAAAAGCATTTACATCGAAAGAGAGCAATAGCGTGTTGCATGTGTCTCTCGACTCTCGCGTTCTCTCATTCGTCAATACAGATGCTTCTGCATGAGACGGAAACGATTCAAAAATGTAGGTGGAAGGAAACATCCAAGAAAAATGTAGGTAGACATAGTTTAAACACTCGTTTATGCAAAATAAATAAATTATAAATTATTCTTAGATGCAACAGGACCCTCAATTTTCGATCCTTATCTGATCGAGACAACCTTTTAGGAGGAATATTTTTTCTTCCGTTTTTTCTTTACTCAGATCGGTTTGGAGTGTGGCTTTTTACGCATGATTCGGTCCATTTCTTAGCTCTTTCCAGTGATACAAAGCAATACCTTGTTTTTATCACGCGCAATAACTCATATATGATATTGTGTTCCTATGATACAAAGTGATTTATATCATTAGCCAATGTTCTCGTGATGAATGGTAAGTACCAATCGTCGATTTGACTTAACCTAAGCGAACACATGGCAATATTCTCTTTGTTGACTAACTTGTGAAGTGCAATGTCTGCAGCACCAATTAAAATATTACGTATCTTTTACATAGAGAGCATTATATACTCCATTTTCGAGTTGCAAACCTTCCATAACAAGGCAGCATTGGGTCTCCCATCTCTGCACATCTTTTGACCTTTCGTTTACTCCCCCGTCCCAAGCCCGTCGAATGAACTCAATCGCGGGCTTTCGTGGAAACACGTTTTCCGCTACCTCCTCCAGCTTCGTCGTAACCCTAGTATGAACTCGCAACATTTGACAATGTGAAAAATAAGAACTCTTAAGGTGAAAAATTTTCTTCATCCCTTACACATATAATGTTGCAAAAAGAAAGTGATCGATCAAGAATAAACAGCACAAGGAAATTATTGAAAATATGTCTTGAGTTTGAGCTTGTTGAATGAAATCGGACTAATGAGAATACGTGAACTCGACCACGTGCGAGTCAAAGTAACACATGTGAATTGATAAGCCGAAATTGTTAGAAGAAGATTGCATGCGGATTTCATGTATGAGCCACAAGTGTGAAGAGGCTAATTATGTGTGGCTTCCTTTGTTGTACTCTACTCATCTCTGCAGGTTGGACTTTTGAAGCCATCATTGTTGACTTTGAGAAAGAAAGAAAAAGAAGAGAAAAGAGGTCGCACGTCCATTTTCTTTTTCTCTCCTTTGATGCATGCACATGCATGGACGCCCATGGATTATGGTGGCGGCCACCCCGAACTGCTCACCACTTACAGCCACCACACCAGGAAACTAACGGGAGACAAATAAAACGCAGCGAATGCAAACGACAACTAGCAAGCAACAAAAGGTTCATAAAATGCAAAGCCCACTTATACGCGTTCAAGAACATATGGGAATCGGTAATGCAACCGACTGGGCTGGCTTAGAAATATCGTCGAACATGTGGTGGCCATGGACCGGAGGAACGATATCAACCCTTCTTGCACTAGGACTCAGCGCCAAACTTAAAAAAATAAAAAATAAAAAATCATCAAAGGGGCATTCGAAATCAACCACATTAGCCCGCAGAAGCGCAGCACGCGTGCGACTAACAGGAGGAACAAAACTCAGCGTCCTATCCTAGCAAAATAGGGTGGAGTAGCAGGGGTTCACGGGGACGGGCGTTTAAAATGAGGAGATCCCTACTCGGCTTTGGCAGCAGCGACGGGAGGGTGAACTCGAAATGGGTCGAGCAATGGCTGGCCTTCCCGCGGTGTTCTCGAAGCGAGACCCTCGGGAAAGCAACGCAACTCGACACAACTCAAAAAGCTACGCGCAAGACCCACCTGGTTCTGGTCGTTGGGGGGGAGGGGGCGCGGTGTCGCGCGCCGGACGGCGGTTGACGAACGAACTCTGGTGACGGTCGACCACCCTCTCGAGCTCCCCCACTCTCTGGTTCTCTCCCTCTCACTCGCTCAAAACTCTCCCGAGCTCTCCGATCTCTCCCTCCTCTCTCGGCCAAAAGCGAACCCCCCGGAAATCAGAACGCTCCTCTCTCTTTTCAAACGCCCCCGTCTCTCTTCGCCTCTCGCCAGGACCGTGCCAGCTCAGACCGTACCGCACGACATTCCCTTTCACCAGCGTCGCGCGCGACGCCCTCCACGCTGCTGTCCTCTGTACGCTGTACCAACGTCCCTTCTCCCTGCTTGCCGCGAAGGCAGCGGCCAAGGCGAGCTGGAGAGGGGAAAGAAGAGGGAGCGAACGGGCTGGGCTGAGGAAGAAAAGAGGAGGGCCGGCCCGTGGGGAAAGAAAGAAGAAAGAAAAATGAAAAAGAGGTGGGCCCCATGGGAAAAAAAAGATAAGTGGGCTGGCTGCGGGGAAAAAGAAAAAAGGGAAAGGAAAGGGGCTGGACAGGCCCAGATCTAGCCCGGCCCTATTTGGATTCTCTCTCTCTTTTTCTTTTTCTTTCTTCTTCTTTTTCTTTTCTTTTTTTTTAAAATGGAAATAAAAACAAAATAATGCAAAATTTAGGTGTCAAAATGGGGTGTGTCTGAGGGGCAACGATGGGTAGAAAGTTGTGAGAGGTTCTCTTTCAAGGGAAGTTATAAAATAATTTTTGCATAACTATATATATATATATGAGATAGAAAAGAAGGTTCAAAAAAGAGAATGATTCTACTCCCAACTTCTACTTTTGAGAAGACAATTAACATTAACACTATAAAACAAGAATATTTTTCTTGTGATTGTATTCGAATCATTGTGAAGTTATAGATTTGTTTATTGCAAGCTTGTAATTTTCTATGTATTCTTGGGTAATCGCTTTTGCTGTGCATCAAAAGGTTAGTTGATTTGTTTGCTGACTTTTTTCCAATAGAGACAATATCTTCATATAGCTTGAGCTGAAGTAAAGGATGATGTCATTTGTGTAACGGATTAACTATGGTTGCAGTGACATCGAGGGATGTAGCGAAGAATTAAATTCGTACCAATTCATTCTATTTGTGCTTCCGCATTTTTCTCACAATTTTGTTCTTCACATTCTTGGCTCTATTAAGGTCTCTCGTCTCATCTCTCATTTTCAGAATGAATGCTTTCTTTGAATTGGAAAAATTACATCGATTCATTGCACATTCTTTTCATTTTTCTAGGTCAAAGGGCCCCAAATAAATAAATAAAAAAATCACGCTGCATCAAGAGAAATTCAATGCACCAGTACTTTATGAAGAATTGAGTTAAAAACAATTGACGTACCTGAGCCTAATAAACTGCTCTCTGTGCATAATTTTCTTAACTAGCTATAAGATTGGCATATGCGGGACCGGAATGCACTTGACAACCCAAGCAATAGGCCAAGACGCGGCTGCGATCCCGACACATGCACCCCATTGTCCCCAGCTCAACCTCTTCGTGACCACGAACTGCTTCAGGAACTCGACCATCACCACCTGGAGGACCACCGTCATGAAGATGATCCCTAGGAACAGCTTGTTCTTGTGAATGCCCTCAAATATGTTCTTCTTCGCAAGCTTCCTCGCATTGAACTCGTTGAAGACCTGGCACAGGATGAACGCGTTAAATATCAACGTCCGCTTCACCGTCTCATCCACGCCGAAGATCAATTCGCCCTTGAATTGTAGAGTGAGGAGGACAGCCACTTGGTAAATTGCTTGTCCCACCAAATTCCTCCACATGACGTTTGTTATGAGTGGCTCGGTCCAGCCCACGGGGGGCTTTTTCATGACCTCCCTGGTCTGCTCTGTGGACAGGTCTGTGGACAGGGCGAAGGCGCCAAGCGTGTCCACAATCAGGTTCACCCATAAGAGCTGGATGGCTGTCAAAGGGACGTCACGGGAGGAGATTGCGGCCACAAAGTTGATCAAAAGGGCCGCGACGTTTGCTGTGAGCTTGAACTGGATGAACTTCTGGATGTTATCATAGATGCATCGACCCCAACGCAGCACCTCCGCCACAGAGGCAAAGTTGTCGCTGTGGATGACAATGTCCGAGCTCTCTTCGGCAACCTCAATGCCTTGGATGCCCATCGAGACCCCGATGTGGGCTTCCTTGAGGGCCTGTGCATCGTTTATGCCGTCCCCTACGAAGGCGACCACATGGCCTTTCTTCTTCAGGGATTGAACCATGAGGAGCTTATTGAGAGACGAGGATCTCGTCATGACCTCGATTTTGTCTAGCATCCCAGGCCTCATAGTCATGCACTTGCGGAAATCATTCCCTTTCAAGATGACACTTTTGGAGGGACGTTCCTCGGACCTGATAATCCCGCACTCTGTGGCGATGGCCTTAGCAGGGACGAAGCCGTCTCCTGTTATCATCTTGATATTCACTCCCGCGTCTTGAAAAGCTTGGACCGCGGTCTCCACACCAGGACGGCACAGTTCCTTGATACCAACGAGTCCTAGTAATGTTAGGCTGTTTTCTTGGATCGTTTTCCGGTCTTCTATTTCTTTGGCCGCTTCTGCGTAGACTTGTTTATGAGCAAAAGCGATGCACGTGAGGCCGCTCACCCTCATCTCGTGGATAATTTCCTTGAATCTCATCCTTTTACCTTCGTCCAAATTTTCCTTCACCCCCAAACAGTTGTAGAAGCTTGAGCACATCACCAAGATCATCTTTGCCGCTCCTTTCAAGTGAACATGATATGTGTCATCCATGCTCTTCTTTATTAGGACACCGCTTGTCTTCTTCTGCGAGTTGAAGGCTTCGACTCGGATGACTTCACATCTCTTCTTTTTCTCCTCCATGTCCACGCTTAATTGGGAAACTGCCCAGGAAAGAATCGCTTTCTCGATGGGACTACTAGAGAACTTGTACACCGATTCTGAAGATGGCTTATAGACGCTGCCCTTGGTGTTCAAAGCAACTCCGTCCCGAATCAAATCCAGGACAAACTTGGAGACAGGGAAGCACCCGTTTTCTGCCACGGACATTCGGCCGACCCAGAATTCCTTCACTTTCATCTGGTTCATCGTGAGAGTGCCGGTCTTGTCGATGCAAATAGTGGTGGCCGACCCCATTGTCTCACAGGCCCAAAGCTTCCTCACCATCACCTTATCCCTTATCATTCTCTTCATTGAATAAGCAAGAGTGAGCGTTACCGCGATTGGCAATCCTTCAGGAATCATGACAGATATGATTGTCACTGTGGCTGCAATTTTTCCCCCCAGAGAGTTCATGATGTTGTCATCCATCGTTTGCCCTGGAACGAATTCCTGTTTCCTGTTCGCGTCCTGTTTTTTTCCCATGAAGTAGTGAATTTGCAGGACCACGAGAACCAGAAAATTGACCGCCAAGCTGACTTTGCTGATCGACGAGGTGAGCTTGTTGAGCCGAGCCTGTAAAGGGGTCTGGTCGCTGCTGTCGTGGTTGACTGAACTCATCATCTGGCCGCCCTTTGTATTCATCCCAACCGTTGTGACCAGCATCCGAGCATCCCCACCAACGACCTTTGTTCCAGAGAACAGGAATGGATTCTGATCGTTCTTCTCTTCTACGCAATCACTCTCCCCGGTCATGCTTGATTCGTCAACCTAAATTGATGATACAAACGTTGCACATGATTTAGGGACGGTAGAATGCGGAGTCTCAAGTTGAAACAAAGAAAATGAAACCTGAATAAATATTAACCCGAGAAGAAATGGATTATGTTTAAGTATACTTTTTCCAGTAAAATTTTTTAACAAAGTTTGTTCTCCTACGGCTGTAATTACGAATTAAAACCCTTACTTTCCTCTGTCATAGAATTAAAATTATGAACATGACAGTGTGCAGTATCAAACAGAATATCGTACGTTTTTACATTTCTTTAAACGAATTACTAAACTAATTAATCAAACTGGGCTCGAACTTGGTAATACTAATACTAAATATTTCTGGAGGAAAATAACATGAGTTAATACGTGAAACTAATGCGATCGAAACAGTACAAGTTCTCGCCCATACCCACAAGCGGCGCCCAATGATGTACAGACCGTCTGCCGGGACTTGATTGCCGGGCCACAGACAAACGACATCTCCGACGACGATATTGGATCTGGACACTTGCTGCCGCCGGCCCTTTCTGATCACATCAAAGAGAATATTACCGGTAGCCCCATACAATTTATCAAACTGCCGGTTCTGCTGGTATTTGCACACGGCGGACACCACAATCACGAGGAAAACTGAGAGGAACGAGCTCCCGCCGCTGTACCAGCCTTCCCTGAGCCCGCTCTCCTTGATCGCGAGCCCGGGCAAAAGCCCAGCGCAAACAAGAAGAATCAGGTGCGTGAGGTCCTTGAAAGCCTCGAGCAAAAAGCGGAAGAAGCCCTTGGCGGGCCGCTTGAATGTGTTGACACCGAATGCGTTTTGCCTGCGAGTGACGTCATCCGGTTCTCCGCTGATTCCTCTCAAGGCATCAGTATTAAGGGCTCGGGCGATTCCCCTTCTGCCGTATTTTCTCTGGAGGTCGCCGAGGTCCTTCTCATTGACCAGACTTGTGAGCTCTGACTGATTAATCCCGAAGGAGCTGGGTTGATCGTGGATCGAAATCGAAGTGTGGGAAGGATATCTTCTTCGCCTCGCGGAGGCCATTGCTCGGGCGATTCGAGGTGGCCTAGGAGCGGAAGGAGTCACCACTCCTCAGCGATGGGAAGAGACGCACAGATAGGGCCGACAGAGAGAAACTCTGATTGTGCTGTGAAAGCAACGAAAAAAGCAATCTTGGAGTTTGTGGAATGATGTCTGAGAAAATACCCACTATCGCAGGGGTTCAGCAGTGACTCGAGCCCCGGTAGCATTGATATGGACACTATTAAAAAAAAAAAAATGATACGTTAAACACACGTTAAAACACGTTATATAATAAATAAATATTTTATATATACATATAATTATTTAAAAAATAAAGAGTAGAGTCAACTAATTTAAATAAATTTACGATCTTTTATGGTAATCAGCATTTATTATTATTCAACATTGTTCATCTCCTTTCTTGAAATTACCCTCCACTCTCCGTCCTCCCTCCTCCAAAAAAGAAAAAAAAAAAAGACAAATCCCGCCAAATTGGACGAACATCCCCATTTTAAATTATTTTCTGCTCTTTATGGCAACATCATTTTTTTTTTTTTTCGTTCTTCCTTGAAAACCCAAACCCTAGCCACTTACTTTTCCTCTTAGGTTCCTTCTTCTTGCACGACACCCCATTTTTTAATCTTTTTTTGCCCTTCTTTGGAAACCCAAACCTAGCTGCCTCCTCCTCCACGGCACCCCCATTTTTTTTTTGCCCTTCCTTGGAAACCTAAACCCTACCATCTCCTCCTTCTAGGCTCCTCCTCTTTGCACAGCATCCCCATTCTTAATCTTTTTTCTACTCTTATTCCTAAAGCAAAAGGAGCAACCTTGGAATCCCCCGAAAAATGCTAGCCACTCCCTCCTCCTCATTGCACAATCCTCTTCCTCTCAATATGTACTATCTCTTGGTCACCTTATCACAATCGCTCATTGCCTTGCCTCTGGCCCTCCTCCTTTTTAGTCGGAGCCTTGTCTCCACCCTCCATCACGGCATCGCACTCATGGCCCTTTTAGTCGCCTCGTTCTCTCTTTTTCTAGCCCTCTCTTACAGTCGCGGCCTCACAACTATGGCCTCACCTCTACAACCTCGTTTCCTTTCCCTTGCTCTCGTCTCCACCCTCCATTGCTTTCTACAATGATTCACTCTCTCTTCACGCTTGCAAACCCACTCTAGAAACCCAGTCTCTTGCAATTTCGGACATGTAAGTCAAAGCGTATCGAGAAGAGTTGACCACATATCGGATTTTCCAAGATGTGTTGACCGTGTGTCCAAACGTGTCAAAGCATATCGGGAGCATGTCAGACACCCCAACACGTGTCTGACAAGACACAGAAGGTTCGAGAATGTGTTCGTGCTTCAGAGGCAATCGCGTGATTGCGGGACACGAAAGTTGCTAATGGGTTTCTAAGAAAGGACAACTCGAAAGACTCACGCATAGGAGAGATCCAATGCAAAATGATGGTTGATTGTGGACCAATGCAAGATATTTTGTGAGTGCATACTAGGGTTACAGCGAAATCGAGGCACGCAAGGGTAAATGCGTTTCTTGGAAAGCCCACAATTGACTTAATTTGACGGGCAAGGGATGGGGAGTCCGCGAATAGTCAAAAGATATGCAAGCAGGATGAGAGCCAATGCTGTGTTGTGAATTAGAATTTGTCATTTATTATCAGCAGAAAAGGTAGATTTGACAAATCTTCAATATTTCTAAATATAAGTGTTTGGGGAAGTGTCTATATGAATTTGAACAGTGTTTTGTTTAAGGTGGAGCTATAACTAGAAACACTTGAAGTAGAAAGTACTAGTGTGATAATCGATGGAGATAATACTTATAATGAGATTAAGCCTATAGAGTCGATGGTTGTTATAACTGTTGAGTTTTGTTATAACTATTGAGTTTAACGAGATCTATGTCGATCTATTAACACATATGGATGCAAAAGTGGTTTTACATCTATAGTTGAGAAGGTTGTGTTGAAAAAGCATTGTGCAGTAATTAAAAGTGGATGTAAAATTGGTGTTTTAATGAGGTCTACAGTTATAGTGAAGTTTAAGCGATGCTTAGAATCGAAATATGTCTATAGTGGTTGAGCTTAGGGGTGTGTAAAAGAACCGGGACTTGCCGGACCACCCAAAACCAAACCAGAACTGCTTGGAATTGGCGGTTCTTCAATGAACTGGTCCAATTCTCGATTCCAATTTATAGGAATCGGTGGGTACTGGTCCGGTTCTTGGTTCTATGGGCGGATCCGCCCACCCGCCCACTCGGATTGGACCGGTTATATTATAATAATATATTAATTTTTAATATTAAAAAAATCAAAATTAGAAAATCTAAAATTTAAGGATCCAATCACCATCTTGTCTCAATTCACTACTCTCTAACTCCATCTCGTCTCTCTTTAATTCAAAATCTCCTTGAGCTCCCTCTTTCTCTCCAATTCACCTCCGGATTTACTCATCTCCCTTCGAGTCCTACTTCAAACTTGGCGAAACAGTGAGTTGATTCTCTTTTCCCTCCTCAAACTTGAACTCTCTCTCCACGTTGTTGCCACCTTCGCATTAAGTGTCACTAGCATCCTCTTCGTTGTTGAGCTCGTCCGCTTCTACCTTCCCTCTTCCTCCTCCCCCTTCTCAAGCCTCCCCTCATCGTCCTCATTTTCAGGGACAAGAGTGAACTCCAAGTCTAAGAATGGCTCGTCGTCCCCATTGTCCTCCTCATTGTTAGTCTTGAGGGAGGAATGGGAGATGGTAGAGGCGGTGGTGAAGGTGGTGGGGGTGGTTGGGACGGAAGCGGCGTGAGGGTTGCAATCGCCGCCGCCGCGATGCGCAGTAGTTCTTAAGGAGAATAAAGCTACCATGGTCGAGAGGCAGAATAAGTAGATGCAAGGAGGGCAAAAAGGGGAAGGCACGGAGGTTGGACTAGATTCACCCAGGAACCGAACTGGACCGGACCAGTGGTCCGATTCCCTAGTTGATCCATGCAACTAGCGGGTGGTTCCCGGTTCCAATTTTTGGCGCCAATTCTTAACGGACGGTTCTCCGTTCTAAGTCGGGAACCGCCATACCCCTAGTTGAGCTCATAAGGGGTTATGGGAGATTAGACTGAAATTCGGATTTTATAAAGCAATTGTAATTGGGCTTTAATGTTGAGCTAATGTGGAAATTGTTGAATATATGTCTCGACTTTTAGCCTAAAAAGAAACCTTTGGTAATTTGGCTAATTTGAAATATCGAAGTGCCGTTTCCAAATGAGTACTTGACGTGGATTATTGTTTGTGAATTACATCCAAGAAAGATTCATATTTGTAGTCGTTAAATCTTATGTTAAGATTTGTTTAATACTTTGCAAGATTAAGAGATTATTTCGCAAAGAATTGCTTGACTAAATATTGCGTACGTTATTGGATGTAATTGGGACTTGAAAAACACCGAAAGTGTTTTGAGTGACTCAAGTGTATAACCTCCGTTATATTGGTTGATCTATAATAGAAGTCGTTGCTACTTGTTCTGTGGACGTAAGTTATTATGACAAAATTACATAAATCTAATATTCGATTTATTTTCTTATTCGATTTATTTTATTGTTCGATTGCTCACTTTCCAGAACATATACAATGACCACGGATTGCATGTATTTCATATACATGTGTTGCAACCTATCCATTGAGGGGTGGGAATAGATTTAGGGGTATTGTCTAAAGATCGGGTCTACAGCTCATGATCAGGTATGGGCTCTCCCAAGTCTATATCTCGCATGATATTGGGCGTTCAAATTGAAGGTGTGTAATTTTTTTAAAAGAATGAGTTGCCACTAGCTTATGGGGTCGGCTAAAAACCAAGTGAGTTATGGGAGTATACCTCACTTTCTACGCAATCAGATAATCTAGGTTCGGGGACTTGATTACACTAATTAATCAATTAGTGCTATTTCAATATCTAATCTTATTCATTTTAAAAAGATGACATTTTTGTCAAGTAATCTAGATTGATTTTATACCAATCCACTAACATATGAGGTGATCTTACAATCATTAACACAATAATTAACAACTAAGGGAAGCATTAAATACATTTTGCAAGATAGCAAATTTAACTCTAAGGAAAATATAAATGCTAATTCCAACTGGACTAAAAGGGAGCCAAAATCAACGTACAAATATTGCGCAATCAAGGGTATTCGTCTTTAAGGACAACTAAAACCTTAAGGTAGAGGCCCTAGTGGCTTGGTCAACCTTGAGTAGGATTCTAAATTGAAATTTTTTTATTTTTTATAGGAGAAAATAACCAAGAGATTAATTTTAACCTTTATGAAGATTTCTTAATTTTTTTTAGATTTTTTGGACTTTTCGGACAAATTGAATTTTTGAATTTTCCCAAACATTTTGGTTTTTATAATATTTTTGATTTTTTTTTTGGTGTCTTTCTAATTACTACTGAAATGTTTAGACTTTTATGAATTTGGAATTTTTGAGAATTTTTTAATTTTCCTTAATTTTCTAAATTTTAATTATTATTATTTTTTAAAACTCTAATTTTCACTATTTTCTGAATTTTTTTTTTGAATTTCTTAATGTTCTTTCAAATTTGTTGAATTTTTGGATTTTTTTTTTGAATTTTTATATTTTTCGATTTTTTTAAAATTTTTTTGAAACTTTTTAATATATTTTTAATATTTAATATTATGAAAAAAATCGCGCCGGGTCGAGAGACTCGCCTTACTAAACCGATCCGAACCCTATCGGTCTGGATTGGGCTAAAACCAGGCTGGCCTCAAAGCCCACTACGATTCTACCCTTTTCTAAGCCGATTGAAAAAAAAAAAATCCCAAGTAAGCCCACTCTTCCGCTAAAGCTACACCAAGCCCATCCCTTATTAAGCCACCCTCCGTCTCTTCTGTTCTTTTTCAGCATCACATGAGAAGAGAGAGCAGGCCCAGAACCTGACCGAAGCTCACCACGCCAGAAAATCAGCAACGCAAGGGCATGCAAAATCAAAGGAATTTTAGCCGTGACTCAAAACTGAGGTGCTCGAACGCAAACGCCAAACTTCACAGTGAAAGAATCGAAATACGTCCATCACCGGACCGACTGGAAATCAATTTCTGCCGTCTAACACCAGCCGATTAACACCGATACGCCTACAAATCAGCAATTAACGTCCCTTGTCCCAGTCAACCTCCACCTCTACTCACTATCGGAAAAGCGCCGACTACTATCGTCAGTCCCGGCCAGTCATCGTGCTCGATGGAAAGGACACAATACGCACAAAGAAACTCGCATCAAGCAATGAATCGAAGGAACAAAACTTCAAAGCCACATCTGCGGACCCACCAACGCCCGAAATCAGAAGGGCTTAAGCAGAATCTAGTTTGGGCGTTTTCATCAGACTGGTGAGGTGCACCTGCTTGGGAAAGAAACAACAAAGCTTGTCTGTGACGTTAAACAAGCACCAAGCCAGAGGCAGCAAAGCATGATATGGCCAGAGTAAGGATTCGCGCACCAGAGAAGAATGAGCCCCGATCCGACGAACCCGAGGGCGTGATGACCGCTCGAGGGCGGGGTCCCTACCCAGCTCGGAGACGAAGGCTAGAGGGTGTGCTTGACACAAATTGGACCATGGCTGACCGCCTTGATGCCCCCGAGCCAGGATCCTCTCGGGTGTGGGGTCTCGTAACTTGGGAAAGGGACTCATCGGAAGTACGGATGCCGGGGAGTGGTGGTCTTGGGGACACCGGTTGAAGGTCGTACGAATGTGATGGAGACGTGTGGTTGGGTCGATGGGGGCGAGGCGAAGCCGCTCTCCGATTTCACTCTCGACCTCCCCCAATCTCAGCTCAGGGCTCTCTCTCACAATCCTCGTTCTTGCTCCCCCTTTGCTCTCTCTCTCTCTCTCTCTCTCTCTCTCTCGCTCCCTCCCTCTCCCTCGAACCCCTTTAATTTCGGCCAGCGACAGGCGCGCATGGCTTCTGCCATCGCCAGCCTGTCGCGGCCGGCCAACTTGATCCCCGACCGTGGGACCGCGCTGCCTCCTGCCGTTCGCGATCCTCTGCCCCTCTCTGACCTGTACTCTTATTTTCCTGACGTGCGGCTGGCGTGAGGAGGAAGAAGATCCATGCAACTATGCATGATGCATTTTAATGAAGTTATTTATTTTACTCCTTACTTCTTTTTTCGTAATTAATTTTTAATTTCATATGCAATAAAATGGTAAAATTTAGAAGTAGCAGAACAAGAGAGTGACATCATTTGTGCGAGTGTGTAAGATATGCCTCTTCTTTTTTTTTTTTTTTCGGCCTTTACGAGGCCAGCTCTTTTTGGCTTTTAATTCTTCGAAACCGAGGGGGACGATGGAGGGAGGTGTTATCTGCTGACGGGTTTCCCTGAAACGGAGCCCCAACGCCGCGTTATTTCTTGCAGACTCTTTGCAGTTAACTGCTCATCAAGGGCATCGGATACCGGACATCGTCTTTATCATTCTTTCGCAAAGGAAGGAATCCCATGCCTTAGACTTTGAATACAAATTCCACTTACAATAATATTCCTACAATGAATGCTTTTTTGCCCCCCAAGAAATTAAATCAAATGCATACCCGATAGCCTATTTTTGTGGCTTCATTAAACATTATAAGAAAGTTTCAATTGTGCTTCTTGTTTGGAGGTTTCCTTTTTCGAAGAACTCTTAGGGAGTCTATACATATGGCTGTGATTCTTTCTTCTCTATAAAGTTAACGAGTAATTGAGAATGGCAATTCCTTCCTCTGGGATTGTATAATAATATTATTTCCTAGGTGTGATGCTTAAGAAATCATAGATGTGATGTTTAGGAAGCTTCGGGTGTGATGCTTGAAGAATCTACTTGTTTTGACTAATTGTTAATCACAATTTCTCTTCAAATTCTCAATTGATTGCGCTCATTGATATTGGACTTGCTATCCTACATTAGTTATAACTTCGAAAATCCCCTAACAATGAGGCATTTTTTACAAGAACATAAGCACAATTACGTTATAATTTTAGCATTGTGAATCGTTCTATCTCTACATTACTTACATGAAGCGTGTCATAGGTAAATTTACCGGTGAGACTATTTGTTTTGAAAAGGAGATTCACAAATTACTTTTTACTCCAATGTTCGATTAATATGGCTATTGTCTTAAGCATACAATAAATTCATCATACTAGCAAATATGCAAGTAATTGAAAATTGAAATTATAAGTAAGAGAAAAATCATAGTCAACTCAATGAATTTAATTCTTTTAGTTATTCCTTGTTGATCATCGAGAATCCCTCTGAAAGTGTTTTTGGTAATTTATTTTAACATTTGCAGACCGTGTCTCAATGAATTTAATTTTTGGTAATTTATTGATCAATGAGAACGTTTAAGTGGAGAGATATGCAATACTATTGCTCTCTTTCAAAATCTTACGGCAGGACTTACTGATGCCACAACTTTGGGGACTAGTCGGAAATATTTAGCTAAGAATTTTTTTCCTCGAAAACTGTGTCCACTGAATTATTGTAATTGTTTTCCAACCAAACAAATTCATGTAATTGTTTCGTTCACGCACTTTTGTTCAATTAAAATAAAATAAGAATATGTTTTCTGGTTTCTTGTTGAAACTTCGACCCAACCAAATTTACCTTCGAGATTTAAGTCTCGGTTAATCCCTTTGTAAAACTTTTTGACGCGAAATCATGTTATTTAAGTCCGGGCGCCACACAGTCCCTAGCAAAGTTCCAAATGTCCTCAAAGTCAAAATGGATGTAAAGAAATACACTTAAATTTTATGTTTCGAGTTTGTTTTCTGACTACTTAAGTTTTGTAAACAAATGGTCTTCCACGACGACAAAAGAAAGTGTTGTAGACTGAAGTATTTGGGTCCTCTAAACTTACTCTTCATGTCATTCGATCGACTCTGCTCGTGAGCTATATGTTTGATGTTGTTATGTCTACAGGAGAATAAGGCTTGACTTGAATTGCATTAATTAGGAATGTGATCGATACATGTCATGAATTTGTTCCTTGCCTTGACATAATCTATGCACGTGAGTCATGCTGATGCAGTCATTTTGTCCTTCACATTCTTGGCAATATGAAGGTGACTCGGGTCATGGAATTCGTCGTTTCTTCATGCCCATATCTGAACAAGCAAACCATTAATGCAAAATATATCGTGCTTTTCTTCTTCTTGTTTATTTATTTTTTTTTATTTTTTTATTTTTTTTAAAATTTTTAATCTGAAGTTTGACATGCGCAAATGACAAGGTTTAAAGGAACGGTTTCGGGCTCTGGCTTTGAGCCATTCAAATTGATTCGAGTCAATTCCTGGCACAAGCCAAGCTCGATCTTTTGGCCCGTGCCAAAAGATCGATCAGTGAATTTGATTGCACAATTTTTTAGGGAAAACAAAAAAAATCACTCTGCATCAAGAACGAAGACCGAAATTCGATATACCTGTGCAATGAAAAAAATGGAGTTAAACCAAATTAGTGTTCCGCTGTTCTCGGTGCATGATTTTCCTCTCGAGCTTCTTGCATTTCAATCCCAAGTAACTAAAAATTGGTGTATCAGGGACCGGGACGCACTTGACAGACAAAACCAATAGGCCAAGACGTGGCTGCGATCCCAACACATGCACCCCATTGGCCCCAACTCAACCGCTCCGTGACAACGAACTGCTTCAGTAACTCGACCATCACCACATGGAGGACCACCATATGATCCCCAGGAACAGCTTGTTCTTGTAAGTGCCCTCGAACACGTTCTTCTTCTAGAGCTTCCTCGCGTTGAACTCGTTGAAGACCTGGCACAGGACGAACGCCTTAAATATCAACATTCGCTTCACCGCCTCACGCATGCCGAAGATCGATTCACCCTTCAACTGTACGGTGAGGAGGATGGCCACTTGGTAAATTGCTTGCCCCACCAGATTCCTCCACATGATGTTTGTTATGAGCGGCTTGGTCCAGCCCACCGGGGACATTTTCATAAGTTCCCTGGTAGGCTGCTCTGTGGACAAGGCGAAAGCGCCAAGCGTGTCCACAATCAGGTTCACCCATAAGAGTTGGATGGCTGTCAAATGGACATCACCGAAGGAGATTGCGGCCACAAAGTTGCTCAAAAAGGCCGCGAAGTTGACTGTGAGCTTGAACTGGATGAAATTCTGGATGTTAGCATAGATGCATCGACCCCAAGGCAGCACCGTCACCACAGAGGCGAATTTGTTGTCGAGGATGACAATGTCTGAGCTCTCTTTGGCAACCTCAGTGCCTTGGATGTCCATCGAGACCCCAATGTGGGCTTCCGTAAGGGCCGGTGCATCGTTCGTGTCGTCCCCTATGACGGCAACCACATGGCCTTTCTGCTTCAGGCATTGAACCATGAGGAGCTTATCAGAAGACGAGGATCTCACCATGATCCGGTTGTTGTCTACTTTCTGAAGCCTCTCCTTAATCGTGTAGTCACAGAAATCAGCCCCTTCCACGATGGCTCTTTCAGAGGCATCGTCCCTGGGCCTGAGAATCCTGCACTCTGCGGCGATGGCCTTAGCAGGGAACATGTTGTCTCCTGTTATCATCTTCATGTTCACTCCTGCGTCCCGACAATCTTGGACCGTGCTCTTCACATCAGGACGGCACAGTTCCTCAATACCAACGAGTCCTAGTAGTGTCAGGCTGTCCTCTTGGATCTTCTTCCCATCTTCTTTTTCTATGGTCGCTTCCTTGGAGACTTGTTTATGAGCGAAAGCGATGCACCTCTTGTCTTCTTTTTTTTTGGCTGCTTCCTTGGAGACTTGTTTATGAGTGAAAGCGATGCACCTGAGGTGACTAGCTGCCATGCCCTGGATAATTTACTTGAATTTCATCCTTCCATCTTTGCCCAAATCTTTCTCTATCACGGACTTGTCATAGAAGCTCGAGCATGTTGCCAAGACCATCTCTGCCTCTCTATTCCAGTGCACATGAAATGTGCCATCCATGCTTTTCTTTATTAGGACACCGCTTCTCTGAGCTGGAGGCTTCGACTTGGATAACTTTATGTCTTTTCTTTATCTCATATGTTGGAATATAATACGCGAAACGACAGGATCTTGTAATTTACGTCAACGTGAAAATATAAAGATAATATTTTACGAATATTCAATATTTTTATGAATCTTTGGATTTTCCAGACCTTTTAAAAAAATCGATTTTTTAAATATTTTTATGCATTTTTGGAATTTGGAATAATAATAATAATAGTTTTTGATAATAATTTTTTTTTTTTTTTAATAAAAATAATTTTTTATTTCGAGAATAGGGACTCGAGCTAGGCCCTAAGGCTCGGTTAGAAGACGGACTGCCGTCTGACACTTCGTGAGTTTATACGAATAAGGCTTTCAATAAGCTCTGTTTCAAAATGATCTGAACCTGCCTTCTCGAAGAATTATGCCAAGCTCAAGCTCAGCTAAATACCAAAACCAGCCCATATTTGTCAAGCTTCAACTTGAGTCCAACACTCGCTAATCCCGTCGCTAGAGTTCAACCCAAAATCTCTACTCCCCATCCTCATTCATTCTGTCCTCCACGCTTTTTGTCCTTTTTTTTTCTTTATAAAAGAAAAGCTCTACAAACCAAACCATTGAGACGGTAACCATACGTACTCAACAATCAAGCTACGGGGCCACCACCAACGGTTTCCTCTAGTCATCTAGGCCTCGCATGGTAATGTTTTTTTCAGAATTAGGAAACGTAAACAAAAGAAAAGTGTTTTATTTAGGAGCAGTTTTTAACAAAAGAACGCATTTGGTAACGTTTGTTAGGGAATAAAAAATGAATAGATACACGTTTGGTAAATTTTATTCTTTTTTTGTTTCTTTTAATTTTTTAATATTTTTATTTTATTTTCCATTTTTTCCTTTCTTTTTTTTTTTTTCTTCTTTTTCGGATGCGCCGCCGCGGCGAGGCCGAGCCTCGCCGTGGTTGGGCATGGCTCGGCCTCACCAGACGGGAGAGCCGAGCTCGCCCGGCCAAGGCAAGGCTCGGCCTCGCTGCGCGGCGACGCTCGGCCTCGCCGGGGGCCGGCGACGGATGCGAGGTTGCCGAGCCCTCGAGGGCGTCGCCCGGCCCTTGACGGCCGGTGAACGGTCATGGCCGAGGCCGGCGACCGGCCAAAGAAAAAAGAAGAAGAAAAGAAGAAGAGAAGAAGAGAAACGTTTCTCCAAAATTGTTTCTGGAACAAGAAGTAAAAATTTTTTGTTTCTATTTTGTTCTGGAAACGAAAAAACAAAAAGAGAACAGAAACGCATTATGTTCTTTTTTTGTTCTCAGAAACAAAAAAACAAAAAAAAAGTGTTCAAGAACAGAAATAAAGGACAATTCTATGCAGGCCCCTAGCTGCTCTTGCTCGGTAAAAACTAAGAGGAGAGCCCCCTACACATCCACGACTGAGACTCTCCCCAAACCATAACGTGAAAAATTCTTCTCATCGTCAACGACGTGACCATATCCCCGAATCTTCACAGCAAGCGACTTTCAGCCACCACTTGTTTCCATCGCTAATCATTGGAGGCTCCCGTTCGCAGCCACACCCCAAACACCAAGCACAACCGCAGGGAGTTACCAAAGCACGAAGCAAAGCAACCCAAATAAAAATTCGGTAGAAATGAAATATGACCGAAACGTACTTGCCAATCACAAGAGAGGCTACACCGCATCGCTCATGTTCACGGGCTCCTTTCAACAGTTCAAAAGTCCAATTCAACCGAACAGATTTGGTTCAGGTTTTTTATCAAACGTTTCAAGCGCACTGGCTAAATGGGGGGTAAAACCGACCAACTTGCGCTGGGACTCACAATAATCAACAAGTAGTGACCCAAAGTAGCGGCGCACGGACGAATGGGGCCGGTGCTCGCGAGAACCGGACAACGAAGAAGCCCGGTCTGGTGAGCCCACAAAGGGGCAAAGCAAGGCACAAACAAGGGGTCGGCCGAGGATCCCTACCTGGTTCGGTGATGGCGAATGGAGGGATGGGAGCCGCGGGTTTGAGAGCGCCGTCGGGAGTCGTCGGACGGGGGTCGGGCGTGGCCGGACTGCCGGAGGACTCCTCGCTCTCAAGCTCTCTCCCTCGGCTGCTCTCACGATCTCTCGACCTCCAGCCCCTCTCAAGCTCTGTGTCCGTCTCCTCCCTGGCAACGTCGGAGTACGTGGAAAAAAGGGGGAACCGCAAGCTCCGTTGCGCCGGTTTGCGTTGAGGACGGCTGGACAACGCTCAGCCGGCTAAATTTTCAGGCCTCTCGCTCTCTCGGCTGCTCTCGCTCGAACTCCCTTTCGGATCTCTCTCTCCGACCCCCCCTTTTCTCTCTTGCTCCCTCTCCCTTTTAAGCTTGGCCAGTGACAGGTGCGCATGGCCTCTGCCATCGCCAGCCTGCCTTGGCCTGCCTGATCCCGACCTTAGATCACGCTGGGACTTGCTTCTCTCTTATCTTTGTACCTCCGTCGCTCTTCCCTTTTTGCAGAAGGCGTAAGCAGCGTAAAGGGGTGAAGAAGAAGAAGAGGCGTGTGTGCTGGGCATGGAAAGGAAGAGGGCCAAGCAAGGAGTGGGGAAGAGAAGAAAAAAAGAAAGGAAGAAGGAAAGAAGGGCTGGGTCGGCTTGGCCCCAGCGTAGTCCCGTTGGTTTTTTTTTTTTTTTTTAAATAATAGTTCTTTCAATTAATTTTCTATTTTTCTCTCTCTCTTTTTCTTTTCTTTTAATGAAATGGTTCTATTACTACTAACGCAAATGCTCCTAATTGTCATGCATTAATGGAAATTAATTTTTGGCTAGGATTGAAAAATTAATTCCTAATTTTTTATGCGATTAAATAAAATTATAAAATTTATGTGTCAACAATAATTTTAAGTGGGACTCCGTATTAGTGTCAATTTGCACATAATTGATTACCTTACCAATGATCTTTTCGATCAAAGCTCTTAATGGGCTAATCCTAACAAAAGTATCAAACTTGTGTCTAGCACAAACCATGTTTTTCTCAAGTAGTTATCCACGATTATTAACAAAAATCAAGCATCGTTCTTCAATGGGGACCTCAATTGCTTGCAAACATCCGAGTGAATCAATCTTGCAATATCTTGATTTTTTGGCAATCATACTAAAGTGAACTCTTGGTTATTTGCCCAAGTCACAACATATGCATACATTCAGTTTCTGGGCTTCTGTCGCTAAGCGATCATTCCCTTCAAAACATTGATCTCTTCAAGCTTCCTTAAATTAAATAGGTTGCATAACTTGATACAAGAGATGTTGTTCATCCTTGAACTGCACTGTCAAAAGGACTAGTACCTGGCATGGTGCCTGGGCTACTAGATTTCTCCGCATGATCTCGACTGTAAGTGGATCGGTTCCAAGCCGTGGGGTGCTTTAGCATGAGCCCATCAGTCGGTCGCTCGGAGTCGGTGTTGAGGGCCAAGGCGCCTATATATGCACGATTTGGCTCGCCCATAATTTGTCATGTCTACATTCCAGACTCTGAGAATAAGACCCCCCTTGAATTGACATCGCCTAAGTCTGTAATTCATACCGATTCGCTCGTCTCACGGAATTCGTCACTCTTCACGCTCATATTTGAAGTTGCAATCTCTGTCGGACACTGATGGGGCCAGAGACGCAACAAGCCGACAGTACTCCACGACATGATTCGCTTATAATTCAAGGCAATTCTCTTATTTCCTAGCATAACATGAAAAAAAAATGTTAATGCACAAAATCTGCAATATAAAAGAATAGTATTGGGCTTTGTTTTGAAGCGCTTTAATTTGATTCGAGTCAGTTCCTTTTAGAAGACTGCGCCAGCATACTAAGCCCAGATAAACCAAGCTCGGTCTTTTGACCCGTGCCGAAAGAGCGATTGATTACTCATTCCTTATTTCTCAATGAACGCTTTCTTTCAATTGAATATATTACATCATTGATTAAGCATTCCTCATTTAATGGGCAAAGAAAAAAAATCACACAGCATCAAGGACGAATTCAATAGACCTCCTGTACAATGAAAAGCTTTGAGTTAGGGCCAATTAGCGTTTCTACTGGTTTCTGTGCACGATTTTCCTCACAAGCTTCTTGCTTTTGGATCCCAAGTAGCTGAAGATTGGTGTCACCGGGATGCACTTGACGACCCAACTAATAGGCCAAGATGCAGCCGCAATTCCGACACACGCACCCCACTGGCCCCAGCTCAATCGCTCTGTGTCAGCGAACCGCTTTAAGAACTCGACCATCACCACCTGGAGGACCACCGTCATGAAGATGATCCCGAGGAACAGCTTGTTCTTGTGAATGCCCTCGAACACATTCTTCTTCTCAAGCTTCCTCGCGTTGAACTCATTGAAAACCTGGCACAAGACGAAGGCGTTGAATATCAGTGTCCGCTTCACTACCTCGTCGACCCCAAAGATCAATCCGCCCTTGAATTGCAAAGTGAGGAGGATGGCCGTTTGGTACGTTGCTTGTGCTATAACATTCCTCCACATGACGTTGGTTATGAGTGGCTTGGTCCGGCCCACGGGGGGTTTCTCCATGAGCTCCCTGGTAGGCCGCTCGGTGGCCAGGGCGAGGGCACCGAGTGTGTCCATGATCAGGTTCACCCATAAGAGCTGGACTGCCGTTAGGGGGACATGGCCGGAGGAGACCGCAGCCACAAAGTTGATCACGAGGGCCGCGACATTCACCGTGAGCTGGAACTGGATGAACTTCTGGATGTTAGTGTAGACGCATCGACCCCAATGCAGCACTGTCACCACAGAGGCAAAGTTGTCGTCAAGGATGACAATGTCTGAGCTCTCTTTGGCGACCTCAGTGCCTTGGATGCCCATCGAGAGCCCGATGTCAGCTTCCTTGAGGGCCGGTGCATCATTCGTGCCGTCCCCAGTGACAGCAACCACATGGCCTTTTTGCTTCAAGCATTGAACCATGAGGAGCTTATCGAAAGGTGAGGATCTTGCCATGACCCGGATTTTCTCGACTCTTTGAAGCCTCTCCACAGGTGTGTAGTTGCGGAACTCAGCTCCTTCCATGATGGCTCCATTGGAGGCGTCGTCCCCGGGCCTAAGAATCCCACACTCAGTGGCAATGGCCTTGGCAGTGAAGATGTTGTCTCCTGTTATCATCTTGATGTTCACTCCTGCGTCTTGACAAGCTTGGACTGCGCTCCTCACACCAGGACGGCATGGGTCCTTAATACCAACAAGTCCTAGCAATGTTAGGCCATCTTCTTGGATCTTCTTCCCGTCTTCTTTTTCTTTGGTCACTTCCTTGGAGACTTGTTTATGAGCAAAAGCGATGCACCTGAGGCTGCTTGCCGCCATGCCCTGGATAATCTGCTCGAATTTCATCCTTTCATCTTTGTCCAAATCTTTCTCTATCCCAGACCCGTCGTAGAAGCTCGAGCACATTGCCAAGACCATCTCTGCCGCTCCTTTCCAGTGCGCATGGAATGAGTCATCTACGCTCTTCTTTATTAGGACACCACTTCTCTTCTTCAACGAGTTGAAGCCTTCAACTTGGATGACTTCGCATCTCTTCTTTATTTCCTCCATGTCCATGCTTAATTGTGAAACTGCCCAGGAAAGAATCGCTTTCTCAGTGGGACTGCCGGAGAACTCATACTCCGATCCCAAAGACGGCTTATAGATGCAACCCGTGGTGTTCGAAGTGACCCCCTCCTGAATAAAATCCAGGACATACTTGGAGGCAGAGGAGTATGCGTTTTCTGCCACAGAGTTTTTGCCAACCCAGAATTTCGTCACCTTCATCTGGTTCATTGTCAGAGTGCCGGTCTTGTCAGTGCAAATAGTGGTGGCTGACCCCATCGTCTCGCAGGCTGACAGCTTCCTTACCATCGCCTGATCTGCCATCATCCTCTTCATCGAATAAGCGAGAGTGAGAGTTACCGCGAGTGGCAAGCCTTCAGGAATTGCGACCACCACGATTGTCACAGCAGCTGCAATGATGCCCACCAGGGAGTTTATGATATCGTCACCTGTTGTTTGGCCGGCAATGAATTCCTGGCTACTGTTCTCATCCTGTGTGTTTCCCGTGAAATAGCGAATCAGTAGGACTATGAGAACCAGGAATGCAACCGCCAAGCCTACTTTGCCAATCGATGAGGTTAGCTTGTTGAGCCGAGCTTGTAAAGGGGTTTGCTCGCTATTGTCACGGCTGATGGAGCTCATCATCTCGCCCCATGTCGTGTTCATACCAACTGATGTAATGAGCATCTGAGCATACCCATCAGCAACCTTTGTTCCTGAGAACAGGAATGGATTATGATTGCTGTTCACTTCTACGTGATCACTCTCCCCGGTCATGCTTGATTCGTCAACCTAAATTAACAATACAAAAGTTGCTCTTGATTTAGTGACGCTAGGATAACATGATACGATGCATTCCCGTCAAGAAACTGAAATTTGAGTAAATAGTAACACAAGAACAAATTGATTCTATTTTAACTATACTTTTTGCGGTAAAATTCTTTCACTAAGAGTGTGTTTGTTTCACGAAAAATGAAATTTTTTGGAAAATGTTTTCCGGAAAACCATTTTCTAGGAAAATTGTTAGTTTTCCTTTGTTTGGTGATACGTGACTGAAAGTATTTTCTGGTATTTGGATCGCATATGAAAAATGATTGAATGACATTTGACCTAACAATTGACAATAGTGTACCTCTTACTTTCAAATTAATTTGTTGAGTACATATTGCTTAATAAATGGATTTTTCTCGATCAGTTTAGTAAATCTAGAATTTGAACCTGTAAAATGAAAGGGAAACCTGAATTCATACACATATTTTACTTTTATTTTTATTTTTCTGAAAATGGACATGATTTCCAGTTACAAGAGCAAGTCAAAACGAAAAGGAGGGGTGAAGGAGAAGGAGAGGGGGAGGAGGACTTAGGGTTTACATTCACAGGCAAAGAAAGAAAAGAGAAAACAAGAAAAAAGAAACAAAAAAAGAAAGAAAATAGAAAAGAAAAAAGAGAAAGAAAAGATATAATAATAACAAATTCAAATTTTTTAATTAGAAATTATTTTTAATAATAAATTTTTTATTAAGCAAAGACCTTAAAACATTTTGGAAAATATTTTCCGATTCTTTCAAAATGGATATCGTTTTCCGAATTTAAGCTTTGGAAGGAAAATATTTTCTGTTAACTAGGAAAACATTTTCCGTTGACTCATTTTCCTAAATGAGCCAAATGCTAGAAAATGAGGAAAACATTTTTCCGAAAATTGTTTTTCGCAAAACAAACGCACCTTTAAGTTTGTTCAACTATGACTACAACTACGACTTAAAAGTTAAAACCATTACTTTTCCTTTTTATCATAGAACTAAGATTATAAAAATGACAAATTGCCCCGTATCAAAGAGAATATCATACATTTCTACATTTCTTTGGACTAATTACTTAACTAAATATTTCTGGAGGAAACCAACATAGGTAAATATGCAAATCTAACGCGGTCAAGCCAGTAAAAATTGCCGTCTATACCTGCAGGGAGTGTCCCTGGAGGAACAGCCCGTCCGCCGGAACTTGATCGCCAATCGTCAAACAAATGACGTCTCCGACGACGATCTCGAATATGGAAACCTGCTGCCGCCGACCCTTCCTTATCACATCAATGAGAATATTACCGCTCACCTGAGACAATTTTTCAAATTGCCTGTTCTGGCGGTAATTGCTCATGGCTGACACCGCGATCACAAGGACCACCGCAACGAATATACTGCCGCCGTCGTACCAGCCTTCCTTGATCCCATTCTTCTTGATCCCAAACCCGAGCGAAAGCCCAGCACAGACAAGAAGAATCATGATTGTGAGGTCCTTGAAAGCCTCGAAAATGAAGTGGAAGAAGCCCTTGGCAGGCGGCTTCTTGTATGAGTTGACGCCAAACGCATTTTGCCTGCGAGAAAGATCAACTGGGTCGCCGCTTATCCCGACCGAGACATCAGTTTCGAGTGTTGAGGCAACTTTCTTGACCCCGCCGAATTCCTGGAGGCGGTGGAGGTCCTTTTCCTTGACCAGCATGGTGAGCTGTGACTGATCAATCTCGAAGGAGGTGGGTTGATAGCAGCGAGTGCTCTGATCCTCATCGTGGATCGAAAGCAAAGTGTAGGAAGGAGATTTTCTAGGGAATTTCTTGGTTTTCTTTGCAGAGGTAGTGATGGCACGGGAGGAATAGATGGTGGCGAATGCCAAACGCCATTGCTTGGCAAATTTGAGCACTGTAGGCAAGTCGAGACAGACCTTGCGGTGGACGCAGTAGTCCCCGCTGAGAATGCTCGTCATTGCTCGGAAGAGACACACAGGCTTGTGATCCTATTCCGAGACAGGGTGACACAGTGCAAATGGCAAGACGAAAGGCAAGAAACTCTAAAGTTTGGTGTTGCGTTAGCCCGGGAAAGTGCAACGTTCAAATTTGTGTGGAGTGATGATGGATACTGACCATGGATTGCATGTATTTTATATACAAACGGGAACAGAAAAAGAGGGCGACGGCATTTCTCCGAAGGTGTAAGATATGCTTTTCTTTTTACTTTGCGTCACGCAGCCAGCTCTGTTTGCTTTTGGTGGGTTTCCCAGAAACGAACCCCAACGCCGCGTTGTTTCTTTAAGACGCTCCGCAGTTCGCAAAAGAAGAGAATCATATTCCTTAGACTTTAAGTCCCACCGTCCCGAATCCACGGTGACGTCCTATCTCCCATGTCTCCTTCAATCAATTAACGGGTAGGTGATGAATATAATCATCGCTCCCATTCATTTCTAGTGAAGTGGGTCCTTAGGTGATGTCCTCACTTGTAACGCGCCAATTCAAGCTTCAACTTTTCGACCAAAAAAAAAAAAAAAAATTCAAGCTTCAGCCGAAGGAAGGTACTTTCCTCTCTGGGCGTTTTATAAGCGAGCGATCTCTTGTTATCCTGCGGATGAAACCTGCTTTTCAGGTGTCGATTCTCACTGAAAAGTATTGGGGCAACGGTTCCGAGAATCCCAGAACTTGCCAGGAACTTTCCTTGCCAGATCTTTTCCCTCCAAAAGAGATGAAATCTTAAAAAAGGAGCGAGCAATGCCCCGTCAAGTATCAATTGATTTAGATGGAAGCTACAGAGAAAGTAAGGGCCCTTGGTTCGTGGACAATTTCTTAATCTCTCGTTTAAGTGAAAACGAAAAACAAAAATAGAACTTTGCTTTTTATTTTTCAATAGTTGAAGGTGTGCACATTGAATATGTGTTTAAAAAGCACATTTAATTATCCTATTCACAAGGTATTAAAAGTGAGTTGGGATATACTTAGGTGACGGCTCCATTATTTTGATGAAAGAGACGAAACCATCCGGGTCATGCAATTTTACATGAAATCTAGATGACTCGTTTATCCAGTTTCCAAGGTAAAAGCTGCGCATTGCATGTGCACTAGCCATCGAGGGCAAAAGATGCCAAGCGACATTGATGATTCGCGAGTTTTGCCTTTAAATACAAATTCCACTTATAATAATTGTAAGCCAAAGAAATTTCACTCCATCCAAGTATATCTTCCGTAAACCTATGGCTGATGGGAATAAAACCTTACGGAGCCGGGAATAAATCCCTAGGGTTGACGGTAATAAAACCCTACAGAAGCTGGGAATAAAACCCCACGTTTGTTGATGTAGTAAGAAGCATACAAAGAAAGACCAAATCAAAGTAAAATACTATAGTAAATGGTTAAAATGTGAAAATACCCCAAACATCTCCTGAAAAAAATATATCTAAAAAGTTTAATTACAATATATTTGTGAAGATGATGCATTCATACAGAAGAATCAGTAATGCAGAAACTCTGGTACAGAGGAATCGAAGATACAGAAATAAGAAGATATAGTTGTAAAGATCGAGATTGATCAATGAAAGACTCTGTATTCTCCTCTGTTCTTGATCACAATGTACTTCAAGATTTGTACATCAATTGAAAGGAAACCTCTATATCGATTCCATACTCTCATCTATCTCATCTGCATACTACTGTGCTTATTTTTACAGAGAATTTGATGAACATTTCAGAAGACTCAAAAGACAATCGTATACCAAAACTATATACCTTTTCTATTTAAGAAGATGAAGACTGACCGAAAAACTAACTTCTGTTTTGACTTTCTAATTGACTAACGACTTCACAAGTCTTCATAGAGGCAGTCCGTCAATCCGCAATCCGTGTTTATCTTCTTTGACAAAATTTCCATCGTTGATCACAATCATCTTCATCTTAGCCGTTCATTTCTACTGGTATCAGTCACAATCGCTTCTTCTCTTCTTGCTTGTATAAGCTTCTCTTGCTTTTCTCTTTTGCTAACTTTAGCAGCCTTAGCATCATCCTCTGCTCTCTGTTGATATATCTTAACAATATTAACCTAGAAATTTAAACTCACAAATTCGATGAGCTATCATATGTATAATCATTCCAATAACTACTAAAAAAGTTTGAAATAACAAAAATCCACTATCGTCCAACAACAAATATTGAAGATACTTTTTGACATCTGAAATAATAAAATGGATAGATTTAATGATTGCTAATGTATATTTATCTAAAACTGATTTACCAAAATGTATCGAAATAGAACATTCCCTAATATGTCTTTTTTCAATATGAAATTAACTTTCGTACAATGTATGACCTTTTGCCCCTCGAGGAATCAAATCAAATTTATACCTTATAGCCTATTTTGTGGCTTCATTAAACGTCATAAGAAAGTTTCAATGTCTTGTTTGGAGGTTTCCTATTTTGAAGAAGAACTCTTAGGGAATTTATATATATCGTTGTAATTCTTTCTTCCCTATAGAGTTATAGAGTTAACGAGTAATTGAAAATGGCAATTCCTTGCTTTGGCATTGTATAAATATTCTTTCCTTCTAAATTGATTGCGCTCACTAATATGGACTTGTTGTCCTACATCAGCTATGACTTGGAAAATCTCCTAACATGAGGCATTTTTTATATTAACACAAGCACAATGCTAAAAACATTACAATCAGTGGAATCGAATTGTTTCTATTTCTAAATTAAAAAAATTTACTTTATAGATTTCATATCGTGAATCATTCTAGCTCTATATTACTCACATGAAGCGTGTCACAAATAAGTTTACTAATGATATTATATGTATTGAAAAATAGATCCACAAATTACTTTTTACTTGAATAGCCGATTTTTTTTTTTTTTTTTTTTACTTGAATAGCCGATTAATAATGTAATATTTAGATCCTTTTGACTAAGTCAAAAAGATAGTGGCGGGACCCAAGAAAAAAGAAGAAAAGAAAAGAAAAAAAGAAAAAAAGAAAAAGAAAAAGAAGAAGAAGAAGAAAGTGGACTCTTCAGTTTATACAGATGGCCAAGACGCACGCAGAGAAAAAAAAAGGAAAGGAAAAGAGAAGAGAGAAGAGGAATAAAGGAAAAGAAAAAGGAGAGGGTTTTGCGTCATGAAACGCGTTGCCAAGCCAATTCAATTACGTATGGCAACTCCCGGTAAGTGTTCACGCCTTTCGTTTGTCAAATGAAAGTAATATTTTGGGGTTTTATGGATTTTGAACTCTGAAGTTCATTAAAAAGTCATTGAGCTATGTACATATATAAAATGATAATTTAGAGTGTTGTGGAGTCATAAAATTTATAGAACTTGATTTGGATTTACGATTAGCCTAAAACAAAATTATGAAGTTGGCCACGAGTGATGAACAGTGTACGACCAGTGGCTTTTGGGCTGAATTTCGATGGTTTTCACCTTGATTTTTTTCAGCCAAGTTGGAGTTCTTGTAATGCATTGAAAATGCTTTGCACTGACTATAATCATGTTTGAAATAGGGTTTGGTGAAAAAAGTTACAGCATGACCAAATTTCACACTCAAGCTCCGCATTGTGAATGGCTTTGAATAGTTGCTTTGGACAAGCAATTTGTGGGCACGCTATAAACATTTTGTTAGCATTTAAGCTTAGTATAGTTGAATTGTAGTTGGGGTAGCATTATACTCAATTTCAATGTTGTTTTTTACTTATTTGATAAGATTGCAAGTTCGGCAATTCGAGTGATCTTTTTATTTGGTCATAGGCATTTTCAAGTAAGTGGGACTATCTCTTCTTTTGATTTTTGGAACTCATATTCAAAAATACTATGGATTATATATAGTATGAATTATGAAATGGCATTATTGTTGCATAAAAATCCGGATCGAGCTTATACTACTCTTTGGTTATTTATGAATACTTAGAAAGTGTGCTATATTAGTTATTGTGAAGTTGTGTAAAACTGTTTTGTGAGTTGGTTTATGAAAGGATTTATGAATGATTTGAGAAATGATGGATGAGTTATATTGTGAAAAGTTATTTTTTTGGTTTATGGGATAGGATTTCTGGTATTATGCTTGTCTGATGTTCAACATGACATTGAACCCAATGAGGGGTTTATAGGTATGTATATTGGTTAGGATATCATTTTGGACCAAGCCACTAGCTTTTAGATGGAGATCTTGCCAAGAGGAGAATCGTGATCGTCTTGTCATTAGGCATTGTGTTGTTCAGCAAAACGAATGGACCTTAAATGTCAAAAGATATACAGGTAGGGGATGCCTTGCATCGCATATCTTCATAGGACTAGAGATAGACACCGCGCATTAAGGGCTTGTTTGTTTTTACTCCAAATAGTATTTGATTTTGTTTTTTTCATTCCTCGGAACAAAAAAAGAATAGAAATGCGTTTGGTAAATTTTTTGTTCCTAGGAACAAAAATTTATTTTTTGTTTTCGGGAGTAGATTTGAAATAGAATCAAGAAGTAGAAAAAACTTACTTCTTGTACCCGGAAACAATTCTTAAAATCAATTCATATTTTTTTTTCTCTTTCTTCTTCTTCCCTTTGGTCGGTTGCCGGCCTCGGCTATGGCCGGCAAGGCTCGGGTCGGCGACCTCGCCGGAGCGTCACTAGCCCTCGGCCACATTGAGCCACGAGAAGGCTCGTTGGCTTGAGCCTCGCCATGGCTGGGAGAGGCTCGGCCTTGCCTTGGATGGGCTGGGCGAGGCCAAGCTAGCCCAGCCATCGGCGAGGCCGAGCCTTGCCAACCGGCTCAAGGCTTGGCCTCACCCAGATTTGGCGAGGCCAAGGCTGGCCTAGCTAGGCAAGCCTTCGGCAAGCTGGTTGGACCTCGCCCTGGCCTGGTGAGGCTTCAGCGAGCTGGCTGGACTTGCCTAGTAGGTCACTAGTCAAGGTAGTGGCCGGTGATCGGTGGCAAAGAATGAGGAGGAAGAAGAGAAAAAGAAAAAGGAAAAGAAAAAGAGAAAAAAAAGAAGAAGAAAATTATAATAAAAATATTAAAAATTTAAAATAAACTAAAAATTTTAAAAATTTACCAAATGCATTTCTATCTCGGAAGTAGAAATTTTGGACATTTATCAAACGTTATTTTATTCATAAATTGTTCGCAGGAGCAAAATCGAAAAAAATCATTTATGATTAAAAATTATTCCCCAGAGTAGAATGGTTATCAAATGCGCCTAAGCGACTTTTCTTTCCTTAAGTGAAGCGTCGTTTTTTTTTTTTTTGGCTTTTTTTTTGTTTTTGTTTCTTGACGTGACAACGATACATGAATTGACTTCTTGCTTTTTTTTTTTTTTTTTTTTTTTTTTTTTTTTTTTTTTTTTGTGTTATTATATTTTAGGAGCCACCGTCAGATTCGGGGAGAAATTGAGGGACGGGGGACGGGAGTCAACGAAAAGTCAAAAAGATGTGGAGATACGAAAGAGGCCCAATGCTGCACTCTTTCTTTCTAGATGTGTCGTTACTCCCATTTGTCAGAGGAAAAGGAAGGCTATGACCCTAATTCAACATTTCCATTCAAAGCCCATCGAAGAAAATATAAGGTCTTTGATAAGTATTCATAGGACTCTATTAACCGAATGTTAGTATTGAGAAAGCTGAAAGCCCAAAGTAAGTAGGGATCTACTTTGATTTTTTAGTATTTTTGGAATGCTATTGTGAAGGTTTGATTATTAATTTTCTTTCCAATATTGCCCTCATTAGTAATTATGTTTTCCACTTTTACCCTCAAAAAATAGTATTCATCGTCTTCTTCCTTAGGCTCGTTGGTTCATCATTTAAGTGAGGTCTAGGTCAAGGTCACCATCGTCAAGCTTGAGATTGAGGGTTGCGTGTGTTGGCTAGCTGCTTGCTGGAGCTATTGTCTTTACAGCAGTCACTGTGGGTTGAGGTTGAGGTCGAGCGACTCAAATCTAGCCCTTCAAATGCAGTCATGTGACCTCGGCATTGTTTGTCCTTAGTGTATGCATCCTAGGCGACAATGACCTGGGTTGCGGACAATTAAAGGGCTCAAATGATCTATGGGATTGGTCATTGGTGAAGCTCTGACATGGCAAATCTCTAAATTGCAAATCCTAGAATAATGAGATTGATCGTTAGTAAAGTCTCTTCAGCTTGTTGAGGTTGCACAACCCCTAGGATTGCCTTGCCTAGGTTTGCGAGACCTTGAAGGTGGCCCTTGGTCACCATCAATGGTTACCTATGGTCGACTTTGGTGAAACTCGCCTAGCTGCCCTTGCTCGCCCTCTCTTATGTTTTTCTCTTCTTTTTGTATTTCCTTTTTGTTATAGATGAAGCAAAATATTTGTTTTTAGGGTTTTTTTTTTTTTTGTCTTTTCTATCAGATTTGCTTTTAGGTTAAAAGTGATACATTTATATTAGTGATGGTAAGATGCTAGCCGTCAAGATGCTAAAAAAAAGAAATAGAGAGGCAAGAAGAAGAGAAAAGAAAAAAAAATGTGTTTTTTTCTTGATGGGGGTTCTCAATCTCTTTGTGCATTGATCTTGAGAGAAGATCATCGTTGTATTCTAAATTTTTTTCGAAGTCTAGTGGATTCGTAGAGTGCCTCTGTGCGGAGATGTAGCCTAGGTTTCGGTGAACTTCAATAACAAATTTTCTGGTGTGTTCATCTGATTCTATTCTTTTATTACTATATTCTTTCTGGTGAATTGTTTGCAAGCGTTATTTTTGTGGAATCGACATATGATTTCATAACAACTGGTATCAGAGCCTGGGTTGGCTAATCGAGAACATTGAGGGCTTTCGGTGACATTCGATTGAAAGCAAACAGGATGGCAGAAGATAAAATCAGAATCGATAAGTTCAATGGAGAGGATTTCGGATGGTGGAAACTACAAATAGATGATTATCTTTATCAAAAAGATCTCTATGCACCACTTGAGGGTTGGAAACCCGAGATGGCGAAAGTGGATTCGACAGCAGAAGCCGGATGGAAAATTCTTGATCGAAAGGCATTAGGCGTGATTCGTCTAGGGTTGACGAAAAAGACAGGGTACCACATCGCAAAAGCAAAAACTGCAAAAGAAGTCATGGATATTCTAACAAATATTTATGAAAAGCTGTCCACATCAAATCAAGTATTTTTGTTGAAGAAACTAGTTAATATGAAGTTATTTGATAAACGTTATGTGGTAGAGCCTATTAATAGTTTCACGCAAGTCACGGGTCAATTGAAATCCGCAGACATAAATTTAGATATGAAGCTTCAAGCTATATTATTTTTATGTTCTCTTCTAGAAAACTACAATACCGCAGTGCAGGGAATTTCGAGCACCATGAAGGATGATTTAACTCTTGATGATGCTGTGAGTAGTATCATGGATGAAGAGATGCGAAGGAAAGTCTTAAGTGGAGATAATTTTTCTGCATCTGCATCTTCAACAACACTCGCAGTGGAGAATCGTGGAAGAAGTAAAAGTAGAGCAAAATTCAGCGGGTGCGACAAATCACAATCAAGGGGTAAGGGGCAGGTTGCAAAAGATGAGTGTTGGTTTTATCACAAAATCGGACATCGGAGGTTTTAGTGTGAAGCCTACAAAAAGAAATAGCAAGATGAGAATCAGAGAGCTAATGTGGTTAGCGATGAATCTTTGTTAGATAACTTGTGTTTGTCTACGGGGTTTGGCGATAGATAAATGATTTATTGATTCCGATACTTTTTTTCATTGCACTTCGCAAAAAGACATATTTGATGATTATGTCAGTGGAGATTTCAGACAAGTGGTTGTGGAAAACAGCCACATGTGCCCAATTGTTGGGAAAGGAAATGTGACTGTGAACATCTCAGGCGGAGGATGTCTAGTTTTGCGTGAAACTAGGCATATTTCGGAATTAAAGAAAAATCTGATTTCAACTAGTAAACTTGATCAATAAGATTTAGTAATAACCTTTGGATGCGGAGAGTGGAAGATAACCTCAGGGGCAAAAGTAGTAGCAAAGGGAAAGCGTACAAGTACACTTTACCTTCTCCAAGGAGATAATATCAGTAATATAGTTGCAACTACAATGGCTACAGATAATTTGTCTACTCTTTGGCATTATCATTTGGGACATCTTGGTGAAAAAAATGTGTAAAGCAGTTACACTCAAGGAAATTACTTCCGGGTTTACAAAAAATTGAGTTAGATTTTTGTGAGAGTTGCATTTATGGAAAACATAAGGCTACTAGTTTTCAATTGAATTGGCAACAAAATAAAGTTCAGAAGCTAGAGTTGGTTCATACTGATGTATGGGACCTGCTCAGGAACTCTCTTATGGCAGTAAGAGATATTTTGTCACATTCATTGATGATGCGACAAGGAAGACTTGGGTCTATGTTCTTAGAGAAAAATCATAAGTATTCCGGATGTTCAGAATGTAGAAGACCATAGTAGAAAAAGAGACAAGTTATCAGATTAAAGCTCTAAAATCTGATAATGGTGGTGAATATACGAGTAAGGAATTTGCATAATATTTGAGTCGAGAGGGCATACACGGGTTAAAGACTATTCCTAGAACTCCTCAAGAGAACGGTGTAGTTGAAATGATGAACATGCCTATTCTAGAACATGCGAGATGCATGAGGCTACACACGGGTCTCCCGCTACACTTATGGGCTGCCACAGTTGATGCAGCTGTTTATCTTATCAACAGAATTCCATCTAGTGCGTTGGATGGAGAAATACCACAAGACCGGTAGTTAGGTAAAAAGATTAATTATTCACATCTAAATGTATTTGGTTGTATTGCATAGGTTTTGATTGACAAAGAGGATAGAAAAAAGCTTGATGCTAAGTCCAAGAAGTGCATCTTTATTGGATACGATGGCGATGAGTATGGCTATAGGCTTTGGGATTATGAGAATTACAAAGTCATCCACAGTCGCAATGTGGTATTCCATGAAGAAAAGATATATAAGGATCATCAGACAGAGACAAAGTATGAGAAGGTAGTACAGCTAGAATATGTTGAATTAGACACAATGCCTGTGAAGATGTTTCCAGCAGATCAAAGTGTACTTGAAAGAGAGGTTTAAGATGAGCATATTATCAGTGAAGAGGTAGTTCAAGAGGAACGCAATGATTCAGAGTAGACTAACAACCCTGAAGTACCCATCTTGAGGAGGTCTACACATATGAGAAAGCCAAAAGTAATTTTTTGATCCATCAGCTAATACTGTTCTGAGTCGTGTCTTATATACAGATTCAGGAGAACTGGAGACTTACCATGGGGCAAAGGCAGACACGTCTCACTTGTAGTGGGAGTGTGCTATGAAAGACGAGATGAACTCGTTACTTTAGAACAAAACTTGGGAATTGACCAAGTTGCCCACACGTAAAAAAACTTTATTAAACAAATGGGTGTACATGATTAAGAATGAAGCGGATGGTAGTATTAAATACAATGCGAGACTTGTAGTCAAGGGCTTTTCTAAAAAAGAAGGGATCGACTACTCCGAGATATTTTCACCTGTAGTGAAAATGACATCAATTAGAGTTCTACTGAGTATAGTTGCAGTGGAGGATCTTTATTTTGAGCAGTTAGACGTAAAAACAACGGTTTTACACAGTGACTTAGATGAAGAATTATACATGGCACAACCTAAGAGTTTTGAAGTCAAAGGTAAGGAGCACATGGTATGTCGCTTGAAGAAAAGCTTGTATGGCTTGAAACAAGCTCCGCGGCAATGGTACCTAAAATTTGATGGTTTCATGTAAGAAAAAAGATTTGCACACTATGAGTCTGATCACTGTGTTTATTTTCGCAAGTATAATGATGGTGACATTGTGTATTTCTCTTTATATGTGGATGACATGCTGGTGACTAATTCAAATATGAAGAGAATCATAGAAGCGAAGAAAATGTTATCATCACAGTTTGCTATGAAAGACTTGGGAGATGCCAAGAATATTTTAGGCATGAAAATCATAAGGAAATGAAAAATAAGAAATTATGGTTGTCTTAGGAAGACTATGTGAACAATGTGTTAAAGAGATTTAACATGTACAGGGCAAAACCGGTTGCAACTCCTCTAGTGAGTCACTTCAAACTTTCAAAAGATATGTGTCCAAGCACTCAGGCTTTGAAAGATGAGATGGTGGTAGTTCCATATGCATTAGCAGTGGGGAGTTTGATGTATGCCATGGTAAGCACATAACCAGACATTGCACATGCAGTGGGAGTTGTGAGTTGATATATGCATAACCCAGGCAGAGAGCATTGAAATGCAGTAAAATGGATATTGAGATATCTAGCAGGTACTTCCAATTACTCACTTTGTTTTGGTTGTATATCTCTAGAGTTGTAGGGTTATGTAGATGCATATCATTCGGGTGATCGAGATAGTGGTAAGAGTACCACTGGATATGTTTTTACAGTTGCAGGTACAACAGTGAATTTGGGTGTCTCAACTACAAAAAGTAGTGGCTTTATCGATGACAGAGGCAAAATATGTGGCGATCACAGAAGCCTCCAAGAAAATCATATGATTACAAGATTACATGGAGGAGTTACATAAAAAATAGCCAGTCAATACACTGTGGAGTGATAGTCAAAGTGCAGTGCACTTAGCAAAGAATGCAGCTTATCACTCAAGGACTAGACATATCAAGAAGAGTTATCACTTTATCAAGTCAGCATTGAAAGATAATGAGTTAAAGTTACAGAAGATTGATGGCTCGAAGAATCCAACTGACATGTTGACCAAGGTAGTAGACAGAGAGAAGCATATTTTCTGTACTACTACCATTGGTATGACTCCATATTGATTGATGAGGAAAATCGCAGAGGCACAAGTTTGTCAACTACTATTTTTTGAAGAAGATGGATGCAAAGTTGCTTGGTGCTTGGATATATTTGTCTTCAAGTGGGAGATTGTTATAAATGAAGCAAAATATTTGTTTTTAAGGGCTTTTTTGTCTTTTTTTTTTTTTTAATCATATTTGCTTTTAGGTTAAAAGTGATACCTTTATATTAGTAATGGTAAGATGCTAGCCATCAAGACGCTAAAAAGGAAAATAGAGAGGCAAGAAAAAGAGAGAAGAAAAAAGTGAGTTTTTTTCTCTTAATGGGGGTTCTCAATTTCTTTGTGCCATGATCTTGAGAGAAGATCATCGTTGTATTCCAACTTTTTTCGAAGTCTAGTAGATTCGCAGAGTGCCTCTGCGCGGAGACGTAGCCTAGGTTTCAGTGAACTTCGATAACAAATTTTTTGGCGTGTTCATCTGATTCTGTTTTTTTATTACTATATTCTATCTAGTGAATTGTTTGCAAGCGTTATTTTTGTGGAATCGATGTGCGATTTTATAACACTTTTTCTTTTCACTTCAAAGTTGCTTTACAAAATATATACCAAGATGAGTATCCAAACACTATTACTTTCACCAAATGTCTCTTCGTTCAAAGATACTTGGAGAAATGCAAAACCATTTCCTTAAAGTTGAACAGAAAGAGCATGTTCGTCCTTTTAGGCCCCACCGATTTTGAAAGATGGGGTGTCTTTATATATTTCCCTTGATTCCTCGTTCAATCATGTGATTGGTAGATTATAAATATAAATACTTCTCGCATTCATTTGTTTTATTCTTTCAATTTGATCCTGGATGATGTTGGTGTTGGAATTTTGTTTGTTAAAACAAAATGAGTGCTTTTTACTTTGTCCTACATAGAAAAGGTGGGAGCAAGTAGGTCGGTTTAAATATATGAGTTTTCCTTTTTGTAGTTAAAGGAATGATTGGGGGGGCTAGACCCCACCATACCCGCGTGCGGGTGTGCGAATAATTGCACGATTTTGGCGCGATTATTTGGCGCACTTAGCACTTAGCACGCCGCGCGCCCGCGGTTTAATTAGCATTAATCTCTTACTATTTATTATTTATTATTTATTTTTTAGTTCAAAGTTTGCCTTTTAATTTGAGAATTCCGGAAATAAAATATAAATGAAAATCCGAAATTCTATTTAAAAAAAAATTATTCCGAATTTTGTTTGTGTCTTTTCAAGACAACCTTTGGAAAATTACTTATTCGGTTTTTAACTTTCCCGAAGGGTTGCAATTGTTCGTTTTTTTCGACTTCTTCCGAAGAGTCGCATTTATTTATCCAAACAATTTTCTAAAGACGTGTTTGTTCGCAATTTTCATGAAGAGTTGCAAGATTGTTTCATATATATACTTGTCATTTTTTGGAAAGAAAAGTGTGGCCATTTTCGAGTATTCTTTCCAAAAAAAAAAAAAAAAAAATTGCATCCAATTTTTCAATTATTTCTTAGAGAGACCCTAGAGAAATACTAGAATTGCTATTTAGTATTCTCATCCGAGACTTTATTGTATCCTTGAGGATTTTTGCCGGTGACCATTAGCAACATTGTGGGGCAAATAAATCCTTAAAGAAAGTGATATCACGCCTCAAAGTCTGAGTTGTTTTACTCGATCCAATTTCATTGTTCAACCCATTTCGAAGCAATATTTTCCCCAACAATTTTAAGGATTTATTTTGCTACAATGGAGTCGAAGACAATCAAAGTTATGAATCAAGATATGATCAAACTGGACCGGTTTGATGGGAACAATTTTGCTCGCTGGAGGGACGAGATGATGTTCTTACTCACTGCTCTGAAGATTTCCTACATACTGGATCCTAACTTGGCGCCTATAGAAGATCCTAAGCCTACTTTCGATGGAGGACAGCTAAGTGCGGAAGCCATTGAGAGGGTTAATAAGGAAAAGAAGAAACGTGCGGAGGATGAATTACTTTGTCAAGGATATATTCTGAACACACTCTCCGATCGTCTGTATGACTTATTCACTGAAATGAAGTCAGCTAGAGAAATTTGGAATGCACTAGAATTCAAGTATAAAGCGGATGAGCAAGGTACCAACAAATATCTAATTGCAAAGTATTTTGATTTTAAGTTTATTGATACTAAGCCATTACTGGAACAAGTCCATGAATTGCAAGTGATTGTGAATAAAATTCGTACTCTCAAGATTGATATTCCAGAAGCTTTTCAAGTTGGAGCAATTATTGCGAAATTGCCTCCAAGTTGGAAAGACTATGGAAAAAAGGCTGATTCACAAGTCGGAGGACTTTACTTTGGAGCAAATACAGAAACATCTTCGCATTGAGGAAGAGTCACGTTTACATGATAATTCTGGTTTGTACAATTCCAAGGTGAATTTTGTGGATAAAAAATGGAAACTCGGCCAGAACTTCAAAGTAAAAAGTGGGGGGCATAAATTCAAGAGAACATAAAAGAAACAAAAGGGTTGCTGTTTTGTTTGTGGCAAACAAGGACATTACGCCAAGGATTGCATTCACCGCAAGAGCATTTCAAAGGACAAGAACATTTAGGTGGTGAAAGCAGATGCAAATCTGGTTGAAGAAAATTATGTAGCCATGATTTCAAACATGTTTTCGAACATAGAAATTTCTGAAATCAATAATGCGATGGCTATGGTTTCTGAAATTAATTCTACCACTGTCCAATCCGGCTGGTGGATAGATTCTGGAGCAACAGTCCATGTGTGCAAGGACAAGTGCATGTTCAAGCAATTTGAAGAAATTGTTGACTCAAATGTTCAAGAGGTCCTGATGGCGAATAATGCTCTTGCAAAGGTTGCTGGAAAAGGGACGGTGGAGATAGACTTTACTTCTGGAAAGAAGATAACTCTTCTTAATGTGTTATTTATACCCGAAATTAGGAAGAACCTAGTTTCTATTGATTTACTTTGTAAGAGGGGGTTTCGGGTTTTGTTTGAATTCAACAAGGTTATTCTCTCGAAAAATGGGCTGTTCGTTGGGAAGGGTTATGCCAATGATGGCATGTATCAACTGAGTATCAATAATAATATTTCTAGTTCTGCTTATATTGTCGAGTCTTCAATTTTATGGCATAGTAGGTTGGCACATATAAATATTCGTTATTTGAAGAACATGAGAAAATTAGACTTGATAAATTTTAATGACGAATTTGATAAATGTAAAATATGTGCTAAGTCAAAACTTACTAAAAAGCCATTTCCTAGTATTAAAAGAAATTCGAATTTATTGGATTTGGTTCATAGTGATATATGTGAATTTAATGGTATTCTAACACGTGGAGGTAAAATGTATTTTAGTACATTTGTGGATGACTGTAGTAGGTTCTTAAATATTTATCTCATGAGATTGAATGATGAAGCATTTACCATATTTAAGAAATATAAAGCTGAAGTAGATAGAAAAGAAAATCAAAGTTCTACAATCAGATAGAGGTGGAGAATATTTCTTAAATGAATTCTCTTCATTTTGTGAAGAACATGGTATTATTCATCAAGTTTTAGCATCATATACTCCACAACAAAATGGTTTAGTTGAAAAGAAAAATAGATTTCTTGGAGAAATGGTTAATTGTATGCTTTCAAATTCAAAGCTACCAATTAATCTTTGAAGAGAAGCATTACTTACTGCATGCTATATTCATAATGGAATACCTTCCAAGAAAAATGACATAACCCCTTATGAAATATGGAAAGGTAGAAAGCCAAATTTGTCATATCTTAAAGTGTGGAGGTGTTTAGCGTACTACCGAGCTCCAGATCCTAAGAGAACAAAGCTCGGTCCTAGAGCTATCAAAAGTGTTTTCGTAGGGTATGCTGAAAATAGTAAAGATTATAGGCTTCTTGGTTTAGAGTCTAATGTCATAGTAGAATCGAGAGACGTCGAATTCTTTGAGAATAAATGTTTTACAAGTTCTGAAATGATTGAAAATAATTCAAGATCTATGTAAACTCAAAGTGATTTTCAAGAGAAAGAAACGAATTTTAAAGACATGATTAAATTAAGGAGAAGTACTAGAGCTAGGAAAATAAAAAATTTAGGTCCTGATTTTATACTCATGTTTTTCGTGTTGAAGGAGATGGAGATAATAATGTGGTAAATAAATACCCTTTAGTGTTAAATTTAGAAGATGATCCTGGAAGCTTTGATGATGCTATGTCTTCTAGAGATGCTTATTTTTGGAAAGAAGCTGTGAATGATGAAATTGACTCAATTATGTCCAATAATACTTGGGTATTAGTAGATTTACCGAAAGGATCAAAACCTATTGGATGCAAATGGGTTTTTAGAAGAAAATATCACTCTGATGGTTCTATTCAAGCTTTTAAAGCTAGGCTTGTAGCTAAGGGATATAGACAAAAAGAAGGAATAAATTATTTTGATACATATGCTATTGTTGCGCGTATAACTTCCATTCGAGTTCTTTTTGCTCTAACTTCCATTTATGATCTTTGTGTTCATCAAATGGATGTTAAAACTGCTTTCTTAATTGGAGACTTAAATGAGGAGATTTACATGGAACAACCGGAGGGTTTTGTTCTTCCTAGAAATGAAAGAAATGTATGCAAATTGATTAAGTCTTTTTATGGACTTAAGCAAGCTCCTAAGCAGTGGCATGAAAAGTTTATTCGGTCATATTATCAAATGGTTTCATCAATAATAGTGCCGATAGGTGTATATACTCTAAATTTACTCAAGACTATGGTGTCTTAGTGTGCTTGTATGTTGATGATATGCTTATCTTTGGAACGAATATGACTGAAGTTAATGAAACTAGGAAGTATCTAACTTCCATGTTTAAAATGAAGGATTTGGGTGAAGTAGATACTATCTTAGGTATTAAAGTTAAGAAAAATAGTTGGGGTTATTTTTTAAGCCAATGTAGTTATGTTGAAAAATTATTAAATAAATTTCAACATCTTGGTTTTAAAGAAATGAGTACTCCATTTGATTCTAGTATTAAATTAAATTATAATACTGGTATAGCGGTGGCACAACTAGAATATGCAAGTGCTATAGGGTCTTTAATGTATGCGATGCATTATACTAGACCTGATTTTGCTTATTCGGTATGTAAGTTTAGTAGGTATACTAGTAATCAAAGTACAGAACATCGGAGAGCTATTACTATAATTTTTGGTTATCTTAAGAGAACTAAAAATTTAGGATTGTTCTACAATAATTATCCGGTTGTATTAGAAGGATAAACTTATGCTGGTTGGATTACAAGTGTGGGAGATGAGCGTTCCACTTCTGGATGGATCTTCACACTAGCTGGAGGTGCTGTATCTTGGGCGAGTAAGAAACATACATGTATAACTCACTCAACAATGGAATATGAATTTATTGCTTTGGCGGCAGCTGGGAAAGAGGCTGAATGGATTAAAAATTTGTTGTTGGATATCAAATTATGGCCTAGTCCTATGCCTCCTATTTCTATCCACTGTGATAGTCAGGCCACTTTGGCAAGAGCCTATAGTAGCACCTATAATGGTAAGTCTAGACACATTAGTCTAAGACATGAATATGTGAGACAATTGATTAAAGATGGTACCATAACAATTGTCTATGTGAGGTCAAGTAAAAATCTTACCGATCCTTTGATGAAGGCTTTACTAAGACATATGGTAATAACGACCTCACAAGAAATGGGGCTGAAACCCTTTAATTGAAATCACCAATAATGGTAACCCGACATTTTTCTAGAATATCACTAGTTACAAGTTTTAATGGGTAAGAATAAGTTATTGAATGTGATTGTTTGATACCGACGTAGCCCCGATATGAGAAGTCAAGTATCGTGGGTTACGTTTTGAAGGCTGAATTGAATTCTTAATAAAGTATGATACAAGTTTGTAGTGTGTTGATAGTAACAGAAACGCATGGCAGATACTTCACCTATATGAGCTTAAAAGTGGTGCCGCTTCTTATGAAAGTGAGGGTTGCTTTCTAGAGAGCTCATGAAACAGGATCAAGCACAATACCATAATAGTGCGGAGTAATATAGAAATTCTCGCTGAAACAAGAGGTTAGTGTATGTGTAGTATGTCCGGTTCTATTGCATAAAAGTACAAATTTAAAGCCGAGCTATTTGTCACTTTGATAGAGCTTTGATATACTTGCACTAAGTAAATGTTTAACTTGAAAGAGACCTTTATGTATGTATATTAATCTTATTGAAACTTTGGCTGTATGATTTTTAAAATTTTATTTTGAAATCTTTGTTTTACAAACAAAGTGGAGGATTGTTGGAATTTTGTTTGTTAAAACAAAATGAGTGCTTTTTACTTTGTCCCACATAGAAAATGTGGGAGCAAGTGGGTCAGTTTAAATATGTGGCTTTTCCTTTTTGTAGTTAAAGGAATGATTGGGGGGGCTAGACCCTACCATACCCGCGTGCGGGTGCGCGAATAATTGCACGATTTTGGCACGATTATTTGGCGCACTTAGCACTTAGCACGCCTATGCGCCCGCGGTTTAATTAGCATTAATCCCTTGCTATTTATTTTTTATTTTTTATTTTTTAGTTCAAAGGTTGCCTTTTAATTTGAGAATTCGAAAATGAAATATAAATGAAAATTCGAAATTCTATTTAAAAAAAATTATTCCGAATTTTGTTTGTGTCTTTTCAAGACAACCTTTGGAAAATTATTTATTCGGTTTTTAACTTTCCGAAGGGTTGCAATTGTTCGTTTTTTTTTTTACTTCTTCCGAAGAGTCGCATTTGTTTATCCGAACAATTTTCTAAAGGCGTGTTTGTTCGCAATTTTCACGAAGAGTTGCAAGACCGTTTCATATACATACTTGTCATTTTTTGGAAAGAAAAGTGTGGTCATTTTCGAGTCTTTTTTCCAAAAAAAAAAAAAATTGCAGCCAATTTTTCAATTGTTTCTTAGAGAGACTCTGGAGAAATATTAGAATTGCTATTTAATATTCTCATCCGAGACTTTGTTGTATTATGGAGGATTTTTGCCGGTGACTATTAGCAACGTTGTGAGGCAAATAAATTCTTAAAGAAAGTGATATCACGTCTCAAAGTCCAAGTTATTTTACTCGATCCAATTTCATTGTTCAACCCATTTCGAAGCAATATCCGATTTAACTAGAGGAACTTTTCCTCTCTCCAATCCGGGTAGAGGAAAGCGCAACCATACGATGTGCACCTCTTAAAGTGACGGCGATATATCAGCCCACCTGAAAGTTGCTCCATAGATATAAATTCTCATTGCGTGTTTGGCTAAAGTAGCTAGTAGGGGTGAGCATGGTTCCCGGGTAGAATCGGGAACCGGGGAACCGAACTGGAGGTTCTGGTTCGGTTCCCGGTTCCCCTTTTCTGGGAACCAGAACCGAAACCTGGGGATCGGAATCGAAATTGGAACCGGTTCGGTTAGGGCTAAAAAAAAAGCCCCAAATTAGAAATTGTCTCACATTTCACACTCTCTTCGCTCGTTCTCTACAACTTTCACATTTCACTCTCTCTTCACCCGTTCTCCACTCTCGATGCCACCACCGGTTGCCCTCGACGCCACCGTCGCTCGCCCTCGACGCCACCGCTGGCCTCTGCTTGGCGAGCCACCGCTTCGAAGCTTCCTCAGAGTAGAGAGAGAGAGAGAGAGAGAGAGAGAGAGAGAGAGAGCGTCGTTACAGGTGCTCGATTCTTCCTTCGAGAAGAAGGCGAAGAAGAAGAAGGTGCGTGTGTCCGTGTCCGTCGCTCTTAGGATTTCGTGGTTTCCCACTGCTC
Source organism: Eucalyptus lansdowneana (assembly GCA_017140395.1). Taxonomy (NCBI): domain Eukaryota; kingdom Viridiplantae; phylum Streptophyta; class Magnoliopsida; order Myrtales; family Myrtaceae; genus Eucalyptus; species Eucalyptus lansdowneana. The sequence continues at coordinate 30,364,382 of CM029484.1, read as the reverse complement.
TCTCTTTTCCCTCTATCCCATTTCGCGTTTCCGTTTTTGCTGAGATCCGTGCGTTTCCGTGTCTCTCTATGCAGGTCCCGCTGGAGCTCGAGACCGTTACAGGTTCCTCCCCGTTCTCTTTGGCTTTCTCCCCGTACTGTTGCTCGTGTCCTTGTCTCCTTCGTGATCTTCTTTTTGGCTGGCCATGTTTTTTTTTTTTTTCCTTTGACTCGCTCGTCTTGTGCCATCGTGGCCAGAGTATACCGTGTAGTTTCGGTGGCGGATATATGCATACTTTGCACTTCTTCCCGGCACCCTCCTTTTAGAGATATGGTTTAAAGTGGCTCTGGGATTTCAATGGATGCTAACTGTTTTTCATATGATAGTTACACATAAGCTTCGATTAGAAAGTGACGACTTGTGTTGGATTAGTTATTGTAAGTTTTTTCTTCATGTTTTTTCTAATCATAATTTTCTTTAGTTGATGAGCACATTTTCTTCAATTAGAACAACATAGTGTTGTTGAATCCTCAAGTGAATTCCAGTTACCTGGAAAACTAAATCTCATTTAAATGTATGTATAATGTAGTTCTGTCAAATTGGAAACTTTCTTTTGATAGTATTGATTCTGAAGTCAAACCATTGTGCTAATAACTTACAGTCTATGAAGAAATGACTGAATGACTTGAGTGCCACGGGTATTAATTGGATAAAAAAAATATTATGTGCACTAAAACATGTAATTTACAATGATCTTCATCAATAAGAACAACTTATGTGTCTACCTTAATCCTCTCAATGTGAGCTGCAGTCAGGTTAATCCTCAAACTTCATCACCACTCCAGTTGTTCCCACTCTAGAACTCCAACTCGGAAGCATTGACCCAAGTTCCACTTTGTCTTTGTGAGAAATAGACCTCCCACAGCTCACCGTGTGAAATTGCTGATTGGGATCCGGAAGTAATTATTGCTTTTAAATCTTGCATGGAAGCTTTTGTTTAAACCATTTATGCACCGGTTGCAATTATCCAATGAAAGTGGGGCTTCTGTTTCTTTGATACAGGATATGTGTTCCAAGGATATGCAAACTTGTGACAAGATGTAGCCTCATTTTCCCTCGTAGTGAGATAGCTAGTATAAGCACCTAGAGGGGGGTGAATAGGTGCACAAATAATTTATCGAGATACGGAAGCGATTCTAGGCAGCCAATAGAAAGAAATTCACAAAATGATTTACGATCAAAGTAAAGAGAGTAAGAAAGAGAAGATTGAACATAGGGTTTATAGTGATTTGGCTTATTCCAAGCTTACGTCCACTCTTCCGCACTGACAGCCCACCGGCTGGATTTCACTATGAACAAAAGAGAAGTTACAGCTCAGCTTTTCCTTGATTCCACAGTGTAGATGTTCTATCACACCTCTTCAAGGTTTCTCACAAATATAGACTCTCTTTTGTATACAAGTATTCGCTCAAAGGAATTGTCTAAACAACAGGGAGCTTCAGACTTTGGAATTCTTCTATTGCGCACACCTCAACAACTTAGAACGTCTTCCTTATATACTCCTTTATGCCATCATACCCGTTGGCACTTACTAAAGGAATTCCTCCAATCTACCCGTTAGATGGAATCAATTAGGAAGATCATTCGGGCTATTAATGGAACGTGTCGATAGCCCATCAATCATGTTCGCCCATACAATCAGGATCTCGGTTTCCATAAGTAGAACATTCCGAGAATATTTAGGCAATCATCGATTCCTTAATCTTCGAGTCAATCTCGATCAATTAAATGATTCTGTTGTGTCTATTCCAGTCACGAGATCTTCTCCAGTTGATAGGGTCAAGCCCCTAACAAAACATCCAGTTCTGGGTAACCTTTCTTCAACAGATTAGAGACTGTATGCTCAGAGATACGTTAACTGTTTTGGTCAGTTATATAGTCTACTTGCATGTGTGCTCGTGCGTACATGCGCATATGCCTTTATGGTTGGGTTAGGACTTGAACGAGATTGCTTGAATTTACAGGTTGGTGGAAAACAAGCAAGCTCCTTTGCCTGACAAGGTTTCTGTGGTGTGAAATGGCATGGAAGGGTCATATATTCCAAAACTTCATCTGTAAGCCTTCACTATTGCAGATTGAATTTCGTATAATGCTGCTTCATCTTTTCTGTCCTATCAACGTTTTTCTTTTCGGCTTTTGTAGATTGAGCTTCTTTCTTTTAGTTACAACTAATTAACTTATCTTATCAGCTTTTACGGTATAGTTAGTCTGTTGTCTACTTTGGAATTTAAGTGATCCGAATGGTGTGTGTTGAAGACCTTTTATTATCGAAAACCTGCATAACTTGGGAAAGCTTTTAATTTACACAGGGGTTGTTGATAAGCCGTCTTGATTTCATTTGTCTTTGTAGAATTGTGTGCAAGTGTGGCTCATGTGGTTTAAAGATGCAGACACCTAGGGTGCGCATGATAAAATTTCTGTTTCTCGATTTCTCTGTTTCTCTGTTCCCCGGAACAGGTTTGGAAAGAAATCTGTTTGGTAACGTAATCTGATTTCTCTATTTGAAACAGATTTCTATTCCAGAAATAGAGAAATCGAAGAAATCGAAGCTGAAATTTTTAGCTTCTCGTTTTCGAAAAAAGAAATAGAAATTTTTTTCTCAACTTTTCAATTTAGTCCAAAATATTTTAGATCACTAATATTGAAATAGAAATAGAAATAGAAATAGTTAATTTAGTCCAAAATATTTTAATAATTTTTTAATATAATCATTTCAATCAATATTGATTGAAAATCTTAACCATTGGGCCAAATGGTGGGAATTGAATGGACAAGGCTTCATTTGTTGCACGCAAGAGATTTCACGCATGGTAATAGTCAACTTGCCACATTCATATCTAACGAGTCTTTCTTCACCTACTCTTCCGTAGTACGCCAGACAACGGCTCTATCTAGCTAACTATTTTTTTATTCATAAACTTCATATTAAGACGGTAAAAAGGGGTCAAATCATTAGGGTTTCATCCGATTTTTCTTTTATAAGGAAAAGAGATCTAATAAGGAATCTGTTGTTCTTGTAAGAGTGTTGATGAAAATACAGATTTTGATAATAAATTTTTAAATAATCCTAGTGTTGATAATTTTGAAAAAAAATTGGTGACGATTTTTGAACATGGTGAGGATTTTTTTAACAAAATTTGGAAAGAAATTGGAATTAGACTTGAAGTTAGGACTTTTTTAGGAGATTAGACTATTATAATCATGGCTATCATTAGACTTATTTGATTAATGTGAAATCAATTTCGGCAAAAACATAACGACATATTCACTACAATTGAATTTCAATTGATTTTTTTTTTGCCACGTCGTTTATTTTTCGAAAGAAAATATTACGTAATACTTAAACGTAAACACATGTAATAGGAAATTCCATGAAATTGTATTTTCAACTTTTGTAATGTATTAGTATTATTTCGACTATTATTTTGTATTTTAGGATTTCCTATGTTGTTTTAGTATTATTTTAACTATTATTTTGTATTTGAGGATTTCCTATGTTGTCATCTAATCAATTTCTATTCCTAGAAATTAAAATTTTATTCTGTTATCAAACGGATTTCTGTTTCAGAAATAGAAATTTTGAGTCATTATCAAACGGGTTTCTTTGCTCGGAAACTTGTCCGGGGAATAGAAATTGAGAAATTGATTTCTGGCCAGAAATCAATTTCTGTTTCAGAAATTTTACCATGCGCGCCCCTAGTGAATGGGAACGGCACACAGGTTGTAGAGCCAAAAAGTGGAAGTACAGTGTCAAAATCAAGGATACGAGAGAACCATTGGAGAAATGGGTTGGTACACTTTTCTGTGACTTCACGGCATCACTTGCGCTCTTTCCTCATCTGTCAACTTATACTAGACTTGCTTATCTAGTATGCTTGATTCTTCTGTTTATAAATAATCAATCATGAACTTTGTTTGATAATTTCTAGCGTAAAATGTACTGATAAAGTAAACACCATGGAGTAGCTTTTCCTTATACAGCTCGTGTGTGGTGTAGTGTCCATGATTTATACTTTGTGTGCAGATCTAGTCATTAACATATAACCTACTACAGGGGGGCATGGGTTTGTACATTATGAATTTGCATACCATGTTTCTAGAATCTATAGTCTTGGTCATATTAAGAATGCTGTTTTTAGCGTATTAATTATCTTTCAGCACACATCATTTGAGTTTTTGTATCTCCTTGATTTAATGTTTTTCTCATGTGGAAGATTTCCAATAGAAGCATTTTTTACTAAAAATGAAAAAAAAAAAAAAAAGAACCTGTTGGAACTTGGAACCGACCCCAGAACCTGTGATAGGGTAGGTTCCAGGTTCCAAAAAATGAGGAACCTGTACCCGAGGGTAGGTTTCAGGTTCCAAGCGGAACCTATAAGGAACCGGGAACCGTTCACCCCTAGTAGCTAGGCACGAGATAACGTGGTGACAGATGGAACAGACAATAGTAATGTATTTGTTTGGGCTTTGATACGACGAAACAGCAAAAATTTTCCTCTGTTTCATAATTTTTGTACAAACTAATTAGACAGAAATTATTTTGGCGAGCCATATTGCTGGACCCACACTCGGCATAGTTACTTGACAAGCATAGGCAAATATCATGGCCGGCCTTATCTGGAGGTTATATGTGATCATTCGGTGCGAGCGAGGGTTAGCACTACGCACAAGCAACGCATAAGAGATCGGGGTGAAATAGAGCAGACGTAAAGGAGTAACATGTGATTATAGCGAATTTGAATACCAAATAACCGATGACACGTCTGAGTTGATTTAGTCGCACGAGGGTGAACCATATATATATATATAGTAACCAAGCTATCAGAGCTCTCGATGGCAAGACCTATCCTCCAAAAGTCAAATGATCCATCGAACTAAGACAACGAGACGATTAAGGCGGTTAACGAATAGGATATCGTCACGAGAGAGAATCAAGATTTAGTTAAATCAACACGTCCATTTTCTTGGATTTTTCTGTCCAGGCGTAATTTTGATATTTCCCCCTTTCATACAGAAACGTATCTGTATCCTTCAACGAGAACGGTAGGGCTGAGAGATGTGCATACTATTACTCTTTCATGATGATACGACTTTGGGAGAGAGCCCGGGAATATTTTAGCTATGGGTTTTCATTCATTTCCCCCTACCAATTAGCGAAAGCGAGTTGAGAAGAAAAAACATTTTACTTTTCTATGTTTGGACTAATTTTTTTTTTTCATAAACAGAATAATGAAATTACATTACCAAATGGATTTATGTTGTTCCAAACCTATTTCCTAAAACAGAAACATAGATCTAACTAGAAATAGAATGGTTATCATACGTACCTTAAATATTTAAATTATGTCTTGAGTTAAAGCCCATGAAGGGAAATTCGATCGCCTTTCATAAACAAAATAATGAAATTGTATTATCAAATAGATTTATGTTCCAAATAGGTTTCCTAAGACAGAAAAATAGATCTAACTAGAAATATAATGGTTATTATGCGTGCCTTAAACATTGAAATTATGTCTTGAGTTTAAGCCTGTGGATAGAAATTCGATTGCAATAAATTGTTATTTTTGAATGCCTAAATATATGTCATGAAAATCCTGAATTCTTTTCGGTGTCATGATCCGAATTTGGTCAAAATTGTAAGAAAGTTTCAATTGTGCTTCTTATTTGGTAGGGGTGATCAATTACTGGGCAGTCTGGTCTCCACCCACCGGTTCCTCCAATCTAGACTGAAGGAGCCTAGAACCGGATAGGACTGGACCAATCAATCCGTTAATGCATGTTCGCACGTGCAGAAAAAATCAAACTATTTCAGCATTTGTGTGAACATCGACCACACTTTGCAAGTGGCACGCTTGATCTTAGCTAACAGGTAGAAGAACGCATGATTAAATCTGGCTTGGCTTCTATTCACAGTTTCTCTTGCGCTCTTTGTGTGCTTGTTTGATGTAAGACTCTCGGAGTGGCTTGTCTTTATTAGGTTTTATTCACTACCATCATTTTCCAGCATGGCAAAAATAGTAATTTTCCTTGGATATCTCAGGCGAGGGAAGCGAGAGAGAGAGAGAGGGGGGGGGGAGTGAGTGTGACGACTATAGAGAGCTTAGTCTCACATCGGCTGGTAGAAAAGGTTAACAAGCAGGTTGCCTGTTTAAGTAGATAAGTCGAGACAGGCCTCGTAGCGGACGCAGTAGTCATTATTGAGAATGCTCGTCATCGCTTGGAAGAGACACACAGGCTCGCGATCCAGTTACGAGACAGGGTGGCACAATGTAAGTGGCATGACGAAAGGGAAAAAACTCTGAAGTTTGGTGTTGCGTTAACCACGAAAAGTGCAACGTTCTAATTTGTGTGCAGCGATGATGGATACAAGGACCATGAATGGCTTGTACTTTATATACAAGCGGGAAAAGCACAAGAGGGTGACGGCGTTTGTGCAAAGGTGCAAGATATGCTTTTCTTTTTCTTTGCCTCACGCGGCCAGCTCTGTTTGCTTTTCTGCTGATGGGTTTCCCCCGAAACGGAGCCCCAACGCCGTGTAGTTTCTTGCAGACGCTCTGCAGTTACTTCTCCGACATGAAGGGCATCCGATCCCTGACATCGTCTTTATCATTCTTTTGCAAAAGAAGGAATCTAATGCCGTAGACTTTAAGTCCCACCGAACTTGCCAGGAAATTTCCTCGCCAAATCTGTCCTTTAGATGGAAGCCGAAGAGAAATTAAGGACCCTTGGCTCGTGCGCAATTTCTTAATCTCTCGTGTCAATGTAAACGAAAAACGAAAATAGAACTTTCCTTCTATTTTTCAATATTTGAAAATGCGCATATTGAAAATGCGTTTAAAAAAGCACATTGAATTACCCTATTCACAAGGTGTTAATAGTGCGTGGGGCCATACTTAGGCGACGGCTCCATTATTTTGATGAAAGAGACGGAACCATCCAGGCCACGCAATTTTACGTGAAATTTAGATGATTCGTTTAGTCTGTTTCCAAGGTAGAAGCTCAACATTGCATGTGCACTAGCCATCGAGTGCAAAAAAATGCCGAGCGACATTGATAATTTGCGAGTTTTGTCTTTAAATACAAATTTCACTTATAATAATTTTAAGCCAAAGAAATTTCACTCCATCCAAGTATATCTTCTGTAACCCTATGGCTGATGGGAATAAAACCTTACGGAGCCGGGAATAAATCCCTACGGTTGACGGTAATAAAACCCTACAGAAGCTGGGAATACAACCCCACATTTGATGGATGTAGTAAAAGGTTAAAATGTGAAAATAACCCCAAACATCTCCTGAAAAAGAGATATCTAAAAGTTTAATTACAATATATTAACCTAGAAATTTAAACTCACAAATTCGATGAGCTATCATATGTATAATCATTCCAATAACCACTAAAAAAGTTTGAAATAACAAAAATCCACTATCGTCCTACAATAAATATTGAAGATATTTTTTGACATCTGAAATAATGAAATGGATAGATTTAATGATTGCTAATATATATTTACCTAAAACTGATTTACCAAAATGTATCAAAATAGAACATTCTCTAACATGTCTTTTTTTTTTTTAATATGAAATTAATTTTCGTACAATAAATGACTTTTTGCCCTTCAAGGAATCAAATCAAATTTACACCTTATAGCCTATTTTTGTGGCTTCATTAAACGTCATAAGAAAGATTCAATGTCTTGTTTGGAGCTTTTCTATTTTGAAGAAGAACTCTTAGGGAATTTATATATATCGTTGTAATTCTTTCTTCTCTATATAGAGTTAACGAGTAATTGGAAATGGCAATTTCTTGCTTTGGCATTGTATTAAAATTCTTTTCTTCTCAATTGATTGCGCTCACTAATATCGGACTTGTTGTCCTACATCAGCTATGACGTGGAAAATCTCCTAACATGAGGCATTAAGCACAATGCTAAAAACACTACCATCAGTGGAATCGAATTGTTTTTATTTCTCAATTAAAAAAATAATTACTTTATAGATTTAATATTGTGAATCATTCTAGCTCTATATTACTCACATGAAGCGTGTCACAAATAAGTTTACTAATGATTTTATATGTATTGAAAAGGAGATCCACAAATTCCCTTTTACTTGAATAGCCGATTGTAATATTTAGATCCTTTAGACTAAGTCAAAAGATAGTGGCGGGACCCCCAAAAAAAAGGAAAAGGAAAAAAAGAAGAAGAAGAAAGTGTACTCTTCAGTTTATATAGAAGGCGAAGACGCACGCAGGGAAAAAGAAAGAAAAAGAGAGAAAAAGAAAGGAAATGAAAGAAAGAAGAGAGAAGCGGAATAAAGTAAAAGAAAAAGGAGAGGGTTTTGCATCATGAAACGCGTCGTCAAGCCGATTCAACTACATATCGCAACTCCCAGTAAGTGTTCACACCTTTCATTTGTCAAATCAAAGTAATATTTTGGGTTAGGGCATAAATTTGGGGTTTTGTAGATTTTGAACTCTAAAGTTCGATTAAAAAGTCATTGAGCTACGTACATACATAAAAAAAAAAAAAAAAATTGATAGTTTATGATGTTGTGAAGTCATAGAATTTATTGAACTTGATTTGGATTTATGATTTACCCGAAACAAAATTATGAAGTTGGCCACAAGTGATGAATAGTGCACGACCAGTGGCTTTTGGGCTGAATTTCGATGGTTTTTGCCTTGACTTTTGGTTCAGTCAAGTTGTGGTTCTTGTAAATTTGTAATACATTGCAAATGCCTTCTACTGACTAATCATGTTTGAAACGGGGTTCGGTGGAAAAAGTTACGGCATGACCAAATTTCACGCTCAAGCTCTACATCGTGAACGACTTTGAATAGTCGCTTTGAACGAGCGATTTGTGGGTGCACTTGAAACGTTTTGTTAGCATTTAAGTATAGTTTAGCTGAATCGTAGTTAAGGTAGCATTATACTCAATTTCAATGTTGTTTCTCACTTATTTGATAAGATTGCGAGTTTGACAATTTAAGTGATCTTTTTATTTGGTCATAGGCGTTCTCATGTAAGTGGGACTATTTCTTTTTTCGATTTTTAGAACTCATATTCGAAAATACTATGGATTATACATAGTATGAATTATGAAATGGCATTATTGTTGCATAAAAAACTGGATCGAGCACATACTATTCTTTGGTTATTTATGAATGTCTAGAAAGCGTGTTACATTAGATATTGTGAAGTTGTGTAAACTGTTTTGTGAGTTGGTTTATGGTAGGATTTATGAATGATTTGAGAAATGATGGATGAGCTATATTGCGAAAAGTTATTTGTTTGGTTCATGAGATAGGATTTCTAGTATTATGCTTGTTTGATGTTCAACATGACAATGAACTTGATGAGGGGTTTGTGGGTATTTATATCGGTTTAGGATATCCTTCCGGGCTAAGTCACTAGCTTTGTACATGGAGATCTTGTCAAGAGGAAAATTAAGATCGTCTTGTCACTAGGCGTTGTGTCGTGACCATAATATTATATTAAACATTAGATTCGTTAATAGAATGGACCATTGACGTTATTATAAATGAGATTAATCAATGAATTTGACCATTGATATTTAAATTGTGAGGGTGGTTTAAATCAGCTTTCCTAATTAGTATAAAGCTTTCTTGATAAACAAGAAAAATAAAAAATAAAAAATAACTCATCTGTGATATAATACATATATTAAAAAGTTGGCCTATTAGTCTTTGATATTGCTATACACACATGTAGTGGTTGTTTGATCTACTTAGAAGTTAGAACAAATACGTACTACTCACTAAGTTATGGTTCTTCACCTCTTTCTTTCCCAATCTTTTTAGGTTCTTGGTTAGTGGTCAATTGAGCAAGAGCAATATCGATGGGGATTTTTCGAAGTTGGACTTTTGGGTTTAGTTTGAGGTTGCATCCTTTGCGTGAAAGGGCAGCCGTGTTATTCCCATTTTCTTCTAGGATTTGGGATGTGACAACTATTGTCTTCAGCTTACGATAAATTTATCCGACTAGCACATATGCAAATAAATAAAGATTGAAATTATGAGTCAACTGTTATGAGAGAAAAATCTTAATCATCTCAATGAATTTTATTCTTTCAGTTATTCCTTATTGATAATCGAGAATCCCTCGAGATTATTTTTGGTAATTTATTTTAACATTTGATAGATTTTTTTTTTTTTGATCGGAAAGAGCCATTTCATTTAAGTAACGCTGAAGAAACACCCTGCCTTAATAGCGTCCGTAAGAAGTAGATTAAACAAAGCTGGGGGAGGGGGAAAGACTTCAACAAAAGAGAGAGACCCGCGAGAATGGGCCTTGGCAGCCCAGTCTGCTGGTGCATTCGTATCCCTTCTTGTAAACCTAATGAGAAGATGAGAAAAACAGGGGAGTAAGGCCGTTGTTTCTGCAAGCAGCGAGCGGCTCTCCCATGGCGTCTTCTGAGGGTCGTGGACAGCATCAACCACCTGGAGACAGTCCGTCTCGATGATAGTGGGCGCATCAGCCTTCCCGATCCGCAGAAGATGGCGCAGCGCAATATTTAAGGCTTGGACTTCAATCTGGAAAGCAGAACTTGCTGTGGCTGTACAGGTAAACCCTTCTTGCATAGCACCAGTATAATCATGACAAATATATGCAGTTGATCCTGAGATATTACCACTGCTAAAAGCTCCATCTATGTTGATTTTTAAAATACCAGGATCAGGGGGCCTCCACATCGATCCTGGAGGCGAGTGAGGGGATATAGATCCTGTAATGTTCGAGGACAGATGCTTGTGCAAATTGGAGGTAGCCCACGCCGCTTCCACAACAAAAATTGGATCTGGCTGCTGGTGCTGAAATAGGCATCTGTTGCGTGCTTTCCAGACATGCCAGAGAAGAACAGCAATAACTTCCATTCCTGGTGAGTACTGATTTTCCTCAAACCTGTCAGCTATCCACTCTTCAATACGCTTGATCTGAGAATGTATAATTCGTATGCGAACCCTAGGGTGAGACCATATGTTCGAGGTCCACGGGCAGAGAAGGAAAATATGTTCTAATGTTTCTGGAGTCTGAGTTGCGCACATCTTACAGATAGGATCTGCACTAATATGTCTGTGGAATAGATTAACCTTTGATGGGAGGGCATTTTGAACGATGGACCAAAGGAATAACCTAATCTTAGGTGGGATATGGAGTTTCCAAATTTGCTTCCATAGGGTTAAAGGTAGTTGGAAAGAAGAGGATGGTCTGCTGTCCTGAATGTGTATGTCTGTTTGATGAATTTGCTGATATGCACTCTTCACAGTTAATTGACCATTGGTAGTCCCTGTCCAAATAAGCTTATCGTCTGCATAAGTTGGGCACACCGGGATGCTGAGAATTTCCTTGATAAGGTCTTCATCAAAAAACTGATGAAGCAAATCTTCATTCCATTTGTTCTGACCAGGTAGCAATAGGTCAGCCACCATTTGTGGCTCTTCTCTAGTGACAGGGCCTCCTAAAATTCCTCGAGGCAGCCAACAATCCTCTCTGATACGGATTTGAGACCCATCTCCTACTGACCATTGCAGTTTAGGCAGAATAGAATCCCTCCCTATAAGCAAGCTTTGCCAACCCCACGATGGGCGGGGGCCTTTTTTAGCATGTATAAAGTCTAGGGCATGGAAATAAAGGCCTTTGAATAGCCGACTGCATAAAGATAAAGGATGTTGAAGTAGTCTCCATGCTTGTTTACCAAGCAAAGCTCTGTTAGATGCAATAAGGTCCCTAAATCCTAGACCCCCTTGATCCTTCCCTTTCTTTAAAATCTCCCAACCCTTCCAATGAACACCCCGCTTTCGACTATCAGTTTGCCACCAAAACCTCGCAATCTTCTGTTCAATTGCCCGACATATAGACATAGGATTTTAAATATAGACATTACATATTGAGGAATAGCTTGAATAACACTTTTGATCAAAATGTCTTTTCCCCCTTTCGACATAAGATGTTCTTTCCACCCATCTAGCTTAGAATTCACTCTCCCTAGGATCCAGGAAAACATATCTCTCTTCGAACGACCCCAGTCAGACGGGATTCCAAGGTATCTGCCAGTCTTGTGAAGTACTGGTATTCGAAATTGTTGTGCCAGATTATCCTTCAGACTAGTCGGACAGTCTTTACTTAGAAAAAGATCGGATTTATTTCTATTAATTTCTTGACCAGTAGCAAGACAATATTGATTCAAGATGTTGGATAAATTCTGGCATTCTATAACAGTCCCATCTAAGAAAAAGATTGCATCATCTGCAAAGAAAAGGTGGGAAAGAGTAGGACACCACCTGTTCAACCTGATTCCTTTTAGCTGTCCCATGTCAATCGCTTGATGAATAAGAGTTGATAGCAGATTGACCATGAGAATGAAAATATAGGGAGATAGGGGATCACCTTGACGTAGGCCGCGAGAGGGTTGAAAATATTGAAGCTGCTCACCATTAAATTTAACACTAATCTTGATAGTAGAGATACACTGCATTACCCATCGAACCCAGGTAGAATGAAATCCCAACTTAATAAGATAATCATTAAGAAAATCCCACTCCACTCGGTCATAAGCCTTTTTCATGTCAATCTTGAGTAACGCTTGAAATTTCTTTTTGCGCTTTCTGATGTTAAGATGATGCAGCACCTCTTGTACAATAAGTATATTGTCCTGTATCTGGCGGCCACCCACAAATGCACTCTGTTCCGGGGATATTAAGACAGGCAAGAAGGGTTTTAGTCGATTAGCAAGAATTTTGGATATGATTTTGTACGCATAGTTGCATAAACTAATAGGTCGAAATTGGTCAAGGCTTTCGGGGTTAGGGACTTTGAAAGAAAGCTTGGACAGACAGAAAAAGGTCCTTCTTAATGATATCCCAGTGAGATTGATAGAAAAGGCCATTCAACCCATCGGGACCTGGGGCTTTTGTTTTGCCCAGCTGAAAAGCAGCTGTTTGGACTTCCTCCATCATTAGGTCAGCAGTCAACCTCTCATTCATCTCCGGTGTAACGATGGACAAGCATTGATTCAGAATTGGGTTATAATTCCTGTACCCTATCGTCTTATATAGATTAGAGAAGAAATCTAAAGTCATATCCTTAAGAGCAGCTTCATCTCTTACCCATTGCTGTTGATGGTCTTGTAATAAACTGATTTTATTTCTCTGTCGGCGCTGAATAGTTGTAGCATGAAAGAAACGTGTGTTTTGATCTCCCCACTTCATCCACTGTAATTGAGACCGCATTGCCCAGTACTGCTCCTCCTACTGCCATGCACGTTGTAATTCTGCCTTTAATTGAAAAGCTTTGTGGAAATTATATCCATGTTGGCTGTGATTTGTCAGTTCCTGCAGTTGCTGTTGTAAATCTGCTATGTGTGATTGTGCATTTAAAAACTCAGTGCGGCTCCACCTACTTAAAGCGGCACTTACTAGTTTGATTTTCTGTGGCAGGTTAATACTTTCACTTGGAGCTGAAGCCCAAGCAGCAGTAACAATGCCGCAGCAGTCCGGGTGATGTAACCAATAGGCCTCAAAGACAAAAGGTTTGTTCGATCGTGGCCTTTTAGCCTCTGTAGATAAGACCAGGGGGCTGTGATCAGAACCAACAGCAGGTAACACTAAAACCTCCGCTGCAGGGAAAATGAGTCGCCAATCCAGAGTGCAAAGAGCGCTGTCCAACCGTTCTTTCACCAAGTCCTCACCCTGTCGATTGTTCATCCAGGTAAATGTACAACCTTTACTCTCAAGATCCATTAGTTTACAATCATGAAGCATCTCTCTGAAATAATGCATGCGAAGTGAGTCCGCTGACCTCTTTCCCTCTTTTTCCCAGTTGTAGAGGATGTCGTTAAAATCGCCAACACACAACCAAGGGAGATTATTAATATGTGAAAGCTGAGAAAGAGCTCTCCAAAGAAGTTGACGATCATGAAAATTGACTGGCGCATAAACACATGTGATTTTCATCAAGATTTGCTTACTATTCTCAGAACAAAAGGTATCTATCATATTTTGATTCGCAAATTCCACAGTGATATTAATATCAGAACTCCAAAACATTGCCAGACCCCCTGACATGCCTGTAGGATTGATAATATAAGAATTAGGATACTTGAGTCTTCGCTGAATTTTAGTTACTACCTCCTCCCTGTTTTTCGTTTCCATCAAAAAGACCAAATCGGGCTTCTCTTTGACCACTAGGGCCTTGAGAGCTTGAACTGTCAGGGGAGAGCCCAGTCCCTAACAGTTCCAGCAGCAGAGCTTCATTTATCAGACGGTGGCTTTTTGGGGTAAGCCACCTCAACCCACTGGCCAACATTTTCAGCAGCCTGAACAGGAGTTTCTAGAAGGGATGCTTCATTCAGCTCTTCAAATGCAGAGGTATGAGAATCATATGGATTATACCTTTTCAGTTTCTTAGCAGTCCCTAGTCTGGTAGATAGTCTGGAATTTTTCTTGTGCTTCAGAGAAGATGACACCCTTTGTTGATCCGTGGAACTAAGCTGTTGTGTATGAGTTATAGGTTGTCCTGTTGTTACCATGTTTTGGAGTATAGACCCAGCATGAGTGTTTTCCAGAAGTGGAATTACTGGCGAAGTATGGAGGATAATAGAATCCTGTTGCATACTGGTCGGGTTTTTCAGAGACTCATTAGGTAAGAGAAACTGATTTCCTTTCCACGCATATGCCCCAATATCAGGGACTGGGTTTGGTACACCTCCTGCAGATGCTGTCAATGGAATAGGAAGAGCTATAAAATCCTGTTTCAGTTTTGCACCCTGCCCTGTTTCTCGAATAGGTAAATTATGGTACATTGTCACATTTGTGTCCATTTCTGTAATCGAGTTACTAGATGCCTTTCCATGAGAAACTGATTGGATACCTTTCTGTTTTGATGAGAGCGGAATCTTATCAGTAGTAATAACACTCCTGCGTTCAGCGACTATCGGATGATCTTCCTTAGAGGTGACTTCCTCAGGAGGAGGTAGAGCAGGAACTTTAGATGTGAGAAAGGGAGGAGTTTCTGGGATAACTTCATCAGATTCTTCAGAGGGAGGGGTGCCTTCATAGAAAGCCTTCCAGTACGGACTATGCTCCTTAACTTCAGCTCGCAACCAGGGACCAAAGGCCATCTTCTCCTTTCCTTCCATTTTGGCGTCAATAAAAGGTATGGTCTGACAGTACATGGCATAATGACCCAATTGTCCACATGAATAACATTTGATAGATTGTGTCTTAATCTATTTTCCGATTGCCAGGTAGCTAAAATTGAGAATCCGTGGTCATAAAGTCACTGTCACGTAGAGGGGAAAACAATGACGTCATGATTAGTGGATATATTATGTTAAAATTGAGAATTCCATCGTTACTTTTTATAGGTGCAACGTTGTCCAAGGTTTAGAGTGTATATTGACAGTTCTGGTGTGTATCTTAGAATTCAAAGATTTAGGTGTTCGTAAAATAGAAAGGATTTAAAAGGAGTAGGTGGTTATAACCAACTCGAATGCCTTGGAGCAGATGACATGTCTTAGGCTGGATGAAGTCAAAGGAGGATGAACAGTTAATGGAGGTATTATCCAAGCTATCAGAGGTCTCGATGGCAATATCCATCCTCCAGAAGTCGTCAAATGGTCAACGAACCGAGCGGGTTGATTTGGCTAACAATTGGATATTGTCATTCGATAATTAAGGTCTAGTCAAATTAACAAATGGTAGGTTATCGTGTATCAGGATGACATTGGCTAGTGATATACGCCGCTATATTTTATGAGAAATGACGTCAATTACAGGTTATCGTCAGTCATAAGAATTTAGATTGACATTAAGACCGTCAAAAGAAGTTAGGGGTCGACCAGATCACTTGTAAGAAGCCACATTTCAAAACCATCAAAAAGAAATAAAATACTCTCCCTAAAAAGCCATCTCGATCAGATAAGTAGAGAAGTTTGAGGATCATGCTGCTCTAATATCATATATATTTTTGAGAAATACTTACATGATTATCTTTAATCTACAGTGGGAATAATAGTTTGTTTTGGACCATCAAAAATAACTAAAAAATAATTAAAAATTGATGTGGAGTCCACTCCGTTGACTATTTTATCTACGTGACATAAGCAATTATTTTTCAAAAAATCAAATCACTCATATTCATAGTTTTTGTACGAACTAATTAGACGGAAATTATTTTGGCGAGCCATATTGCTGGACCCACACTCGGACTAGTTACTTGACAAGCACAGGCAAATATCATGACCGGCCTTGTCTGGAGGTTACATGCGATCATTTGGTGCGAGCGAGGGTTAGCACTTCGCACAAGAAGAGATCGGGGTGAAATAGAGCAGACGTAAAAGGAGTAATACGTGATTATAGCGAATTTGAATACCAAGTAACCGATGACACGTCTGAGTTGATTTAGTCGCACGAGGGTGAACCATATATATAGAGTAACCAAGCTATAGAGCTCTCGATGGCAAGACCTATTCTCCAAAAGTCAAATGATCCATCGAACTAAGACAACGAGACGATTAAGGCGGTTAACGAGTAGGATATCGACACGAGAGAGAATTAAATCAACACGTCCATTTTCTTGGATTTTTCTGTGCAGGCGTAATTTTGATATTTTCCCCCTTTCATACAGAAACGTTTCTGTATCCACCGACGAGAACGGTAAGGTTGAGAGTTGTCACGCCCCGAACCCCGAGCACGCACACATCCCACTACGGTCGATCAAATGCGACATTCCCATGTAGTGTCGCCGACCCCATTCATTTATTAATGCGCAAGCGGAACGTATTATAAAACCCCTGACAATTACATACGGGATAGAAAAGCAGGAAACAAAATCACAACATAACACTTTCATAATTCAACAGAATTACAAACAGAGGTTTACGGCCAAAAGTCTACAAAAGACCGGCTCTTAAAAATGAATTGTCCTACGACCTACAAGTCGGACACGTTCTCCAATCTTATGACTTCACCTCTGCAACTTCTCAAGGCCAACCAAAAGCTATCCGGTCGCTCCGTCCACCAAGGACCTGAAATTTTAATCCCACAACCGGGATGAGACGATGTTTCAGCAAGTTCAACCCCCTAAACCCCTATTAGAAAGAAAATACGCCCCGGGTGGCCTAGCCACATCACACAGAAGACTTACCTCGCATTAGCCTTCATCTGCAGGTTAGCATAATTTATATAATTCAACCACGTACAATTATGATAACCAAACAACCATGGCACAATCACATCATCAGAACAATTCAATCACTTGGATCGTCTCAGCGATCAATCGACTTGGCCGATTACATGTCATTCTAGCAAATCAATCATTGCTCTCAATTACGGCCCTATACAAAGGTTTAATAACCAGTGGCAATCACGGCCCCACTCGGCACGACCTTTAATTAGGTGGTCCATCACGGCCTCACTAGGCACGACCTCTCATAGGTGGTCCATCACGGCCTCGCTGGGCACGACCTCTCATAGGTGGTCCATCACGGCCTCACTGGGCACGACCTCTAATAGGTGGTCAATCACGGCCCCATTAGGCACGACCTCTCTTAGGTGGTTCATCACGGCCCTATTGGGCACGACCTCTCATAGGTGGTCCATCACGGCCCTACTAGGCACGACCTCCAATCGGTGGTTAATCACGGCCTCCGGGCACGACCTCTAATAGGTGGTTAATCACGGCCAATCTCCCATCAATTTCCACACTTAGGATTCTATAAAGAATTCATATTTATCACAATCACACTCAATTTGCCACAATTAATCATCAAACTCAAATTCTACATGCACAACAGCGATCGACCACGAAATTCTGAGCAAATAAGGTCCCAACGACAATTTTCGGAATTTAATAAATAATTAAATTTATTCCGAAAATTAATTAAATAATAATATCCATAGTTTTCGAGATCCACACTCAATTTATAATATCCAATCATCAATTTCAAAATCTGAATGCACCGTAGCGACCGGCACGAAATTTGAGCAACCGGGGTCCCGACAAAATTTTCGAATTTAATAAATAATTAAATTTATTCCGAAAATAATTAAATAATAATATTTTAATAATTTCTAATAATGATATATTATTAAATTATTAAATAATTTCGAAATATTTAAATAAATCAAAAGTAAATTCTTTTATGTCACATCAAGGTTTATATTAATGTAAACATTCACTTAACCTTAATTTAATCACACTTTAAGCTAATTAAAACACATTAATATAATCAACACTTAAATAAATTAAACTAACAACCTAATCACAATTAACATAAACTAAGCACACCTAAAGCGTAATTAACCCTCTAAGCGAGGTTTAGTGAGTTAAACTCACTGAATTAGCGAGCCGAGCGGACCAAAACGACGGGGACGACGCGAGGATCGACTTTCCTCAAAGCGGGCCGAGCATCCGAGCTCGGGAAGGCGGCCAAAACGGGCCAAACATCCGCTGCATACCCATTTTCTTCCAGCTGCTGTTCACGGCGGAGGAGGGCTGATCCGGCGTCAGTTCGGGCGGCCAAGGGCGGCAAGGACTAGGCGGAGCTCCAGCGGGCTAAGGCGAGGACGCACGGCGGCGGAGGGAGCTCCGGCGAAGGCCCGAGCTGCTCGGACGAGCTGCTGGGACGAGGCTTGGCGCAGACAAGGCGACGAGCAGGCGAGCTGACCGGCGGAGTGGCGTGCGGACGGTGCGCGAGCGGCGAACGGCGCGCGAGCGGCGAACGGCAGTCCGGTTCCGGCGGCTTGCTATTCGATCTTCGCTGCTGCCTTCACTCCCAGATCTGCTGGAGACGTCGAGCAGAAACCAGAGACGGAGAAGAGAGGAGAGAGGGAGGTTGAGGTCCGAGCGGCGAGGCACGGCCACGACGGCGGGCGGACGAGCGAAGGCGACGACGGTGGCGTGCGAGTGGGCGGGCGGTCGGCCATGGCTGCTCCAACTCCTCCTCTGCATTTTCTGGTCTACCCACACCAGCCATGGAGGAGAGAACCGACGGAAGAGAGATGGGATCATTTCTCTCATTTTCTTTTCTTTTTCTTTAATCTCTCACACATGGCCCACCATGACCTCATGTGACATCACTTCCCACTCACCAAAATCTTCCACCACAATCTTCCCAATAGGTCCAATTTATTTCTCCGCCGTGGCATACCAGTCTTTAAACTTTGTACATCCCATTCTTCAATTATCTTCTAATTGAACCAAATTGAAATCTATAAAAGTAATCAAATATCACCACATTTCAATTTACGTCTTTACTTGTCCATAGGGCCAACTTAAGTCCCAAAAGCGCGACCAAAAGCGGCCTACTAATTTCTCGAGCCAAATTAGCCATTTCTTGATTATTTTGCTGAAAAGCTCGGCTTGCATGAAAAATCTTCCAAAGATGATTCAATGATCTTGAAATGATTTGTGACACACCCAGATTTTCAATTTCTGAATTCGATCTCAATTCCACGGTTAATTTCACTTTGGCACAATACTAGCGCGGCCTAACCTACCGGGTAGCCTTTAGAAATTTTCATGCATTTGACATGTGGTTGATCATCTCAAGCCACAATGTACATCTTTGAAACATTGGCGACTTTCAGTTGTCGGGGTAACCTCAATGTCTCAAATACGAACACAGGGTACCCAATCGATAGAAAAGTCGGTCCAGTGCCGATCGACAAGAATTGTGCAATCCGGTGGAATCACCCACACTCGATCACATGCCTCTGTCGAGTCGACCTATCTCCGGCCTTTAATCGATTTTTATTTGTGCCGTAATGACCATTGCAGATTAGCTTGGTCGAAAGGTCGCTTCCTAGTCAAATTCTCGAGTCTGATGCATTAGAAACTCTTAACGGCTTCACCCGATATACTAGTTTTCACATGAGTGACCGACTCAAGGAAAAGAACTATATGCGTGCCAACGAAATGCCCATCTTAATTTATTGAAAATAGAATCGGAAAATCGGGATGTCACAAGAGTTGTGCATACTATTAGACTCTTTCATGATGGTCCGACTTTGGGGGAGAGCCCGGGAATATTTTAGCTAAGGGTTTTCATTCATTTTCCCTCTTCCAATTAGCGAAAGCGAGTTGAGAAGAAAAAACATTTTACTTTTCTATGTTTGGACTAAATTTTTTGTCATAAACAGAATAATGAAATTGCATTACCAAATGGATTTATGTTGTTCCAAACCTATTTCCTAAAACAGAAACATAGATCTAACTAGAAATAAAATGATTATTGTACGTGTCTTAAACATTTAAATTATGTCTTGAGTTTAATCCCATGAATGGAAATTCGATTGCATTTCATAAATATAATAATAAAATTGCATTACTAAATGGATTTATGTTTCAAATATGTTTCCTAAGACAGAAAAATAGATCTAACTAGAAATATAATGATTATCATGTGTGCCTTAAACATTGAAATTATGTCTTGAGTTTAAGCCTATGAAATAGAAATTCGATCACAATAAATTGTTATTTTTGAATGCCTAGATATATGTCATGAAAATCTTGACTTCTTTTCAGTGTCATGATCCGAATTTGGTCAATGTTGTAAGAAAGTTTCAATTGTGCTTCTTATTTGGTAGGGGTGATCAATTCTCGGGCAGTTGGGTCTCCACCCACTAGTTCATCCGGTCTAGACCGAAGGAGCCTAGAACAAGATAGAACTGGACTGATCAATCCGTCAATGCATGTTCGCACCTGCAAAAAAAAATCGAACTATTTCAGCATTTGTGTGAACATCGACCACACTTTGCAAGTAGCACGCTTGATCTTAGCTAACAGGTAGAAGAAAGCATGATTAAATCTGGCTTGGGTTCTATTGACAGTCTCTCTTGCGCTCTGTGTGCTTGTTTGATGTAAGACTCTCGGAGTGGCTTGTCTTTATTAGGTTTTATTCACTACCATCATTTTCCAGCATGGCAAAAATAGTAATTTTCCTTGGATATCTCAGGCGAGGGGAAGCGAGAGAGAGAGAGAGAGAGAGAGGGGGGGGGGGGAGTGAGTGTGTGAAGGCTATAGAGAGCTTAGTCTCACATCGGCTGGTAGAAAAGGTTAACAAGCAGGTTGCCTGTTTAAGTAGATAAGTCGAGACAGGCCTCGTAGCGGACGCAGTAGTCATTACTGAGAATGCTCGTCATCGCTTGGAAGAGACACACAGGCTCCCGATCCATTTACGAGACAGGGTGGCACAATGCAAGTGGCATGACTAAAGGGAAAAAACTCTGAAGTTTGGTGTTGCGTTAGCCACGAAAAGTGCAACGTTCGAATTTGTGTGGAGCGATGATGGATACAAGGACCATGAATGGCTTGTACTTTATATACAAGCGGGAAAGGCACAAGAGGGTGACGGCGTTTGTGCAAAGGTGTAAGATATGCTTTTCTTTTTCTTTGCCTCACGTGGCCAGCTCTATTTGCTTATCTGCTGATGGGTTTACCCCGAAACGAACCCCAACCCCGCGTTGTTTCTTGAAGACGCTCCACGGTTATCATTCTTCCGCGAAAGAAGGGAATCATATTCCTTAAGACTTTATAAACATCGCTCACATTCATTTCTCGTGAAGTGTGTCCATAGGTGATGTCCTTGTAACTCGCCAATTCAAGCTTCAGCCCAAGGAAGGCACTTTCCTCTCTCTCCCTCCAATCTAAGACGGAGTATGCGCGTTTTAAAGCGAGCGATCTCTTGTCATATCCTGCTGATGAAACCTACGCAGCAGGTATCGATTCTCACTGGAAAGAATTGGGGCAATGGTTCCGAGAATCCCAGAACTTGCCTGGAACTTTCCTCGCGAAATCGTTTCCCTCCGAAAGAGATGAAATCTTTAAAAAGGAGCGAGCGATGCCCCTTCAAACATCAATTGATTTAGATGGAAGCTAAAGAGAAATTAAGGGCCCTTGGTTCGTGGGCAATTTCTTCATCTCTCGTTTCAGTGAAAACGAAAAACGAAAATAGAACTTTGCTTTTATTTTTGAATATTTGAACGTGCGCATATTGCATATGCGTTTAAAAAGCACATTGAATTATCATATTCACAATGTGTTAATAGTGAGTGGGAATATACTTAGGGGACGGTTCCATTATTTTGATGAAAGAGACGGAACCATCCAGGCCACGCGATTTTCGATGAAATCTAGATGATTCGTTTATCTAGTTTCCGAGGTAAAAGCTCCGCATTGCATGTGCACTAGCCATCGAGTGCAAAAAAATGCCGAGCGACATTGATAATTCGCGAGTTCTGTCTTTAAATACAAATTTCACTTATAATAATTTTAACCGAAGAAATTTCACTCTATCCAAGTATATCTTTTCTAAACCTATGGCTGATGTGAATAAAACCTTATGGAAGTCGAGAATAAATCAACGGTAATAAAACCCTACAGAAGCCGGGAATAAAAACCCACGGATGATGGATGTAGAAAAAGGGGGAAAATTACCAAAAAATCCTAAACTATAACAATTGTGCCAATTCAATTATAAATTTATTTTTTTGGCCAATTGAGTTCTAACTTTTTTACAATCATGAAAATTCAATCCTTTTTGCCAAAATTGGCCGGCCGGCACCGCCGTAGCCGGTGGCCGCAGTGCCGGCAAAATTTTTTTAATAATATTTTATTTTTTTGAATTTTATTATCTTTTTTTTTTTCTCCTCTCTCCTCCTCCCTCCTTCTTTCTTTGGCTCCAACGATCGGCCAGAGGGCTAGCCGTTGCCGGACGAGGCGGCCGAGCAAGCAACTTGCCCAACAACAGCAATGCGATCCCTCGCCAGTTCCGGCAAGCGAGGCCTTGCCATCGTTGGGTTTGGTGAGGCGAGCCCCTGCCAGATCTAGCGAGAGGCCCTACCGTCGCTGGGTTTGGTGAGGCAAGCCCTCGCCAGATTCGGCAGGGGCTCACCGCGCTTGTAGTTGGGTGAGCTTGCCCTTGCCTAGCGACAACGAGGTGAGCTCACCCGACCACCTCAGGCCAATGACTGGCCAGTCTTCTAGCTAGTCACCCAAGCCAAAGGAAGAAAGAGGGAGGAGGAAGGAGGAAGGAGGAAGGAGGAAGGAGGAGGGAGGAGGGAGGAGCACAAAAAAAAAATTAAAAAATTAAAAATTAAAAAATTAAAAATTTTAAAAAATAAAATATTATTGAAAAAATTGTCGCCAACCGACGTTAGTGCCGGCCTGCCAATTTTGGTCAGAAGAACTGAACTGGCATGATTACAAAATGGATTAGTTAAGTTTCTACTATGAGAAAATCCAACTAAAATGTTAACGTGATATTTTTCCCGGGGGGAGGAGGGGATCGCAGAATGGCGAACGCATTTTGCCTGCGGGAGACTTCGTCTGGGTTGCCGCTTATGCTGGCCGAGACGTCAGCCACAAATTGCAAAGATGAAAAAGAAAGGATAGAAGTCAAAGCGGGACCCTCTGATTTTGTGGATGGTATTTCAGCTAGCCGCTCCCTTTGAGACTTCCATTGTCATCTCTTATTAGTTGCAAGTTTGTCGAAGACTTGTTGTATATTAGTAAGTCCCGTGTGCTGAGAGTATATTGAATTTTGAAGATATGTGTGTTCTCAAAATATAGAGGACATGAAAGGAGGAGTAGGCTGTTGTAACAACCTTAAATGCCTAGTAGCATACGGCATCTTTTAGGCTGGATGAAGTTGAAGGATGAACCATTCATGTTGGATTTATCCAAGCTATTAGAGCTCTCGATGGCAATATCCATCCTCCAAAAAGTCCTCGAACAATCGACGAACTAAGAGGGTACACATAATGAGAAGTGTCTGGTTAACACATAGGATATTATCATGGTCAAGTCAACAATTGGTAGGTTATGGTGTATTATGACGTCATTGGCTAATGATTAATGTCGTTACATCATTGTCGTTATGTTTAGCTTGATTCAAAGTTAATTAGAAATATGGACAAGGTAGGTTATGATTTTTTTCCTTGCCTTGACATTGTCAATAGTATGTGATTCATGCCAATTCAGTCCATTTGTGCTTAGCATTTTTCTCACAATTTTGTTCTTCACATTCTTGACTCTAAATAGGGTCACTCGTCTTATGGACTTCGTCCTTCTTCCTCATATCAGAAGTTGCGTGCTTACCTCTGGAAAAATGAATTATGCAATAAATTAGAAATTATTTCTTTTACAAGGCTGGGCGTACATATCCATGCGACCGAAAGATCGATCGATGGATTACAAATTCCTTATTTTTCTAGGGAAAACCAAAAAAAAAAAAAAAAAAACACGCAGCATCAATAATGAATACAACATACTTGTACAACAAAAAAAATCGAGTTAGTGTTGCTACTGTTCTGTGTGCATGATTTTTCTCACGAGCTTCTTGCTTTTCAATCCCAAGTAGCTGAAGATTGGCATATCAGGGACGGGGATGCACTTAACGACCCAACCGATAGGCCAAGACGCAGCTGCAATCCCTACACATGCGCCCCATTGTCCCCATCTCAACCTCTCTGTGTCGGCGAACCGCTTTAGGAACTCAACCATCACCACCTGGAGGACTACCGTCACCAAAATGATCCCAAGGAACAGTTTGTTCTTGTGTATGCCCTCAAACACGTTCCTTTTCTCAAGCTTCCGCGCGTTGAACTCGTTGAAGACCTGGCACAGGACGAACGCGTTGAATATCAACGTCCGCTTCACTGCCTCATCCACGCCGAAGATCGATTCGCCCTTGAACTGTAGAGTGAGGAGGACGGCCATTTGGTATGTTGCTTGGGCCACAATGTTCCTCCACATGACATTGGTTATGAGCGGCTCAATCCGTCCCACTGGGGGCTTCTCCATGAGCTCCCTAGTGGGCTGCTCCGTGGCCAGCGCAAGGGCGCCGAGTGTATCCATGATCGGGTTCACCCACAAGAGCTGGACAGCCGTCGGGACATCGCCGGAAGAGACAGCGGCCACAAAGTTGATCACAAGGGCGGCAACGTTCACCGTGAGCTGGAATTGGATGAACTTCTGGATGTTATTGTAGACGCATCGACCCCATCGCAGCACCGTCGCCACAGAGGCGAAGTTGTCATCGAGGATTACGATGTCAGAGCTCTCTTTGGCGACCTCGGTGCCTTGGATGCCCATTGAAAGCCCGATGTCGGCTTCCTTGAGGGCTGGTGCATCGTTCGTGCCATCCCCTGTGACAGCAACCACGTGGCCTTTTTGCTTCAGGCATCGAACCATCAGGAGCTTATCCAAAGGCGAGGATCTTGCCATGACCCGGATTTTCTCAACTCTCCGAAGCCTCTCCTCAGGCGTGTAATTGCGAAAGTCAGCTCCTTCCACAATGGCTTCGTTGGAGGCATCGTCCTCGGGCCTGAGAATCCCGCACTCTGTGGCGATGGCCTTGGCGGTGAAGATGTTGTCTCCCGTTATCATCTTGATGTTCACTCCCGCGTCCTGACAAGCTTGGACCGCACTCTTCACGCCGGGACGGCACGGGTCCTTAATACCAACAAGTCCTAGTAATGTCAGGCCATCCTCTTGGATCTTCTTCCCGTCTTCTCTTTCTAGGACAGCTTCCTCGGAGACTTGTTTATGAGCGAAAGCGATGCATCTGAGGCTGCTTGCCGCCATCCCCTGAATAATCTGCTCGAATCTCACCCTTTCATCTTCATCCAAATCTTTCACTATCCCCGACCCGTCGTAGAAGCTTGAGCACTTTGCCAAGACCATCTCTGCCGCTCCTTTCCAGTGCACATGGAATGTATCATCCAAGCTTTTCCTTATTAGGACACCGCTTCTCTTCTTCTGGGAGTTGAAGGCTTCGACTTGGATGACTTCACAACTCTTCTTTGTCTCCTCCATGTCCATGGTCAATTGTAAAACGCCCGGGAAAGAATTGCTTTCTCGGTGGGACTGCCTGAGAACTCGTACTCGGATTCATAAGACGGTCTATAGACACTACCTGTGGTGTTCAAAGCAATCCCATCCTGAATCAAATCGAGAACAAAACCCGGGAGACAGAGGAGTAAGTATTTTCGCCACGAGTCTTGGCCGACCCAGAATTTTGTCGGCTTCATCCGGTTCATGGTGAGGGTACCGGTCTTGTCGGTGCAAATAGTGGTGGCTGACCCCATCGTTTCGCGAGGCCGAAAGCTTCCTCACCATCGCCCGATCCGCCATCATCCTCTTCATCGAATAAGCGAGAGTGAGGGTTACCGCAAGTGGCAAGCCTTCGGGAATTGCAACCACCACTATTGTCACTGCAGCTGTGATGATGCCCACAACGGAGTTTATGATGTTGTTACCTGTGGTTTGGCCTGCAATGAATTCCTTGTTCCCGTATGCATCCTGTGTGTTTCCCGTGAAATAGCGAATCAGCAGGACCAAGAGCACTAGGAAAGCAACTGCCAAGCCTACTTTGCCAATCGACGAGGTAAGCTTGTTGAGCCGAGCCTGTAAAGGGGTCTGCTCTCTGTTGTCGCGGCTGATTGAGCTCATCATCTCGCCCCATGTCGTGTTCATGCCAACGGATGTAACCAGCATCTGAGCATACCCATCAGCAACCTTTGTTCCTGAGAACAGGAATGGATTGTCCTTGCGATTCACTTCTACGTGATCACTCTCCCCAGTCATGCTCGATTCATCAACCTAAATTGACAACACAAACATCGCGCATGGTTTAGGGACGCTATGACACCGTACGAAGCTCTGGTGTTAACTTGAAGCAAAGAAAATGAAACATGAACAAATTGGAAACGAGAACAAATGGATTACGTTATAACATTAGAATTTTATAAGAGAGTTTGTTCTACTATAACTAGAACTACAAATAAAAACCATTACTTATCCGTTTTTTCATAGAATCAAGATCATGAAAATGACAGACTTGATATCAAGCGGGATATGATACACTTCTACAATTTTTGGACTAATTACTCAAACTGTGCTAGATATTGGTAAAATTAATACTACGTATGTTTCTGGAGGAAACCAATGAGATGTTGGAAATTGGTGATCCATTTTCAACAAAATCTAAAAACTACTAACATTCACGTGGGAATTGGAGAAGATTCAAGTGGGAAACTTTAGATAAAAGTCAAGAATAGCGGCTGAAGGAGAACAAACTAGAGAAGTCTCGTGCATGGGAAATTTGTGCATGGGAAATCTTGAAAGAAAAGTCAACAAAAGCTGCTGAGATTGGAAAAATGAAGAAAAATGGAGAAGCCACCAGAATATCCGAAGAAGCCGCACGAGCAGCAGATAAAAGAAGCAAGTTTGTAATTTTATATTAATTTTTTGTACAAAGTCGGTTGTGTATGGCAGTGAATTCACGCCTACACCTGGTGTTTGGGGGTGAACTCTCCACCATGAGAGGTCGTAGACTATTTTCATCAAATTAGTTTGTTTAACTAATAAAACAATTTCTTTCATATCTCATGTATTTTATTCTTCAAGTTATTCTATCCTGTCCCTTATCCCTTGTTCATCCTCCATCCTCTATAAATTATACCATACAATTGCACACATCACAAACCAAAAACTATAACTAATACCAAAACTATACTTTTGCACGCACACAAATCCAAAATTTTTTAACAGATACTATGCAAATCTAATGCGTCAAACCCGTACAAATTGTCATCCATACACCTGCAAGGAATGCCCGTCCGGGAACAGCCCATCTGCCGGAACTTGATCGCCAATCTTCAAACAAACAACGTCTCCAACGACAATCTCGAATATGGAAAACCTGCTGCCGACGACCCTTCCTTATCACATCAATGAGAATATTACCGCTCACCCGAGACAATTTTCGAACTGCCGGTTTTGGCGGTAATTGCTCCCAGCACACACGGCAATCACGAGGAACACTGCGACGAATATGCTGCCACCGTCATACCAGCCTTCCTTAACCCCGTTCTCCTTGATCCGAACCCGAGTGAAAGCCCAGCGCAAACAAGAAGAATTGTTATTGTGAGGTCCTTGAAAGCCTCAAACACGAAGTGGAAGAAGCCCTTGGCAGGCGGCTTCTTGTATGTGTTGACGCCGAACGCATTTTGCCTGCGAGAGATGTCATCTGGGTTGCCACTTGTTCCAGCCGAGACATCGGTTTCGAGTCTTTGAGGCAACTTTCTCGACCCCGCCAAATTGCTGGAGGTGGCTGTGGTCCTTTTCCTTGACCAGCTTAGTAAGCTGTGACTGATCAATCTTGAAGGAGCACGGATGATCGAGCAAGCGCTCCGAACTTCGATCGGGTATCAAAATCGAATCGTAGGAAGGACATTTTCTCGGGAACTTCTTGGTTTTCTTTGCGTAGGTAGTAAAGGCTCGGGAGCAATCTATGGTCGCGAATGCCAAGCGCCATCGCTTGGCAAACTTGCGTGTAGCGGGCAAGTCGGGAGAGACCTCATAGCGGACGCAGTCGCCACGGGAAATGCTCGTCATCGCTTGGAGGAGTGACACAACGCAAAATGGCAAGAAAAGAAACGAAAGACTCTTGACTTTGGTGTGGTGTTAAGCAGCGAAAAGTGCGAATTTCGAATACGTGGAACGATGTTTGGAGACAAAACTGCATGGATATCAGGTGACTATATACATGCCGTTTCTTCTTCCTGTAGTCTACGCGTTTCTTTTTTGTTTTTTGTAGTAATTATATTGCGGGAGCGGTTATGGTGTGGAGCCAACCAAAAAGGTCGATAATTTGCAGCGTATTGTTTCTGTTGGGAATAACTGATCCCCGAAAACCCGGATTCGACACTAAATCAAACCCCTAAACTCAAGCGGAAGCGCAGCCCAAGAAAACGACACGTATCACCGATCGTAAAGCACACCACGGATTCGAGCGTACCTTGTTAGCCACAGATTAAACACCGACGCCAATGGAGGGAGAGAATTTGTCGCTGTTCAATTCGATGAAGCCTTGAAAAGGGAAGAAGTGGAAGCCGTATGCCTTGTTCTTCTTTTGAGAGAGAAAACGCGCGGGAGAGAAAAGACGTGCGTAAGAATGAATCCAACCAACGTCTTTTCTCTCTCTCTCTCTCCCTTTTATACCTCTCCCTTCCCACGGGCCTTATTCCCGTGGGCCGGGCTTTCTGGGCCCAGCTTGGGCGGACAGGGCCTTAAGCCCTTTAATTAATTAAATAAAGCTTTCATCTCCCACTCGCACAAGGTGGGCCGAACAGGAATCTCTTTACCTCTCTTTAACATTCATACCGGTGAATAATCCGTGCGACCAGCATACTTTGAGAGCTCGTTGCTATACATCTGTTAGGAATATATAGCAGCTCATAATTGGGCGTCACACTCTGAGTAGATTTAGTATGCAGTACCCTAGATCAATCGATCACATTTATATCTCTCTTGATCTCTTTTAAACATGATATATATATTGTATTCACAATTATAATTATCACAAAGACAGTTATAATTGGTCGACCGGTGAATACAAAACCACAATGTGATTCTCCAAAATCGATCTTCCTCTTTCCTTCAAACTCTCAATTTCAGTCCAGCTTGCTTTTCTAGAAATGCCCCATTAGATCGAATCATCTCATGACCATTGGCAACATCCTAAGATAGCAAACACTAAATAGAAACCTTGAGAATAAGTAAGAGTCCTGAGGGGACTAAAAAATTGAGGAACTCTTTTCCTCAAGAGTCTCACACGTCATAAAGGTTGAGATCAAACTTTTTGCCACTCTTATTGGTCGTCTCTTGCATACGTAGTATGAAATACGTATTACGGTATTAACTCCTTTCCCATGGAGCGTATGTCTACACTTTTCAATACCGTACAGATGATAGTTCAGACATACCCAATGTCTAACTTGAGTTCACGTATCTACTCAATCACAAAATTCATCAGAACTCACATCTCGGCATCTTAGACGAGATAAAGTAAAATATGTGGGGTATTTTACTTTCGGACATCTTCGTATTATGTCCTCATCTTAACACCCGATTAAGGCGACATACGTGTTTTAAGCTTGAGCTCTCGATTATCACCTAGATAATAAGCTTAAAAACAGTCTCATCTCTATTTATCACACAGTAAATAGAGGCGATTACCCGTGTGAGTGGGCTAATCTTATATCTGTCCGACATACTTCTCAACTTAAAATAATGCACTGAGCATTAAGATGCATAAAGATCATACAAAGATTCATAGGCATTAATTAATGAAAAACAAAATCTCATAAATGTGAACAACTCAGGGAAATTACAATTCAGTACATCAGACTCTACGCAATCCTAGAGATTTCACATGACCACAAAACACATCTCTAGGTATTGGCTTTGTCATAGGATCTGCTACCATTCTATGCGTAGATATGTCGTAAGTTCACATCCTTCCGTGCAACCATATCTTTTACAAAGTTATACTTGGTATCTATATGTTTGGTCTTGCCATGATATTTTGGATCTTTGGTGTACGCTATAGCTGCTTGGCTATCACGGTTAACTAATAATGGATTTGCAGCTTTCTCAATAACACCTAAATGATCCAAAAATCTCTTAAGCCAAACTCCTTCTTGTACCGCGCGATAATGCCACGAACTCAGCTTCCATCGTGGATAAGGCTATACACGTTTGCTTCTTCTTGCTCCATGATATGGCGCCATTGTTCGATAAGAAAGCAAATCCAGGTAGATTTCCTTTCATCTAAATCTCCTCCCCAATCAGCATCCGAATAGCCTTCAAGTCGCAGATCCTTTCCTTGATAATTCAACTTGAAATCAGCAGTTCCCTTCAGATACCTCAGTATTCTCTTCACGGCTTTCCAATGTGCTGGACCCGGGTTGGATTGGTATCTACTCACCATTCCAACTGCAAAACATATGTCGGGTCTTGTACACATCATAGCGTACATCAAGCTCCCAACAGCACTAGCATAAGGAACATGTTTCATTTGTTCCTTCTCTTGTGGAGTCCCAGACACGAGTCTATGGCTCAATCCTTCACCTTTTGCAATAGGAGTGTCTATGGGTTTACAGTCTTGCATACGAAATCGTTCAAGAACCTTATTTATATAGGTTTCTTGCGAAAGAGACAACGATCTCTTGAACGATCTCTCGAAATCTTAACTCCAAGAATGTATGCAGCCTCACCCATATCCTTCATCTCAAAGTTAGAAGACAACCATCTCTTGACGGTACTAATCAACTCCATATTGCTTCCAGCAATTAGTATATCATCAACATATAATGATATGATCACAAATTGATCCTTGGATCTTTTGATATATACACAATGATCCTCATCTATCATTGTAAAATCATATGCCATTATGGCATTATGAAAACGTATATACCATTGTCTTGATGACTGCTTAAGACCATATATCGACCTCAAAAGTCGACATACTTTTTCTTCTTGGCCTTTCACTATGAAACTAGCAGGTTGTTCCATATATATTTCTTCCTCCAATTCTCCATTGAGGAAAGCAGTCTTTACATCCATTTGATGTAACTCAAGATCCAGACTAGCCACTATTGCCAGAATAATGCGAATTGAGGTAAATCTTACTACAGGAGAAAACGTATCTTCATAATCAATCCCTTCACGTTGATTATACCCTTCGCCACAAGGCGAGCCTTATGCCTTTCTATCGAGCCATCAGCCTTTCGCTTTATTTTGAGAACCCATTTGTTCCCAATAGCTCTGCGTCCTTTTGGAAGATCAACCGGTTCCCGAGACTTGGTTTGATTCCATTGACTCCATTTCCTCTTCCATTGCACGAATCCATTTTTCTTTACTAGGGCACTTGAGCCTCATTGATATTTCTTGGCTCATCCTCATCTTGTGGAGCAACCATAAAAGTTTCCCCTTCAATGTCAAAACGTCGACGGGGAATACTTTGGCGACTTGTTCGCCTTATGGGAGATTGTACACTTTGCACATCATTCCCTATTACGCTCCCACTTGGATGAACTCCACCAATATCATTATCTTGATCCAAAGTCTCAAATAGGGAGTGATCTTCCCTATTTCGCCCTTCTTAGGAAACTCATCCTCTAAGAATGTGACATCTCGTGATTCATATTCAGTTACACTCCCACTTTCCTGCTCACCAATGAACACATACCCTTTTGAGTGTTCGAGTATCTTATGAAAATACTCTTCTTTCCTCCGGGACCTAATTTCCCAAATTTGTGAGAGGACTCATGTGTGTAGGCAGCACAACCCCATGGCTTAAGAAAACTTAAGTCCGGTTTTCTACTGTCCATAACTCATATGGAGTGGAAGTAAGCGATTTGGAAGGCACCCGGTTAAGTATATAGGCAGCAGTTAACAATGCATCACTCCAAAAGGTGATAGGTAAGTTAGCATGCGCCATCATAGACCTAACCATTTCCAGTAGGGTTCTGTTTCTTCTCTCCGCAACACCATTTTGTTGAGGAGTATACGGAATAGACAACTGTCTTTCTATTCCTTTTTCATCACATAATTTTCTGAACTCATCAGATAAATATTCTCGACCTCGATCGGATCTCAATGTTTTTATTTTCTTGTCTAATTGATTTTCTACCAGGTTCATAAACCTTTTGAAACAACTTATTGCTTCAGACTTATGAGAAATCAAATAGACATATCCGAATCGAGTATAATCATCAATAAAGGTGATGAAATAAACAGCCCCATGCCTTCCTTTCACATTCATTGGACCACGAGACATCGAGAATGGATTAAATGCAAAGGAAATTCAGCTCTTTTTCCTTTTCCAAATGGTTTTCTTGTCGTTTTCCCTTCTAAGCAATGCTTACATATGGACAAATCGACTTTTTCAATATTGCCCAACAAGCCCTCTTTGGCTAGTCTATTCATACGTTGTTGGCCAATGTGACCAAGTCTAGCATGCCACACATTCACATCATTATCATATTTATTATGAGACGTGAGAAGGGAATAACAAACATTAGCATTAACATAATCAACATCTAATACAATAAAACCATTTAGAAAATAGCCACAACCATAGTAATTTGTATTCAAGAACAAATTCACACCCCTACTACAGAAGTTCATACGAAAACCTAATCGACCAACACTAATACGGACACTAAATTCGACGAATCTCCGGAGCATACAGCACATCATGAAGGAACAAAGTGCGTCCACCGCGCATGTTCGGTTGGCATGTGCCAATTCCTTCACTTCAGCTCGGAGTTGTTTCCCACATAGATCCACTTAGTTCCAGTAGGTACTCGTCGGAATTCCACGAAGGATCCTCTATCCTTCGCTACATGGTCCGTCGCCCCTGAATCCACAGTCCACAAAGGATTAGACTCAGTCAAGAACACAGAACTTGACACATAGGCAAAGTTCTGAAAAGTACAAGGGGTGCATACCTTCTTTGGCTCACGACAGTCGCGAGCATAGTGACCCTTCTTGTCACAGTTGTAGCATTTCACCCTTGCGAGCTTTTTCATGTGAGGACGCTTTCCTCTATCATGTTGGTCAAATTTGGGTTTCTTCCCTGAAGGACCAGCTTCTTCCTTGCCTTTCCCCTTATCAAACCAGCTAGGGCGCTTGCGCTTGGAGCACGAAGCTCCATTTGAGCTAGAACTAGCATGATATAGATCAGCATCCGGCTTAGCCGCCAACAGGCGGTCCTCTTCCAGCTCAAGATGACGCATTGCATCCTCAAAGGTTTTGATGTTTTCATTATGAGTCAGGTGCACCTTCATATGCTCCCAACTCTGAGGCAAGGAACGAATCACAGCTTGGACTTGCTGCTCATCTGTGAGGACATGGCCAGCGTCTCTCAGCTCAGTTATCATGTTTGACATCTTTCTAAGATGTTGCTTCATGGTCTGACCATGAGGCTTCTTATAGGAGTCAAACCTGATAGTGAGCTGCCTCAGTCTAGTCACCGAAGTGTGACCAAATCTAGCTTCCAATGCCTCCCACATTTCCTTGGCATTGTCAAAACGCCGAAACTCTCGCATGACGTCATTTTCCATCTTTGCTCAAAGCAACGTGATGCGAGCTAGAGAGTTCATTCTTTTCCACACAGAAAAAGCTTCTTTGTCCTTTTTGTGCTGTTCAGTGGGTCCCTCTTCAGGTTCTACCATGGTCATGACAAGAGCCTCAAGTGATTCTTGCTCTTCCAGCACATACTGGATTTTCATTTGCCAAATTTCATAGTTGTCTCCAGTGAGTTTTTCACCTTTGTTCAGCTCAGCAACTATGCTTTTAGTGGCTGAAGCCATTGATCTGAACACATCAGACAAATATGCACGAATTATTAATGCCTATCATTTATGCATCCCTATTTGCATAGACCCATCATATTAATAAATAATTTCAAGTAAGGCTTCAGAATCAAAAGGTCACGACGTTTCCAATCATCCTCCAAAAATCCTAACTTAAAACTATCATCAATATGATTGTCATATGCAAAATCAATTCTATGAAGCTACAAAAACTTCTATAACTACCCATAGCTAATTACCCACAGCAACCAGCAATTAACAGAAAGCAACAAATAATTGAATTCCAATAAAACAATAATGCTTTCAATCAATACAAATAGGTAGTAATCATTACATGATATGTCCACAAATCACACTTAACATATATCAGTCAATACAACTAACACCAAGTCAGTACACGAACTGGGAAAGATCCTATTTTCTTCAATTTCTTGATCTTTTCCTTTGAAACAATACAGTAATATTCATTTGCAAAATCCATCACAATTTTCTTATAGGAAGCGACTCGTTGACATCCCATATGCGATTCAACACATCTTGCCATTCAGGTGGAAGAGTGCTTATGAAAAATCGCACCATCTCACCATTTGTGACATTGACGACCATTCCATATGACCTTTTGAATTTTCGCGTTGACTTCAAGGACGTGATCAATTAAGTCACCACTCTCCCATCGATGATCGATCGGCTCATTATCGGCGCCTAGAGCTTTCCTTTTGTTCATCGATAATCGCACGAATAGGCGTGCGCACCCCGGGGAGGCATTGTTCGCAACAAATGCAGAACAAATAAGGGATTACATGTAATCCACATAGACTTAATTGAAAAAGAAACACATTCTTTTCCCTTTTTTTTTTTTTTTTTTTTTTTTTTTTTTTTTTTTTTTTTTTTTTTTTTTTTTTTTTTTTTTTTTTTGGTCAACGGTCAAAGTCAACGGTCAACGGTCAAAGTCAACGGTCGTCGGTCAACAGTCAACGGCGGTCAACGGTCAACGGTCGTCGGTCGGGTCGTCGGTCGCCGGACCGGCCGGACCGGACAGGCCGGTCGGACCGCTTCGGGCAGTCGGGCCGGTCGAACGGATCGACCGCACGCGCCGTGCGCGTGCGCGGGATGACGTCACGCAGACGCGTCATCCGGCACGTGCCGGCGCGTGCTGTCGCATGATCGGGTCGAGTCGGGTTCGGTCGGGTCGTCGCCGGTGAACCGAGCGTCATTGCGACGTCATCGATGGCGTCACCCGGCCGGTTATTTACCGTTGGGTGACGTCATGATGAGCGTCGCCGTCGACGCGTCGGTCCGCGGACCGGCGCGTGCCGGTTCGCCCGCCGGCGGCGCGCACGCGCCGTCGCCTACCGGCGCGTGTGCCGCACGCGCACGGCGATCCAGCGCTGCCGGGGCGCGTCGCGCCCACGCGTTAGGCGCCTTCCGGCCGCCGCGTGTGGGCGCGTGCGGCGTCTCCGGCGAAGCGCTCGAGATATCTCCGGACTCGTCTCGACGTCGCCTTTCCTCCTATGCCATCACAATTTGATTTCGACTTACGAAAAGTCGGAAAAATGGCCGAAGAAGTCTCGGG
The DNA here is from genome assembly GCA_017140395.1 of Eucalyptus lansdowneana. Lineage (NCBI taxonomy): Eukaryota > Viridiplantae > Streptophyta > Magnoliopsida > Myrtales > Myrtaceae > Eucalyptus > Eucalyptus lansdowneana. The sequence goes on along the minus strand of CM029484.1, from coordinate 30,328,579 downwards.
TGTCGGGATTGCTCGCCCGATCCGTACGGCCGAAGGTATTTTTGCGAAAATCAATCAAAAACACATCAAATTGATCGGGAAAACGTGAACTAGGGCTCTGATACCAATGTTGGGAATAACGGATCCCCGAAAACCCGGATTCGACACTAAATCAAACCCCTAAACTCAAGCGGAAGCGCAGCCAAAGAAAACGACACGTATCACCGATCGTAAAGCACACCACGGATTCGAGCGTACCTTGTTAGCCACGGTTAAACACCGACGCCAATGGAGGGAGAGAATTTGTCGCTGTTCAATTCGATGAAGCCTTGAAAAGGGAAGAAGTGGAAGCCGTATGCCTTGTTCTTCTTTTGAGAGAAAAGCGGGGAGAGAAAAGACGTGCGTAAGAATGAATCCAACCAACGTCTTTTCTCTCTCTCTCTCTCCCTTTTATACCTCTCCCTTCCCACGGGCCTTATTCCGTGGGCCGGGCTTTTGGGCCCGGCAGGCGGACGGGGCCTTAAGCCCTTTAATTAATTAAATAAAGCTTTCAGTTTCTTACGCGGTTTGCATCCGTTTCTCCGACATCATCCGAGCCACCCGAAGCTCTGCACATTGTCATCATCGTTCTCTTTGTTTCAAAGGAATCCTATGTTTATGTTTACACTTTAGTCTCGATAGACGGTAGTATCATATTTTACTCTATCCCTCCTTCGATCATTTAGATTATAAATAAATAATAATTACTCGCATATATTTCTTGTTTAGTTTATTCGTTAACGATGTTGATATTCATATTGGGCCACTTTAAAAGATTTGGCCGGCGGCAACGGGAGGGAAAGCACGGCCCTTTAAAATAGCCGTGTAGAAGCTATTGCCGCTACAATGGGACGGAAAATAGTAGCGTTGTTCGTTAGGGATATGGTAGGACGATGTGGCCGACGTTTCAGGGCAGGTGGTTCGGGGGATTCCAGGTACTTTGCTAGGAACTTTCCTCGTAGCTCTGTGAGAGACAAAATGACATGGAAAGAGAGGAGAAGTGAGGGATGAAGGGCAGCCTATTTTCCTCCAAAAGGAGATGTAATTTAATAGGAGTGAGTGAGTCATGCCGAGTCAACAATTATTTGATTTAGATGGAAACTAAAGAGAAATTAAGGGCCCGTAGGTTCGTGGGAAATTTTTCGACATTCCATTGTTTGGTTGAAAACGAAGACGAGAATGAAGTTTTGCTTTTATTTTCAATATTTGAACATGGGCATATCGAGAATGCTGTCTAAAATGCACATTTAATTATCCTGTTCACAGGGAATTAATAATGAGTAGGGATATGCTTTGGTGACGCCTCCGTTATTTTGATGAAGGAGACGGGACCATCTAGGCCATGCAATTTCACGTGAAATCTAGATCACTGAGTTTCTTCGATGTCCAAAGTAGAAACGATTGAAATAACAGAAGTCCACTATCGTTTTACAATAAATGTAGATGATACTTTTCTACATCTGAAATAACAAAACATATAAATTTAATGGTTGCTTATATGTGTTTATGTAAAACCGATTTACCGAAAGGTATCAAATAGAAAACTTTCTCTTTTTTTTATTATTATTTATTAATATGAAACTAATTTTCTTACAATAATATGCCTTTTTTCCCTCAAGGAATTAAATCTAATTTATACCCGATAGCCTGTTTTTGTGGCTACCTTAAGGTGAACATTGTAAAAAAATTTCAATTGTGCTTCTCATTTGGAGGTTTCCTATTTCGGAGCAGACCTTTTAGAGAGTCTATTAGAGACCCAATGGGATGTTTATCGGACACGGTTAAGTTACTACGACACCATTAAGGTTGTCAAAAGTACCATTCTTCTGAGGAAAAGGAATCCTATGTTTACACCTTTAAGTCCACCCACCTCCTTCGTATTTTCTTCCATCTGTCCTTCAATCGATCGGCCCATAGATGATAAATATAAATATCATTCGCCTTTATTTCTTATGAAGCGTGTTCGCAGGCGATGTCCCTATTTATAATGCGCCAATGGAGCGGGCATGTCATGGAGCGAGTGAAGTGCTCATTATGTCGCGCTGAAACCTGCTATGTAGACATCGATGCTCATGACGCGTGCGGTTCCAGTAATGGTCAAAGTAGCCGTGTTGAAGCTATTGCGGCTATAGTGTAAACGGGCAATGGCTATGTTGTTTCGAGAATTCTAGGTACTCGCTAGGAACTTTTCTTGCCATATGTGTGAAGAGGAGAATGCCTTCGCCTAGGCGAAGTACTTTCTCCTCCAAGAGATATGAAATCTTAAATGATACGTTTGGTCGTCCGAATTTCTAAATAAGATAGGACTGAAATCCTAAGATTTTTCTATATCCTATCTACTTTTGTTTGGTGAATCACAAATATTAAAGTCGGATATATTCATATAATATTATATACATTTTTTTTTTAATATAAACATCATATCATTATAAATGAACCTAAAAGTTCATAAATGGAGGTGGTGAAAATCTCTCGTGACACTATTCATTAATTTTAATTTTAATTTTATTTTTATTTTTCCTATTTTTAAAATTATTTTCGTTATTATTTATTTTTCCCCAATATCATTCTTTAATAAAATTTTATCAAATAGTAAATTGTACCAACATACCTAAAATACAAAAATACCTAAAACATATAATAAATATAAATATATAATTTATAGATTGAATGTTTATTATAAGATAGAATTAAAATTGAATATATAAATTAAAATAAGATTAAGTTTAAAAAATAATTTTTAATGTTTAATTTTTAATTTTTAATTTTTAATTTCTTAAATTAGAATTCAAATATTATTTGTATTAAAATATAATTTTAATTTTGTTAATTTAATAAGTTTTTTATTCGAGAAAAATAACTTTCATATTATTAATAATATAAATCCACCTTTATCCCACATTCCCTATGGAATAATTTTATCCGGCTTATATCCTCTTTATATCCGACTTTATCATATCCTGAGCAAATTCCAAATGCATGACATATTCTATCCCGAATTTATCTTGACTGCCAAACACAACCAAAGAGGACGGAGGGAGTGATGCCCACCGGGAGAGCTAGAAAGGAAATTAACGCGAATTTAAGGGGCCTTTGGTTCACGGGGTTCTCTCAATTTTTCGTTTCAAGGAGAATGAGCATGAAAAAAAAAAAATTGCCGTCTATTTTCATTAATTCTTTTCCACTATTTGAAAGTGCGCATATCGAGACTATGTTCAAAGGAACGTTTGGTTATCCTATTTACATGAAAAAAGTTCATAGTGAGTGGGTGAATACTTAGGTGATGGTCCTATTATTTTGATGAAAGAGACGGAGCCATCAATCTGGGCTAAGCAATTTTGCTTGAAAATCGGATGACTCATTCATTTGGTTTCCAAGATAAAAGGTCTGAATTGCATACGCAATTCAATTATTGTCTTTAGCATATGATGAATTTGTCCAAATACCAAATATTCAAATGAATAAAAAACGAAATTATGAGTCAACTGTTATAAGAGGAAAAATTTCGTCATCTCAACGAATTTAACTCTTTTACTTTTTCATTTCGAATCATCGAGAATTCATCTAAGAATTTTTTTTGGCAATATATTCTAACATTTGACAGATTGTGTCTTAATCTTATGTTCCAGTTGCCAATTAGCTAAGATTGAGAATCTGTGAGCATAAAGTCAGTCATTTAGAGGGGATAACAGTGACGTCATGACATTGAGTTTAAGAATGAAAATGGAAAATGCTTGCGTGACCATGCCATTTGATTAGAAAGTGGACAGTTGAACTTCAGCCCCAAATTGCAAAGATGAAAAAGAAAAGATAGAAGTCAAAGCGGGCCCTCCGATTTTGTTGATGATATTTCACCATTACATTGTCATCGGGAAAGTGCCATAAAGTCCTAAACCTTTTGTTTTTATGTCGATTTAGTCCTAAACCTTTTTTACGCTGTGTCAATTCAATCATTTCCGATTAATTTTGGCCAAATTTTGCTGATTGAACGCCGACCAGCTGACGTGAACAACTTTTAATAATATTTTAATATTTTTGAATTTTTGAATTTTCTTTTCTTTTCTTCTTCTCCTCTTCTTCCTCCAGCCAGTCGCCAGACCTCAGCGACTAACCAGAGGATACAGCCGATGAGGTCGACCTCGACCTCGCCGGCCACCTCGCTAGTGGCCGCAAAGGCGGCCTCGCACTGGGCGGTGAGGGCGAGCCTTGCTCGCCCCGACGTGAGGTTGCCCTCGAGGCCTGGGCAGCGAGGGCGAGCTCTGCCAGCTCGGTGCAAGGCCAGGCCTCGAGATGAGCATCCTAGGGTACCTCCTAATGATGGACGAGACTTGGGTCGGCGATAGGCCTCGGTTCTATAAGACCTCGAGGACCAAATCCGGCTACCTCCTTGCACCAAGCTGGCAAGGCTCGCCCTCGCCGGCCATGGGCGAGCCTCGCCACCCAGGCCTTGAGGGCGGCCTCCCGCCACCCTCGCAAACCATGGGCGAGGCTCAACCTTCACTAGATCCAGTAAGGGCGAGCCTCATCGCCTAACACGAGGCCGCCCTCACAACCACTGGCGAGGTGGTTGGCGAGGTCGACCTCAACCTCACCAGCTGTTGCCTATGGTCGATCGTCGAGGTCTAGCGACCGGCTAGAGGAAGAAGGGGAGAAGAAAAAAAGAAAAAAATCGAAAATATTAAAATATTATTAAAAGTTGTCCACGTCAGCGCCGATCAGGCCATGTCCGCTTACCGACGTCTAGTCAACAAAATCCGATTAAAATTAGCCAGAAAGGACTAAATTGGCATAATGTAAAAAGGTTTAGGACTAAATCGGCACCAAAAAATGTTTAGGACTAAATCGGCACAAAGACAAAAGGTTTAGGACTTTTTTGGCACTTTTCCCCATTGTCATCCTTTAGTTCATTGTCACGCTAGCCGCTCCCATTCAGAATTCCAATGTCATCTCCCATTGTTGCAAAGTCGTTGAAGACTTGTATATTGGCAAGAGCATCCTAAATTATAAAGATGTATGTATTCTCAAAATATAAAGGACATGAAAGGAGGAGTAGGTTATTGTAACAAACTTGAATGCCTAGTAGCATATGGCATCTTTTAGGCTGGATGAAGTCGAAGGATGACCATTCATGTTGGTATTATCCAAGCTATCGGAGCTGTCGATGGCAATATCCATCCTTCAAAAAGTCCTCGAATGATCAACGAACTAAGAGGGTACACATAATGAGAAGGTTATGGTAGTTAACAAATATGATATTATCATGGTCAAGTCAACAATTGATAGGTTATCGTGTATCATGAGGTCATTGGCTAATGATATAGATTGCTATATATCATTCTATTAATTCTAAATTTGCTCTTCGTGTCCTTCTATCAGTTCTGTTATTGAGCTATATGTTTAATATCATTATGTCTGCATTCCAAATTCTAAGAATAAGGACCAACTTGATTCAAGTTGATTAGAAATATGTCCAAGGCAGGTAATGAATTTGTTCCTTGCCTTGACATTGTCAATAGTATGTGATTCACGCCGACTGAGTCCCTTTGCTTTTAACATTTTTCTCACGATTTTGTTCTTCACATTCTGGGCTGTAAACAGGGTCACTCGTCTTATGGACTTCGTCCTTCTTCCTCATATCAGAAGTTGCGTGCTTACCTATGGAAATACGAGTTATGCAATAAAAAAGAAATTATTTCTTTTACAAGGCTGGGCCTATATATTGATCCAACCGAAAGGTCGATCGATGGATTACACATTCCTTATTTTCCTAGGGAAAACAAAAAAATCACGCCGCATCAATAATGAATTCCAGAGATACCTGTACAACAAACAGAATCGACTTAAACTCGGTGTTTCTGACAAGAAATGTGGAACGATGGAGGAAAAGAGTTTTCTATATATTTCATCGAACTCAATGTATAATGTACCCATATTTATAGTACACAAAATGAATCAGAAAGAATATACACAATATCCTATATCTATGATTTACTATATCAATTACAAAATCAAATCCCATCGAGAATCAATCTGAATCAATCAAAAGAATCGGAATGGATCAAATCAACTCCATTCTCTAACACTCCCTTTCAAGCTAGCGGCTTATATAAATCAAAGATGCCAAGCTTGGTCAATAGACACATGTGCTGTCTCTGGGACAATGACTTAGTGAAAATATCTATAGGCTATTCCACAATTCCGATTCCTTGAGTCATAACAATACCCTCTTGATTTTTTTCTCAAGTGAAGTGACAGTAGACTTTTATGTGCTTTTTCTTTTCGTGAAAAATTGCATTTGCCACTAGTTTAAGTGTGGCATTGTTGTCGCAAAATAACTCACTTTCACCATTGATTTCCACACCAAGATCTGAAAGCAATCCTTATATCCACACTATTTCTTAAACAGTTTTTGCCATGACTTGATATTCTGATTCGGCTGATAACAGTGAAATTGTTGACTACTTCGTTTTCCACAAAATCAAGAACTTTCCCAATTTTATGCAAAATCTAATAATGGATCTTCTCGTCATCTTGTAGGTAGCATAGTCTGTATCACTATAGGTCACCATCTTCATATTGCAGTCATGAGATAAAAGAAGTCACCATCTTCATATTGCAGTCATGAGATAAAAGAATTCTAAGTCCTAGACATCCCTTTAAGTATTTCACAACCTTTAGCGTTGCATTCATATGAGATTGCTTTGGATTGTGCATGAATTGACTAAGTATTTGTTCTACATAACATGTATTAGGCCTGATGATGGTGAGATAGATTAGTTTTCCAATAAGTCATTGATATCCCGATAGATCCTTAAGTAATAGATCATCATTTGGTGAAGGAGAGCTTGCATTATATTCACATGTTGTTAATTTGACATTTTGCTCGATGGGCATGACAATTGGTTTGCATCCTAATAAACCTGCTTCTGATATAATTTCCATAATGAATTTTCGCTGATTGAGATATATGCCATTGATAGATTGAGCTATCTTAATCCCAATAAAATATTTGGGAGATCCCAAGTCCTTAATATGGAAAGTTAAATGCAAGTATGTCTTCAACTTCTGAATTGCGACATCGTCATCACCCATAATAAGTATATCATCCATGTAAATCAACAGGTTGATGAAGTACCTTTGGTCTAGGTGAACCAAGCATGATCGTGCCTAGAGTGTCAAAAGCCTACATTTGTAAGTGAACCTGTAAACTTTTCATATCACTATCGGGACACCTACTTGAGTTCGTGCAGGGACTTGTGGAGACAACACACTCGAAAGTTCTTCTATCTACATAAGTCCTATGAAAGTTCCATGTATATTTCATCGTCAAGATCACTATGAAGGAATATCTTATTTACATCCATCTGATGCAGATCCCAGTTACGAAGTCCAACAACAAATAGGAAAGAATGAACAATGACTTCTTTAGTGACAAGGGAGATTGTCTCATGATAATCAAAACTGTCACGCTATATGAATCTCTCAACAACAAATTGGGCTTTATAACGCTCAATAGAACCATTTGCTTTATACTTGATTTAGTAAACCCATTTGCAACCAATGACCTTTTTGTGGGGAGGCAAAGGAACAATATCCCAAGTATTATTTTCTGTAAGAGCGTCTAATTCTTCTTTCATGGCCCTTTGCCAGTGGATATCACATGCTGCTTCTTCATAAGAAGAAGGTTTCTATTCTTCAGTATTAGGCCAATGCAACTCATGTAACCTGATGATAATCAACTAAATGAGACATACGAGGATACTAGATAGTGTGTAACTAGATTATCCAGAGTAGGGCTAATGTAGTCCTTGGTCCATGTAGGAGGGTGAACATGTTGTCCCGAACATCTAGGCCTATTAACAGGTAATTCCTCAACAATCATGATGATGATCCATTGATATGTTGTTGTGATGATGACGCTTGAGAGTTATTTCCTATATTAGAAGTAGCAGGAGACTCAGCCAATATATTTGGGAATTTAGGGCATGTCACCTTTTGCAAGACAGTGGCTTGTAGATAATTGATCAAGTGTAATCAGAACATACTGTGGCTTCATAGAAATATTCTCTATCAATAAGAATTGCTGATGATTCAATCCATGCGTTGGTGACTCATGCGAGGATGTCATTTCCTAAAAAGGAAATATATCCTCGTGGAAGACAACGTCTCTACGAATGAGGAAACACTTTGTAGATATCTCCATAACTTGGAAACCTTTTTTGCAGAGTAAGGTACCTCATAAAAATACAATGAAGAGCATGAGGTCTAGTTTGTCCCGATGACCCACATTCGTCGCATAACAAAGACAGCCAAAAACTTGGAGACGATTAATATTTGTTAGTTTTCCATGAAGCATCTCAAATAAGGTTTGTCCTTTTAGGATTCTTGTTGGCATGCAATTGATTAAATAGGTTACCGTGACCACACAATCTCCCAAAAAAAAATTCTAGAATGGAAGCTTGATACTTAATTGCTTGGGCAACTTCCAAAAGGTGGTGATATTTACGTTCAACAATCGGTATATGTACAAGAGCTCTCATGAAGTATGCCATGAAAGGATAGAAAAGATTGATACTCAGTGGAGAAAAATTCATGTCCACTATCCATGAGAATTCTTTAAACAGTTTTATCGAACTGAGTTTTAATAATGGATAAGAATTTTGAGAGATAAGAAAATGTTTGACTCTTAGACTACATGAGAGATACCAAAGTGGCATGAGAATTATCATCCCCGATAGTAAGAAAGAAGCGAGATCCATCACGATGTGGTGTGTGATAATGACCCCGGATATTGATATGAACCAGTGACAAAATACTAGTGGCTCAAGATACACTAGTTGAAAATGGTGCTTGTGATTGTTTTGCCAAAGGGCATATCGTACAATCAGGATAAAGAAAATGAGCATTATGGCTCAAACACTTATGAGAAAGAGAAATTTTATTACTAACAGTGGCATTACAAGAAAAAGCTTCTATTTAGTGAAGATAAATTAAAATCTTTTGGGGAGTTGACCCAAAAATACAGCCCTTATGCCACATTACCCAAGCCCATCAATTTCCTATTCGAAATGTCTTAAAAGGAACAATTTTCGGAATTGAAATTTGCATGACAGGAATTATCTTCACAGACTTTAGAAACAAATATGAGATTGAATTCAAATTCTAGAATATGTAGAACATTTTAAGAGTAATGTTTGGGTTAAGATGGACAATACCAATTTTTCTAACATTAGTGATGTTCTTATTTGGGAGACAAACAGATATGGAAGAATTATATTTTCCATGAATATCATAAAATAAACATTCATATAAAATTATGTGATCACTAGCGCTTGAGTTCATCATGCATCAACTAAAATAAAATTGGACTTGCTTAATGAAGTACCTGAAAAATTTGTAACTTTGTTGACTATCTTTAATTGATTTAGTACCTTCATAATATTCTAATATTGATCTCGAGTAATTAGTTAGTGAGTCTTCTCAATTCCTCTCGTAGATACTTGATAAATAGAAAATTAATTTTCTTTTCTTTCTTTATTAGTGGGTTTTTTCATGTAATTTCCAACATGTTTTTATGGTGTGATGCGATCACAAACAATGTTCATAGTACTTACCCTTAAATTTGGAATTTTGCCCTCCCCTTTTTGTGATGATGTGACATTAAGAGGGCCATTGGATTTGGCCCCATTAGTCATCGAATAAGGACCCTTAGATCTATGCCCTCGCCTGTGATTTGGGCCGTTAGATCAGAGTGGATATGGGTTGTCAGATCCACGCCCACTCTTCTGATCTACACCGTCAATTTGGAAAGAATAGTAGTTGTCCATTCCTTGCCCTGGATAGTTGGATCTATGGTTTCTAGGGTACCCATCTTCTTCTTTAAGCCAACAAAGACTTCCTCCCTAGTTTCGTTACTGTGCTTGAGGACTACCGTGGGTGTGGTTGGAGAATCTCGTTGGCGCATCTAAGAGCCTCGCTAGCACATCCTGGGCCACACTCTCTCCTCCCTTTTCATGCCCGAAGCTCGCGAGTCACCAATTTTCCTCTTGAAAAGCTAACTGAAAAATCCACCCCAGAGGTGGAACGGGCTCCATGGCCAAGATTTGCAAGCAAAAAGGTATGTAGTAGTTGTTTAGGGCTAAAATAAATCGGGTTACCTTCTCTCTCCTTGATTTCCTTGTATATTTGAGGGTTGTCTCTAGCCCCTCGAGATGTTCTTCAACGGCTTCAAGTTCATTCTAGAGGGTCGACAACTGGTTGAAGCAAATGATAACTAGGAGGTTCCCTTACTTCAACTCAGAGGGTTCTTGTGCGAGCAAAAACACTTTGAACTTGTCCAATTTCCCATACATCTCTTTGATGTTGTCCCACATAGTTCTTGCATCTTTGGTCAAAGGAAGCTTGGCCACGACCTCGAGTATCACATAATTCCTTATCTAAGTGCGGACGAGTTAGTTGCAATGGTGCTAGTGTCACTACATATAGTCGTCAATCGAAAATGGAATGGAACCATCAAGAAATCTGTTTTTGTCTTTTGCAATGAGCGCCTGGCGAAAGTCTCTCGTCCAAGTTGAGGAGTGGTCCGGTTTGGTGAGCTAGAGAGTTATCAACTGAAGTTTTAGCCCGTCGACTTGCAAGGTATAAATAGGCTTGCTTGGCTTTGGATGGCTAACAATAGTTGAAAAAGGTATGAATCCATGTGGAAAACTTGAGTAGGTTGTGATGCCCCTAGCACGCCACGGCTAACACAATTACCAAAATCTTTTTACTTTTTAAGTATGCGGAAGCATGTACCGTTAAAGAACTCACAAGACATAAAATTTCAAAGGAACACAAATGGAATTGCAAATCAAACAATCTCATTTCATTTCTTATTTCTATATATTTTAGGTGACAATATTAGGGTACGCTAGGAGATGAGTAAAAAGTACCACTACTCCATACTACATCTAAAAGCTCCAGCAGGTGCATTATCCCAACTTGGATACTACATATGTACTATGTCATCTCCCTCCCACTCATAGAACGTTCAAAATCTTAACTTGTTCTTCCTAAAATGCTACTAATCTTAGAAATAATGATCAACCACAAGTGAGCACAAAGCTCAGCAAGCAAACTACTGACTTCTTTATACCCCGTAAGTCAATAATAGCACATATGATGAAGTTTAAATATAAAGGTCAAAAGATTATTATGATATCAACTTGCCTTGGAACCTTTCTCAAATTAGGATAGCAAATAAAAAATGTTTCCTCTTAAAACAATTACCGAATAAAACTTGAATAAAATCTGAAATTGCAATTGATCATCTTTACTATGAATTGACTACCACTATCTTTCGGGGAATCCTGTTACCTCTCCAACATCTCGCACCCATTCAACATCGCGAGAACATTTAGAGGAACCATGTAGGCATCCAAAGGAACCCAACTACCTCTCTAGGTATCCTTTCTAACATCCAGGACATCATTGTCTCAAGGACTGACACCATTCCCAAACTAGTCACTCATCCCATGGTGCAATAATTCCATAATTCAATTAAAATATGATGTCCAATAAGTTAAATCACAAAGACCATCGCAATTCCATAATCCTTTGTCCGTTTGAAAACCCCAAAAATGATAGAGGATGGTTGCTTATTAGTATCCTCAAAAGACAAGCACAAAAAGGGAAATTCCAAAGTCCCAATTTCAATATATATATTTAAAAAAAAGGCAATTCGCCCATCCATAGAAATCAGTGGCATTTACCAAGCAAATCCACTCAGAAAATTGCAAAACTTTAACACGACATGGATGAGACTCTGAGGAACATCTTTCATGAAGGACTCGAGGTACAGTTTAGCTTGTACAAGCCCCAATAATTTTCTGAAATTCGGATCAAAACAGAGCACAATTGCAGCTTGCAACTGGGTTAGGAAATTGCATTTTGGACATCTAAATGAACTCCAGAAATCATGAAAAATTTTCAAGTTATAGTTTAAGATGTGGTCTAAACTTTTGTGAAGGACACTAGTCCAAATTGTTTGTCAAAAATTCAGACGACAATGAAAACCGAACAAACGTTCGGAAACAGCTTATGAAAACAATTTCAAACCTGAACAGTTTTTGAAATATATTTTGCACATACAAAGTCCGAAAAATCTGAACTTTAAGTATGTTGTAAAAGAAGCCAAAACACACAACTTGTGAAGAATGCCCCATCAAAGTTGTACCACAGAAATCAGGATAAAATTGGCAAAATCCACAGTAAACCGAATTTCAACATGATCACATTCCCAGATTCCGTCCACAATTCATGATATTCAAACTCAAATGCACTTAAATCTCAACGACCAGTATTTCAACAGCATGTTAATATGCTCAGGGTACTAAATTATTAACACTACTTGCAACACGAATATTCCAAAACTGTCGATGAACATAATCAAGCACGAATTTGATTGAGGCAAGTAAAACTTGAGAAAATCAACCTCGATGTACAGAATTAACCTACGTAGCATAAACAGGGCAAGTGTCAGTTCTGGCAACGTCTCGGAAGCCTGGTTTCAGCTATTTGTTAGTCAATGGGGTGGCCTGAGGGCGGTGGGGCCGCGCGAGTGTGGGCTGAATGAGGGGCGCGTCACTGGCAAAGGTGGCGGCGAGGAAGCCACGGTTGTTGCACGGAAACAGAGAAGAAACGAGGGAGGGTGAGGGTCATGCAGCGTTGAGCAGTAAGGAGGGATGATGCGCGGATGAAGAAAAGGATGAACGCAAGGGAACGGTGGGGTAGTGGAGTGGCAGAAGAGATGGAAATGAATGGAGTTTGCTGAATTTATATTTTTGTTTCCCCCTTCACCACAGCCTACATGGTCTTGACAATTGATTAATTGCCACATTACCACAAATTGTGGCAACACAAAAAGACGCGGCAATAGCTACTAGTCACTTGAGCTCACAATTCCGTCAAGCAAAGACCCGGATATCACATAAGGAATCGTCCTTGCCCCACCCAGATTCAATTCGGGTCTCTAACCCGAAGACAATGGATGCAGATCTCCATTCGGGTGTTGTCCAGGTGGGCCGAAATTGGCCCATTACTAACTGGACCCAGTGGTCCACTAATTAGGTTCAGTGGCCCATGGGCCCCGAATCGGAAACCATGGGATGAATGGCCATTAAGCTGGAGGAAGCGGGGCGCCGGAGCGACTGGAGCAATTGGAGCACGGGGGAGGATTGTCCCGAAATTTGGTCGGGTGATTCCTCCATTGTAGGTAGAGTCGGATCTTGGATTTCACTCGTGTGGATTCGCATATTCGAGAGTCGAATACGTACCTATTGTGCAGGTTTTGTTTTGTAGGTGCAACAACAATAACTCGAAACAAGCGAAGATGATTCGGAAGGATTTTTGCGGAAGCGGGGTTAAAGACACCGCTGTGATATCGTGATACATTGACAAGGGGTTAGAGACACTGCTCTGATACCCTGACAAGAAATGTGGAATGATGGAGGAACAGAGTTTTCCATATATTTCATCCTATTCTATGTACAAGAATGTATCCATATTTTTCATACAATAAATGAATCGGAAAGAATATACACAATATCCTATATCTACGATTTATTGTATCAATTACAAAATCAAATCCCAATCAAGATTCAATCTAAATCAATCAAAAGAATCATAATGGATCAAATCAAATCGAGTCTCCAATAGTTGCTACCGTTCTCTGTGCACGATTTTCCCTACCAGCTTATTGCTTTTCAATCCCAAGTAGATGAAGATTGGTATATCAGGGACTGGGATGCACTTCACCACCCAACCGATAGGCCAAGACGCGGCCGCGATCCCGACACACGCACCCCATTGTCCCCAGCTCAACCGCTCCGTGTCGGCGAACCGCTTTAGGAACTCGACCATCGCCACCTGGAGGACCACTGTCACGAAGATGATCCCGAGGAACAGCTTGTTCTTGTGAATGCCCTCGAACACGTTCCTCTTCTCGAGTTTCCTCGCATTGAACTCATTGAAGACCTGGCACAAGACGAACGCGTTGAATATCAGCGTCCGCTTCACCGCCTCATCCACGCCAAAGATTAATTCACCCTTGAACTGTAGAGTGAGGAGGATGGCCATTTGGTATGTTGCTTGGGCCACAATGTTCCTCCACATGACGTTGGTTATGAGCGGCTCGGTTCGTCCCACGGGGGGTTTCTCCATGAGCTCCCTGGTGGGCCGTTCCGTGGCCAGAGCGAGGGCGCCGAGTGTGTCCATGATCAGGTTCACCCACAAGAGCTAGACAGCCGTCAGGGGGACGTCGCCAGAAGAGACCGCGGCCACAAAGTTGATCACGAGGGCCGCGACGTTCACGGTAAGCTGGAACTGGATGAACTTCTGGATGTTATTGTAGACACATCGACCCCACCGCAGCACTGTCGCCACCGAGGCGAAGTTATCGTCGAGGATTACGATGTCTGAGCTCTCTTTGGCGACCTCAGTGCCTTGGATGCCCATTGAAAGCCCGATGTCTGCTTCCTTGAGGGCTGGTGCATCATTCGTGCCGTCCCCAGTGACGGCGACCACATGGCCTTTCTGCTTCAGGCATTGAACCATGAGGAGCTTATCGAAAGGCGAAGATCTTGCCATTACTCGGATTTTCTCAACTCTCCGAAGCCTCTCCTCAGGTGTGTAGCTATGGAACTCCGCTCCTTCCACGATGGCTCCACTGAAGGCATCGTCCCCGGGCCTGAGAATCCCACACTCCGCGGCTATGGCCTTTGCGGTGAAGATGTTGTCCCCCGTTATCATCTTGATGTTCACTCCTGCGTCCTGACAAGCTTGGATCGCACTCTTCACACCGGGACGGCATGGGTCCTTAATACCGACAAGTCCCAGTAATGTCAGGCCGTCCTCTTCAATCTTCTTCCCGTCTTCTCTTGTCAGGATAGCTTCCTCGGAGACTTGTTTATGAGCTAGAGCGATGCACCTAAGGCTGCTCGCTGCCATCCCCTGAATAATCTGCTCGAATCTTGCCCTTTCATCTTCATCCAAATCTTTCACTATCCCTGACCCGTCATAGAAGCTGGAGCATTTTGCCAAGACCATCTCTGCCGCACCTTTCCAGTGCACATGGAATGTGTTGTCCAAGCTCTTCCTTATTAGGACACCACTTCTCTTCTTCTGTGAATTGAAGGCTTCGACTTGGATGACTTCACAGCTCTTCTTTGTCTCCTCCATGTCCATGCTCAATTGCGAAACCGCCCAAGAGAGAATCGCTTTCTCAGTGGGACTACCAGAGAACTCGTACTCCAATCCCAAAGACGACCTGTAGACACTGCCCGTGGTGTTCAGAACAACCCCATCCCGAATCAAATCCAAGACAAACACGGAGACGAGAGGAGCGGTGTTTTTACGCCACGAGTCTTGGCCGACCCAGAATTTGGTCACCTTCATCGGTTCATAGTGAGAGTGCCGGTCTTGTCGGTGCAAATAGTGGTGGCTGACCCCATGGTTTCACGGCCGAAAGCTTCCTCACCATCGCCCGATCCGCCATCATCCTCTTCATCGAATAAGCAAGAGTGAGGGTTACCGCAAGTGGCAAGCCTTCAGGAATCGCGACCACCACGATTGTCACTGCAGCTGCAATGATGCCCACCACGGAGTTTATGATATCGTTACCTGTAGTTTGGCCTGCAATGAATTCCCGGTTCCCGTTCTCATCCCGTGTGTTTCCCGTGAAATAGCGAATCAGCAGGACCACGAGAACCAGGAAAGCGACTGCCAAGCCTACTTTGCCAATCGACGAGGTAAGCTTGTTGAGCCGAGCCTGTAAAGGGGTCTGCTCGCTGTTGTCACGGCTGATTGAGCTCATCATCTCGCCCCATGTCGTGCTCATGCCCACGGATGTAACCAGCATCCGAGCAAACCCATCAGCAATCTTTGTTCCCGAGAACAGGAATGGATTCTCCTTGCGGTTCACTTCTACATGATCACTCTCCCCGGTCATGCTTGATTCATCAACCTAAATTGACAACACAAACGTCGCACATGGTTTAGGGACGGTAGGATGACACGATACGAAGCGTTCTGGTCTTCACTTGAGGCGAAGAAATGAAAAGTGAACAAATAGGAAATAAGAACAAATGAATTACGTTTTAACAGTAGAATTTTTTAACAGAGTTTTTCTACTATAACTGGAATTACACGAATAAAAACCATTCCTTATCCTTTTTGTCATAGAATCAAGATTTTGAAAATGACAGACTGCCCAGTCAAGCAGAATATGATACATTTCTACAATTTTTTGGACTAATTACTCATGCTCGAAAATGGTAATAATAATACTCCGTATGTTTCTGAACATGAGTTAATATGCAAATCTAATGCGTCAAACCAGTACAAATTGTCAGCCATACCTGCAAGGAATGCCCGTCCAGGAACAGCCCATCTGCTGGAACTTGATCGCCGGTCTTCAAACAAACAACGTCTCCAACGACAATCTCAAATATGGAAATTTGCTGCCGCCGACCCTTCCTTATCACATCAATGAGAATATTATCGCTCACTCGAGATAATTTTTCAAACTGCCGGTTTTGGCGGTAATTGCTCCCAGCGGACACGGCGATCACAAGGAACACCGCCACGAATATGCTGCCACCATCATACCAGCCTTCCTTGACCCCATTCTCCTTGATACCGAACCCGAGCGAAAGCCCGGCACAAACAAGAAGAATCATGATTGTGAGGTCCTTGAAAGCCTCGACCACGAAGTGGAAAAAGCCCTTGGCAGGCGGCTTCTTGTATGAGTTGATGCCAAACGCATGTTGCCGGCGAGAGACGTCCTCTGGGCCCCCGCTTATTCCAATTGAGACATCAGTTTTGAGTGCTGAGGCGACTTTCTGGACCCCACCGAATTCCTGGAGGTGGCAGAGGTCCTTGTCCTTGACCAGCTTGGTGAGCTGTGACTGATCAATGTTGAAGTAGCTGGGGTGATCGTGGATCGGAGTCGAAGTGTAGGAAGGAGATTTTCGTGGGGACAACTTCTTGTTTTTCTTTGCGAAGGTAGTGATGGCTCGGGAGCAATATATGGTCACGAAGGCCAGATGCCATCGCTTGGGAAACAGGCGCATAGTGGCGGGCAAGTGGAGAGAGAGCTCATAGCGGACGTAGTCACCACGGAGGATGCTCGTCATAGCGGGGAAGAGACACACTGGCTCTAGTGATTTTCCAACGATGTATGGTCGCACAATGCAAATGACAAGAGGAGAGGAAAAGCTCTGATGTTGTTGGTGTTTGGTTTAGCCGCTCAAAAGTAGCAATTTTGGAATTTTTGTGGAGTGATGTTGGGAGGCAATACCCGTGGATCGCACATCTTTATATAACATCCGGAGCCGAAGGGAAAGGCTGACGTCATTAGTGCGAGGGATTAAGCGACTTTTCTTTCCCTAAGCGGCGAAAAGTTTTTTTGTTTTTTTTTTGGCTTTTGTATCTTCGCGTTTTTTTGACGATGATGAAACAAATTTTTTTTTTTGTTCGAAACGAAACACGACTTTTTTTTTGACAAGTGAAACACAAATTGACTTCTTGCTTTTTCGTCTTATTATATCCTATGTCCGTGCTTCCGTGTCGTGTCCGACACGTGTTGGAGCGTGTCGGACACGTCGACACGTTCGGACACGGTCGGACACGCGGTCAACATTTCTCGACACGCATCGACACGCGTGTCCGGAAGCCTGATGAAGGGTGGAGGCCAGGGAGGGCGAGGGAGAAGAGGCCGCAAGCGACGGCGAGAGACGGCTAGAGAAAGAGCCGAACAGAGAGAAAGTAAACTCCTGCCGGCGAGACGAAGCCATGCAACGGACCACTGCCACGGCGAGAGAGAGCAGCCGCCACTGTTGCGATGGATCGGCGACGAGGAGGAGGAGGAGGAGATGGATCAAGAGGAAGGGGGTCGTGCGGAGAGGAAGGTGGTTGTGCGGTGAGGAGGAGGAGGAGAAAGATCGAGAGGAAGAGGAGAGGAAGGGGGTCGTGCGGCGGGCGGTGTGCGGCGAGCGGCGAGAAGAGGAGGAAAAGTTTGTAGGGTTTTTATGAGGGAATAAAAAGTAATAAAAAAAAAATGAGGACGATGGAGGGAAATGGATGAAGGAAGTGGCGTGGCTTTTGAGTTTTGGGGGAGGGGAATGACAGGTTGACAACCTGTCTGTCATTGGTGGGGGAGGGAAAAAATGTAAAATAAATTTGGGGTGGAGGGAAATGGACGGAGGAAAAAAGGGATGAATTTTGGGGATTTATTTTTTTTAATGGGAAAATCAAATAAATGAGATTAACAAATAATTTCGAAAAATAAAAGTATTGAACTTTGAATAATGATAAATTTTGATTATTATAGAAAATTATGGATTTATTTAAATAAATTGATTCTAATTTTTTATTAATTATTAATTTCATCAATAATTTTTGTTAAAGGTAAAAACATGTTTCGCATTAACTATAAATATATTTTTCGAATTTTTAATGAATTGATTTATTAATATTGTTAGTGTATTTATTATAGGCTCTTTTTTTAATTAATTATTATTTATGAATTTGAATTAAATTAATTAAAAAAATATTCATTTAATATACAACGTGTCATGACGATCGAATTCTCTATTTTTTAGAAATGCGTGTCGACGTGTCGTGTCGTGTCCCGTGTCAATGCTACATAGATTATATCCTGCGAGCTGCCGTCAGATTTACGGCGAAATTTGGTGGCGTGGAACGTGGCCGATGCTGACGGGTTTCCGCGAAAGTGGAGAGCGCGTCTGGTGACGGGGAGTCGACCAGGGTCAAAAGATACGCTGGTACGGGATACGCCAATTGCTGTGTTCGTTCCTTTTAGTCGGTTTGCAATTAAGTCTTCCGACGTCATCTTGTTCTCGAAACTTCAGACATCGTTCTCTCATTCGTTCGAGGAACTTTCCTTTGTTACTCATTTCATTTTCCTTTATTCCTTGTTCCACATGTAGATTATAAATATAAATATCACCCGCACTCAATCTTTTTTTCTTTTTTTTTTTTCAATTTGATTGTGGATGATGTCCGTACTTATAATGCGCCAATTGAAGATTTAGGTAGGAGAACTTTCCTCTCTCCAATTCGGGGTGGAGGAAAGCACGGCCGTGTGATGCATGCATCTGAAAGTGAGCGCAATATATTGGGCCTGGCTGAAATTTGCTCCATAGATTTTTAATTCTTATTGTACATTTGGTTAAAGGATAGGATTAAGCTATGATATGATGTGGTCATAACAAAACAAATGATGGTAATGTGTTTGTTTGGGCTTTGCTACGATGAAATGGACAATTATTTTCACAGATAATGTTACAATTTTAATAGTATTTATTAATTAAACAGTTTCATAATTTCGTACAAACTATTAAATTTTATGAATTAATATCAAATTAGATAGTAATTAGACAAAACTTTTTCGGGCAAGCAATGCTGCGGGACCCACACTCATAATAGATACTTAATAAGCATAGGCAAATATCGTGACCAGAAAGCCTTATCTCAAGGTTATTAAGTGATCATTTGGTGCGAGCAAGGGTTAGCATTATGCACGAGCAATGCCAAAGAGGCCGGGATGAAATAGAAAGGATGTAAAGGAGCAATACACAATTATAGCGAATTTGAGTACCAAGCAGTAGATGACACATCTCAATTAATCATGTCGCACGAGCATAATCATGTATATAGAGGCAGTGATCAAGCTATTGGAGCTCTCGATGGCAAGACACATTCTCCAAAAGTCAAATGATCTATCGAACTAGGATAACGAGATGATAAGGGCAGTTAATGAATAGGATATGGCCACGAGAGAGAATGTAGATTAAGTTAAATCAACAGGTGCATTTTCTTGGATTTTTCTGTCCACACTTACTATTAGTCTCTTTCATAATGATACGACTTTAGGGGAAAGCCCTGGAATACTTTAGCTAAGGGTTTTCATTCATTTTCCCCCTATCAATTAGGGTATAGATTATGATCAAAAAAGAAAGTTAACATAAAGATCAAATTCCAGTGACACGTTTTTAGAAATAGGATTAGAAGCATCATTTAAATTTTGTTCGCAAAGGGATAATTAAATAGGTGAATGATAACTACTCTGTTTCTAGACATAATTTCTAGTTAGAAATAGATTTTTCTATTTTTATTCTCCGAATGAGTTTTTAAGTAAAAATACACGTTTAATAACAATATAAACTTTTTATTCCCTAAACGGAAATTCACAGAATTTCTCCCTTCTAAGTGGGAAGTGGGTGGGGACGGATGGTGGAGGATAGCAAACAGCGGTTGATGACTAGCTAGGTGCAGGCAGATAGGACAACGGCTAATGGAAAAGGCAGGTTGAAAAGTAAAAACGTTTTACTTTTCTATTTTTGTAATAGACTTATTTTTGGATTAAAATTTTTTCATTGATAGAATAATGAAATTATATTACCAAATAAATTTATATTCCAAATCTGTTCCTCGAACAGAAAAATAAAATAATGAAATTACATTAACAAATAAGTATATGTACCAATTACTTTACCCAAAATATATATATATATATATGTACCAACTCAACTTACTTGTGACGGGTAAGCGCTCTCTTCCCCTCCCTTCCCATTTCTTTTTCTTCTTCTTCTTTTCTCCCCTTTGATGCGGGGCTCTTTCCTTCACAAGACCTCAGCACTTCCCCTTTTCTTTTTTTGACCGGTCAAAGCGTTTTAGATAAAAGAGAATATGTTAACGTGTAGACTGTCACGTCAGCTTCCGACGGATAAGCAGCTGACTTGGAATCCTCTCCTCCTCTTCATTCATCTCCAATCGCCTCCTGCAAATTTACTCCCTCTTAAGAACACCTTCCATGACCCAAAAAAACAAAAAAAGGAACACCTTCCCTGTGTCCGTCTCCGTTCTCATTATCCTCCCTTCTCTTCCTCTTTCTTCGGGCGCGAGTTCTTGGCCAAGTTCCTAGAAATTCATGCAACCTTGCGAATCGAACGTCTTCGCAAGCCTCTCCCTGCACAGAAGACCGCTCGATTGCTCGCCATCACCCTTGGCTTTTTCCCATAAATTCTCCTTCCTAACGTCTCAAGACCGCTCTCCCGCTCGAGAGCGGCAATTCTGAAAACCCGAGCGAGGCTCTCTTCGTCGAGTTACGTGGGTCTTGTTGGCCGCAAATCACTCCCTCAAGCTGTTCCCAGATCACATATGCAAAGGACACCCCCGAAAAAATAACAAATTATTTTTTCATCAAAGTAGGCCCAAAGTTTACTGTCAATGCGAATATCGAAGAAGATGAACAGTGAGCATGAACAGTGCTAAAATCCAGCTGATGTGGATTTATTGCTGAATTGGAAATGACAACGGCGGACAAATATGAGACATAAGTTTGTGGCTTTCATTTTTGGGCCGGTGGTGGGGGGAAGAACTCAGGACATAATTGCAATAAAATCTATAATTCAAGAATTTTTTTAAGGTATTAGGCATGCTAACATGACAAACGAAGCCATGTTACCACAAATTCCCATTTGGCAATCGAAGCTTTGCAATATCAGAGAGACATTGATTATCATAGGTCCATAACCAAAAAAATAATGAAACGAATTGTTTTTGTTGACGCCTAAAATTAGGCTTTATTTTATTTTGTTTTTCGGATAATAAACGAAAAAAGAAAAGAAGCAAAAAAAGAAAAGCAAAAACGGAAAAGAAGAGAAGTAGCCTCCTCATGGGCCCTCGGCCCATTTTCGCCTCAGCCCGGCCCAGCCGGGTCTTCTTCTTCCTCGTGCAGTTGCACCACACGCGCAGGGGACCGCGATGCCGGAGCGGAGAGGAGGAGCAGCGACGATGGGACGTGGAGCAGGGGGAGCTGGCGCCGGATGGGACGCCGGTTCGGTCGGCGAAGGCCGTGGTGATCGGCGGTCGAACTCCGTCAACCGGCCGCCCCTCGCCTATAAATACCTCCCCGACGACGACGGGACACACAGAGATCGCGGAGGGAGAGAGGGAGCCAGATCGAGTCGCAGCCCTTGGACACCCCACTGAGAGACTTCAGGGGGGCCGAGGGCTCGCGGCCTGAGATCTGAGCCCCGCCGAAAGGAGTAGAGAGAGAGAGAAGCGAGGTCGGAAGAGACATGGAGGTTCTGGATTCGCGAAGAGGGGCGGAAGAAAGTCCCACCCCCCGATGCCGCTACTGTGCAAAACCCCGCCGTGCCGCCAAGCACCTCCGCCGCTGCTGCCTTCGATCTGGCGTTGTTGCCGTCGCCATCTCCGTTCGAGAGAAGGTAAAAAAACGTCGCCGCTACCGTTGCCGTCGCCGCTGTAGTCGCCGTCGCCGCCAAGCACCTCGGTCCCTCCCCTCGGCGCCGCGGATTCGCAAACCCTAGGGTTTGCGATTTTCCGGGTCGCCGAGTCGGATCCGGGTCTCGGAACCGGGTAGGGTTTCGCGAGATTCGAGGGGCGGCGGAAGTCGGGTCGCGACGCGGATCCGGGTCGGGTAGGGTTCGCAGGAAGCCGGGTCGCGGAGCGGGTTGCGGAGCCGGGTCGTCGGGCCGGGCCGGCGTCCCCAAACGCCCGCCACGGCGTCGTTTTTTAAAAATAAATAAATAAATAAATAAATAAGGACGAAAAATCCGAGTCGGGCCCGCGTTGTGGGCCCGTCCTCATTCGGATCGTCGGCCGGGTCG
The DNA here is from genome assembly GCA_017140395.1 of Eucalyptus lansdowneana. Lineage (NCBI taxonomy): Eukaryota > Viridiplantae > Streptophyta > Magnoliopsida > Myrtales > Myrtaceae > Eucalyptus > Eucalyptus lansdowneana. The sequence goes on along the minus strand of CM029484.1, from coordinate 30,305,867 downwards.
GACCAACCCGTGGATCCGATCCGGTCGGTTTTATACTATTTTAATATATAAATAATATTTTCAATAAATAAATAAATAAATAAATAAATATTTTATTTCAAAAAAATCAAAAAATGTTTTATTTTCAAAAAATATTTAAAAAAATGTTAAAAAATGTTTTATTTTCCAAAAAAATCGAGAAAAATAAAAAAATAATTTATTTTCCAAAAATGTCAAAAATATTTAAAAAATATTTTATTTTCTGAAAAATCAAAAAAATCAAAAATATTTCATATTTTCCAAAAAATGTCAAAAATCCAAAAAAGGCCAAAAATTCATGAAAAAGCCAAAAAATTCAGAAAAAAGCAAAAAAAAAGACTTGTATTTTTCAGAAAAAAAAAAAATACCAAAAATCCTTTTGTGTCAAAAAAAATTAGAAAATGACTCAAAAAATGTTTTTCCTCCCAAAAATGCATGGAAAATCCCTCGAACATCCAAAAAACCTCAGGGTTTAAATAAGATTAGGTACCAAAAGGGCATTAGTGATTAACTAGTGTAATCAAGTCCCCGATCCTAATTTCTCTGGTTGCGCAGGAGTGAGTATTTCTCCCGATACTTCGCTTGGGTTTCTAATCAACCCACCCCAAATCGATTAGTGGCGACTCCATTTTAAAAATTGATTTACAGGTTAAAAACTTAGACCATTAAGTCGTGAATTGGTGGACTTGGGAGAGTCCGGGCTTAACCAATTTCAGCCGAGCCATTAGCCTCCTTAGGCGCTCGTACCCGATTGCGGGCGCCGGAAAAAAAAGAGGTCGCGACAGCTTGGCGACTCCGCTGGGGAGATTGAAGACTTAGGCCATTTTTGTCTTGTTTAAATTCTTTACTGACTTAGGTTTTTTTTCTTTATGCAGGTCAAAAGCTTAGAAATTCATTTTAATTTTGCTTAAAATAGATTATCTTGTGATTATAAACTGCTGTGCATGCTTTACTGTTTTAAACACTACACATGGCACACACAACCCGGCCGCCGGACCTGGGCCGCCATAGGATTTCTAGGATGGTGTTAAGAAAGATACGACCTTGAACGCGAGACCGCGATGTAGAGGTTGCCTTTCTTTTCCCCGAATTTCTTAGCCGAGGTTAAGGGGGTATCTTTAACGCGAGGCGCGACGGGCGGATACCCTTTTAATTTCATCAAGCCTTCTGAGTTAGAAATCGAGCCGCACATCCCATCTGTATGTCTTTATACTTGCCATTTTACTTAAAAGCAAAATGATTTCTTTACTTTTACTCAGTCTTTTTATTTGGCCCATGGCAATTTAGGGTAATCTTTTCAAATTCCAGTTTATGTGCGATGGGGAAAGACGATATCCAGTTCCTTCCTGCTCCTAAGGCGGAACTCTTCAGATGGTGGAGTCAATTGGATCAGCTTGCCCAAGAGCGCGTGAAAGCCAAAATCGGTCATCTCCTATCGTTGATCCAAATCACTGTTTGTCCCGAAGTCATATAGGCCATGGCACATTTCTGGTGCTTGAAGATGACTACTTTTATGTTTTGTGGGTTTGAGCTAACCCAACTCTGGAAGAATACAGCATCATCACTGGAATGCCTCTCGAGAAAAAGCTTGTTAGGCCATCAACAGGCTTCCTCCCATGGCAAGGGTTAGCACGACTTTTAGGAACCGAAATCCATGTCATGAGACAAATTCTTGAAGACAACCATAGTACTTGCCCATTAGAATTCATGAATGCCTGTTTTCAAAATCAGCCTATGATCCAAAAAAGTGAGATTTTCCTCTTGGGCTTTTTTGGGTTCATCATTTTCCCCCATCAAAGAAATGCCATAAGTCCTAAGATAGCATGGATAGTTGATTAGATCTTAAGGGGAGGAAATTATGTCAACATGATTTTAACTGAAACATTCTTGTCCTTTAATCGTTTTAAAGACAACACTGAGAAAATCATGCGAGCCTCTCCTGAAATTTTACAAGTCTGGTTCTTTTCTCACTTAAGCGAATTCCGAGACTTCATGCGATCGTCTGAAACAAATGCTTTCGAAAATCGGTTACAAAAATTTATGGTTTTAGGACCGTACATTCCCAATCAAAGCTGTTTAAATTGGATAAATTTCCTAAGAGACCCGGCTCCTGAGGCATTCCAATGGTGTGCTAGTTGGTTCTATGAAAAGAGAGCTCGCTTTGCTTTCAAGCGTCGCCATCCAATTCCGTTGCTCAGCCTCACCGGTGCTTTTTCCTATTTCCCACAAAGGGTGGCACGACAGTATGGAGCCCTTCAGGAGATCCCGCCATCTTTCAAGAAGAGGATCCCTCCACTTCTCTTCACTCATCAAAATTTTGAATACATGGTTGACATTTATGAAGAAGCTTGGGACAAATGCCACCGCAAAAGGATCGTGGTACCTGAAGGGCTTGAGGGAGAAGAAAATGCCCACCACGCCTCTGCGGCCTACATCCACAACCACCATATCCCAACAAAATGGAAGCCATCAATCCCTCACTCGAGCGGCAAAAGCAGCCAGCACGAGCAAGTAGAGCTCATGGAGAAGGATTTGGGAATGGACTGGATACACACCTCAGAGCCGGTCCAAGAAAGCAAGCATCTGCGCAAGCGCAAGACTCCCTGTCGCATATAAATCGGCAATCATGTGCTCCTTAGTGTTAATAGTGTGAAAGTTTTGTCCCATTGTTTAGGGACTTTTGTTTAATATCTAGTATTTTATTCTGTCATTTCAATTTCAAGTTCTAGATATCAGAAGTCTGCAGTCTATGAAATCCTCTTTTGATGAATAAAAAAGCAGTTAGACCATTGCCATGGGTCATTTTTTTTGTTTACTTTCATACTCATTCATTGTTTTTGCAAACGGCAGGTAATTATGAATCGCGGGCCACCAATAGCTCGTGCATGGCCTCATCCAATAGGGGCCAATCAGAATGATGTACAAAATCGCCTCATTAACATTAAAGACGGCGTAGGACAGATGTCTATTGTCCTTCAACAACTCTCGAGACAAATGAAATCCACTCAAGCTGAGCCCAACTTTATAGTTGCCTCAAACACCGTCATGACGCCCACAAATTTGCCAGAAAATAGCCAGTACTATGGACAGTTTGAAAGGATCATGAAAAAGTTAAACCAGCTGCAGGGGCGGAATCCCATGGACCTTTCCAATTATGCCGGCATTGAGATCCCCGAAAAACTCAAAGCACCCGAATGCGAAAGGTATGCTGATACCTCCGCCCGAGACCTACTTGTGCCTACATGGTCCGAAGGATGATTCAATCGTACCAATCGAACTTGATTGGCCCCGCCTTGCGATGGTACATTGTCGGGAAAATTAGTCCCCTTAAAACCCGGAGGGAACTAATTCATATTTTTCACCAAGAGTACAATATTGACATCACCCCTGACATCACCTTACCCTACGAAGAGCCGATGATCGCGGAGCACGAGGAGTTATTAGTCGCTGAGATAGGAGAAGAGCATGTCAATGAAACCTTGCATGATAAATGGGCAGCTAAACAGCATCTTGTTACTGGAAAATTTCCCACTAGAAAAGGCAAGGAGCCTTTGTATGAGATCAAGAACACAGAGCCTGTTCAAGACCGGGGCACGACTGGACGATTGCCCAAGCTTACTCCAAGAGCTAGGGTCCAAAGAATACCAACCCCTATCAACCTAGAAAGTGAATCAGAGAGCGACACTCTAATATCTCTCACTTCCCTGGATAGGATTAAGCTGGCAAAACGAAGGGCCTTACTCAAAAGGTCTGGACCGGGAGGCAAGAAAAGAAAGCCTAAGCAGATCAATTCAGCATCTATCGACGAGCCACCGCACTAAAGCTTCGAGCATTCCCAAGAATACAGCTTTGAAGGCCACCATCCTCTAGAGTACAACCCTGAAGACTTCCCGGCCCTAGAATATAATCCCAAGGACTTCCAATGTTATTTCAACAATGAAACCGACGATTCATCATATAATTGTTTTCCTACTCTCCGGAGATGAAGGCCCGTCGAAGAAGAAGCATACGTCTTTATCCGCTATGATCCTAACGAAGTACTAAGCTCGTCCTCTGACCATGAGGATAGCTTCAATACTTTATCCTCATTCGGAAATTTTAACCAAGAAGAAAGCAATGGGGTAATCTCGGTAGAATCCAACTTCCCTGAAACAGAAAAATTCACCACTACAACGGATATGCAAAGTGGGAAAATCAAAGTGGCCTAACCAAGATACATTAAGCTCATCTTGCGCTCATAGGATCATGACCCCTGGAGAGATGTGGATACCTGATTTCCGTAAGTATAATGGCACAACTTGTCCCATGGCTCATTTGCAATATCTCCATGCGGAAATGAGTCGGTACTATGGCCCGATGTCGTTCACAACTCAGGCATTCCAAGAAACTCTTACGGGGTCTGCATTGCAATGGTTCATCACGGCAAATATTTATCTCTTAAAGGATTGGAATGAGCTGACTTCCACATTCTTGCATTAGTACCAAAGCCAGATTGGAACTGAATTGCCTTGTGAAAGTTTAGCTCACTTCACAAGAAGACCAATGGAGGATTTCCAAGCATACGCAAGGAGGTGGAGAGCTTTCATGATGCAAACCTGCCCTCAACTAGCTGAAGAGGAGTTAATGAAGCAGTTCATAGAAGCTTTATCCTGCAAGCATCGCTGTTGGCTGCATGGGTTACACTTCCATAGCTTCAGCGAGGTAGTCATCGCATGCGAATACTTCGAGTCTACTGAAGGCGAGAAATTCAAACACGCTTAGCTTCAAGACCAGCACTATCAAAAGCACTCCTTTACATAGGGGTTTTCATGAGTTTTACTTGTTTTTGTAATTTCATGTTTCTTATTTGTTTAGTGTGCTACTGTTGTATTTTCCATTCCAAGTACTCTATTGTATAGTTCTAATGTTTTGTTTTAAGAGCATGAGGCGGTACTCCAAACCAGCCTAGTGATGTTATCCAACCATGAAAAGAAAATAGCATCCAAGGAGAATACTGAGGGCTGGGCTTCCTCATGCTTTTTCTCCCCAAAGACGTATTTTGAAAATAAAAAATATTTCATCACCCAAAAGCTTTTGTTAAAACAAAATGATAAATTTAACCATGTTTGTCTTTCTGACTCATTCACTTCATATCTTAGAAGATCATTCCCATCCCCTTTGACTTAGTGTGACATGGGGCATTTGAAGCAAGCGCATCAGGCGAACTCACCAAATTCAAAGACACCCTGCCAAGAAAACATGGGCAAATAGAAAGAATCATCCTACACCAAAAGAGGGTAAGTCTTATCCTCTGAATATAATTTGGAAATGATGTCTTCTCTCTTCCATTTACAGGATACAAAAGATGAGACGTAATAGGTACAGGCATAGAGTTGAGATCGAAGCATCTATGACATACCTCACTCCTGCCCAGCTCCATCCTAAGCTAAAAGACTATCTTGTCGCACGACGCGCCCAAACGGCTAGATGTTGCAGTATCAACTTCAACATAAGGAAGGAGTTCATCCTCTTCCTTTTAAGTGATTACTGTCAATAGGGAGAAAATCTAGACAGTCAAGGCGATCTATAGCCCTACACCCTGAACAATGACTTTGGAATTTAGAAGTTTCACTCCAAACGCATATTCTCGCAAGAAGTAATTGCCATAAGAGAATTGGAGGTTTTGATTGTCCATCTCAGATTCCATAGAAGCTTGAAGTACATGACTTTGCTCAATGCTGCTAATGGTCATATAGTCAAAGACAGAAGGAGAAATTCCACAGAAGGAAGGCGTTGAAGATGAATCAATGACCAGCAATCATGCATACACGGTCATAAATGAGGGAGGCCAATTGAAGGAAACATTGAACTATGCTAAGATAGAGAAGCCATCATCGACATTCAAATATCCTTAGGAATCAACAAATACAAACTCTAGGAAAGGGTAGCTTGGTATCGTTTCCAATACTCCCACTACTCAAACCCGCTTTTGACATATTTTCCCTATTGACAGGAAGCATCGGAATTCAAGAGCCCAACTTGATGGTTAGGTTTGGCAAATCAACATTGGCCAAGCTAGTACGTGGAAATGACCCACATCAAATTCACCTGATTTCGTGTAAAATGATGTGTCATCCAGGAGCCAATATTTGACCTAACGAAGCAAGGGATATAGGACTTCGTGTCCCCCTCTCACCTCAAGTTCACCTAATCAGCTGCAAACCAGTGAAGGGTAAAGTTGTATCGATTCCAGTTATTCGACTCTTGAAAGAGTTCATGACTAACACATTCCCTCTTGTTTGTTGCAGGATCACTTGACTGTCAAAAGCAAAGATAACAAATCAATGAGAGGCATGACAGACTCTCCTAAGCAAAATGGCGTCTCATGTATTGCCAAAGCAAATGACAGAGATCCTTCAGGCCTTAATTCACTTTAAATTTTGGCCCTGTTGATTGATCCATTTTCAGCTTATTCTCTACAAAAAGCAAGAGTAGAAATTCCTGATCAGATTCCCAATCCCTGGTTGATCCTTCATATGTCATGTCCCTAACCAATAGGAGTAATCTATTGACACTCATTTGTGAATCACCCTTTTGTAAATATCTCTTTTAATGTTCAAGTTTCAACACATTTGTGAATACTGTTCCACCAAGTAAACACCCCTAAAGCTGTTAATAAGTTCTTCTTGAGTAAAAAGCCATTCATTTATTTTGAGAGTACAAACTCCATCACCCCATACACTGCATGCATTTTTCTAGGTGAATTCTGCATGATGATTTTGTCTGTCTAAATCATTGATTCCATTAAGAATTATTAGAATAGACAGCCGATTGAACAATACAAGATTGATTGAGCATGTTGGATGAGGCGCGTCAGAATGATGACAGGCAAGCCATATCCTACACACAATCCCCCATCTATACACTTGTGAGATGAGTGTAGAAAATTCCATGATTACAGGGTAAAGAGTTCTCTCGCGAATGGTACGATGATCAAAGCAGTGAGAGGCATTCCATCACTCACTTTGAGTCCCATACACTGACAAATTTCTGATATACTCCGACAAAGAACCACCCCACACTGGGGCAAGTCAAAAGCAAATCAACATCACAAGGTGAGAAAGGGGATAGAAATTTTCTTGCTCGCACTTGCATCAATCTTTGAGTGTCTTTATTGCATATGAACACTCGCGTTAATTTAAGTGCCCTAGAGTCGTGAAGAGCAATTCTTTATTTACGCACTTGTATCCATTGTACAACTCAATTGAGTCTGCAAATCCACCCTCACATGGAGGCAAAGTAGAAGCCACTGTCAGAAGTGCCAACAAAAGATGAAGACTCCATAGTCTAGCAAAGGCATTTGCTTGAACTTGTCAAGATCAGTTCCTCAAGCAACATGAACAAAAATTGGGGCATAAAATAGCAGTGTACCTGGTAAAAGCAAGGTCAATGCCCATGAATGAAAAATTAAGATGAGAAATAGGGGCATGAAAAAAGCAGTGTGCCTGGTAAAAGCAAGGCCAATGCCCCCACCAAAAAATACAGTCAATTGTATTCAGAAGTGCTGTTCAATTGATAGAGCCTCCATCTGATAGTGAGAAGAAAGGCTGGTGACAAATGAAAAGCGATCACCGACTCTCACCCTCTTGCATGTGAGCCAAAGTCTACGTTACATTCCCGTTGTAAAAGTCTCTTTAGACTAAGGGCACTTCAATTAACGTAAGATTTCATATGTCTATAAACCTCGCTCGAAGAAGTACGGGCAAGATTACTCTATCTCTTTTCGCAGGATTCTTGACTTGCAAACCCGGAGACGATTGTGCGACACTCTGTTCATAAGCCTTGACCTTGATGGTCCCCTTTGATGAGCTGCCAACCAAGACTTCATTACAGTTTCAACAAAGACCTCTCACATTGGTAAAGTCGTACTGTTTGCGAGAATACTCGGACCCCTGTTGACATGATGACAGTGAGATAGTGTGGTCCTTATAAATCCTGCATCAATGGTCAGGATAGCCTTTTCCATGAGAGTGAGTGAAAAGTCCTTTTAGACTGAAAGTCCCTCATTTGGCATGCTCAAGACATCTACATTCTAAATGAATGTTGTCTTTCAAAATCTTCCCCAATGGAAATCAAAAGATGCAAAACCGACAAAATTATCATGCATGAATCTCATTTGAACTCATGGCGTATACAATCATGTGTGCATATTGTGCAAATAGCATACTCTCTTCTTGACACTCGACCTATTTTGTCGTCCCTTGAGTTTGGGTGCTTATTGACACTGACCTATTCAAGTATCCCCTTGTCTTTGAGCCCCTTTATCTTTGAGTACCCACCACTTCGGATACTCCCTTTTCGACACTCGACTTGTTCGAGTTGTCCCCAGAGTATTGATACTTGTGACTGACCAAGTATCTGTTTATCATTGAATACCTATTGCTGTCTAGGTATCCCTCTTGTCTTTGAGTACCGGCTACCATTCGGATACTCCATTTTCCTGACACTCGACTTGTTCGAGATGTCCTTAGAGTATTAATGCTTGTGATTGACCAAGAATCCCTTTATCGTTGAATATCTACTGCTGTTTAGGTATCCCCATATCGTCAAGTACCCATCGTTGTCCAAGTACTTCCTTTTCATGACACTCAACCTGCCCGAGTTGTCCCCAAATAATATAGCAGCTGTTCAAGCATTCCATTGCTTTGCTTGGCACCACCGTCCAGGTGTCCCACCTCTTTAAGTGCCTGCAGCAATCCAAGTAAGCCTCATACCACAGTCAAGTTTATAATACTAGGAGGTGAGAGACCTTCACGAATATGCGGGGCACGCCCTCGATATTCCCATTTACCAGTCGGTGAAAAACCTTCATGAATATCCAAGGTACGTCCTCGATATTCCCAACTATCAGGAGGTGAGAGACCTTCACGAATATCCCAGGTACGCCCTCGATATTCCCATTTACCAGGAGGTGAGAAACCTTCGTGAATATGCGAGGCACGTCCTCAATATTCCCAATTACCAGGAGGTGAGAGACCTTCACGAATATCCCAGGTATGCCCTCGATATTCCCAATTACCAGGAGGTGAGAGACCTTCACGAATATCTCGGGGCACGCCCTCGATATTCCCATTTACCAGGAGGTGAGAAACCTTCATGAATATGCGAGGCACGTCCTCAATATTCCCAACTACCAGGAGGTGAGAGACCTTCACGAATATGCGGGGCACGCCCTCGATATTCCCATTTACCAGGAGGTGAGAAACCTTCATGAATATGCGAGGCACGTCCTCAATATTCCCAACTACCAGGAGGTGAGAGACCTTCACGAATATCCACGCCCTCGATATTCCCAATTACCAGGAGGTGAGAGACCTTCACGAATATCTCAGGTACGCCCTCGATATTCCCATTTACTAGGAGGTGAGAAACCTTCATGAATATGCGAGGCACGTCCTCAATATTCCCAACTACCAGGAGGTGAGAGACCTTCACGAATATGCGGGGCACGCCCTCGATATTCCCATTTACCAGGAGGTGAGAAACCTTCATGAATATGCGAGGCACGTCCTCAATATTCCCAATTACCAGGAGGTGAGAGACCTTCACGAATATCCCAGGTACGCCCTCGATATTCCCATTTACCAGGAGGTGAGAAACCTTCATGAATATGCGAGGCACGTCCTCAATATTCCCAATTACCAGGAGGTGAGAGACCTTCACGAATATCCCAGGTACGCCCTCGATATTCCCATTTACCAGGAGGTGAGAAATCTTCATGAATATGCGAGGCACGTCCTCAATATTCCCAATTACTAGGAGGTGAGAGATCTTCATGAATATGCGGGGCACGCCCTCGATATTCCCATTTACCAGGAGGTGAGAGATCTTCATAAATATGCGGGGCACGCCCTCGATATTCCCATTTACCAGGAGGTGAGAAATCTTCATGAATATGCGAGGCACGTCCTCAATATTCCCAATTACCAGGAGGTGAGAGATCTTCATGAATATGCGGGGCACGCCCTCGATATTCTCATTTACCAAGAGGTGAGAGATCTTCATAAATATGCGGGGCACGCCCTCGATATTCCCATTTACCAGGAGGTGAGAAATCTTCATGAATATGCAAGGCACGTCCTCAATATTCCCAATTACCAGGAGGTGAGAGATCTTCATGAATATGCGGGGCACGCCCTCGATATTCCCATTTACCAGGAGGTGAGAAATCTTCATGAATATGCGAGGCACGTCCTCAATATTCCCGATTACCAGGAGGTGAGAGACCTTCACGAATATGCGGGGCACGCCCTCGATATTCCCATTTACCAGTCGGTGAAAAACCTTCATGAATATCCAAGGTACGTCCACGATATTCCAACTACCAGGAAGTGAGAGACCTTCACCAATATCCCAGGTATGCCCTCGATATTTCCCAATTGCCAGGAGGTGGGATACCTTCACAAATATCCAATTTATGTTCTCAATATTTCCAATTATCAAGTACCCATTCGATACTTGTGAATGCCCAAGTATCCCCCAAGAATTCATACTGGTGATCATCCAAGTACCCGTTTAATGCCTATGGTTAGCCAAATACCCATTTTGACACCTGCAAGAGCCTAGATACCCTTTAGGTTAGTACTTGTGAATATCCAGCTACTCTTTGATATGCTTGTGAATGTCTAGGTATCTTCCAGAATTGATGCCCTGAGAAAGGTCGGCACATCCTCCCGAGAAAGGTCGGGTTCCAACTGGTGTCTTCAACAGAAGTCAGATGCCCCACAAATCGATGCCCTAAGAAAGGTCGGTGCGTCCTCTTGAAAAAAGTCGGGTCCCATCCAGTGTCTTTGACAGAAGTCAGACACCCCAACAAATACGATGCCCTGAGAAAGGTCGGCGCATCTCCCGAGAAAGGTCGGGTACCAACTGGTGTCCTCGATACAAATCAGACACCCACAAATGAGATGCCCTGAGAAAGGTCGGTGCATCTCCCGTCAAGGCGACCGAAGAAAGGTTCGGGTCCTAGACAAATCACTAATTGTTTTAACAAGCGACCGAAGAATGGTTCGGGTCCTGGAGAAGCAATCTCCCGTCAAGGCGACCGAAGAAAGGTTCGGGTCCTAGACAAATCACTAATTGTTTTAACAGGCGACCGAAGAATGGTTCGGGTCCTGGAGAAGCAATTTCCGTCACGGCGACCGAAGAATGGTTCGGGTCCGAGACAAGCCCTTGATTACTCCAAAAGGCGACCGAAGAATGGTTCGGGTCCTAGAGGAGCAATCTCCCGTCAAGGCGACCGAAGAAAGGTTCGGGTCCTCGACAAATCATTGATTGTTTTAACAGGCGACCGAAGAATGGTTCGGGTCCTGGAGAAGCAATTTCCCATCACGGCGACCGAAGAATGGTTCGGGTCCTAGACAAGCCCTTGATTACTCCAAAAGGCGACCGAAGAATAGTTCGGGTCCTAGAGGAGCAATATCCCGTCAAGGCGACCGAAGAAAGGTTTGGGTCCTAGACAAATCATTGATTGTTTTAACAGGCGACCGAAGAATGGTTCGGGTCCTGGAGAAGCAAATTTCCCGTCACGGCAATCGAACAATGGTTCGGGTCCAAGACAAACCCTTGATTACACCAACAGGCGACCGAAGAATGGTTCGGGTCCTAGAGGAGCAATCTCCCGTCAAGGCGACCGAAGAAAGGTTCGGGTCCTCGACAAATCATTGATTGTTTTAACAGGTGACCGAAGAATGGTTTGGGTCCTGGAGAAGCAATTTCCCGTCACGGCAACCGAAGAATGGTTCGGGTCCGAGACAAACCCTTGATTACTCCAACAGGTGACCGAAGAATGGTTCGGGTCCTAGAGGAGCAATCTCCCGTCAAGGCGACCGAAGAAAGGTTCGGGTCCTCGACAAATCATTGATTGTTTTAACAGGCGACCGAAGAATGGTTCGGGTCCTGGAGAAGCAATTTCCCGTCACGGCGACCGAAGAATGGTTCGGGTCTGAGACAAACCCCTAATTGCTCCAACATGCGACCGAAGAATGGTTCGGGTCCTGGAAGAGCAATTTCTTGTCAAGGCAATCGAAAAAAGGTTCGGGTCCTCGACAAATTATTGATTGTTTTAACAGGCGACTGAAGAATGGTTCGAGCCTTGGAAAAGCAACCTCTTCATATGACCAGGTAAGATGATGCCTTGATATTTGCCAAACTCGGGGTTCACACATTATCTCACCCACTCCCGGTAAGTAACTACATGTATCTTCTTATCTGTCTTAGTATATATAATGTTATATTGCTCTTTTTACATAGAACAGTAGGTTCCAAATAAAATATAATCCGCTACGCATATATGGCCAAATTTTAGGCATCATTTTGTCTTTGAATGCAACCTCTGCGAGCTCACCTTCAAAGAGGGGCAGCTGTTGACGCCTAAAATTAGGCTTTTATTTTTTTTGTTTTTCGGATAATAAAAAAAAATAAAAAAGAAGCAAAAAAAGAAAAGCAAAAACGGAAAAAGAAGAGAAGCAGCCTCCTCATGGGCCCTCGGCCCATTTTCTACCTCAGCCCGGCCCATCCGGGTCATCTTCTTCCTCGTGCGGTTAAAGCACACGCGCAGGGGACTGCGATGTCGGAGCGGAGAGGAGGAGCAGCGGCGATGGGACGTGGAGCAGGGGGAGCTGGCGCCGGATGGGACGCCGGTTCAGCTGGCGAAGGCCGTGGCGATCGGCGGTCGAACTCCGTCAACCGGCCGCCCCTCGCCTATAAATACCTCCCCCCCGACGACGACGGGACACACAGAGATCGCGGAGGGAGAGAGGGAGCCAGATCGAGTCGCAGCCCTTGGACACCCCACTGAGAGACTTCAGGGGGGCCGAGGGCTCGCGGCCTGAGATCTGAGCCCCGCCGAAAGGAGTAGAGAGAGAGAGAAGCGAGGTCGGAAGAGACACGGAGGTTCTGGATTCGCGAAGAGGGGCGGAAGAAAGTCCCACCCCCTGACGCCGCTACTGTGCAAAACCCCGCCGTGCCGCCAAGCACCTCCGTTGCTGTTGCCTTCGATCTGGCGTTGTTGCCGTCGCCATCTCCGTTCGAGAGAAGGTAAAAAAACGTCGCCGCTACCGTTGCCGTAGTCGCCGTCGCCGCCAAGCACCTCGGTCCCTCCCCTCGGCACTGCGGATTCACAAACCCTAGGGTTTGCGATTTTCCGGGTCGCCGAGTCGGATCCGGGTCTCGGAACCGGGTAGGGTTTCGCGAGGTTCGGGGGGCGGCGGAAGTCGGGTCGCGACGCGGATCCGGGTCGGGTAGGGTTCGCAGGAAGCCGGGTCGCGGAGCGGGTTGCGGAGCCGGGTCGTCGGGCCGGGCCGGGCGTCCCCAAACGCCCGGCCACGGCGTCGTTTTTAAAAAAAATAAATAAATAAATAAAAAAGGACGAAAAATCGAGTCGGGCCCGCGTTGTGGGCCCGTCCTCATTCGGATCGTCGGCCCGGGTCGGACCAAGCCCACGGAGCCGATCCGGTCGGTTTCTATTTTTTATACTATTTTAATATATAAATAATATTTTCAATAAATAAATAAATAAATAAATATTTTATTTCAAAAAAAATCAAAAAATGTTTTATTTTCAAAAAATATTTAAAAAAAATGTTAAAAAAATGTTTTATTTTCCAAAAAAATCGAGAAAAATAAAAAAATAATTTATTTTCCAAAAATGTCAAAAATATTTAAAAAATATTTTATTTTCCAAAAAAAATCAAAAAAATCAAAAATATTTCATATTTTCCAAAAAATGTCAAAAATCCAAAAAAGGCCAAAAATTCATGAAAAAGCCAAAAAAATTCAGAAAAAAGCCAAAAAGACTTGTATTTTTCCAAAAAAAATACCAAAAAATCCTTTTGTGTCCAAAAAAAAAATTAGAAAATGACTCAAAAAATGTTTTTCCTCCCAAAAATGCATGGAAAACCCCTCGAACATCCAAAAAACCTCAGGGTTTAAACAAGATTAGATACCAAAAGGGCATTAGTGACTAACTAGTGTAATCAAGTCCCCGATCCTAATTTCTCTGGTTGCGCAGGAGCGAGTACTTCTCCCGATACTTCGCTTGGGTTTCTAATCAACCCACCCCAAATCGATTAGTGGCGACTCCATTTTAAAAATTGATTTATAGGTTAAAAACTTAGACCATTAAGTCGTGAATTGGTGGACTTGGGAGAGTCCGGGCTTAACCAATTTCAGCCGAGCCATTAGCCTCCTTAGGCGCTCGTACCCGATTGCGGGCGCCGGAAAAAAAAGAGGTCGCGACAGTTTTAGAGGGAAAATAAAAGACCGTGGAATATTGAATTGCCTGTGACAAATATATATTTTCGAATCTCAAATTTAGAAATTCCTTCACAAATTCTTTTTGATGGCATTGAAAATGTTCTTACAACATCCAAATTAGAAAAAAAATGTCCCAAGATCATCTAAAAAATCGGGATATTTTCTAAATCCCAAAAGTGCATCCCGTAATTATATCCAAGTTTTGATTACTAATTCCGTCTTCCTTTTTTCTGTTGTTTTTCTGTTACTTTTTCTTGTGGCCAACTATGTGTCTTCTTTCTTTTGAAACTCGGTCACCTTGAACATCTCACCACGTGGGAACTTTTAACTTTCCTTCAAAACTTAAGGGATGTTTTCCCCGGAAATTGGATACACAAGTTAGCCGGTTTCCTGAGAAATATTGAAGGTGGAGACGGCTCGGTCATATTTGGGACAGTGACGGACCCCTTACCTTCCCAATTTCTACAAAGAAACTAAACTGAAATGTTAGAGAGAGATGTTAGTTATTATTGTAAAATATGGGTTTTGACCAGGTCAAAAGGGAGAAGGGAGAAAAACGTTGAAAAGTCAACAGAAAAAGAAAAACGTGGACTTCGGCTCAATTACAAGGAAAAGCAATGCAGAGAAAGAAGACCGAGGGCTCGCAAAAGGAAAGAGAGGAAACGGGGGAAAAAGAAAGGAAAAGAAAGGAGGGTTTCGCCCCTCCTCACCACGGAATCCTCGATAAGCCAATTTAACTCATATTCGTACGTCTGGTAAGTGATCCCACCATTTTTTCGTTAATCAAAATAATATTCAAAGTTAGGGCACAAATTCAAAATTAGCTCAATTCTGAGCTGCAAGTTTCAATTGAGGAGTTGTTGGATTATGTATATATACATAAATGACAGTTTAGGCTATGTGGAGTCATAGAATTTTACATAACTCAATTTGGACATATGATTTGCCCAAAAGAAAATTTTGAACTTGGCTGCGGGTGATGAACAGTGCACATCCAGTGACTTTCAAGCTGAATTTTGGCAGTTTTCAGCACAATTTTGAGTTAGCCGAGTTGTGGGTCTTCTAGTGTTTTGAAAGGGCTTCCAATTGACTATAATTTCATTTGAAAACAGAGTTTTGTAGAAAGAGTTATGGCACGACCAATCTCTGTGCTCAAGGTTGGCATTGCGAATGGTTTTGAATGATGACTTCAGACGAGTGATTTTTGGACACGTTTTGTTAGTGTATATGAGTCGCTTTGTTAGTATTTAAGCTTAGTATAGCCATTTTGTTGTTGAGGTAACATTTTATTGAGTTTTGATGTCGATTCTTATTTAATTGTTAGAACTACAAGATTGTTAACTCGTTTAGTCGCGTGTTGTTGGTTTAAGTGAATAAGTTATGAAATAACATTTTCATTGCTTAAAAATCTGCATTAGGCATTTACTACTATTCGATTATTTGAGAATGGTTTGAGAAATATGTTATGGAAGGTGTTGTGAAAATTTATAAATATGTATTACATTGTGAACTGATTTATGGAATTAGTTTTAAAATGATTTGGGAAACGTTTAATAAAAGATGTTTCGAATTGTTACTAGTTTATCAAATGAATTCCAAAATAGTGTCAAAAATGTCTTGTGAAATATATTTTGTCTGATAAATGGAGTTAGGAAATATGATATATTATGGGTTTGTGAAACCGCTTTGCAAAAGAATTACGTTAACTTTAAGTATGGTTTATGAAAGATGATTTGGTTCGATATGTGATACCGCACATCTAGATCATCCTAGTCAATATTCCGAAACCTTTTTCTGCTATAGGCACCCCCCTTTTTCCCTTTGTGATAAAGAAGACACAGTTGATGAGATGCTTTCCATTGTGAAAGTACGCTGAGGTCGCTCTTGATGCCACATGATTTTTTTTTTCTTTTATTAATGGGGATGGACGCACTTTCACATCATGGATAACACAGACTCTAATACTATATTAAAAAGCCTAACTCAAAAACTTAATTAATAAATGGAGGGAGACAACGTAAATAGAAAGATCATTTTGAATCACGTTATCAAGTGATGTGATATAGTATTATTATTATTATTATTATTTTTTGACGATATGTGAGATGATACTTTAAAGTAATGAAATAGTTGATATCTTGGACGAATCATTTTGGGAATCATGGGTGTAAAGACAAGTTAAAATGGAAAAATGGCATGATAAAAAGAATGACTAGCCTAGGCAAATCTATGAAATCTTTAAAGTTGGGAGTCCCTTCGGTTCGAGGGATTTTTTTTATTTTTTTTCATTTTAGGGAAAATCGAAACTCTAATTCAATACCTGAAAAAGCGTTTAGAAAGGATATTTGGTTATCCTAAACGATATCATTTCCAAATGAAACCAATGGAGGACGGTCGGGGATGAAGCACATGGAAAGTTACCTTTCATGTTTCAAGATCAAAGGTTCGACCCCGGCAAAACCTATGAGTAATAACGACGAAGGAACCTCGTTGGCGGCTGAACAGCGATGGGTGTTTGCTAAAGATGTTTGCTAAAGATTGGGCAAAGAATCTAGAATTGCGTGCGGGTGGGGCATTCAAAATGTTCTTTGCCAAGGAGTTACAGCATAAGAGTGTAAAAGATGGAAAGGCTGAGGGAAATTTCGCCTCAGAAATAGTTCTAAATCATTCGTTCATTCACGTCTCATTATCATTTGGCCTTTTATCAACTACCCACCTGTCTGATTTGATGTGGTCGATAGCTTTTCTTAAATTGCCCTTCTTAAAATATTTCAATATTAAACCACACCTAAATTTAATGACTTTAAGTAATTAGTGGTGGTCACATGAAATTTTTCATAATGTCATAAATATAGGTCTTGAGTTCTTATCTTTCCATTCTAAAAGATCTATATTGAATGCACCAGTCATCAATTGCAAAATAATAATAATAATAATAATAATGTTGAGCAACATTGGTAAATAGCGAGTATTTTCTTCAAATACAAATTCAACCACCAAATATTTTCAGCCAAAGAAATTTCACCCCGTCTAACAATATCTTTTCTCATCTTGATCGATGTGAACGTACGCACGGTGCTCAAAAACACACTACAACGAGTGGAATTACGTTGTCTTTTTTCTTAAATAATAAAGTAAATTATTTTTTTTTTTTTTGGTCAGGAAGTAAATTCTTTATATTGATCGTACAAAACATGTCAAAAGTAATTTCATCAATGATGCTATTTGTTTTAAAAAAAGAGATCCACAAATTATTGTTTAGTTGACCAAATTTTATTCTAATTAGAAATCTAGCGGTCAAACATAGTTATATGGATTAAGAAATAAATTTATGATCCATTTTGACCCGGTCTAGACAATAATGTAATATTAACGCGGAAACGACATGATCTTATAAATAAGTTAATGCGAAATATTAGAAAAATAAATGATGAATAATATGATATAGGATATTTATGTGGTTTGGTTCGAGTGTTGCTACTGCTAGCATTAGCGGCTCATGGTCCTATTACGAGACGGTGGCAGCACAATGCAATGGGAAAGAACAGGAAAAAAAAAAAAAAAAGCTCTGTAAGTTTGGCGTTGCGTCGGCCGCAAAAAGTGCATCGCTCGAATTCGTGTGGAGTGGCGATGGATACAAAGATCATGGATTTCATTGTAAGGTATGCTTTTTTATACACACCCGGGAGCTGAAAAAGAGGGCGTCGTCATTTGTGCGATGTTGTAAGGTATGCGTTTTTCTTTTACCTGACGCGGGGACCTACAGCTCCTGTCTGCTTTATGGTCTTCGAAATCGAGGGACGATGGAGGAAGGTGTTATCTGCTGACGGGTTTCCCCGAAACGAACCCCCAACGCCGCGTAGTTTCTCGTAGACGCTCTGCAATTATATGTCCAACGCCATCGGGAGCATCCGATGCCAGATATCATCGTTATCATTCTTTTGCTAAAGAGGAATCCTATACCATGGCCTTTAAGTCCCACTGTCCCAAAAACACGGTTAACGTCATATTTTCTCCCATATCTCCTTCAATCAATTAATGGGTAGATGATGAATATAAACATTGCTCCCATTTGTTTCTTGAAAGAATGGATCCCACAAAAATTTATAATTATTTGTTATTTAATTTTTTGTGATTTAAAACAAATTGTTATTCTCATCATAAATTAAAAACTGTCACCAATTTTTTCTCCACCGCTGAAACTTACTCTGCAGGTATCGGTTCTTACTTCGAAGTATTGGGGCAATGGTTCCGGGAATCCCCACGTACTTGCCAGGAACTTTCCTTAGGCTCTGCGAAAGACAAAGTGAAATGGAAAGAGGCGTGAAATGGACAGATTGGCTAGGCAAAAGTGATTCCCTCCGAAGGAGATGGAATCTTAAAAAGTAGTGTGTGAGAAATTCCGATGGAAACTAAAGACAAATTAGGGCCCTTTGGTTCGTGGGCAATTTCTTACTCTCTCGTTTTGATGAAAATGGAAGATGAAAATGAAAACTTTCTGCTGTTTTTCAATATTTACGTCCGCATATCAAATATGCATTTAGAAAGCACATTCGATTATCCTATTCACAAGGTGTTATTTGCAAGTGGGGGTGTCAAAAACCGAACTGAATCGAAAAGTTCGGTTTTTTTCAATTTAGTTCTCATTCGGTTCAGTTTTCATTAAAAATCAAAACTTTTTAACTAGTTCAATTTTTATCAGTTTGCTCAATTGAACCAAACCGATAAAATTTATTTATTTTTAAATTATTTTTTGATTTTTGATTTTTTCCTTTCTTTTTTTCTTTTTCTTATTCTTCTTCATTGGACGATCGTTGGCCACGATAGCGTTTGGCGACAGGCTAGAGGCAAGCTGGAGCCTCGCCTAATTAGGCAAGATCGAGCTTGCTCGCGCCGGTGAGCTCGAGCCCCACCTAGCTTGCTGAAGTCAAGCAAGCTCGGCCTCACTTGAGTAGGCGAGGCTCCAACTCGCCTCGGCTGGTCGCCGGCTGCAACCGTGGTCGGCGCCGGCCAATGAAGAAGAAGAAGAAAAAGAAAAAAATAAAAGAAAAATAATTTAAAATTTTGATTTTTTAAAAGACAAAAAATTTATGAAAAGGAATGCATGTAGGGAAAAAAACAAAACAAAAAGAAAAATAAAAGTTAAAACCAAAAAACCGAACTGAACTAAATAGGAATTTCGGTTCGGTTCAGATTGAATTTCAGTTCGGTTCAATAAACTTCCTTATCGGTTCGGTTCGGTTCGGTTCGATTTTTTTGAAAAATCGAACCGAACTGAACTATTTACACCCTACTTGCAAGTGGGGATATATTTAGGTGATGGCTCTACTATTTTGATGAAAGAGAGAGAACAATCTAGGCCACGCATTTTTACATAAAATCTAGATGACTCTTTTATCCAGTTTCAAGGTAAGAGCTCTACATTACATGTTCACTACCAATCGATTGCCAAAAAAAAAAAAAATTCTGAGTGAGATTGATAATTCGCAAGTTTTACCTTTAAATACAGATTCCACTTTTAAAAAAAAAATTCGTGCAATATGCCTTTTCGCCCCCCAAGGAATTAAATCAAATCCATACCCAATAGCTTATTTTTATGGCTTCATTAAACATTATAAGAAAGTTTCAATCGTACTTCTTGTTTGGAGGTTTCCTATTTCAAAGAAGAACTCTTAGGGAGTCTATATATACCGTTGTAATTTTTTTCCTCTATAAAATTATTGAGTAATTGGAGATGATAATTTCTTGCTTGGGGATTGTTAAGTTTTGACTTTCAAATTAGTGTTAAGGGCATTTTGAACAATGCACATTTGTTTTAGGGTTTTTTTGAAGGGAGACTATAAAAGTGATGTGTTTAACAACACATCTCTAACCCTAGTTTCCACATTATCTTCATTCTTTGTTCTTTCTATTTTTTTACTAGGGAAAAGTACACCTCAAGTGTCAAAACTTGACATGAATGGACACTTAAATGCCAAAAGTTAGAAAAGTGACACTTACGTGCCATTTTTTTTTTTATAAAAAGCGAGACACTTAAGTGCCATCTTCGCGAACCTTGTCGGAAATCTTATATGACAATTTCTAATTATTTTCTCACCTATGTTGCTCGTTAGAAAGCTAACTTAGCAAAGAAACACAAAAACGACGCCGTTTTGGCATGGATTTGAATTTTAATTATAAAATTAATTAATTTAAAAAAAATTGGGGGGGGGGGGGGAGGGACGTGGCTGAGGCTAAGCCCTCGCCACCGTTGCCTCCCACCATCATTGGGAAGGGCCAGCGACGGTGGGGAGAGTGTCGGCTGGGGTCGCCGAGTCACGACTTAGGACCCAACAACCACGAACAATGAGGAGGCAACAAGGGCGTGCAAGCCCTTGCCCAGATTTGGGGCGAGGGTTGCGGCCCTCCCCCAGGTCTGGCAAGGGCTCGCGGACCCTTGTCACCGGTTGGCCAGGGTCGCCGGCCCCTAGCCAAGGCCCAGCAACCCCGGCAAAAGTTGCCCCCATCGTCGCCAGCCCTTCCCAGCGACGACGGGGAGGCAACAACGGCGAGGGCCCAGCCCTCAATCACTTGCCTTCTCTCTCCCTTTTTTTTTTAATTTTTAAATGTTTTAAATAAATTTATTTTTAAGTTAAACTAAATTAATTTTTATATTAATTATTTACCACATCGAGACAAAACGACATCATTTTGCACTTACCTCATTGGAAAACCGTCACATCAGCATTTTGGCCAGATTTGCACTTAAGTGATCCATTTTGCTTCAATTTTAGCACTTAAGACTTTGGCACTTAAATGTCCCTTTCCTAAATTTTGACACTTAAGTGTCTCTTCATGCCAAATTTTGGTATTCTAGATATCCGGCACTCCTTTTTACTAGATCTTTAGATCTTGTGGTTTTCCAAAAGGCTTTTTTAAGTTTTTGGATTTTACTCTTGTATTCATTGTTGAAGATAATGAAAGTCCTCTATCTCCTTGTGGTTTTTGCCTGATTTGGATTTCCACATATATCTTTATCTTCGTGTGGTTTCGATTTTACTTTCAATTTTTGCTAGCTGCACTTCGATTGAAGCATCTTTTTGTGTTGTTCTACAAAAGAGATTGTATGATAATTTTTTTCTTAAGTGTGATGCTTAAGAAACCATAGAAGTGATGTTTAGGATGCTTCAAGTGTGATGCCTAAAGAGTTTACTCATTTTGAGTAATTTTTCATCACAATTTCTCTTCAAGTTCTCAATTGATTGCACCAATTAATATTGGACTTGTTATGTTACATTAGTTATTACTTGGAAAATCCCCTAACAATGATACATTTTTGACATGAACATGAGGACAATTACTTTATAATTTTACCAATGTGAATCATTCTATCTTTATATTACTCACATGAAGCGTGTCACAAGTAAATTAAGTAATGATACTATTTGTTTTGAAAAGGAGACCCACAAATTACTTTGTACTCGAATAGTCAATTAATACAACTAGTGTCTTATCATAATAGCTAATATGCAAATAAATAAAACTTGAAATTTTGAGTAAGAGAAAAATCTTAGTCATCTCAATGAATTTATTTCTTTTAGTTATTCCTTATTGATAACCAAGAATCCCTTTGCGAGTATTTTTGGTAATTCATTTTAACATTTGCAGATTGTGTCTCAATGGATTTAATTTTCGGCAATTTATTGATCAATGAGAACGTTCAAGTTGAGGGATGTGCAAGAGTATTACTCTCTTTCAATGATGCTTCAACTTTTGGGGACAGATTGGAAATATTTAGCTAAGAATTTTTTTTCCTCGAAAAACTGTGTCCACTGAATTATGTAATTGTTTTCCGACCAAAAAAGATTATAGGACTAGGACTAGACGTTGACGTCACTTGCGCAAGGGATTAAGCGACTTTTCTTTCCTTACGCGGCGCGTCGTTTTTTTTTTTTTTTTTTTTTTTTGCTTTTGTATCTTCGCGTTTCTTGACGATGACGGCGGTACGCGAATTGACTTCATGCTTTTTTTCGTGTTATTATATCTTGAGTCGTCGTCAGATTTACAGAGAAATTGAGGGACGAGGGATGGGCCAGCTGCTCACGGGTTTCTCCGAATGGACTTCTTGTGTATTACTGAGGTGGCTACACGAGCTCTATGTAATATTTTTCGAGCTGGTGACGTGGAGTCAACGAAAAGTCAAAAAGATATGGAGATACAAGAGAAGCGCAATGCTGCGGTGTTTCTTTTAGACACGGTGTTACTCTCATTCGTTTGAGGAAAGGAAGGCTATGTTGTCCCTTTTAGCCCCCACCGACTTTGAATACGCGGTATCTTTATATTTTTTCCTTTATTCCTCGTTCAATCATGTGATTGGTAAATTACAAATATAAATACTACTCACATTCATTTTTTTTTTTTTTTTTCAATTTGATTGCCAATGATGGTTGTATTTAAAATGCGCCGATTAAAGATTTAGCTAGAGGAACTTTTCCTCTCACCACCGTACAAAATACACTTGTTAAAGTGAGGGCGATATATCAGCCCACCTAAAACTTCCTCTATAGATGTCAATTTTCATTGCGCGTTTGGTTAAAGCAGCCATGCATGAGATAATGTGGTCACATCTAAATAGACAATGGTAATGTGTTTGTTTAGGCTTTAGTATAATGAAACAGCAAAAATTTATTACTTCATAAATGATGTTACGATTCTAATAGTGTTTATTAACATACCAGTTTCATAATTTCATACAAACTAGCAAATTTTATGAAATAATGTTAAATTAGATAGTAATTAGACAGATACTGTTTTGGCGAGCCATATTGTTTGACCCACATTCGGAATAGTCACTTGATATGCATAGGCAAATATTGTGACCGGAAGGCCTTATCTTGAGGTTAGTACGTGATCATTTGGTGCGAGCGAGGGTTAGCACTATGCACGAGCAATGCCAAAGAGATCGGGTTGAAATAGAGAGGACGTAAAGGAGTAATATGTGATTATAGCGAATTTGAATACCAAAAGACAAATGACGTGTCTCAGTTGATCAAGTCACACGAAAGTGAAATATATATAGGTAGTAACCAAGTTATCAGGGCTCTCGACGGTAAGACCCATCCTCCAAAAGTCAAATGATCCTTCGAACTAAGATAACGAGACCATGAAGGCAGTCAATGAATAGGATATCGCTACGAGAGATAATCTAGATTTGGTTTAATCAACACGTGCATTTTCTTGGATTTTTCTGTCCACGCGTACTTCTGACATTTTCCTTCTTTCATACAGAAACATCTGTGTTCATCAATGAGGACGCTAGGGTCGAAAGATGTGCATACTATTAGTCTCTTTCATAATGGTACGACTTTGGGGGAGAGCCCGGGAACATTTTAGCTAAGGGTTTTCAGTCATTTCCCCCCTACCAATCAGCGTATAGATTACAATAAAAAGAGTAAAAAAAAATAGCGTATAGATCAAATTCCACCGACACATTTTTAGGAATTGGATTAGACGCATCATTTAAATTTTGCTCGCGAATGGACAATTAAGAAAGTGAATAATAACTATTCTGTTTTTTGACACAATTTCTGATCGAAAATACAGGTTTTCTATTTTGATTCTCCGAATGAGTTTTTAAGTGAAAATACACGTTTGATAACAACACAAATTTTATGTTCCTAAATAGAAATTCACAAAATTTTCTCCCTTCTAGTTGGGCAGTGTGTGGCAAAGGATGGTGGAGGATGGTAGACAGCAATTGACGCTCGGCACTCGGTGAGGGGAGGTAGATGGGCGAGCGGCTAGTAGTTAGGGTGAGTTGAAATGTAAAAACTTTTTACTTTTCTATTTTTGGAATAAACTGATTTTTGGACTATTTTTTTCTATAAATAGAATAATGAAATTGCATTATCAAACAGATTTATGTTCCAAACCTGTTCCCTATAACAAAAAAATAAATCTAACCAGAAATAGAATGATTGTCATGCAGCACCCCAAATATCGAAATTATATCTTGAGTTTAAGCCCATGAACAGAAATTCGACTTGTGATAAATTGTTATTTTTGAATGCCCAAATATACGTCATGGAAATCCAAACTTCTTTTCGGTGTCATGGTCCGAATTTGGTGAATGTCGTGAGAAAGTTTCAATTGTGCTTCTTATTCGGTGGGGGTGATTTATTTGGTGGAATTGATCAATTCCTGCGCAGACCAATTCTCACCCACTGGACCGGAGGAGCCTAGAACCGAACAGAATCCAAGTTCCCACCCGGTTCCCACCCATTGCACTGAAGGAACCTAGAACCGAATAGGATCGGATCGATCGGTCCATTTCTGTTCCCAGGTAATTCGGTTCAAAGGAACCGATCGAAGACACGTGTTCGCACGGGCCAAAAAATCAGACAACTTCAGCGTTTGTGTGAACATCAACCACACTTTACAAGTAGCGCACTTGATCTTAGCTAAAAGGCAAAAGAAAGCATGATTAATGGAGTTGCCTGGCTTGGCTTTTGTTCACAATCTCTCTTGCGCTCTGTGTGCTTGTTTGATGTGGGACTTTTGGAGTGGCTTGTCTCTATTAGGTTTTATTCACTACCATCATTTTCCAGCGGGGCATATATAGTAATTTGCCTTGGATCTGCAAGAGGAAGAGAGAGAGAGAGAGAGAGAGAGACTAAGTGTGTGACAGCCATAGAGAGCTCAGTCCCACATCGGCTGTTAAAGAGGTTAACAGGCAGGTTGCCTGTGTAACTTAAGTAGCGAGGAACCAAAGCGTTGTTTTGAACTCTTGGCTATATCAAGTCGTGATGTTGGTAGCACAACAGCACTAAGAACTGCATTGAATTGAGGCAATTCCATTTGAATATTTAAGTTTAAATGATTTCTTGAAAAGATTTTTAGAAATAAAATTAAAATTTGAAAAAATTTCAAATAATTGAAACATGAATTTTCAGGTGGTTGGTAAAGTTTTGGGAATTGCATTTGTTCTTTCTACACTATTTGGAGGTTTCCCATTTCGAACTAAAATTTTGAGAGAGCCTGTTGGAGACCCAATGAGATGTTGTTTATTATACACAATTAAGCTACCACGACATCATCAAGATAGTCCAAACTTGACGTCGTCAATGCCATTCCTCTAAGAAAAAGGAATCCTATGTTTGGACATTTTAGTCCACCATCTTGAACACATGGTCTACTGTCGTATTTTCTTCGATTGAAGGCCATTTCTCCTTCAATCGATCAGTCTTCCATTTCTCCTTCAATTGATCAGCCCGTAGATAATAAATACAAATACTGCTCACGTATATATCTTATGAAGCATGTTCGCAGGCGATGTCCATGTCTATAATGCGCCAATGGAGCGGGAACGTTATTCTTATAGAGTGAGCGAAGTGATTGTTATGTCCCGCTGAGAACTGCTGTTTAAATATCCATTCTCACGACACGTGTGGTTATGGTAATGGTCAAAGCAGCCATGTTGGAGCTATTACGGCTATAATGGAAAGAGGCAATGGCTATGTTGTTTTGGTAATTCCAGGAACTTGCCAGGAACTTTCCTTGCGATCTCTGTGAAGAGGAGAATGCTCCATTATTTTGTTGAAAGAGACAGAGCCATCTGTGGCCCACGCATATTTACTTGAAAAGTGGATGACTCGTTCATCCGGTTTCAAGGTAAAAAGCTTGAATTGCGCATGCACTATTGATCGATCACAAAAAAAGATGTTGAGCAATATCGGTAATTCGTGAGTATTTCTTTAAATACAAATTCAACTTATAATAATTTCCATTCCATCCAAGGAGCATTAATAAATTCATTTTTGGTGTGAACACACCAACAGTGCCCACCCCAGGGCCAAAAAAAAAAAAAAAAACACACTATAATGAGCAGAATTAAATTTTCTTAATTTCTTAATTAAAAAGGTAAATACTTTTAAATTTTTAGCATTATTAATAATTTTATATCCATTTTACTCCAATGAAACATGTCACCCGTAAAGTTCACCAATGATGTTATCTATTCTAAAAAGGAGACCCACAAAAATTACTTTTTACTCGAAGAGTTGATTGTTCCCACTATTGTCTTTAGCATATGATAAATTTGTTCCACTACTAGGAGTACGTTTGATTTAACTTTGCAAATGGGCTTTAATTGTAATGCAAATGCTGAAAGCCAAAGCCCTTTGAGGTAATGCAAATTATGTTTGGTAAAAATTCTTTGCAAATGGACTTTGAATTCAATGAATGTTTGCAAAAAAACCTTTTACAATGAGCTTTAGCTATAGCTTTTATATTTTTTTATTAAAATAAAAAAAAAACTAAACACTTCGCCGGAGCCAGCGAAGGGCAACGGTTGCCGGCAAGCTAGATTTGGCACCAACGGCCATCGACTAAGGTCACGTGACCTTAAGCAGCCCTCGCGTGGGTCGCACAACCTTGGGCGAGGTTGTCGAAGGTCGCAAGACTCAAGCCATGCGACCTCTGGCGGAGGTCGCCTAGGTCGAACAACCTTTGCTAGCCCCTTGCTAGCTAGATCTGGCTTCGTCGGCCACCGTTGCACAAAGAAGATGAACAATTACACAAGGGGCAAAATCAGAGAACTAACAAATTGGTGAGGATAGTTTTGGAAAAAAAAATCTAATTTTAACATTTGGCCAAATGCTAAAAGTCTAACCTAATTTTCAGCTTCCCCAAAGTTAGTATTTGGCCGAAAGTCTTTTGGGAAAACTGAACCAAACGCATCAAAATATCCCAATGAATAAAAAACGAAATTATAAGTCAACTATTATAAGAGAAAAAACTATCTCAACTAATTTAAACTCTTCTAGTCATTCCTTTTCGATAATCGAGAATCGCTCTGAGGGCATTTTTGGCAACATATACTAATATTTGACAGGTTGTGTCTTGGTCTTAAGTTCCGGTTGCCAATTAGCTAAGATTGAGAATCTGCGATCATAAAGTCACCGTCATTTAGAGGGCCTAATAGTGACGTCATGCTATTGAGTTTAAGACTGAGAATTCCAACGTCACCTTTTGTAGTTGCAAAGTTATTGAAGATTTAGCGTTGTGTATTGACAAGTCCGGTATGTTTAAAGTGTGTCTTAAAATTTGAAGATGTAGGGGTTCGTGAAATAGAGAGGACAAGAAAGGAGGAGTAGGCGACTATTACGAACTAGAATGCCTCGTGGCATATGGCACGTTTTAGGCTGGATGAAGTCAAAGGATGAACCATTGATGTAGGTATTATCCAAGCTACCAGAGCTCTCGATGGCAATATCCATCCTCCAAAAAGTCCTCGAATGAAGGACGAAATAAGAATAAGGCCTGACTTGATTCAAGTTAGTTAGAAATATGACCGAAGAGGGAATTGTTCCTTGCCTTGACATAGTCGATCTACGTGATTCATACCGATTGAGCCCTCTTGTGCTGCACATTTTTTCATGATTTTGTTCTTCACATTCTTGGATGTAATAAGGTCACGCGTCTCCTGGAATTCGTCCTTCTTCTTCCTCTTATCAGAAGTTGCATGCTTACCTCGGACAGTGATGGGGCTAAAGATTGTACAAGCCGAAGGTACTCCACGATAAGGTTCGTTCACAAAAAGAAAGAGGGAAGAAATTGAGAGAATGCTCCTATTTATAATATAATGGATATACAACTAAGGAAGAAATTGAGAGAATGCTCCTATTTATAATACAATGGATATACAACCAATGAAAGAATAAAGACTGATACAAATCGATCCTCGCATATCTCCAACAAAAACAAAAAAATACGCTGCATCAATAATGGATTCGATATACCTGAACAACAAAAATAATCGAGTTAAACTCAGTGTTGCTATTGTTCTCTGTGCCCAATTTTCCTCACGAGCTTCTTGCTTTTCAATCCCAAGTAGCTGAAGATTGGTGTATCAGGGACAGGGATGCACTTGACGACCCAACCAATAGGCCAAGACGCGGCCGCAATCCAGACACATGCGCCCCATTGTCCCCAGCTCAACCGCTCCGTGTCGGCGAACCGCTTTAGGAACTCGACCATCACCACCTGGAGGACCACCGTCACGAAAATGATCCCAAGGAACAGCTTGTTCTTGTGTATGCCCTCGAACACGTTCCTCTTCTCAAGCTTCCTCGCGTTGAACACGTTGAAGACCTGGCACAGGACAAACACGTTGAATATGAGCGTCCGCTTCACCGCCTCATCCATGCCGAAGATCGATTCACCCTTGAACTGTAGAGTGAGGAAGACGGCCATTTGGTACGTTGCTTGGGCAACAATGTTCCTCCACATGACATTGGTTATGAGTGGCTCAGTCCGTCCCACAGGGGCCTTCTCCATGAGCTCCCTAGTGGGCCGCTCTGTGGCCAGCGCGAGGCCGCCGAGTGTATCCATGATCAGGTTC
This sequence comes from Eucalyptus lansdowneana, assembly GCA_017140395.1. Classification (NCBI taxonomy): domain Eukaryota; kingdom Viridiplantae; phylum Streptophyta; class Magnoliopsida; order Myrtales; family Myrtaceae; genus Eucalyptus; species Eucalyptus lansdowneana. The sequence continues at coordinate 30,277,174 of CM029484.1, read as the reverse complement.
ACCCACAAGAGCTGGACAGCAGTTAGGGAGACATCGCAGGGAGAGATGGCGGCCACGAAGTTGATCATGAGGGCAGCGACGTTCGCCGTAAGCTGGAATTGGATGAACTTCTGGATGTTATTATAGACACATCGGCCCCACTGCAGCACCGTTGCCACGGAGGCGAAGTTGTCGTCGAGGATTACGATGTCCGAGCTCTCCTTGGCGACCTCGGTGCCTTGGATGCCCATCGAAAGCCCTATGTCTGCTTCCTTGAGGGCTGGTGCATCGTTCGTGCCATCCCCTGTGACAGCAACCACGTGGTTTTTCTCCTTCAGGCATCGAACCATCAGGAGCTTATCAAAAGGCGAGGATCTCGCCATGACCCGGATTTTCTCAACTCTGCGAAGCCTCTCCTCAGGCGTGTAATTGTAAAAATCAGCTCCTTCCACAATGGCTTCGTTGGAGGCATCATCCCCGGGCCTGAGAATCCCGCACTCTGTGGCAATGGCCTTAGCGGCGAAGATGTGCTCTCCCGTTATCATCTTGATGTTCACTCCTGCATCCTGACAAGCTTGGACCGCTTTCTTCACGCCTGGACGGCACGGGTCCTTAATACCGACAAGTCCTAGTAATGTCAGGCCATCCTCTTGGATCTTCTTCCCATCTTCTCTTTCTTTGATCGCTTCCTCGGAGACTTGTTTTTGAGCGAAAGCGATGCACCTGAGGCTGCTCGCTGCCATCCCCTGAATAATTTGCTCAAATCTCGCCCTCTCAGCTTCATCCAAATCTTTCACTATCCCCGACCCATCGTAGAAGCTGGAGCACTTTGCCAAGACCATCTCTGCCGCTCCTTTCCAGTGCACATGGAATGTGTCGTCCATGCTCTTCCTTATTAGGACACCGCTTCTCTTCTTCTGCGAGTTGAAGGCTTCAACTCGGATGACTTCACAGCTCTTCTTTGTCTCCTCCATGTCCATGCTCAATTGCGAAACCGCCCAGGAAAGAATCGCTTTCTCAGTGGGAATACCCGAGAACTCATACTCCGATCCCAAAGATGGCCTGTAGACACTGCCCGTGGTGTTCAAAGCAACCCCATCCTTAATCAAATCCAGGACAAACTTGGAGACAGAGGAGTAGGTGTTTTCCACCACAGAGTCTTGGCCGACCCAGAATTTCGTCACCTTCATCTGGTTCATAGTGAGAGTGCCGGTCTTGTCGGTGCAAATAGTGGTGGCAGACCCCATCGTTTCACAGGCCGAAAGCTTCCTCACCATTGCCTGATCCACCATCATCCTCTTCACTGAATAAGCGAGAGTGAGGGTTACTGCAAGCGACAAGCCTTCCGGGATCACATCTGCGATGATGCTCACCACGGAATTTATGATATCGTTAGATGTGGTTTGGCCTGCAATGAATTCCCGGTTCCCATTCTTGTCCCATGTGTTTCCTGTGAAATAGCGAATCAGCAGAACCACGAGAACCAGGAAAGCGACCGCCAAGCCTACTTTGCCAATCGACGAGGTGAGCTTGTTGAGCCGAGCCTGTAAAGGGGTCTGCTCGCTGTTATCGCGGCTGATCGAGCTCATCATCTCGCCCCATGTCGTGCTCATGCCGACGGATGTAACCAGCATCTGAGCATACCCATCAGCAACCTTTGTCCCCGAGAACAGGAATGTATTCTCCTTGCAGTTCACTTCTACGTGATCACTCTCCCCAGTCATGCTCGATTCATCAACCTAAATTGACAACACAAACGTCGCACATGGTTTAGGGACGCTAGGATGACACGATACGAAGCGTTCTGGTCTTCACTTGAGGCAAAGAAAATGAAACGTGAACAAATAGGAAATAAGAACAAATGGATTACGTTTTAAAAGTATAATTTTTTAACAAAGTTTTTCTACTATAACTAGAACTACGAATAAAAACCATTACTTATCCTTTTTGTCACAGAATCAAGATTTTGAAAATGACAGGCTGCCCAGTCAAGCAGAATATGATACACTTCTACAATTTTTTGGAATAATTACTCATGCTCGAAAATAGTAATAATAATACTACGTATGTTTGCGAACTTGAGTTAAATATGCAAATCTAATGCGTCAAAACAGTACAATTGTCAGCCATACCTGCAAGGAATGCCCGTCCAGGAACAGCCCATCTGCCGGAACTTGATTGCCCGTCTTCAAATAAACAATGTCTCCGACGACAATCTCAAATATGGAAATCTGCTGCCGCCGACCCTTCCTTATCACATCAATGAGAATATTATCGCTCACCTGAGATAATTTTTCAAACTGCCAGTTTTGGCGGTAATTGCTCCCAGCGGACGCAGCAATCACCAGGAACACCGCAACGAATATGCTGCCACCATCATACCAGCCTTCCTTGACCCCGTTCTCCTTGATCCCGAACCCGAGCGAAAGCCCGGCACAAACAAGAAGAATCATGATTCTGATGTCCTTGAAAGCCTTGACCACGAAATGGAAGAAGCCCTTGGCAGGCGGCTTCTTGTATGAGTTGATGCCAAACGCATTTTGCCGGCGAGAGACGTCGTCTGGGTCACCGCTTATTCCGGTTGAGACATCAGTTTCGAGTGCTGAGATGACTTTCTGGACCCCGCCGAATTCCTGGAGGTGGCAGAGGTCCTTGTCCTTGACCAGCTTGGTGAGCTGTGACTGATCAATGTTGAAGGAGCTGGGGTGATCAGAGAGATCGTGGATGGGAATAGAAGTGTAGGAAGGAGATTTTCGTGGGAACAACTTCTTGGTTTTCTTCGCGAAGGTAGTGATGGCTCGGGAGCAATATATGGTCACGAAGGCTAGATGCCATCGCTTGGCAAACTTGCTCATAGCGGCGGGCAAGTCCAGAGAGACCTCGCAGTGGACGTAGTCCCCACGGAGAATGCTGGTCATGGCCGGGCCTCCAGTGAGGTATCGCACAGTTCAAATGGCAAGACAAAGAGGACAGCTCTGATGTTGTTGGTGTTTGGTTTAGCCGCTCGAAAGTGGAATTTTGGAATTTCGTGGAATGATGTTGGGAAGCCATAACCATGGATCTTTTATAGAAATCCCGAGCGACTTGTCTTGGCACAAGCGGGGCGTTTTCTTATCGGCGAAATACGAATCGCGCGTTTTCTTATCGGCGAAATACGAACCGCCTTACTCCCCGAGGGCAAAGAAGGGGGTATGACGTAGAGCTGCTGACGCGTTTCCGCAAACTAGAACTCGAGTGGTGACGTGTGTAGTCCACGAAACTGTTGAACCTTGCGGAAACGTGGTACAAATATAACTTTCACGAAATATAACTTTCACTATTACAATAATTTCTCACACCACATACAATACTCAGACAACTCTACACAATTTCTCTCACTCATGTGCATACATAGCACTCTCTACTCAACACACTCTCAAGACCCCTACACATACACCCACACACCCCCTTTGGACTTCTTACTCACACACTCTTAGTTGGACACTCAAATGAGGAGCAAGTTGCTCCTATTTATAGGATGGAAAGTTGGTGACTTTCCTAGCTTTCTACACTATTCTAGAAATATTATTATTATTTTATTATAGCCTCACAACTAGATTTCTTTGGAGAAGTCTAGAAGTGGTGTAGCTTTTCTTGATGGATTTTGCTAGAACATTCTTAGAGAAATCTAGAGAGAGAGAAATGTGGAGGAGAGAGAGATATGGAGAACTCTAGAGAGAGATCTAGAGAATTCCAAGAGAGAGAGAGAGAGGCGGTGATCTTTAACAGAAACGTCAAAAAAGATATGGAGATACGATAGAGACCCAATGCTGCTGTTTCTCTTAGGCGGTTCGCCGCTAATTCCGCCGACATAACCAAAAGACATGTTATCCCGATTTCTTTGAGGAAATGAAGCCCATGTTCATGTATTCTAGCACCCCCATCTTGATATACTCGGCGTCGTTATATTTTCCTTTATTGCTCGTTCAATCATGTGACTGGTATAAATATATACATCACTCCCATTTATAATTTTTTTTTTATTTCAATTTGATTGCGGATGATATCCGTGTGCCTATTAAAAGATTTAGCTAGAGGAATTTTTCCCTCTCCATTCAGGAACAGAGGAGAGCACAACCGTACGATGTCCAATGAGGGCAATATATCAGGCCGGCCTAAAAACTTGCTCTATAGATATCAATTCTCATTGCATATTTGGTTAAAGTAGCCATATGGTTGCACAAGATAATGTGGTCATAACGAAACAAGAGATGGTAATGTGATTGTTTGGGCCTTGGTATAATGAAACAGCAAAAAATTTGTACGGTTTCACAAATGATGTTTTGATTCTAATATTGTCTATTAAAAATACAGTTCCATAATTTTGTACAAACTATCAAATTTTAAGAACAACATCAAATTAGTTAGTAATTAGAGGAATATTATTTTAGCAAGCCAGGCTGCAGACCCGCACTTGGAATAGTCACTTGACAAACATAGGCAAATAGTGCAACCGGAAGGCCTTATCTTGAGGTTAGTACATGATCATTTGGTGCGAGTAAGGGTTAGTGTTGACACCTAATTTTTTGCAAATCTAGGAAAATAAAGAAAATAAAAATTGCATTGGAACAACTAAAAAGGAAAAAATGAAAAAAAAATGGGAAAAATTGATTTGATTGATTATGCATGGAAAATTAGAATTATGATGGATATTCATATTTTATTAAATGCAGAATTGACCTTGGGCCCTACTTTCCTTTTTTGAGTCTTCACGTGCAGGGCTTCACATTACTCCTTTCTCTTGTAGGCTTGGCTAAATGAAGAAAGCCCATGGCGTGGGCCCCACCGAGAATTCAATCTTCAAGAGCAAAGGACTTTACGCCAAGAAAAGAAACCTCTTCGTGCAGGACTTCATCGGCAAAAGGAATTTGTATACCGTGTGCCCATTTATTTATTTTATATTTCTTCTTTTCCAGCGAAAACTCGAAACATAATTTAACAATTCTCCACCTGGGCTCAATGTTTGAAGCCAAGTTATAGTGCTCATCATCCATACTGCTCTCCCAACGCCCCGATGGGCGCTTACTCTCCACAGACGTCAATAAAGCTCGTCATAGGAACAGATTTAGTCATCATGTCTACCGGGTTATCTGTTGTAGCAATCTTTTTAACAATAACAATACCTTTAACTAAGACATCTCGGATGAAGTGGTACCTAATATGCTTCATTCGCTCATGATAAACTGGATTATACGCCAAGTATATTGCACCTTGGTTATCACAGTGTATATCAACACTTTTGTGTTCTAACCCAAAGTCAAAGAGTAAACTTTGTAACCATATCGCCTCCTTCGCTACAAAGGTTAGTGCCATGTACTCTGCCTCAGTCGAAGACAAGGCAGTATGATCCTGTAAGGACGCTTTCCAACTAACTGCACCACCCGCTAGCGTAAACACATACCCTACTAAAGACCTGCAATCATCCAAGTCACCGACGTGATCCGAATACACAAAACCAGTGGTCTCACTGCCATTGTTGTCCCTCCGGTATACTATACCCACGTCTGTTGTCCCCTTCAAATATCTGAGGATCCACTTCACAGCTTCCCAATGAGCTTTACCAGGACGCTTCATATAGCGACTAACCACGCTCACAGCTTGTGAAATATTAGGCCTAGTGCACACCATAGCATACATTATGCTACCCACGGCACTAGAATAAGGAACACGGGACATATGCTCCTCCTCCTCTTCAGTCTGCGGTGATAATTTATCTGAAAGTTTAAAGTGCTTCGCTAAAGGTGTACTTACAGATTTTGCCGATTGCATGTTAAAACGTGCCACAATCTTCTCAATGTATTTCTTTTGAGACAGACGTAAAAATCCTACAGTCCTGTCACGCAAAATCTCGATACCCAAAATTTTCTTTGCAACACCTAAATCTTTCATCTCAAATTCAGCACTCAACTGCCTCTTCAGCACATCAATATCAGACATATCCTTAGCTGCTATCAGCATATCATCAACATATAAAAGTAGATAAATCAAAGAACCATTCTCCAATCTCCTAAAGTAAACGCAGTTGTCCATCTGACTTTTTGAATAGTCTTGACTAGCCATGAAAGCATCAAAACGTTTATACCACTGCCTAGGAGACTGTTTTAGCCCAGACAAAGATTTCTTTAACAAGCAAACATGATCTTCCTTACCTGGAATAGCAAATCCCTCAGGTTGCCTTAGACACACGAATGTATAAAACCGATGTCTCCAAGAGGGGTTCCTTCTTCTGGTCGCCGCTGCAGCTTTACGAAAACCTATGAAGCGCACGTCCACGATCCGCGAGGATTCCGAAGCTGCAAGTCCTTGAAGCCGCGTGCGTTATACGTAGAGTTTTGTCACACGGTAATTTTGTGCAGTGAGTTTATACCCAAGCGAGCTGTTATTTATACACTTAGGGTTTTGGGTTAAATCTAGGAGCGGGAAACACTTGAGTGATTGAGCGATTGTAAACTCTGATTCTCCGATTTTAGTGAATTATTTGCTACTAGCTCTCCGCGTGGACGTAGGTACCGATAATCGAACCAAACCACGTAAATTTCTGGTGTCCTGATTTTCTTGTTTATTTCTCTGGCGATTTCGCGTTGATGTAATTTGCAAGATCCTGTCGTTTCCGCATATTATATCCCAATAGCCTCGGTCTCGTTCCCGAGCGGTGCCAGGCTCCCCGCTGTTGACCGGGTGCTGTCCCTGTCGCTGGTCTGATCGGTCACAAGGGAGATCTCGGTGGACCTGGGCAGGGCCGACGGTGCGGCGAAGAAGGAGAGTCACGGGCTAGAGGGCTGGCTGTGGACGAGGTACGTGGACTGGCTGCACCAGCACCGGATTTAGGGGGAAGGCAAATAAGCAAGCGACTAGTAGCAAGGGCAAGTTGAAAAGTAAAAAGTTTTACTTTTCTATTTTTGGAATAGACCTATTTTTTGACTAAATTTTTTTCCATAAAAAAATAATGAAATTATATTATTAGACGGATTTATGTTACAAACATGTTATCGAGAACAAAAGAATAGATCTAACTATAAATAAAATAATTATCATGTACATCCTAAACATCAAAATTATGTCTCGAGTTTAAACCTATGAACATAAATTTGACTCATGATAAATTGTTATTTTTGAATGCTCAAATGTATGTCATGGAAATTGAAACTTCTTTTTGGTGTCATAGTCCAAATTTGGTAGATTTTATAAGAAAGTTTCAATTGTGTTTCTTATTTGGTAAGGGCGATCAGCTCCCAGGCGGTTTGATTCCCACCCATTGGTTCATTTAGTCTAGATAGAAGGAGCCTAAAACTGGATAGGATTGTGCAAAAGAATCAAACAACTTTAGCATTTGTGTGAACATCAACCACATTTTGCAAGTAGCACGCTTGATCTTACTTAAAAAGGTAGAAGAAAGCATGATTAATAGTGCGCCTAGCTTGGCTTTTATTCACAATCTCTCTTGCTCTCTGTGTGCTTGCTTGATGTGGAACTCTTGGAGTAGCATGTCTCTATTAGGTTTTATTCACTACCATCATTTTCTGGCAAGGCAAATATAGTAATTTGCCTTGGATCTCATGTGGGTGAGGGGAAAGAGAGAGAGAGAGAGAGAGAGAGAGAGAGAGAGAGAGAGAGAGAGAGAGAGAGAGGATTGACTAGGGGTGAGCATTAGTCTAGCGTCAACCCTGGACCACCCCTGAACCGACCCAACCCTGTCGGTCTTGGTCCGATTCCCAAGGAGATTGGATCGGTCTCTGGTCTTAAAATTCCTAGACCAGCACTATGCGAATTAGTCCTCAATCCTAAGAGTTATGGGTCGGTCCAATCCAGACCAACCCTGACTATATATATAATCTATTACTTATAATTTTTTTTTGTATAGAGAAAACCTAAAAATAAACGGCGTTAATAATATTAAACAACTCTTTAGTGAGAAGTTCAAGTAATTTTATATTACTTTTTAATAACTTAGATTTTTAATATCTTTTACGGTGTCAATAGTCATAATTTACCAATGAGGAAAATGTTTTTGTGAGGAGTCCTCACGGTGTCCAAAAATGCATTAACAGCTCCTTATGGCATCATCTTCTAGTATTCGTTCTCTTCTGTCTTATTTGCCTCTTAGTCTTCAATTTGCCAAAATCGAGAAAAACAACTTCTCCGCTCACCACTTGACACTCAACTCGCTCGCTTTAAGTCATTCGTGCCGTTTGCCACTCGATGCTCGCTTGGCCTATTGCTTCCCGCTCGATATTCAATGCTCATTATGTTTAATGCTCACCTTACTTGACCCTTACCGCTTGCCTTTCTTAGCTGACCTCGCTCATAATCAAACCCATTGGGTCAATATGGTCCTCGGTTGCCCTTTTAAATAGTACAAAAAATGAAATAAAAAATTATTGATTGGTCCTGGATTAACTCTGAAACCGAATCGAACTCAATGGATCAGTTTGGTCCTCAATTACTTTTTTAAGAAGTACAAAAAATGAAATAAAAAATTATTGGTTGATACTTTGGGTTGACTCTAAAATTGGACCGAATCCAATGGGTCGGTTCGATTCTCAATTGCTTTTTTAAGGAGTACAAAAAATTAAATAAAAAATTATCGATTGGTCCCAGGTTGACCTTGGAACCAGACCGAATCTATTGGGTCGGTCCGATCCCCGGGCCCAAGCTCAGTAGGGTCAGTCCTAGGTCCCAAAAATTGAGGACCAGCAAGCACTATGCGGGTTGGTCCTAGGGTTAGGGAGAAGACTGGCCCAACTTGGACCATGCTCACTCCTAGGATTGACTATGTAGTGGCTATAGAGAGCTTAGTCCCACATCGACTAGTAGAGAGGTTAACATGTATGTTGCCTATTTAAGTAGCAAGGAACAAGACAAACCATTGTTGGTCTCTTGGCTATGATCAAGTGTGATGTTGGTAGCATAACAACATTGAGAAAGGCCTCGAATCAGGCACTTTTATTCCATTGAATAATTAAATTTAAATGATTTCTTAATAGAATTTTTACAAATAAAATTAAAATTTTTAAGAAATAAATAATCGATCATGTTCGGGTGGTTGGTAATATTTTGGGAACTAGACCAACTTCTGTAAGGACTAAATCGAACTGGTCAATTTGAGCCAATTTGGGCCGGTTCCCGATTTGATCAGTTCTTTATGCTCATTCCTATTATTTGGAGGTTTCCTATTTCGAACTAAAATTTTGTGAAAGCCTATCAGAGACCCAGTGGGATGTTGTTTATCAGACACAATTAAGCTACCACGACATCATCAAGATAGTCCAAGATAGTCAAAAATTGACATACGCCATTCTTCTAAGTAAAAGGAATCCTATATTTGGAAATTTTAGTCGACCGTCAAACACATGGTCCACCGTCGTATATTCTTCCATCTCTCCTTCAATGGATCGGCCCGCAGATACTAAACATAAATACCACTCTCGTTTATTTCTTATGATGTATGTCCGCAGGCGATGTCCCTGTTTATCATGCGCCAATGGAGCGGGAACGTTATGCTTGTAGAGCGAGCGAAGTGCTTGTTATGTCCCGCTGGAAACTGCTCTATAGATATCGATTCTTACGACGTGTGTCGTTAGGGTAATGGTCAAAGCAGCCATATTGGAGCTATTGCGGCTATAATGGAAATAGCAATGGCTGTGTTGTTTCGCTAATTCCAGGTACCACCTAGGAACTTTCCTCGCGATCTCTGAAGAGGACAATGCCCCATTATTTTGATGAAAGGGACAGAGCCATCTATCTGGCCCATGCATATTTACTTGAAAACTGGATGACTCGTTCGTCCGGTTTCAAGCTAAAAGCTTTGAATTGCGTATGCACTAGCAATCAATCACAGAAAAAGATGTTGAGCAACGTTGGTAATTCGCGAGTATTTCTTTAAATACAAATTCGACTTATAATAATTTCTGTTCCACGAAGGATATCTTCAGCATTAATAATAATTTATTTTTATTAGTGTGAATACACCCACAGTGCCAAAAAAAAAAAAAACACACACACGCTATAATGAGCAGCATTAAATTGTCTTAATTTCTTAATTAATAAAGTAGATACTTTTAAATTTTTAGCATTATCTATTCTACTCCCATGAAACATGTTACCCGTAAAGTTCACCAATGATGTTATCTGTTCTAAAAAGGAGACCGGCAAAAATTACTTTCTACTTGAAGAGCGGATTAATCCAACTATTGTCTTTAGCATATGATAAATTTGTTCTATTACTAAGAGTATGCTTGATTTAGCTTTGCAAATGAGCTTTGACTGTAATGCAAATGCTGAAAGCCAAAACCCTTTGAAGAAATGCAAATTTTATTTGGTAAAAAAATTCTTGTAAATGGGCTTTAGATTCAATAAGTGTTTGACAAAAACCTTTTGCAATGGGCTTTAGCTATAGTTTTTATATTTTTTATTAAAAAAAAAAAAAAAGCAAACCCTTAGCAAAAGCGAGTGAAGGCCTACAACTGCTAGTGAGCCAAATCTGGCATCGGTGGCCATCAATTGAGGTTGTACAACCTCAAGCGGCCTTCACATGGGTCGCGCGACCTTGAGCAAGGTCACCGAAAGTCGCAAGACCCAAGCGATGGTTGCATGAGATCATGCAACCTCTGGTGGAGGTCACCTAGGTCAAGCAATCCTCACCAACCCTTCACCAGCCACTTCATGGCCCTTCGCCTACTAGATTTGGCCTCACCGCCCCTTCGCCTAGTAGATCTGGCTTTATTGACCATTGTCGCACGAAGAAGATGAACACTTACTCAAGGGGCAATATCGAAAAACTAACGAATTGGTGAGAGTAGTTTTGGAAAAAAAAAAAATTATATTTCCAACATTTGGCCAAATGCTAAAAGCCCAATACTAATCCCTACTAGTATTATGCTTTTAGCTTTGAACTAGTATTGGACTTTTAGTTTTTTCAAGATCAGCATTTGGCCGAAAGTTCCTTAGGAAAATTGAACCAAGGTATTTAAAATATCTCAATAAATAAAAACGAAATTACAAGTCGTGTTATAAGAGAAAAATCTCAGTCATCTCAACGAATTTAAACTCTTCTAGTCATTCCTTTTCGATGATGGAGAATTCCTCCAAGGGTATTTTTGGCAACATGTACTAATATTTGACAGGTTGTGTCTTGATCTTATGTTCGGGATGCCAATTAGCTAAGATTGAGAATCTGCGATCATAAAGTCACCGTCATTTAAAGGGCATAACAGCGACGTCATGCTATTGAGTTTAAGATTGAAAATACCAACGTGACCTTTCATAGTTTCAAAGTTATTGAAGATGTAGACTTCTGTATTAGCAAGTCCGGCATGTTTAAAGTGTATCTTAAATTTTGAAGATGTAGGGGTTCGTGAAATAGAGAGGAAATGAAAGGAGGAGTAGGCGATTATTACGAACTTGAATGCTTGGTGGCATATGGCACGTTTTAGGCCGGATGAAGTCGAAGGATGAGTCATTAATGTAGGTATTATCCAAGCTACCAGAGCTCTCGATGGCAATATCCATCCTCGAAAAAGTCCTCGAATGATTGACGAAATAAGAATAAGGCCCAACTTGATTCGAGTCAGTTACAAATATGACCAAAGTGGGATTTGTTCCTTGCCTTGACATAGTCGATGAATTCTTACCGATTGAGCCCTCTTGTGCTGCACATTTTTCTCATGATTTTGTTCTTCACATTCTTGGATGTAATAAGGTCACGCGTCTCCTGGAATTCGTTTTTCTTCTTCCTCTTATCAGAAGTTGCATGCTTATCAGAAGTTGAATGCTGTATTTGTAGTGATTGAATATGTATCCTTTGTCCGTTTGAAAACCCAAAAAATGATAGAGGATGGTTGCTTATCAGTATCCTCCAAAGGAGGAGCACAAAAAGGGAAATCCCAAAGTCCCAATTTCAATAAAAAGGGCAATTCGCTCATCCTTAGAAATCAGCAGCATTTACCAAGTAAATCCATTCGGAAAATTGCAAAACTTCAAGACGACGTGGACGAGACTCTGAGGAACATCTTTCATGAAGGACTCGAGGTACAGTTTAACTTGTACGGGCCCCAATAATTTTCTGAAAATCGGATCAAAATATAGCACAATTCTAGATTGCAACTAGGTTAGGAAATTGCATTTTGGACATCTAAATTAACTCTCGAAAATCATGAAAAATTTCCATGTTATAGTTTAAGATGTGGTCTAAACGTTTTTGAAGGACACTAGTCCAAATTGTTTGTCAAAAATTCAATAGATAATGAAAACTGAACAAAGGTTCGGAAAAGGCTTATGAAAACAATTTCGGACCCGAACAGTTTTTGAAATATATTTTGCATGTACAAAGTCCGAAAAATCTGAAATTTAAGTATGTTGTAAAACAAGCGTTTCGATTTAAGTATGTTGTAGAACAAGCCAAAACAAACAACTTGTGAAGAAAGCCCCATCAAAGTTGTACCATAGAAATTGGGATAAAATTGGCAAAATCCACAGTAAACCGAATTTCAACATGATTGCATTCTTGGATTCCGTCCACAATTTGTGATATTCAAACTCAAATGCACTTAAATCTCAATGATCAGTATTTCAACGACATGTTAATATACTCAGGGTACTAAATTATTAACACTACTTGCAACACAAATATTCCAAAACCGTTGATGAACATAATCAAGCACGAATTTAATTAAGGCTACTAAAACTTGAGGAAATCAACTTCGATGTATGGAATTAACCTACGTAGCATAAACAGGGCAAGTGTCCGTTCTGGCGAGGTCTCGGAAGCCCTGTTTTAGCTGTTTGTTAGTCGATGGGGCGGCTTGAGGGCGGTGGGGCGGCGCGAGTGTAGGATGAATGAGGGGCGCGTCACTGGCAAAGGTGGCAGCAAGGAAGCCACGGTTGTTGCACGGAAACAGAGAAGAAACGAGGGAGGGTGAGGGTCATGCGACGTCGAGCAGCAAGGAGGGATGATGCGCGGATGAAGAGAAGGATGAACGGAATGGAACGGTGGGGTAGTGGAGTGGCAGAAGAGATGGAAATGAATGGAGTTTGCTGAATTTATATTTGTTTCCCCCTTCACCACCGCCTACATGGTCTTGACAGTTGATTAAATGCCACATTACCACAAATTGTGGCAACACAAGAAGACGCCAGCCGGGGGGAAACTAAGGAGGAAAAATGGTGGTTTGGTTTATTTTAATCTTCAATTTCTTCTCTCCCACCTCCTGCATTGTAAGTCCGGTCTTCTAGCGGTCTACTTTTTGACCATGCTAGCACCGCAAGGTGCTAGCGACCGAGGGGGAACGCCAGCTGTTGAAGTTGTGGCGTTGCAGGGGTTGATTCAGCAGAGGTGTAGCTCGATGTTGATTGGCTCGGTGACCGATATGAGTGCGACGAAGAGAGGAGAACGGCCCAAGCGGTCGTCGCGGCTGACGCGGTGGCTGCAGAAGGTGATGCCAGCTGGGGGACGGCGTCCATGCCTCAGTGATGTGGACGTGTCGTCGAGCGAGGCTGAGGTGACTCGGTGGTGGTGTCGAGTGGCCAGCTGGGGTGTCACGGTTGGTGACGGGACGAACTGAAGTGGCAAGTCACGGTTGGTGACGGGACGAACTGAAGTGGCAAGTCCTTACGGTGGCGAGGCATGACAAAACACGGTGGCGTGATCCGACGGCGAGCTTGATGACGTGGCAATAGCTTCTAGTCACTTGAGGCTCACCATTTCGTCAAGCGAAAATCCGGATATCACATAGGGAATTGTCGCTGCCCCACCCAGATTCAATTCGGTTCTCTGACCCAAAGACAATGGATCCAACTCTCCATTCGGGTGTTATCCAGGTGGGCCGAAATTGGCCCATTGCTGGCTGGACCCAATGGCTCCTCCAATTCGGTTCAGTGGCCTATGGGCCCTGAATCGGGACCCGTGGTATGTATGGCCATTGAACTGGAGGAGACTAGGGGGCCGCTAGAGGGACTGGAGCAATTGGAGTAGGGGCGGAGGATTGTCCCGAAATTGGGTCGGGTGATTCCTCCATTGTAGGTAGGGTCGGATCTTGGATTTCACTGCTGTGTGGATTCTGCATATTCAGAGTCGAATACGTACCTGTTGTGCTGGTTTTGTTTCGCAGGTGCAACAACAATAACTCAGAAACAATTGAAGGTAATTCAGAAGAACTTTTGCGGAAACGGGGTTAGAGACGCTGCTGTGATGCTGTGATGCTGTGATACATTGACAAGGGGTTAGAGACACTGCTCTGATACCATAACAAGAAATGTAGAACCATGGAGGAAAAGAGTTTCCCATATATTTCATCATACTCTATGTACTAGAATGTATCCATATCTATAGTACAAGAAATGAAGCGGAAAGAATAAACACAATATCCTATATCTATGATTTACTGTATCAATTACAAAATCAAATCACAATCGAAAATCAATCCGAATCAATCAAAAGAATCGAAATGGATCAAATCAAATCCAGTCTCCAACAGTTGCTACTGTTCTCTGTGCACAATTTTCCTCGCGAGCTTCTTGCTTTTCAATCCCAAGTAGATGAAGATTGGTATATCAGGGACCGGGATGCACTTGATGACCCAACCGATAGGCCAAGACATGGCCGCAATCCCGACACATGCACCCCATTGCCCCCAGCTCAACCGCTCCGTGTCAGCGAACCACTTTAGGAACTCAACCATCACCACCTGGAGGACCACTGTCATGAAGATGATCCCAAGGAACAGCTTGTTCTTATGAATGCCCTTGAACACATTCCTCTTCTCGAGTTTCCTCGCGTTGAACTCATTGAAGACCTGGCACAAGACGAAAGCGTTGAATATCAATGTCTGCTTCACCGCCTCGTCCACGCCGAAGATTGATTCGCCCTTGAACTGGAGAGTGAGTAGGATGGCCATTTGGTATGTTGCTTGGGCCACAATGTTCCTCCACATGACGTTTGTTATGAGCGGCTCGGTCCGTCCCACGGGGGGCTTCTCCATGAGCTCCCTGGTGGGTCGCTCCGTGGCCAGGGCGAGGGCACCGAGTGTGTCCATGATCAGGTTCACCCACAATAGCTGGACGGCCGTCAAGGGGACGTCACCAGAAGAGACCGCAGCCACGAAGTTGATCACGAGGGCGGCAACATTCACGGTGAGTTGGAACTGGATGAACTTCTGGATGTTATTGTAGACGCATCGACCCCACCGCAGCACTGTGGCCACAGAGGCGAAGTTGTCATCGAGGATTACAATGTCCGAGCTCTCTTTGGCGACCTCGGTGCCTTGGATGCCCATCGAAAGCCCTATGTCGGCTTCCTTGAGGGCTGGTGCATCGTTCGTGTCATCCCCAGTGAGAGCGACCACATGGCCTTTCTGCTTCAGGCATTGAACCATGAGGAGCTTATCGAAAGGTGAGGATCTTGCCATTACTCGGATTTTCTCAACTCTCCGAAGCCTCTCCTCAGGTGTGTAGCTTTGGAACTCCGCTCCTTCCACGATGGCTCCACTGAAGGCATCGTCCCCGGGCCTGAGAATCCCGCACTCCGTGGTAATGGCCTTGGCGGTGAAGATGTTGTCTCCCGTTATCATCTTGATGTTCACTCCCGCATCCTGACAAGCTTGGACCGCACTCTTCACACCCGGACGGCAAGGGTCCTTAATACCGACAAGTCCTAGTAATGTCAGGCCGTCCTCTTGGATCTTCTTCCCGTCTTCTCTTTCTTTGATCGCTTCCTCGGAGACTTGTCTATGAGCGAAAGCGATGCACCTGAGGCTGCTCGCCGCCATCCCCTGAATAATTTGCTCGAATCTCATCCTTTCATCTGTGTCCAAATCTTTCACTATCCCCGACTCGTCATAGAAGCTCGAGCACTTTGCCAAGACCATCTCTGCCGCTCCTTTCCAGTGCACATGGAATGTGTCATCCGAGCTCTTCCTTATTAGGACACCGCTTCTCTTCTTCTGCGAGTTGAAGGCTTCGACTTGGATGACTTCACAGCTCTTTTTTGTGTCCTCCATGTCCACGCTCAATTGCAAAGCGGCCCAGGAAAGAATTGCTTTCTCGGTGGGACTACCAGAGAACTCATACTCCGATCCCAAAGACGACCTATAGACACTACCCGTGGTGTTCAAAGCAACCCCATCCTGAATCAAATCCAGGACAAACTTGGAGACAGAGGAGTAGGTGTTTTCTGCCACAGAGTCTTGGCTGACCCAGAATTTCGTCACCTTCATCTGGTTCATTGTGAGAGTGCGGGTCTTGTCGGTGCAAATAGTGGTGGCTGACCCCATCGTTTCACAGGCCGAAAGCTTCCTCACCATCGCCTGATCTGCCATCATCCTCTTCATCGAATAAGCAAGAGTGAGGGTTACCGCAAGCGGCAAGCCTTCAGGAATCGCAACCACCACGATGGTCACTGCAGCTGCGATGATGCTCACCACAGAGTTTATGATATCGTCACCTGTGGTTTGGCCTGCAATGAATTCCCGGTTCCCATATTGATCCTGTGTGTTTCCCGTGAAATAGCGTATCAGCAAGACCACAAGAACCAGGAAAGCGACCGCCAAGCCTACTTTGCCAATTGACGAGGTGAGCTTGTTGAGCCGAGCCTGTAAAGGGGTCTGTTCGCTGTTGTCGCGGCTGATCAAGCTCATCATCTCACCCCATGTCGTGTTCATGCCCACGGATGTAACCATCATCTGACCGTACCCATCAGCAACCTTTGTTCCCGAGAACAGGAACGGATTCTCCTTGTGGTTCACCTCTACGTGATCACTCTCCCCAGTCATGCTCGATTCATCAATCTAGATTCACAGCACAAACGTTGCACATGCTTAGTGACACTAGGATGACACGATACGAAGCGTTCTGGTCTTAACTTGAAGCAAAGAAAATGAAGCATGAACAAACAGGAAACGAGAACAAATGGATCACGTTTTAACGGTAGACGTTTTTTAATAGAGTTTGTTCTACTATAACTAGAACTACGAATAAAAATCATTACTTATCCTTTTTCTCATAGAGTCAAGATTATAAAAATGATACACTTCTACAATTTTTTGGACTAATTAGTCAACTAATTACGGAAACTGCACTCGAACTTGGTAATATTAATACTACGTATGTTTATGGAGGAAACCAACATGAGTTAACATGCAAATAATGCGTCAAACCAGTGCAAATTGCCGTCCATACCTGCAAGGAATGCCCGTCCAGGAACAGCCCGTCTGCTGGAACTTGATCGCCGATCTTCAAACAAACGACATCTCCAACGACGATCTCAAATATGGAAACTTGCTGCCGCCGACCCTTCCTTATCACATCAATGAGAATATTACCGCTCACCTGAGACAATTTTTCGAACTGCTGGTTCTGGCGGTAATTGCTCCCAGCAGACACGGCGATCACAAGGAAAACTGCGGCGAATATGCTGCCACCGTCATACCATCCTTCCTTGACCCCATCCTCCTTGATCCCAAACCCAAGTGAAAGCCCAGCGCAAACAAGAAGAATCATGATTGTGAGGTCCCTGAAAGCCTCGACCACGAAGTGGAAGAAGCTCTTGGCAGGCGGCTTCTTGTATGAGTTGATGCCAAACGCATTTTGCCGGCAAGAGACGTCGTCTGGGTCGCCATTTATTCCGGCTGAGACATCAGTTTTGAGTGTTGAGGCGACTTTCTGGACCCCGCCGAATTCCTGGAGGTGGCCGAGGTCCTTGTCCTTGACCAGCTTGGTGAGCTGTGACTGATCAATGATCGTGGATCGAAATTGAAGCGTAGGAAGGAGATTTTCGTGGGGACAACTTCTTGGCTTTCTTTGCGGAGGTAGTAGATTTTAGTAGGGACAACTTCTTGGTTTTCTTTGCGGGGGCAGTGAAGGCTCGAGAGCAATATATGGTCATGAAGGCTAGATGCCAGGGCTTGGCAAACTTGTGCATAGCAGCGGGCAAGTCAAGAGAGACCTCGCAGCGGACATAGTCGCCACAGAGAATGCTGGTCATTGCTGGGAAGAGACACGGGCTCTAGAGATCCTCCAATGAGGTGGGGTCGCACAATGCAAATGACAAGAGATGAAGAAAGCTCTGATGTTGTTGGTGTTTGGTTTAGCCGCTGAAAAGTTGCAATTCTCGAATTTGTGGGAGAAGTGATATTGGGAGACAATACCCGTGCATCACATTATATAACATCCCGAACCGACCACGGTTGACGTCGGTTGGCGCGAGGAATTTGAGCAATTTTACTTCGCTTTTGCGTTGCATCTTCGCTTTTCTTGACCATGAAGCCATGATGATTCAGATTTGTACAGCGAAATCGAGGGAGGTGGGACGGGCCAGCTACCGACGGGTTACCCGAAAGTGAAAGCCCGCGTTTGTTCGAGTTCGCATCGAGTTATTCTCATTCGTTTGAGGAAAAGAAGCCTATCTTCATTCTTTTTAGTTTTACCGCCTTGAAATACGCGGTATCGTTATATCTCCCTTTATCCCTTGTTCAATCACGTAATCGGTAGATTATAAATATAAATATCATTCGCATTCATTTTCTTTTTGTTGAATTTGATCGCCGCGTTTATACTGTGCCAATTAAAGAATTGGCTAGAGGAACTTTTCCTCTCTCCAATCCGGGTGGAGGAAAACCCAACTGCGTGAAGCACACGTCTTAAAGTGAGCGCGATACATTGGGCCCTGCTGATACTTGAACTATGGACACTAATTCTTTTTCAACATTTGGTTAAAGCACGGGCTAAAGCAGCCATATAGGAGATATTGTGGTCACGATGGAGCAGACAATGGTAATGCATTTGTTCGGGCAGTGGTATAATGAAATAGCCAATATTTTGTACATTTTCCTGAATGATGTTGCGATACTAATAGGGCTCTCTACCAGGATTCTGGAGATCCGGGGAGAAGATGTTAGACTAGTCCTTGTCTTAGGTCTAATTCCTATTACTTTAGCTGGATTATTTCTCCCTCCAAATTGTGATACTAATAGGATTTACTAATAATACAGTTTCATAGTTTTGCACGGACTATCAAATTTTATAAAACAGTATCAAATTAGATAGTAACTAGAGGAAAATTATTTCAGCAAGCCATATTGCGTACCCATGCTCAAAGCAGTCACTT
Organism: Eucalyptus lansdowneana; assembly: GCA_017140395.1. Classification (NCBI taxonomy): domain Eukaryota; kingdom Viridiplantae; phylum Streptophyta; class Magnoliopsida; order Myrtales; family Myrtaceae; genus Eucalyptus; species Eucalyptus lansdowneana. Next base: position 30,258,060 of record CM029484.1, on the reverse strand, counting down.
GACAAGTCTAGGCAAACAGCGCAACCAGAAGACCTTATTTATGAGGTTAGTACATGATTCTTTAGCACAAGCGAGGGTAAGCATCGAGCACGAGCAAAACCAGAAAGGCCGACATGAAATATAGAGGACGTAAAGGAGCAATACACGATTATAGCGAATTTGAATGCCAAGTGGCCGATGACACATTTGAGGTTCGGTTAAATTGCACGAGAATGAGCCATATATGGTGGTAGTAATCAAGCTGTCAGAGCTCTCAATGGCAAGGCCCATCCTCCAAAAGGCAAATGATCCATCGAACTAAGATGGTACAAACAACGAGACGATTAAGGCAATTAATGAAAAGGATATCGCCAAGGAAGAATCATGTATCATGAGGATATCGACTAAAACGCGAGGTGAAATGGGAATTCTTATGTTTCATAAGAGCACAGATTGACATGAAGTCATTTAAAAGTAAATGGATTAGATAAAGTCAATTCAATCAGGTAGGGATCGAAGGTCGACGATCACGCCGCACCCACAATATTGCTAATTCCTTGTTCTTCCTTCTTGCGTAAGGAGCTTTGGATACTCCACGTAAGAGTTGTGTGGTTGACCAATATGTCCTGTTCCTTGTGTTCATACCCACATGGCAACGTACATTTACTTGGATTCTTCTTATCCACGAGAAGAAACATCAATCGTTATAGAATTCCACGTACACATGTTTAGGAATAAGATGAGATGCGCCGTTTTAATTTTTACTTGTGATGGACAGTTAAACGTTGAGACTTATGTCTCGAGTTTAAATCCGTGAACAGAAGTTTGACCTGAGACAAATTATCATTTGTGGACGCCAGGCACATGGTAGTGGAAAACCAAGACTTCTTTCCGGTGCCGTAGTCCAAATTTTGGAGAAGGGTTTCCTTGTTTGTGCGAGAGTGGTCGCCAAGCAAAGCAGAAATGGGGAAATGCACCCAAAATCAATATTCCTTAACGCGTACTGGAGGAGCCTTTGGCTGAAAGCGGAAAGTCCGGCGCGGACTTTTGAATGTGACCATGATGCGGTCGACTCCCATATGTTGTCTGGTTGTTGGAGCTCTTTAACCAACGGTTAATACGCGCACGGAGGGAACTTCCGGGTTCTTCCTTGCGCATCCCAATCTGTTAGAAGATATGCAATATTCTCTTTGGAGATTGTAATTTGATCTGATTGTGTAGATATCAATTAGAGATTAGATACACGTCTAGATTGATACATAGGATTCTTTATTTCCATTAATTGTACATCTCTAGCTCTATTTACATAGGATCTGTACAGATTACATTTCAATTGAGGAAATACAGAAAACCTTCGCTCCTTTCTCGATCGCTCCTTCTTCACCTTCGGTTTCTTTTATGGTATCAGAGCTTTAGGCTTCTGATTTGCTTCCGCTCTCTTCTTCTGTCAAAACAGTTCTTCAACCTACAAAAAAGGGGGACTTGTTTGGCATTAGAATTAATATCCGAAGGTTTCTTTTTACTCACCATGACCTCCCCGCAAACCAGCATCTCTGTCTCTGGAAACTCACCGACTGAAGAAGTAATTCCCCATGATCCGCAGGCTGATCTTCAACCTGCAACACTTGCAGTCACAAGTCAGCAGACTCAACCTCAACCCCCTCAGTGGCGACCCACGCAGACTCAGTTCAATGCGGGGCAACCCTTGGCGGGTCAACCATACCAGTGGATTCCATATCCACTCTATTTCGGGGCAAGCCCGAATCCATCATCGTCTGCATATGTGGGTCACCAGAGCTACGTCCAAACCGATGGAGGCCCACCAAACACAAACGGGGCAAACTCAGCCATCGGATCGGAGCAGTTGAGCGGGTCGGGAGAGCCGGGTATGGGAACAAATCCCTACCCGGGTTTTTATCATGCGGGGTATCCAATTGGGGCGAACGAATCGGGTCAAGGAAATACCTACCCGAACCTCGCACCTGGCTTTCTACCGTTTCCGGCGGCGGTGCTCGTCAGACGACCAGAACCCGGCGATCCATTGTTCGTCTCTAATGCCGACAGACCAGAATTGCGGCTCATTAGCCAGCAATTGACCGGGCCAAAAAATTATACAAGATGGTCGCAGGAGTTCCGGCGCGCCCTAGCAACCAAAGATAAAGACGGTTTCCTCGACGGAACCATTCAAGTCCCCATAGATGAACGTCTGGCCCGACTCTGGAGGAAGAACAACCGCCTGATCCAAACCTGGATCGGCAATTGCGTCTCCTTCGAGGTTGCGGTCGGACTCCCACCAACAGAAGACGCAAAAGAAATGTGGGAAAACATACAGGAAATGTACGGGAAGTTGGACCAGGCAAAAATTTTCAATCTCATGCAAGATCTCAGTGAATTGAAACAGGGTAATATGACGGTCACAGCCGTTTTCAACAAACTTTCGTCTCTGTGGAACAATCTCGAGGCGGCCGAGGAGAAGCTCGTGGGACCGGAGTCCACCCTCAAACAATACAGATCTATCAAAGATAGGGAGAAAGCTACACGCTTTCTCCTCATTTTGAACGAGACTTACCTCGGATTTTGCTCGCAGATCCTCGCCATGGATCCTATGCCGCCGATTGGGCGGATTTTTCAATTGGCCGTGCAGGAAGAGAGTCAGCGACACACGACGTCGCCGGACCACACCAGAAGCGGCGAAAGCATCGCACTCGCAGCGCTCGGTGATCGGCGAGACGCGGCCTCCAGAACCCTAAACCTAGATCGCGAGAGAGAGAGACGAGCGGCGAAACTAGGGTTCACCGAAGAATCCAGGGTATTTAAATCAGACCGGATGGACGGCCAGGATCTGTCCCGAGGATCGGACGGCTTGCAAGCTTTTGATCGCTCGATCGGATCCAACGGTGGACAGCTACTCGCGTCAAAAGGATCGGACGGCCAGATCTTCGCTGCAATCAAAGGAATGGACGGTCAGATGCTTGCCACGTCATCAAGAAATTTTGGAAGAAATTTTAAAGGCAAGAATAAATTATTTTGTGATTACTGCAAACGTACTAATCACTCAATTGATAATTGCTGGAAGTTGCACGGAAAGCCTGGTGAAAAAGAAAAAAGGATTTCATCAGCTTACCAAGTTACCGGGCCGACCGGTAAAAAATTTGACCAGCCCATCTCATATAGTCAGTACAATCAGTTGATGGAGGCAATTCAAAAAATGGACACAACCAACAGAGGAGCAAGTTTTTCAGGTATTATTCATTGCTTGATTAATTCAATATCCAGAAAGACATGGATAATTGATTCAGGGGCAAGCGACCATATTATATGTGACAGGGGATTTTTCTCAAGTACAAATGACAGATTGAATTTCCCTATTTCTGTGCAATTGCCCAACGGGAATATTACTCATGTTCATGAAACAGGGACAGTCAATCTCAGCTCACAAATTACTCTTAGAATTGTTCTTTATGTCCCAGAATTCCAATTTAACCTGATTTCTGTGTCCAAAGCTTGTCAAGAAAATTCATGCCAAGTCTTTTTCAATCTTTTTGACGCATGTTTCTTTCAGGACCTTTCGACTGGGAAACCGATGGGCTTGGGTAGTCTCTCGAAGGTCTATTTTTCTAGAATAGTTTTTCAAGTAATTTTCCCTGCAATTATTTGAATAAGTCATCATTGTGTAACCTGACTACCAATGATAGAAATTCCATTATGCATTTGAGATTGGGCCACAGTGCTTCTTTTCCCTATTCACATTGTCATATATGTCCTCTTGCTAAACAATCCCGTTCACCTTTTCCGTCTAGTAATACTCGAACTAGTGAGATTTTTTCATTAATTCATGTGGATATCTGGGGACCATACCACACATTAAATCATGACGAGTCTCGATATTTTCTCACTATAGTCGATGATTACTCTCGTGCTACTTGGACCTTCTTGATGCAATCTAAAAATTAGACATATTCTCATTTGAAGAGCTTTATCTCACTCTCAAAGAATCAGTTTGGCAAATCCATACAACGGATCCGTTCCGATAATGGGAGAGAATTCTTCAGCCATGATTGCTCCTCGCTATTTAATACACATGGCATACAACATGAAAGCTCATGTGTCTATTCACCACAACAAAATGGCGTGGTGGAACGGAAACATCGTCATCTATTAGAAGTCGCACGAGCCTTAAAGTTTCAAGCATCAGTTCCAGACAATTATTGGGGAGATTGTGTGGTCACAGCCACTTACCTAATCAACCGAATGCCAACTCAGATTCTTAAAGGGAAAACTCCTTTTGAGTTACTATTTGGGAAGAAACCAGAACTCCAGCATCTCAAGGTCTTCGGATGTCTTTGTTTTGTTGCAACAGTGGGGCCAAGAGATAAATTCAGTCCACGTGCTAGGAAATGCATCTTCATGGGATATCCCAATTTGAAAAAGGGATATCGGGTTCTTGACATTTCCACAAAGGAATTTCTGGTAAGTCGTGACGTCATCTTTCGTGAAGATGTTTTTCCCTTTTCTGAGCAGACAACTTCAGATGCAAACACAGGAATGACAGCTCCTTCCCATAGCGTTTTATCTGATGAAACAGTGCCTCAAGGTCATGCCTATATACCCATGGAAGAATCAAGGTACATTCCTTCCACTGATTCAATTCTTCCAGTATCAACACCAACACCTGTTGAGAGCACCGATCGCTCAGAAGAAAATTTAGAATCACGACTCGAAGATTCCCATGATGCTGAAGAAAATCAGCATATAGAGTCGGAACCTACCAGTGTGACAAATACAGACATGACTCCCCCAAGGCGTTCTGGTCGCACCACACGACCTCCTACCTGGACTAAAGACTATATCTGTGCAACTCATTCTCCAGGTACTCAATATCCGAGTCTCATCATATGTTTCCTTTCATAGATTATCACGGGAACATAGATGTTGCATTAGTCGCCTATCGAAGAACAGAGAGCCATCTAGTTATGATGAGGCATCCATTAAACCAAAATGGCAACGAGGCCATGAAAGCGGAACTTCAAGCCTTGATTGAGAATAAAACATGGGATCTTGCTTCATTACCCCCTGGTCGCAAGCCAATTGGCTGCAAATGGGTCTACAAGATCAAATATCGTCTTTGATGGTTCCGTTGAAAGATACAAGGCATGGTTGGTTGCCAAGGATTCATACAAAAGGAAGGCTTTGAGTACCACGAGACTTTTTCTCCGGTTGCTACCGATGTCACGGTTCGTTCTTTTTGTCTCGTTCTGCTATTAATAATTGGAATCTACATCAAATGGATGTACATAATGCCTTCTTGCAGGGGATCTTGATGAGGAAATTTATATGGACATTCCTCAAGGCTTATGGAGACAGGGGGAGAATAGAGTATGTCGTCTCCGCAAATCCCTCTACGGATTGAAGCAAGCATGCAGACAATGGTATTCCAAATTTGCAAATGCTCTGATAACAGCAGGCTTCAAGCAGTCTAAGCATGACTATGCTTTATTCACACGAACTAAAGGTATGTCATCCATTTATTTAATGATATATGTCGATGACATACTTCTTATGGGAAATGATAAGGCTGCCAAAGACAATTTCAAGGATTATTTACATGCTACCTTTCACATTAAAGACTTAGGAGCACCTAAATATTTTCTTGGAATTGAAATTGCTCGATCTGATCAAGGAATCTCTCTTAGTCAACGAAAGTTTGTCTTAGAAATTATATCGGAAGCAGGCCTATCAGGTTGCAGACCAGCTGTGATTCCTATTGAGCAGAACACTAAGTTGACTACTGCAGAATATGATAGGGATGTATCACAGAATGATGATCCCATACTCAAAGATCCATCAGGTTATCAAAGACTTGTCGGGAAGCTCATATACCTGACCATGACTAGACTCGACATCTCTTATGCGTCATGAGACCCTTAGTCAGTTCATGCACAGTCCAAAGCGATCTCATTTGGAAGCTGCATTGAAGGTTGTGAAGTACTTGAAAAGGTGTCCAGGACTTGGAATTCTTCTATCCAAACAGTGTGACATGAAGATGAGAGCATACTGTGATGCTGATTATGCTACATGCCCTACTAGTCGAAGATCAGTCACTGGATACTGCATCAAATTAGGGGATTCGCTCCTCTCATGGAAGACCAAGAAACAACCTACCGTATCCTTGTCTTCGGCCGAAGCTGAGTATCGATCTATGGCAAAAACTACTTGTCAAGTGGTGTGGATACGAGGATTGCTTAAGGACCTCGGAATACAAGTACAAGGAGCGACAAAATTATTCTATGACAATGATGCAGCTCTCAAATTGGCAGCAAACCCTATAGTGCACGAGAGGACTAAGCACATAGAAGTAGACTGTCACTTCACACGAGACAAGATTCAAGAAGGTGTAATTGAGACAGAAGGAATTGGCACAGCAGAGCAGCCAGCAGACATCTTCACCAAACCCCTATGTCATCGACAACATGCATATCTACTAAGCAAGCTAGGCGTCTTGGATGTCTACAAGCCACCAGCTTGAGGGGGAGTGTTAGAAGATATGCAATATTCTCTTTGGAGATTGTAATTTGATCTGATTGTGTACATATCAATTAGAGATTAGATACACGTCTAGATTGATACATAGGATTCTTTATTTCCATTAATTGTACATCTCTAGCTCTATTTACATAGGATCTGTACAGATTACATTTCAATTGAGGAAATACAGAAAACCTTCGCTCCTTCCTCGATCGCTCCTTCTTCACCTTCGGTTTCTTTCACAATCGGAGCTATCGCTAAGGAACTTTATCGTGGGAGCAAGTGTTGTAAGCTGCTTTAAATCACGTGGGCTAAGATATTTTTAATTCTTTTATAAGATTAAATTATTTCGTAAAAAATTATGAAACTAAACATCATATAAGTCATTAGGTATAAGTGGGAGCTAGGAAATACTAACGGTGTAATATACCTTTATCGTTTAATTTATAATATGACTGTTTATTACTCTTTTCGTGGACATAAGTAAATCCCGATCGAATTATGCCAATTGAGCATTCGATTCATTTTTTTGTTCTATCAATGTTATCATTCGATTACTTGTTTTCGCAACACCAAATTATTCACTAGTTTCTTCTATGATGATTCGTTGATGAAACAAACATCATCTCATTTTATTCTAATTGAACGAATCATCATGGAAGAAACTAAATATCGTGCACAGGGATGATGTCACGTCGTTTTTACACAAATCCGTTCGGTGAGTAACATGTGTCAAATTTGGGCCCACCGTAAGAACTTTGAAAACGCCTCAAGCCAATCATGTTCTCTCTGCGGCTCTTTTGACTTCGACGAGCCTTCGGAGTGGCGGCGGCGAAGAAGGAAAATTAAGAGGGGACCGTTTGTTTCGAAAGGAAACGATGGGAAAATTCTCTTGCTTGCGAGGGCTTAATTTCCTAGAAAAGCACTCCGTCGCAACGCAACGCGACGCAACGCAAGAAGTCACGATGAACAGCTGGGAAAAGTAGCTGAAAGAGACATTGTTACGGATCGAGCCCAGCAAAAGAAGGGAAAGGGGAAACAAAAAACAAAGAAGCTTCGATTACACCGTTGAACTCGTCCGGTGCTGCGACGAGGGGAGGATCCGGAGGCAGTTCTTTTGAGTGGACGGTGAGGTTGAGGCTGGCGGTGGTCGGAGGATGAGGCGAAGACGGACTTGATCATGGATTGGGCCGCGACGAGAACGACGGAGAGGGAAAGGGAGGAGTGCCTGGAGAGAGGGAGCTTGGAATCTGGTGGCCCCGCAGGCCTGGGTGGCCTGGGGTGGGACGAGAGAGAGAGGGAAGGAGTGCGATGGGCATGTGAAATGTGGACAGGGGTCGACGGCTGAGGTGGTGGAGAGAGAGAGAGAGAGAGAGAAGAAGGTCCTTTTTGGGCTAAATAACGACAAAAAAAAGAAAAGGTTATTCTTTCTTAAATCTGTCGAGTTAGCCGATGTTTCTTACAGATGAGCCGAAATACGACACATGTCGTTTAGGATTGGCGTAAGAATAAAGTGGTACCGCTTGTGGGCGAGACAGCGGACGGTGGCCCTCGCAGGAGCATCATATGGATCTTGAGATACTCGTTGGGCTCGGCGAGAGTAGCCGGTGTCTTGTCTTGTCTCTTCGGTCAATTTATTTATTTTTATTTTTTTTACAACTCTCGCAAGAAAATATTGAGTGCATTTAATATGTCATATAAGATGATACAATAAATCACTCAAAAATTGACATGTATCAACCCAGACCCCATGCTAGATTATTCAAAATTTCTAAACGATTCTCTCTCATCCTGTCAAAGTATATCTTCTATAACCCTATGGTTGATGGGAATAAAACCTTATGGAAGCCGGGAAAAAATCAATGGTAATCAAACCCTACAGAAGCCGGGAATAAAAACCCACGGTTGATGGATGTAGTAAAGGGCATACAAAAAAACCAATTCAAAGTAACGTACTATACTAAATGGTTAAAATGTGAAAATAACCTCAAAAATCTCTTTAAAAAATGGATACGGACACCTAGTGTGTTAAAACTTTAGTATGGAGAGACACTTAAGTGCCAAAAGATCGAAAATGTACACTTAAATTCTAAAATCGGAGCAAAATGGATAAATTAAATGCCAACAGTGAAAATCCAATCAAAATATTAACGTGGTGTTCTTCGAGCAAGACAAATGCAAGCGACGTTGTTTTGTATAATAATGTGACTAGATAAGTAAAAACGACATCGTTTTAGCACATTAACATTGTTAAATAAACCAAAAAATGATATCCTTTTGCCTCGGATTAAAATTTTAAATTTTAAATAAATAAGAGAGGGGAGGAGAGAAAGGGAAGAGAGAGAGGGGGGGGGGGTGGTGGGCGGGGTTTGGGGTTAAGAAGATTGCGGAACGGCGAACGCATTTTGCCTGCGAGAGACGTCGTCTGGGTTGCCGCGTATTCTGGCCGAGACTTCAGCCACAAATTGCAAAGATGAAAAAGAAAGGATGGAAGTCAAAGCGGGACCCTCTGATTTTGTGGATGGTATTTCAGCTAGCCGCTCCCATTGAGACTTCCGATGTCATCTCTTATTAGTTACAAAGTTGTTGAAGACTTGTTGTATATTAGCAAGTCCAGTGTACTGAGGGTATCTTAAATTTTGAAGATATGTGTGTTCTTAAATATAGAGGACATGAAAGGAGGAGTAGGTTATTGTAACAACCTTAAATGCCTAGTAGCATATGGCATCTTTCAGGCTGGATGAAGTCGAAGGATGAACCATTCATGTTGAATTTATCCAAGCTATTAGAGTTGTTGATGGCAATATCCATCCTCCAAAAAGTCCTCAAACAAATGACGAACTAAGAGGATACACATAATGAGAAGGTGGTGGTTAACAAATAGGATATTATCATGGTCAAGTCAATAATTGGTAGGTTATTGTGTATCATGACGTCATTGGCTAATGATATAGATTGCTATGTATCATTCTATTGATTCTTTTATCAAACTGTATGTTTAATGTCGTTACATCATTGTCGTTATGTCTAACTTCATTCAAAGTTAATTAGAAATATGGTCAAGGTGGATTATGAATTTTTTCCTTACCTTGACATCATCAATAGTATGTGATTCATGCCAATTCAGTCCCTTTGTGCTTAGCATTTTTCTCACGATTTTGTTCTTCACATTCTTGATTGTAAATATGGTCACTCGTCTTAAAAACTTGGTCCTTCTTCCTCATATCAGAAGTTGCGTGCTTACCTCTGGAAATATAAGTTATGCAATAAATAAAAAACTATTTCTTTTACAAGGCTAGGCGTACATACCGATGAGACCGAAAGATCAATCGATGGATTACAAATTCTTTACTTTTCTAGGGAAAACAAAAAAATCACCCGGCATCAATAAAGAATTCAATATACTTGTACAACGAAAAAAATCGAGTTAAACTAGTGTTGCTACTGTTCTGTTGGCACGATTTTTGTCACGAGCTTCTTGCTTTTCAATCCCAAGTACCTGAAGATTGGCATATCTGGGACGGGGATGCACTTGACGACCCAACCGATAGGCCAAGACGCAGCTGCAATCCCTACACATGCGCCCCATTGCCCCCAGCTCAACCTCTCTGTGTCGGCGAACCGCTTTAGGAACTCAACCATCACCACCTGGAGGACCACCGTCACGAAAATGATCCCAAGGAACAGTTTGTTCTTGTGTATGCCCTCGAACACGTTCCTTTTCTCAAGCTTCCGCGCATTGAACTCGTTGAAGACCTGGCACAGGACGAACGTGTTGAATATCAGTGTCCGCTTCACCGCCTCATCCACGCCGAAGATCGATTCGCCCTTGAACTGTAGAGTGAGGAGGACGGCCATTTGGTATGTTGCTTGGGCCACAATGTTCCTCCACATGACATTGGTTATGAGCGGCTCAATCCGTCCCACTGGGGGCTTCTCCATGAGCTCCCTAGTGGGCCGCTCCGTGGCCAGCGCAAGGGCGCCGAGTGTATCCATGATCAGGTTCACCCACAAGAGCTGGACAGCCGTCAGGGGGACATCGCCGGAAGAGACAGCGGCCACAAAGTTGATCACAAGGGCGGCAACGTTCACCGTGAGCTGGAATTGGATGAACTTCTGGATGTTATTGTAGACGCATCGACCCCATCGCAGCACCGTCGCCACGAGGCGAAGTTGTCATCGAGGATTACGATGTCAGAGCTCTCTTTGGCGACCTCGGTGCCTTGGATGCCCATTGAAAGCCCGATGTCAGCTTCCTTGAGGGCTGGTGCATCGTTTGTGCCATCCCCTGTGACAGCAACCACGTGGCCTTTCGCCGGGCATTGAACCATCGGAGCTTATCAAAAGGCGAGGATCTTGCCATGACCCGGATTTTCTCAACTCTCCGAAGCCTCTCCTCGGGTGTGTAATTGCGAAAATCAGCTCCTTCCACAATGGCTTCGTTGGAGGCATCGTCCGGGCTCCGAGAATCCCACACTCCGCGGCTATGGCCTTTGCGGTGAAGATGTTGTCTCCGTTATCATCTTGATGTTCACTCCCCGTCCCGACAAGCTTGGACCGCACTCTTCACACCGGGACGGCATGGGTCCTTAATACCGACAAGTCCCGCATGTCGAGGCTGTCCTCTTCAATCTTCTTCCCGTCTTCTCTTTCCAGGATGGCTTCCTCGGAGACTTGTCTATGAGCGAGAGCGATGCACCTAAGGCTGCTCGCTGCCATCCCCTGAATAATCTGCTCGAATCTCGCCCTTTCATCTTCATCCAAATCTTTCACTATCCCCAACCCGTCGTAGAAGCTCGAGCATTTTGCCAATACCATCTCTGCCGCACCTTTCCAGTGCACATGGAATGTGTTGTCCAAGCTCTTCCTTATTAGGACACCACTTCTCTTCTTCTGTGAGTTGAAGGCTTCGACTTGGAAGACTTCACAGCTCTTCTTTGTCTCCTCCATGTCCATGCTCAATTGCAACACCGCCCAAGAGAGAATCGCTTTCTCGATTGGGACTACCGGAGAACTCGTACTCCGATCCCAAAGACGACCGTAGACACCGCCCATGGTGTTCGAGCAACCCCATCCTGAATCAAATCCAAGACAAACCGGAGACGAGAGGAGCAGGTGTTTTTCGCACAGAGTCTTGGCCGACCCAGAATTTTGTCACCTTCATCCGGTTCATAGTGAGAGTGCCAGTCTTGTCGGTGCAAATAGTGGTGGCTGACCCCATGGTTTCACAGGCCGAAAGCTTCCTCACCATCGCCTGATCTGCCATCATCCTCTTCATCGAATAAGCAAGAGTGAGGGTTACCGCAAGTGGCAAGCCTTCAGGAATCGCGACCACCACGATTGTCACTGCAGCTGCAATGATGCCCACCACGGAGTTTATGATATCGTTACCTGTGGTTTGACCTGCAATGAATTCCCGGTTCCCATTCTCGTCGTGTGTGTTTCCGGTGAAATAGCGAATCAGCAGGACCACAAGAACCAGGAAAGCAACTGCCAAGCCTACTTTGCCAATCGACGAGGTAAGCTTGTTGAGCCGAGCCTGTAAAGGGGTCTGCTCACTGTTGTCGCGGTTGATTGAGCTCATCATCTCACCCCATGTCGTGCTCATGCCCACGGATGTAACCAGCATCCGAGCAAACCCATCAGCAATCTTTGTTCCCGAGAACAGGAATGGATTCTCCTTGCGGTTCACTTCTACGTGATCACTCTCCCCGGTCATGCTTGATTCATCAACCTAAATTGAGAACACAAACGTCGCACGTGGTTTAGGGACGCTAGGACAACACGATACGAAGCGTTCTGGTCTTCACTTGAGGCAAGGAAAATGAAAAGTGAACAAATAGGTAATAAGAACAAATGAATTACGTTTTAACAGTAGAATTTTTTAACAGAGTTTTTCTACTATAACTAGAATTACGAATAAAAACCATTCCTTATCATTTTTGTCATAGAATCAAGATTTTTAAAATGACAGACTGCCCAGTCAAGCAGAATATGATACACTTCTACAATTTTTTGGACTAACTACTCATGCTCGAAAATGGTAATAATAATACTACGTATGTTTCTGAACATGAGTTAATATGCAAATTTAATGCGTCAAACCAGTACAAATTGTCAGCCATACCTGCAAGGAATGCCCGTCCAGGAACAGCCCATCTGCTGGAACTTGATCGCCGGTCTTCAAACAAACAACATCTCCAACGACGATCTCAAATATGGAAATCTGCTGCCGCCGACCCTTCCTTATCACATCAATGAGAATATTATCGCTCACGCGAGATAATTTTTCAAACTGCCGGTTTTGGCGGTAATTGCTCCCAGCGGACACGGCGATCACAAGGAACACCGCCACGAATATGCTGCCACCATCATACCACCCTTCCTTGACCCCATTCTCCTTGATGCCGAACCCGAGCGAAAGCCCGGCACAAACAAGAAGAATCATGATTGTGAGGTCCTTGAAAGCCTCGACCACGAAGTGGAAGAAGCCCTTGGCAGGCGGCTTCTTGTATGAGTTGATGCCAAATGCATTTTGCCGGCGAGAGATGTCATCTGGGTTGCCGCTTATTCCGGCCGAGACATCAGTTTCAAGTGCCAAGGCCACTTTCTGGACCCTGCCGAATTCCTGGAGGTGGCAGAGGTCCTTGTCCTTGACCAGACTGGTGAGCTGTGACTGATCAATGTTGAAGGAGCTGGGGTGATCAGAGAGATCGTGGATGAGAATCGAAGTGTGAGAAGGAGATTTTCGTGGGGACAACTTGTTGGTTTTCTTTGCGGAGGTAGTGATGGCTCGGGAGCAATATATGGTCACGAAGGCTAGACGCCATCGCTCGGCAATCTTTCGCATAGCGCTAGGCAAGTTGAGAGAGACCTCGTAGCGGACATAGTCGCCACGGAGAATGCTGGTCATGGCTGGGAAGGGACACTCGGGCTCTGGTGAGTCCTCCAATGAGGTATCGCACAGTGCAAATGGCAAGACACGGGAAAAGCTCTGATGTTGTTGGTGTTTGGTTTAGCCGCTCAAAAGGGCAATTTTGGAATTTGTGAAGTGATGTTGGGAGACGATGCCCGTCGATCGCATATCTTTTATAGGACTAGAGGTTGAGCTAATTTGCGCAAGGAATTAAGCGACTTTTTTTTACTTGCGCGGCGCGCTGTCGCGTTTTTTGACGATGACGAAACACGAGTTTTCTGTTTCGTGGTCGAAACGAAACACGAATTAACTTCGTGCTTTTTCGTCTTATCATATCCTGGGAGCCGTCGTCAGATTTACAGCGAAATTGAGGGCCGTGGGACGTGGATTCTGCTGACGGGTTTCTGCGAAAGTGGAGAACCACGTTTCTGGTGACGTGGAGTCAACCAAAGGTCAAAACATATGCAGGTCCGGGATGCCCAATGCTGCGTTTGCTCCTTTTAGTGGGTTTGCAATCAAGTCCTCCGACATCGTCTTGGTCTCCGAAACTTCAGACATCGTCCTTCACATTCGTTCGAGGGACTTTTCCTTCGTTGCTCGTTTCATTTCCTGTATTCCTTGTTCCATCATGTGATTGGTAGATTATAAATACAAATATCACCCACACTCATTCTGTTTTGATTTTATTCTTTTGTTCAATTTGATTGTGGATGATGTCCGTATATATAATTCGCAGATTAAAGATTTAGGTAAAAGAACTTTCCTCTCTCCAGTACGGGGTGGAGGAAAGCACGGCCGTCTGATGCACACGTGACAAATCTTAGAGCGAGCGTCATACATTGGGCCCAGCTAAAGCTTACTCTGTTCATGTCAATTCTTATTCCGCGTTTAATTAAAATACAAGATAAATCTACGGGATAATACGATCATAACAGAACAGATGATGGCAATGTGTTTTTGGGGTTTTGGTATGATGAAATGACCATATTTTCACAAATGACGTTACGGTTCAAATAGTGTTTATTAATTAAACAGATCCATAATTTTGTGCAAACTATATAATTTTATGAAATGATATCAAATTAGATAGTAATTGGAAATTTTGCTGGCAAGCAATGTTGTGAGCCCCACACTCGGAATTGTCATTCGACAAGCGTAGGTAAATATCATGATTGGAAGGCCTCATCTCGAGGTTAGTAATTGATCATTTGGTGCGAGCGAGGGTTAGCATTGCACATGAGCAACGTCGAAGAGATCTGGATGAAATGGAGAGACATAAAAGAGTCATATGTGATTATAGTGAATTCGAATGCCAAGTGACAGATGATGCATTTAAGGTTGGATCGAGTTTTACGAGGATGAACAATATATGGAGGTAGTAACGAAGCTATTAGAGCTCTCGTTGGCAAGACCCATCCTCCAAAAGTCAAATATGATCCATCGAGCTAAGACGATACACACAATGAGACGATTAAGGCGGTTAACGAACAGGACATTGGTATGGGAGAATCTAGGTTTAGTCAAATCAATACGTGCATTTTTTTGGGTATCTCTTTCCACGGCCGCGAAAAGTGCAGCGTTCAAATTCGTATGGAGTGGTGATGGATACAAAGATCATGGATTTCATTGTAAGGTATGCTCTTTTATACACACCCGGGAGCTGAAAAAGAGGGCGGTCATTTGTGCGAGGTTGTAAGGTATGCCTTTTTCTTTTACCTGACGCGGGGACCTACAGCTCTTTCTGCTTTCTGGTCTTCGAAATCGAGGGACGATGGAGGAAGGTGTTCTCTGCTGACGGGTTTCCCCGAAACGAACCCCCGACGCCGCGTAGTTTCTCGTAGACGCTCTGCAATTATTTCTCCGACACCATCGGGAGCATCCCATGCCAGATATCATCGTTATCATTCTTTTGCTAAAGAGGAATCCGATACCCTGGCCTTTAAGTCCCACCGTCCCAAAAACACGGTTAACGTCATATTTTCTCCCATATCTCCTTCAATCAATTAATGGGTAGATGATGAATATAAACATTGCTCCCATTTGTTTCTTGAAAGAATGGATCCCGCATAAAAATTTATAATTATTTGTTATTTAATTTTTTGTGATTTAAAATAAATTGTTATTCTCATGATAAATTAAAAACTGTCACCAATTTTTTCTCCACTGCTGAAACTTACTCTGCAGGTATCGGTTCTTACTTCGAAGCATTGGGGCAATGGTTCCGGGAATCCCCACGTACTTGCCAGGATCTTTCCTTAGGCTCTGCGAAAGACAAAGTGAAATGGAAAGAGGCGTGAAATGGACAGATTGGCTAGGGAAAAGTGATTCCCTCCGAAGGAGATGGAATCTTAAAAAGTAGTGTGCGAGAAATTCCGATGGAAACTAAAGACAAATTAGGGCCCTTTGGTTCGTGGGCAATTTCTTACTCTCTCGTTTTGATGAAAATGGAAGATGAAAATTGTCGGGAATAGCGGATCTCCGAAAAACCGGATTCGACACAAAATCGAACCCTTAAATCAATGCGGAAGACGAAGCCCGGAAAATCACGTATCACCGATCGTAAAACACACCATGGATTCGAGCGTACCTTGTTAACCATAGATTAAGCACCAACGCCGATAGAGGAAGAGAAACTAGGCCCTGTTCAATCCGAGGAAGCAAAATCCTTCGAGCGCTTCACTGTTTTCCTTTTTGCTTTGAAGAAAACGAGAGAGAGAGGGAGAGTACGTTGAGAGAAAAATGTACATCTTTTTTCTAAAACAAAAAATGTGTGTTTTTCTCTCTCTCTCCTCCCTTTTATACCTCTCTCCTTCCACGGGCCCTATTCCCGTGGGCCGGGCTTTCTGGGCCCAACTTGGGCGGACGGGCCTTAAGCCCAATACTAATAAAGCCTTCATCTCCCACTCGCACATGGTGAGCCGAATAGGATTCTCTTTACCTCTCTTCAACATTCATACCGGTGAATAATCCGTGTGACCAGTATACTTTGAGAGCTCGTTATTATACATCTGTTAGGAATATATAGCAGCTCATAATAGGCGTCACACTTCGAGTAGATTTAGTATGCAGTACCCTAGATCGATCGATCACATTTTGTATCTCTCTTGATCTCTTTTAAACAATGATATATATATATATATATATATATATATATATATATATATATATATATATATATATATATATATATATATATATATATATATATATATCGTATTCACAATTATAATTATCACAAAAACAGTCATAATTGGTCGACCAGGTGAATACAAGACCACAATGTGATTCTCAAAAATCGATATTCCTCTTTCCTTCAAACTCTCAATTTCAGTCAAGCTTGCTTTTCTAGAAATGCCCCATTAGATCGAATCATCTCATGACCATTGGCAACACCTTAAGATAGCAAACACTAAATAGAAATCTTGAGAATAAGTAAGAGTCTTGAGGGGACTAAAAATTGAGGAACTATTTTCCTCAAGAGTCTCACACGTCATAAAAGTTGAGATCAAACTTTTTGCCACTCTTGTTGGTCGTCTCATGCATACGTAGTATGAAATACGTATTACGGTATTAACTCCTTTCCCATGGAGCGTATGTCTACACTTTTCAATATCGTACAGATGATAGTTCAGACATACCTAATGTCTAACTTGAGTTCACGTATCTACTCAATCACAAAATTCATCAGAACTCACATCTGGCATCATAGACAGATAAAGTAAAATATGTGGGTTATTTTACTTTCGGATATATTTAGTATTATGTCATCATCTTAACACTCAGTTAAGGCGACATACGTATTTTAAGCTTGAGCTCTCGATTATCACCTAAATAATAAGCTTAAAAACAGTATCATCTCTATTTATCACATAGTAAACAGAGGCGATTACCCGTGTGAGTGGGCTAATCTTATATCTGTCCGACATACTTCTCAACTTAAAATAATGCACTGAGCATTAAGATGCATAAAGATCATACAAAGATTCATAGGTATTAATAATGAAAAAACACAAGTTCATTGATGTGAACAACTCAGGGAAATTACAATATCCAGTACATCAGACTCTACGCAATCCTAGAGATTTTACATGACCACAAAATACATCTCTTGGTATTGCCTTTGTCATAGGATCTGCTACCATTCTATGCGTAGATATGTACTGTAAGTTCACATCCTTTCGTGCAACCATATCTTTCACAAAGTTATACTTGGTATCTATATGTTTGGTCTTGCTATGATATTTTGGATCTTTGGTGTACGCTATAGCTGCTTGGCTATCACAGTTAACCAATAATGGATTTGCAGCTTTCTCAATAACACCTAAATGATCCAAAAATCTCTTAAGCCAAACTCCTTCTTGTACCGCTGCTGATAATGCCACAAACTCAGCTTCCATCATGGACAAGGCTATACACGTTTGCTTCTTACTGCTCCATGATATGGCACCATTGTTCAGTAAGAAAGCAAATCCAGATGTAGATTTCCTTTAATCTAAATCTCCTTCCCAATCAACATCTGAATAGCCTTCAAGTCGCAGATCCTTTACTTGGTAATTCAACTTGAAATCAGCAGTTCCCTTCAGATACCTCAGTATTCTCTTGACGGCTTTCCAATGTGCTGGACCTGGATTGGATTGGTATCTACTCACCATTCCAACTGCAAAACATATGTCGGGTCTTGTACACATCATAACATACATCAAGCTCCCAACAGCACTAGCATAAGGAACATGTTTCATTTGTTCATTCTCTTGTGGAGTCCCTGGACACAGTCTATGGCTCAATCCTTCACCTTTTGCAATAGGAGTGTCCATGGGTTTACAGTCTTACATACAAAATCGTTCAAGAACCTTATTTATATAGGTTTCTTGCGAAAGAGACAACGATCTCTTCGAACGATCTCTTGAAATCTTAACTCCAAGAATGTATGCAGCCTCACCCATATCCTTCATCTCAAAGTTGGAAGACAACCAACTCTTGACAATCTTAACAAACTCCATATTGCTTCCGGTAATAAGTATATCATCAACATATAATGATATGATCACAAATTGATCATTGGATCTTTTGATATATACACAATGATCATCATCAATCATCGTAAAATCATATGCCATTATGGTATTATGAAAACGTATATATTATTGTCTTGATGACTGCTTAAGACCATATATCGACCTCAAAAGTCGACATACTTTTTCTTCTTGGCCTTTCACTATGAAACCAGCAGGTTGTTCCATATATATTTCTTCCTCTAATTCTCCATTGAGGAAAACAGTCTTTACATCCATCTGATGTAACTCAAGATCCAGACTAGCCATTATTGCCAGAATAATGTGAATCGAGGTAAATCTCACTACAGGAGAAAACGTATTTTCATAATCAATTCCTTCCTATTGATTATACCCCTTCGCCACAAGGCGAGCCTTATGTATTTCTATCGAGCCATCAGTCTTTCGCTTTATTTTGAGAACCTACTTATTCCCAATAGCTCTGCGTCCTTTTGGAAGATCAACCAGTTCCCAGACTTGGTTTGATTTCATTGACTCCATTTCCTCTTCCATTGCATGAATCCATTTTTTCTTACTAGGGCAATTCAGAGCCTCATTGATATTTCTTGGCTCATCCTCATCTTGTGGAGCAACCATAAAAGTTTCCCCTTCAATGTCAAAACGTCGACGGGGAATACTTTGGCGACTTGTTCGCCGTATGGGAGATTGTACACTTTGCACATCATTTTCTATTATGCTCCCACTTGGATGAACTCCACTAATATCATTATCTTAATCCAAGGTCTCAAATAGGGAGTGATCTTCCCTTATTTCGCCATTCTTAGGAAACTCATCTTCTAAGAATGTGACATCTCGTGATTCAAATTCAGTTATACTCCCACTTTCCTGCTCACCAATGAACACATACCCTTTCGAGTGTTCCGAGTATCTTATGAAAATACTCTTCTTTCTCTGGGACCCAATTTCCCAAACTTGTGAGAGGACTCATGTGTATAGGCAGCACAACCCCATGGCTTAAGAAAACTTAAGTCCGGTTTTCTACATGTCCATAACTCATATGGAGTGGAAATAACTGATTTGCAAGGCACCCGGTTAAGTATATACGCAGCAGTTAACAATGCATCACTCCAAAAGGTGATAGGTAAGTTAGCATGCGCCATCATGGACCTAACCATTTCCAATAGGGTTCTGTTTCTTCTCTCCGCAACACCATTTTGTTGAGGAGTATATGGAATAGACAACTGTCTTTCTATTCCTTTTTCATCACATAATTTTCTGAACTCATCAGATAAATATTCTCGACCTCGATCGGATCTCAATGCTTTTATTTTCTTGTCTAATTGATTCTCTACTAGGTTCATAAACCTTTAGAAACAACTTATTGCTTCAGATTTATGAGAAATCAAATAGTGTGGCATCCCGGAAATTCAAAGCCGAGCCTTAAGGTGTGTTAAATGTCTTTAGTTAGGTGATAGAATTTTATGGCTTATGCTTTAGCCAATTTATCTTTTAATTTGATGAATTTTGCTTGTGTTGTGGAAATTTAAATTTAAAAGCTTGGCCATATGATTTAAATTTCAATAATTAAAAATATCCCAAGACTTTGGCCAAGGTGGAAAATTGGAATTCAAAAATATTATAGAAGAAATTTCAAAAAAAAAAAAAGGAAAAAGGGATCGAAAATTCGAATGGGCCTTGGGCCCATTAGCCTAAAGCTTGGTGGGCCAAGCTAGTCGGCCCATTAGGGCCCAAGAAGGAGCTCGACCAGCCCAAGGGGAATGGCCGGTTGGGCCTAAGCCCAAGCCCAATTTAAATTCAAAAACAAGAATTACAAGTGGCCAAAGGAAGAGCATGCATTGGTTGGTCATTAGGTGGATCAATCATTGCAAATGATGGGATTAAGGGATATAAAAGGGGTTAGGAGAGAGAAATGGCCGGTTGCTTGCTTCATTTCCGTCCAAAGAGAGAGGTGTGCGAGAGAGAGAGCTTGAGCGGGAGAGAGGAAGGACCGAGAGAGAGGAGGTGGAGCCGAGAGTTGCCGCCGCCCGTCCGCCGTACGTCCGCCTAGTCCGACCGCCGCACGCCGCCGTTCATCGCTGTTTGTTCATCTTGGAGGCAAGTGGGGTCCTTAACTTCTCTTGCATGTCTGTTTTGTTGGTTGCATGTTCGGTTTTAGGTGTGATTTGGGCGAAAAACCGAGGTAAGGGTTGGATGTGTTCAAGCTATGTGACTGTTTTCGTTTGGTTTGTGGTAGTCAGTATCTTAGTCGAGCTTGCATGTGTACTTGGAGTGCGATTTTGGCTTCGGTGTCTTCATGAAAGTTGAAGCTAACATCTTGTAGTATGACATACTCGAATTTCATGGAAAACGATGGTGATATGTGGGGTCAAAAGCTCTGTTATACGGAGACCTCAGATCTGCGAAATCTTCACTGACCTTTTGTTGATTTCTTGGTTGCATGTTGATTTCTGTTGGAGATCTCACTTTGTTGTCTTCTTGAAAGTTGTAGGAAACACCTTAAGCTACAACATACTCGAATATGAGGCAAAAAGAACAAGTATAACTTGGTGAATCGGTTAGATCTTGGAGATGGTTGATTCTGATGAGGTGTACCGAGACACCCGAGACTTCATGGGTTAAAATGGTGACCATAATCTGGGTATTTGACCTAGATCCCTTCACGAAACTTGTAACGGACACATTGTTACATAACATACTTAAATTTCAGAAGGAACGAAAGAGATTTGATGGGTGAAATCTAAGAATACGGAGAAGTGTGTTCTGGACGAAACGGTAGTGATTCCAGAAGTTTCGTAGGGCTATGGAAATTAATCTAAAAAGAATTTGGCCTAAAGTTCTTAATGAAAAAGGTACGAAAATGTGTTGGCTATCATCCTGTAAAGTTTCGTAATTTTTGGAGACCGAATGGATATTTTAATTTAAATTATTCGGAAACTGTGCAGTGGGTTTAAATCCGAGAATTTTAGGATGTTTTTGGAGGAAATTGTGAAATTATAAGAAATTCAATTTGGCCACGAATTTTATATAAAATTGTGATCCTATAAATGATTTGTGAATATTATGATTTTGGGAAAATCATGGATATTAAATATTTATTTATGAAAAATATAATAAAATAATAAAATATAATAAAATAATAATAAAATAATAAAATAATGAAATAATAAAATAAAATAGATTTTTGTTTGACCATGGATTCAATTCCATTTGTGTGGCACTTGTGTGATGAGGTCTTTGTATATGCATTAAGTTGAAATACTTATGTGATTAAGCTATGACATGTGCATGACATGTGAATTGAAATGCAAGTGTGATATGTTTGATGCCATGCCAAATTTCCATGATAAATTGAGATAAAAGATAAATGTGGATGAGAATGAGGTTGTGGTGGAGGATGTTGTCTGGTGGCCTGGTGGCGTAATTCCAGAGATTCCCTGGGAGTTTCAGGATGCCCGGAATGTGGGGGGCCGGAAGCCCTGTCGGAGGTTTCTGCCCGAAGGGAATGCCTCGTGATGCTAGTTGAGATGCGAGATGCCCGGAATGTGGGGGGCCGGAAGCCCAGTGGCCATGAGATGGCTGGAATGCTGGGATCCCTGTCGGAGGTTTCTGCCCGAAGGGATGATGATGATGGTGAATTTGATGATTTGAGAAAAGATAATGTGGGGATCAATTGATAAGTAGAAGTGGAAATTGATCTATGATATGATGTGATATGCACGGTGATGCATGGCTAATGATGATGTGATATGCATGGTGATGCATGGCTAATGATGATATGATGTGATATGCATGGTGATGCATGGCTAATGATGATGTGATATGCACGGTGATGCATGGCTAATGATGATATGATGTGATATGCACGGTGATGCATGGCTAATGATGATGTGATATGCATGGTGATGCATGGTTAATGATGATGTGATGATAATGATATATGAGATGCCATGATGATGATATATATGCTATGATGATGCATGAATACGCTTGACATCAAAAAGGTAAGTAATGCCTGCATTGTATGATGGTATGCATGGTGCACTGAGTTGTTATTGGATTTCCCTATCTCTTTGAGTGGTTGTACTCACCCCTTTTGGGGATAACATTTCAGATTAGCACTATGCCGCTACCCTCTTTGTTTCGCGTGGGGTATTTTACGGTCTACCGTCTGATGTTGAGGTGGAGTGTACGGAGATAGATTGTCCCTCTATTCCCGGACTGACTTACATCCGAGTGCGATCCTTAGTTATGTATGATATCGGCCTGGCTGGGGGCCCTGTCATACAAGAGTTCCTGTCTGTGCACGTTCGACGGGATGGAGCGATGCGAGGGATGCTGCCGCCACCACCACCCGACGCACTGGGTTGGGTGTGAGACCTACGCGCGAGGAGTAGGAGCTAGATCACTTTTTGATGTAGATAGTTGATGCTGGTGATGGGAGAGTTTTGTGTTCATGTGATGTTAGGGGTCGGAGTTCCTTTTTGAGATTTTAGGTGGGACATGGCAGAGTCTTAACCTTTCTGGTTTTTGTACCGACCCGAAGGAAACCCCATCTCACTATATGTATGTATGTAAGCAAAGCATCAACGTTATTTATAAAATTGTGTTGTTAGTTGGTGTGTATTTGTATCATGGGTTAGAAGGGAGATAGATGACGATGTGAATTTTGCTTCCGCTATGAGTCGCGCATGGGACCGCTTTAAAAAAAAAAAAAAAGAATGCCTGTAATCTGGCAAGGCTTAATTTAGCCAAGAGATAGAGATGGTAAAAGATGTAACACCGGCGCTGGTGACGACCTGCGAAGGGTTCGGGGTGTCACAAATAGACATATCCAAATCGAGTATAATCATCTATAAAGGTGATGAAATAAACAGCCCCATGCCTTCCTTTCACATTCATTGGACCACATACATCAAAATGGATTAAATGCAGAGGAAATTCAGCTCTTTTTCCTTTTCCAAATGGTTTCCTTGTCGTTTTCCCTTCTATGCTTACATATGGACAAATCGACTTTTTTAATATTGCCCAACAAGCCCTCTTTGGCTAGTCTATTCATACGCTGTTGGCCAATGTGACCAAGTCTAGCATGCCACACATTCACATCATTATCATATTTATTAGGAGACGTGAGAAGGGAATAATAAACATTAGCATTAACATAATCAATATCTAATACAATAAAACCATCCAGAAAATAACCACAACCATAGTAATTTGTATCCAAAAATAAATTCACACCTCTACTATAGAAGTTCATATTAAAACCTAATTTAACCAACACTAATACAGACACTAAATTCCGACGAATCTCCGAAGCATACAATACATCATGTAGGAATAAAGTGCGTCCACCACGCATATTCAGTTGGCATGTGCCAATTCCTTTCACTTCAGCTCTGGAGTTGTTTCCCACACAGATCCACTTAGTTCCAGTTGGTACTCATCGGAATTCCACGAAGGATCCTTTATCTTTCGCTACATGGTCTGTCGCTCCTGAATCCACAGTCCACAAAGGATTAGACTCAGTTAAGAACACAGAACTCAACACAAAAGCAAAGTTCTGAAAAGTACAAGGGGTGCATACCTTCTTTGGCTCACCACAGTCGCGAGCATAGTAACCCTTCTTGTCACAGTTGTAGCATTCACCCTTGTAAGCTTTTTCATGCGAGGACGCTTCCCTCTTCCATGTTGGTTAAATTTGGGTTTCTTCCCTGAAGGACCCGCTTCTTCCTTGCCTTTCCCCTTATCAAACCAGTTAGGGCGCTTGCGCTTGGAGCTCGAAGCTCCATTTGAGCTAGAATTAGCATGATAGAGTTCAAAGATCCGGCTTAGTCGCCAACAAAGGTCCTCTTCCAGCTCAAGATGACGCATTGCATCCTCAAAGGTTTTGATATTTTCATTATGAGTCAGGTGCACCTTCATATGCTCCCAACTCGAAGCAAGGAACGAATCACCGCTTGCACTTGCTGCTCATCCGTGAGGACATGGCCGGTATCTTTCAATTTCGTTATCATGTTTGACATCTTTCTAAGATGTTGCTTCATGGTATGACTATAAGGCTTCTTATAAGAGTCAAACCTAATAGTGAGCTGCCTTAATCTAGTCACCGAAGTATGACCAAATCTAGCTGCCAATGCCTGCCACATTTCCTTGGCATTGTCAAAACGCCGAAACTCTCGCATGACGTCATTTTCCATGCTGCTCAGCAACGTGATGCGAGCTAGAGAGTTCTTTCTTTTCCACGCAGAAAAAGCTTTTTTGTCTCTTTTGTGCTGTGCAGTGGTTCCCTCTTCAGGTTCTACCATGGTCAGGATAAGAGCCTCAAGTGCTTCTCGCTCTTCCAGCACATATTGGATTTTCATTTGCCAAATTTCATAGTTGTCTCCATTGAGCTTTTCACCTTTGTTCAGCTCGGCAACTATGCTCTTTGTGGCTGAAGCCATTGATCTGAACAAATCAGAAATATGGACGAATTATTAATGCCTATCATTTATGTATCCCTTTTTACATAGACCCATCATATTAATGAATAATTTCAAGTAAGGCTTCAGAATCAAAAGGTCACTACGTTTCCAATCATCCTCTAAAAATCCTAACTTAAAACTATCATCAATATAATTGTCTTATGCAAAATCAATTCTATGAAGTTACAAAAACTTCTAAAACTACCCTGACTAATTACCCAATAAAGAACATTAAAGATTAATGTAAAGCAACGAGATAATTGACATACAATAAAACAATAATGCTTTCAATTAACACAATTAGGTAGTAATCATTACATAATATGTCCATAAATCACACTTAACATATATCACCAATACAACTAACACCAAGTCGACACGAACCGGGAAAGATCCTCTTTTGTTCAATTTCTTGATCTTTTCCTTGAAACAATACTGATAATATTCATTTACAAAATCCATCACAATTTTCTTATAGGAAGCAGACTCGTTGACATCCTATATGCGATTCAACACATCTTGCCATTCAGGTGGAAGAGTGTTTATGAAAAATCGCACCATCTCTAACTGTGACATAGGACGACCGTTCCACATGACCTGTTGAATTTTCCCGTTGACTTCAAGGACGTGATCAATTAAGTCACCTCTCTCCCATCGATGATCAGTTAGCTCAGCTATCAACTTAGACAGCCTATCCTTTTGTTCATCAATAACTGCGCGAATAGGTGTGCGCAACCTTAGGGGAGGCATAGTTACTGCAACAAATGCAGAACAAATAAGGGATCACATTATAATCCACATAGACTATTTTGAAAAAGAAACACATTCTTTTCCCCCTTTTTTTTTTTGGTCAACGGTCAACGGTCAACGGTTGTCAACGGTCAACGGCCACGGTCAACGGTGGTCAATGGTCAACGGTCGTCAGACCGGTCGGGCCAGCTCGGGCGAACCGACGCACGTGCCGTGCGCGTGTGCGGGATGACGTCATGCAGACGTCATCCGGCACGTGCCGCGCGCGTGCCAGGCGTCGCGGTTTGGGTCGAGTCGGATCGCCGGCCGGTGACCGCCCGGCGAAACGTCGTCGGTGATGACGTCATCGGTGACGTCATCCGAGCGTTTACCGACCGTTGGATGACGTCACGATGACGTTATCGCGTGATGTCAGCACGCGTCAGTCCGCGGACCGGCGCGTGCCGGTTCGCCCGCCGATGGCGTGCACGCGCTGGTTCGCCGACCGGCGCGTGTGCCGCACGCGCTTGGTGATCCAGTGCTTCCGGGCGTGTCGCGCCCACACGCAGCGCCTTCCGGCCGCGTGTGTGGGCGCGTGCGGCGTCTCTCGGCGGCGCTCTACTTATCGCCAGACTCGTCTCGACGTCGCCTTTCTTCCTATGCCATCACAATTTGATTTCGACTTACGAAAACTCTGAAAAATGGCCGAACAGCGCTCGGGTGTCGGGATTTTTGCCCCGATCCGTACGGCCGAAGTTCTTTTGCGAAAAATCAATCAAAGAACATCAAATTGATCAGGAAAAACGTGAACTAGGGCTCTGATATCAATGTTGGAAATAGCGGATCCCCGAAAAACCGGATTTGACACAAAATCGAACCCCTAAATCAATGCGGAAGACGAAGCCCGGGAAATCACGTATCACCGATCGTAAAGCACATCACGGATTCGAGCGTACATTGTTAGCCACAGATTAAACACCAACGCCGATAGAGGAAGAGAAACTAGGCCCTGTTCAATCCGAGGAAGCAAAATCCTTCGAGTTTTGCAATTTTTCATGAAGAGTTGCCTATGTTTTATAATATATATATATATGTCAGTTCTCGGAGAAGAATGTATGTGTGATCATTTTTTATCTTTTCATCAATTCAAATGTTGTTTTTTTTTTTTTTTTTTTTTTTTGAGAATTTTCGGAAATTATTAAAATTAAAAAAAAATCGAATTTTTATTTATTAAAAAATAATTTCTTTTTAAATTTAATTATTCCGAATTTTTGTTTGTGTTTTTTCAAGACAATATTTGGAAAAGATACTCGCTCAATTTGCAACTTTTCCCGAAGGGTTGCATTTATTCGTTTTTTCAACTTCTTCCGAATAGATATCTTTGTTCATCTGGACAATTTTTCGAAAGGACACGTTTGTTCAATTTTGCAATTTTTCACGAAGAGTTGCCTATGTTTTAAGAAAATTATATATATATATATATGTGATCATTTTTTTATCTTTTCATCAATTCAAATGTTGTTTTTTTTTTTGTTGAGAATTTTCGGAAATTATTAAAATAAAAAAAATCGAAATTTTATTTATTAAAAAAATAATTCATTTTTTAATTTAATTATTCCGAATTTTTGTTTGTGTTTTTTCAAGACAATCTTTGGAAAAGATACTCGTTCAATTTGCAAATTTTCCCGAAGGGTTGCATTTATTCGTTTTTCAACTTCTTCCGAATGGATATCTTTGTTCATCTGGACAATTTTTCGAAAGGACACGTTTGTTCAATTTTGCAATTTTTCATGAAGACAATTATATATATATACATACATGTCAGTTTTTAGAAGAATGTGTGTGTGATCATTTTTTTATCTTTTTGAGCCTAAACTACAGCCATCATTTCAATTGTTTCTTAAAAAGACTGTGGAGAAATATTAGAATTGTTATCTAATATTCTTATTTTTGAGACTTTGTTGTATTTTGGAGAATATTTGCCGGTGACTATTAGCAACTTTGTAGGGCAAATAAATCCTTAAAGAAAGTGATATCACGTCTCAAAGTCCGACTTAATTACTCTAAAGATCCAACTTCTTTGTTTTACTCAATTCGAAATCATATTTTCCCAACAATACTTGCATTGTAGACATCAATTCTTATTGCATGTTTGGTTAAAGCACAATTTAAAGCACCCATGTGCAAGATATTGTGTTCACGATAGAACAAACAATGGTCATGCGTTTGTTTAGGCAGTGGTATAATGAAATAGCCAATACTTTGTACAATTTCATGCTACAATTCTAATAGGGTTTACTAATAAGACAGTTTCACAGTTTTGTGCAAACTATCATATTTTATAAAACAATATCAAATTAGATAGTAATTGGAGGAAAATTATTTCAGCAAGCCATATTACGGATCCATGCTCGAAACAGTCACTCGACAAGCATAGGCGAATAGCACAACCAAAAGGCTTTATTTACGAGGTTAGTACATGATTCTTTAGCACGAGCAAGGGTTAGCATCGAGCACGAGTAACACTAGAAAGGCAGAGATGAAATAGAGAGGACGTAAAGGAGTAATATGTGATTATAGAGAATTTGAATGCCAAGTGGCCGATGACACGTTTGAGGTTCGATTAAGTTACACCAGGATGGCTCACGAGAATGAGCCATATATGTTGGTAGTAACCAAGCTATCAGAGCTATCAGAGCTCTCAAATGGCAAGACCCTGCCTCCAAAAGTCAAATGATTCATCGAACTAAGATGGTACAAGCAACGAGACGATTAAGGCAGTTAATGAAAAGGACATCGCCATGGAAGAATCCAAGGTCATCATGTATCATAAGGATATTGACTAAAACACGAGGCAAAATAGGGATTCTTATGTATCATAAGATCACGGATTGACATGAAGATCATTAAAAAGTATTAAATGGATTAGATCAAGTCATTTCAATCAGATAGGGATCGGATCACGCTACACCCATAATATTGCTAATTCCTTATTGTTCTTCCTTTTTGCATAAGGAGCTTTAGATACTCCACACGGGAGTTGCGTGGTTGACCAATTTGCCCTGTTCCTTGTGTTCATACCCACATGTCAACGTACATTTATTTGGATTCTTCTTATCCACACGTACACTTGACATGACCCCCCTTTCATCCAGTAACATCAGTCGGAATCGAATTCCACGTACACATGCTTAGGGATAGGATGAGATGCATCATTTTATTTTTGCTCGTGATGGACACAGCTAAATATTGAGATTATGTCTCAAGTTTATGTCAGAAGAAAAAGACACCGCCTCTCTCTCTCTCTGGATTTTGCCAGACTTCTCTCCCTCTTTCTACTGCACCAGATTTTTCTCCCTCTCTCCAGACTTTTCTCTCCCCCTCTCTCCAGATTTTTCTCACCGACTTTACATCCTATAAATAGGGGTTCTTGCCCCTTGAGTGTGTATGTGTGTGAAGAAGAAGGGCCACGCGTGATAAAATTTTAAATGTAAATTGATTCTTGGCCGTAAATCAATTTCTCAATTTCTATTCCTAAAGCCCAAGTTTCGAAGCAAAAAACCGTTTGATAACGACTCAAAAATTTCTATTTCAAAAGAAATCCATTTGATAACAGAAAGAAAATTTCTATTTCTATGAATCATGTTGTCCCCATCCTTTTACCTCACTCTTCTTGGTGCTTATGATGGTAATTTAATTTGATAAAAGTTGATAAATCACTTTAATTTATATTGGTAATTCGATAGAGTAGTTAGGAACTTCAAAACATTAGCAATTTATGTAAATAAAAGCTAGTAATTAGTATAAAAAATGCTAATATGCAAACTATAAAAGATTTGGTATTTTCAAATGCTAATATGCAAATAGTGAATGTATTTATTCTCCTCATTCAAGATTCGGGTTTAAGTCACTACACTTTTTTGCATTCTTTTGAGACCACAAAGTGATTTTATGTTAGGTACTAGTTGACATGGAGGAGGCGCAATTTGCAAGCGATTCGAAATTAATAAAATGAAAGCTGTGCTAGAAATAGAAATTGATTAGATAACAACATAGGAAATCCTCAAATACAAAATAATAGTCGAAATAATACTAATACATTACAAAAGTTGAAAATACAATTTCATGGAATTTCTGGCATATTATTCCCTTGCCATTTTATTGGCAATGGTTTTCCTAAGCATATTTATTTGGTTTCCCTCCTCGGTCAACTGAATGTTTGCAAGCTCATCCTGCGTAGGTTCAGCCACGTACATCGGATCTCCATATAGGAAAAAGTTCTTATCCATCTTGTCTTGATCGCGGATGTAATTATGGATGACACAACATGCAATTACGATATGTGCTTGCTTTCGAAGTACAAATGAGGGCATGTGCCTCAAAATGAAAAAGCGATTCTTCAATGCCCCAAATGATCTTTCAATGACATTCCTTAAAGAAGAATGCCTATAGTAATAATATCATCATAATTGCAATTTAAAAACATAAATAAACAAAGTCTCAAATACATAAGTCATGAAATGAAATACATAAGTCATGCATGTTTCTTAAACAAAGTCTCAAAAAAAAAAAATTCTATTTCTATTTCAAAAACAGATAAGCTACAATTTCTAGCTTCGATTTCTCCCCAAAATAATTTCGAAAAGAAATCTGTTTGAGAAATAGAGAAATCAATTTCTTTCCAAACGGTTTGCCCAAACCCGTTAGGAGAACGAGGAAACAATAAATCGAAACAAAAAATTTTATCATGCGCAGCCTAAGTGTGTGGGGTGTGTACGTGAGGTGTGTGGGTACGCAGGGGTCTTGTGAAGTGTGAGTGTAGAGTGATAGAGAGTGAGTGGGTGTGTGCGAGAGTTGTGTTCGTGAGGTTTGTGAGTGGGTAAGCAAGTATAATGAGTAGTTGTGAGAGTGTGATAGAATAGAAAGTTGTAATATTGTTTTATAATAAAAGTAATTATTTTACTTGTACATTCACTTACTTCTCAACAGTTTAAGCTCGTGAACAGAAGTTCAACATGAGACATATTATCATTTATGGACGCGCAAGCACACGGTAGTGAAAATCCAAGACTTCTTTCCGGTGTCGTAGCCCGAATTTGGAGAAGGGTTTCCTTGTTTGTGCGAGAGTGGTGGCCAGGCAAAGCAGAAATGGGGAAATGCAAACGAAATCGATATTCCGTAACGCGTGTTGGAGGAGCCTGTGGCTGAAAGTGGAAAGTCCGCGTGGACTTTTGAATGTGACCGTGATGCGGTCGACTCACATATGTTGTTTGGTTGTTGGAGCTCTTTGACCAACGGTTGATACGCGCCCGGAGGGAACTTCCGGGTTCTTCCTTTCGCATCCCAATTGGAGCTAACGCTAAGGAATTTTATTATAGGGAACAAGTGTTGGAAACTACTATTAAATCACGTGAGTTTAAGATTTTTGTTAATTGTTTTATGAGATTGACTAATTATTTCGTGAAAATTGTCAAGCTAAACATTATGTAAGTTCTTAGAGTAATTGGGAGTCGAGATATCTGACTGCTTAATATTCATTATATTGTTTGATTTATAGTGGTACTTTTTGCTGCTCTTTCGTGGATATAGGTCATCTTGATCGAGTTTAATTTATTTTCTTATTCGTACTATTTTATTATTCAATTACATGTTTCCGACACACTAATTATTTAATAGTTTCTTCCACAACGGTTCGCTCAATTAAAATAAAATGAGATTATGTTTGTTTACGTAGAGTGCGAAGTCATCATACGACATATCATCAACTAACTCAGGGGAGGAAATATTGTGTACACAAGTGAGCCACGTCAGTTTTACACAAATC
The DNA here is from genome assembly GCA_017140395.1 of Eucalyptus lansdowneana. NCBI lineage: Eukaryota > Viridiplantae > Streptophyta > Magnoliopsida > Myrtales > Myrtaceae > Eucalyptus > Eucalyptus lansdowneana. The sequence continues at coordinate 30,226,590 of CM029484.1, read as the reverse complement.
CACTCGGTGAGCGACATGTGTCAAATTTAGGCCCTCTAAGTACTTCGAAAACCCCTCAAGCCTATCAAAGTCCTTCTCCGAGACTCTTTTGACTTCTGCGATTGGGGTGGTGGGCGATGGAAAATAAAGAGGGGACCGTTTGTTTCGAAGGAGACGATGGGAAAATTCTCTTGCTTGCGAGGGCTTAATTTCCTAGAAAAACACTCCATCGCAACGCAACGCAAGAGATGGCGATGAACAACTGGGAAAAGTAACTGAAAAAGACATTGTTACGACTTGAGCCCAGCAACAGAAGGGAAAGGGCAAAAAAAAGAAAAAAAGAAAACGAAGCAGCTTCCATTACACCGTTGAGCTCATCCGGTGCTGCCACGGGGGGATCTGGAGGCAGTTCTTTGGAGTGGACGGTGGCAGCCAGAGGACAAGGCGAAGAAGGACTTGATCATAGACTGGACGGTGTTGAGGCCGTCAGAGGAGGCAGCGACGGCGGTGAGGATGACGAAGAGGGAAGGGGAGGAGTGCTTGGAGAGGGGGAGCTTGGAATCTGGTGGCCCCGCAGGCCTGGGTGGCCTAGGGAGTAGGGGTGATCGGGTCTAGGGTGGGTAAGGTCTAGACCCGGATCCTGTTATAACCAGTTCCTCTTTTCTTAACCCTATCCTATATTGGACCCTATACTCGATCCACCCTATTTTTCCGATTCGATTCCAGTGCAACTCTATTTACATTGGAACCTGTTTTGCAATCTCCTGATATCTTATATGATTTCGAATTTTATATTAATACTCGATAAAATAAAATAATCCTCATAATTTGTATTGAAACATTAAGTACTTGTAATAAATAAATACATGAACTTTTCGATTAAACAAAAAATTGAGAATCCACAAGGCTAATTATAATAAATAAAATCATAAGGTAAATAATTAGCAACAAATATGGGTCTAATATTAGTCTTATTCCCACAACTACTACATGAAGCTACTCATTTATGTAAGCATAACTCCTCCTACAAAAGAGAAATTAGGCGAGCCAATCTATGTGATACACAAGAATTTAGTAGTGAGGAACATCGTTTGGACAGTGCGAGGATGGACGGTGCGAGAGGGAGCCGGTGAGGGAGGGAAGCAAGTGAGGAAGAGGAATAGCAAAGGAGGAGTGCCGTGCGTATTTGAAAGAGCCAAGAGGAAAAACGCCGTATGATTGCGAGAGTAAGAATAGAAATCGGGGGGAAAAAAAAGTTTTTGACCTTTACTTACTAAACCGATCTGGGAACCGGTTCCAAAACTGGTCTAGGAACCGGTTTTCGGGTTGGTAATCACTTAGAACCTGTTTCCGAATCGGTTTAACCGGTTCAGAATTTTGGGAACTGGTTCCCAAACCGATTTCAACGGTAACCGGTTTCCGACCCTATTTTCCGAGTGGGTCCGTCCGGGAACCGGGTATACCCGGTCCGGTTGCACACTTCTACTAGAGAGGGACGAGGAGGAGGGGAGAGAGAGAGAAAGTCCTTTTTGGCCAAATAACGACAAAAAAAAGAAAAAGGCTGTTCTTTTTTAAATCTGTCCAGTGGGCAAATGTTTCTTACAGATGGATCCAAATACGACACATGATGTTTAGGATTTGTGTAAGAATGCCGTGGCACCGCTTGTGTACACAATGTTTTCTCGGGCGTATGGTAGAGGAGATAGCAGGCGGTGGCCCTCGCAGGAGCTTCATATGGATCTTGAGATACTCGTCGGGCTCGGCGAGAGTGGCCGGTGTCTTGCCCTGTCGGTCATTTTTTTCTCTTCCCGACTCTCACAAGAAAATATTGAATGCATTTAATATGCCTTGTAGGAAGATACAATAAATCATTCAGAGATCGACATGCGTCGACATGAGCTCACATGCTAGGTTATTCGAAATTTCTAAATGACTCTCTCTCACCCAGTTAAGCTCCATCCCAACCTCAGCCCCACACTCTCTCTCTCTCTCTCACCATTTTCTTCTTCTTTTTTTCTTTTTTTTTTTTTTTCATTTTGAGGCCATGGACGATGCTTGCACTGTGGATTGCAGCGTCACCGGCCAACAATGACGACTTGCTCATGAGCATGCCAACGCTCATCTATGGCCGTTGCTGGCCTCATTCAGGTATGCTATTGATCCCTGGGTTTCATTTTTTCCCATCTACCATGGACGACACTCGTGGCCATGGCTGCTTTGGCCATGAAGCTCGACCTCAAACCCAGAGCTTGGGGTAGCCTTGGTCGCTCGAGTTTCGAGCTTGGCTCAAGCTCGTGATAATTATTAAAATATGTCTCGACTTTAAGCTTATTGAATAAATCCGACTCAAGTTTATTGTGTGTTAACTCAATAGATCAAAGTTCGAGATTGGATATTGCATAATGCGGAAATCTCATCCATATTGTTGTCAAGATCTTGACCGTGATTTATTTCCTTTACGAGCTGCAGTCGGCGAAAGAGAAAAATATATACATGCACGAGTTAGTTTCTGCGTTGAAGTCAGCAAGGAAAATAAATTTGAGGGGAGTTGACCGTGGATTGCCTTTCCACGTGGGACTCGGTTTCATGAAGGGCTTTGTTTCTTTTGTATATTATAAATACGGGCTGAATTGTTGTTGCAATCTGAGCACGCGGTTGTTGATATGCCGTAAGTGCTTCTTCGCGAAGGTGGTCTTCGTGCTGCGGTTGACGTATAAAGACGTCTTGAAGCGCCGTTTCAAGTGCTTAGACGGCGAGCTATCTTTAGGGTTTTGCTCGTGAATTACTTTCAAAAAGATATAGCGTTCAAGCCAATTGAATCTTGCAAATTCAAGATTTGTTAATTTATTCATGATATTGAGAGATTATTTCGCGAGAGTTTGTGGGGTTAAATACTATATGCATTATTAACTGAAATTAGGGTTTGGAAAACACCAAAAGTGTTTGAATGACTCAAATATGTAATTTCCATTGTATAACTTAATCTAAAGTAAAATTCATCGTTGTTCTTCCCATCGATATATGTCACTACGATTAAACCACTTAAAGCTGTTATCCGATTTATTTTCTTGTTCTATTTATTTTATTGTCCAATCGCTCAATTTCCACAACAATTAATATCAGAGCCAGACTTGGCTAAGTTGAGACGAATCGATGGCAATAGAAGAATGAAAAGTAAAAATCGACACATTTAATAAGAAAGATTTTGGTTTCTAGAAGATACAAATTGAAGATTATCTCTACTATAAGAAACCACACTTGCCCTTGTGTGGAGAGAAACCATAGACAATGAAGCAAGCTGATTGAGATTTGCTGGATAGACGAGCTATAGGTGTTATTCGGCTAATGTTGGCTCGTGACATTATGTTTAACATTGTGAAGAAAAAAACCATTATGGAAATGTGAAAGCCCCATCGGATTTGTACAAGAAGCCATCTACAATCAACAAGGTCTATTTGATGCAACGTCTCTTTAATTTAAAGTTGAGCAAATGTGTGTCAATTGCAAATCATATCAATGAATTCAATGTGATTGTTAATCAATTGAGTTCAGCTAAAATTGACTTTAAAAATGACGTACGTGCTTTGATTTTGTTATTCTCAATGCCTAATAGTTGGAATACCACCGTTACTGATGTTAGTAATTCCTATGGGTCAACAAGGTTGATGCTTGATGGAGTTCGACATTTAATTTCAAGTGAAGATATCCATAAATGAGAATATGGCAAACCTATATTTACAATTACTAATGAAAACGAAAGAAGAACTGTTAGTAAAAATAGTATAAATATGAATAGATGTAATCAATCTAGAACTGATGGTGCTATCTATTGGAACTGTGGCAAGAAGGGGCATTCTAGAAGGAATTGACTCAAACTGAAAAATGAGAAGGATAAGTGAATTATTGATTTTGTAGATAATGTTGCAATTGTACCTAATGGTAATTTGGATAATACTAATTTTGTCTTGTCTATCACTAATGATTCATCGTTTGATAGATGTATTATGGATTCTGATTGTTCTTTTTATGCTACATTAAATAGAAACCGGTTTACTTCTTATTAATGTACAAATAATAGTAAAGTGTAGTTGGGGAACAACGCTGAATGCGATGTTGTCAATGTTGGCAATGTTAAAATCATAATGGATAATCCTATAAGGATATTGACTAAAGTAAGGCATAAACTTAATTTCCTTATGTATCATAAATTCAGTTGGATATCTAGATATTTTAGAATATGGAATTCTGAAAATTGTTCTAGGTGTGTTGGTGATAATGGAAGGAATTGAGCACAATGGTTTATATGAACTTCAAGGTAAGAATATGATAGATTTTACTCCAGAGACGTCGGATGCATCTGTTCGAGAGTTTGAATTGTGGCTTATGCATTTAGGATACACTAGCGAGAGAAGCTTGAAGGTTTTAAGTGAAAGAAATATGTTATGCAGTTATATTGCTAATGAAATGAATGTATGCAAGTACTGTAATTTAGGTTAGCGACAGAAAGTGTAGTTCAATACAACTGTTAGAGAAAGTGGCGGGCAACTCGAGAGAGACCTTATAGTGGACATAGTCGCCACATAGGATGCTCGTCCTCGCTGGGAAGAGACACACGGGCTCTAGTGATCCTCCAATGGGGTGGGGTCGCACAACAAAAATGACGAGAAGAGGAAAAGCTCTGACGTTGTTGGTGTTTGGTTTAGGCGCTGAAAAGTAGCAATTCTTGAATTTGTGGGAGGAGTGATGTTGGGAGACAATACCCATGGATGGCATTATATAACATCCCAAGGGTTGAAGTCGGCTCGCGCGATGGATTAGAGCGACTTTTATTTGGCTTCCACGGCGTGCCGCATCTTCCTGTCCCTCGAACATGACGAGACACGAAGTATTAGATTCAGATTTGTGCTGCGAAATTGAGGGCGGTGGGAAGGGGCAGCTGCTGTCCGGTTTCCCCGAAAGTGGAAAACCCGCGTTTGGTTGAGCGCGCTCCACGCCGATGACGTGCAAGTCAACGAGAAGTCAAAAGGTATGGAGATACGAGAGAGGGCCCAATGCTGCGCCGTTTCTTTTAGACGCTTTGCCGTTAATCTCCCGACATCATCAAGGCATCCGAGGCTTTTAGAAATCGAGTTATTCTTATTCGTTCGAGGAAAAAAAGCCCATATTCACCCTTTTTAGTCCCTCCGTCCTAAAATCCGCGTTACCGCTATATCTTCCTTTATCTCTCGTTCAATCATGTGATCGATAGATTACAAATATAAATATCATTCGCATTCATTATCTTTTTGTTGAATTTGATCTTGGATGATGGCCGTGTTTCTGATGTGCCGCTTAAAGAATTGGCTAGAGGTTCCTCTCTCCAATCCGGGTGGAGGAAAGCACGAGTGTGTGATCCATATGTCTTAAAGTGAGCGCGGTACATTGGGCCCCACTAATACTTGCTATGTAGACATCAATTCATATCGCACATTTGGTTAATGTATAGGTAAACACAGCCATGTGTGAGATATTATGGTCATGACAAAACGAATAGTGGTAATGCGTTTGTTCAGGCAGTGGTTAATGAAATAGCCAATATTTTACACGGTTTCCTGAATGATGTCACAATGTTAATAGTGTTTACTAATACAGTTTCATAATTTTGTGTAAACTATCAAATTTTATAAAACAATATCAAATTAGCTAGTAATTAGAGGAAAATTATTTCAGCAAGCCATATTGTGGACCCATGCTCGGAACAGTCACTTGACAAGCATAGGCAAATAGCGCAATTGGAAGGCTTTGCTCACGAGGTTAGTATGAGATTCTCTAATGCTAGCAAGGGTTAGCATCGAGCACTAGCAACACCGGAAAGTCCAAGATGAAATAGAGAGGACGTGAAGGAGTAATACATGGTTATAGCGAATTCGAATGCCAAGTGGCCAATGACACATTTGAGGTAGAGGTGTAAACAGTTCAATTCAATTCAATTTTTTTGAAAAACCGAACCAAAATCCCAGTTTGTTTCAATTTAGTTTGGTTCAGTTTTACTTTTGTGTTTGTCTTTTTTCCCTACATATATCTCTTTCTATAAATTTTTTATTTTTGAAAAGATCGATTTTTTAATTTTTTTATTCTTTTTCTTTTCTTTTTTTCCTTTTTCTTTCTTTTTCTTCTTCTCCATCATTGGCTAGTCGTCGGCCATGATGACGGCTAACAATCGGCTAGAGGCAAGCTCGAGCCTCACCACAAGCCGGTAAGGCTCAAGCTCACCAACTTTTGGCGAGCTTGAGTCCGACCAACTTGCAATGAGGCTCGCTTGCCACGATCCGGCAAGGCTAAGCTCATTGGCGAGCTCAAGCCCTACTAGATTCGGCAAGGCCGGGCGAGGCTTGAGCCTCACCGAAGGTCCCCGGATGTCCCGATAACAAGGTCGAGCCTTGCCGGCTTGTGGTGAGGCTCGAGCTTGTCTACGGCTAGTCCGCTCGCCACCAGGGCTAGCGACCAGCCAAAGAAGAAGAAAGAAAAATAAACGATAAATGAAAAATGAAAATTTTTAGATTTTATTGATTGATTCAGTCAATCGAATCGATAAAAACTTAACTAATTAAAAAAATTTGGTTTTTAATGAGGACCAAAGCGAATAACAACTGAACCAAAAAAATTAAATTTTTCAGTTCGGTTTGATTTGGTTTTCGGTCCAGTTCGATTTTCGATTTGGTTTTTGACACCTCTAATTTGAGATTTGATTAAGTTGCACGAGGACAACCCATATATGGTGGTAGTAACCAAGCTGTCAGAGCTCCCAATGGCAAGACCCATCCTCCAAAAGGTGAATGATCCATCGAACTAAGATGGTACAAATGAGACGATTAATGCAATTAATGAAAAGGATTTCGCCATGAAAGAATCATGTATCATGAGGATATCGACTAAAACGCGAGGTGAAATGGGGATTCTTATGTATCATAAGAGCACGGATTGACATGAAGTCATTAAAAATTATTAAATGGATTAGATCAAGTCAATTCAATTAGATAGGGTTCGAAGGTCGACAATCACGCCTCACCCACAATATCGCTAATTCCTTGTTCTTCCTTCCTGCATAAGGAGCTTTGGAGGCAAAAGAACGCTTCAAGTGACATAACTTGGCACAAAGGGATACTTAAGTGCCATAACTTACGAAAGGTACACTTATGTACCACATTCGAAGAAAAACGGATCACTTAAGTGCCACTCCGGTCAAAGTCCGGCCAAAAGGCTGACGTTGCATTTTTCTGGCGAAGTGAGCCTAAAACGACGCCGTTTTGCACGCTAACATAGCCAAATAATGCAAAAACAACATCGTTTAGGGCTAACGTGGTAAAAAATAATATAAAAATTAATTAAATAATTTAAAATTAAATTTAGTTAAAATATTAAAAATAATAATTTCAAAATTAAAAAAAAAGGGGGGGGGGGCATTGGCTGAGGGCTCAAACCTTAGCCACCACCTTAGCCACCACCGGTGACGAAGTGGGGAGGGTCGGCCAAGGTCGCCAACCCCTGGCCCAGCGGCGAGGGCTTATGAGCCCTCGCCTAGATCCGGTGAGGGTTGGTGGCCCTCTCTCGTCAGGGCTAAGAGCCGCCGCCTGCCGAGGCGACCAGCTATTGCCTGCTGGGGGTTGCCCTAGCAGGCGGCGGCCCTTGGTCTGGCCGAGCGAGGGCTGCTGACCTTCGCTGGATCTGGGCGAGGGCTACAACCCTCGCCCCGATCTGGGGTGAAGGCTCACGAGCCCTCGCCGCCAGTTGACCGGGGTCGCCAGCCTTTCCTGGCAATGGTGGGGAGGCGACGGCAGTGGTTGAGGGCTCAGCCCTCAGCCACCGCCCCTCCTTTTCTTTTTTTTTTTTTTTTATTTTTTTAAAAAAATTAAATTATTATTTTTTAATATTTTAACTAAATTTAATTTAATTAATTTTTTATTTTTTTTTACCACATCAGCCCAAAACGATGCTCTTTTTGCATTATTTTGCCACATCAGCGTGCAAAACGGCATCGTTTTAGTTGCGCTTTGCTAGAAATATGTCACGTCAGCCTTTTGGCCGGACTTTGGCCGGATTGACACTTAAGTGATCCATTTTGTTCCGATTTTGGCACTTAAGTGTACATTTCGTAAGTTATGGCACTTATGTGTCCCTTTCTGCCCAGTTATGGCACTTCATGAGTCCGCGTGTCGAGCTTTGGATACTCCACATAAGAGTTGCGTGGTTGACCAATATGTCCTGTTCCTTGTGTTCATACCCACATGACAACGTACATTTACTTGGATTCTTCTTATCCACGAGAAGAAACATCAGTCGTCATAGAATTTCACATACACATGTTTAGGGATAAGATGAGATGCGCCGTTTTAATTTTTACTTGCGATGGACAGTTAAACGTTGAGATTATGTCTCGAGTTTAAATCCGTGAACAGAAATTTGACCCGAGACAAATTATCATTTGTGGACGCCCAGGCACATGGTAGTGGAAATCCAAGACTTCTTTCCGGTGCCGTAGTCCAAATTTTGGAGAAGGGTTTCCTTGTTTGTGCGAGAGTGGTCTCCAAGCAAAGCAGAAATGGGGAAATGCACCCAAAATCAATATTCTTTAACGCGTGCTGGAGGAGCCTTTGGCTGAAAGCGGAAAGTCCGGCACGGACTTTTGAATGTGACCATGATGCGGTCGACTCCCATATGCTGTCTGGTTGTTGGAGCTCTTTAACCAACGGTTAATACGCGCACGGAGGGAACTTCCGGGTTCTTCCTTGCGCATCCCAATCGGAGCTATCGCTAAGGAACTTTGGCCCTGTTTGGTTCAGCATTTAGAATGCTCATTTGGGCTCTAAAGTCCCTTGGCCAAATGCAAAGCTGTTTGGTTCGGTTTTTTACGCGACTTTGACGAGATGCAATTGCATCTCCAAGTGGCTCTAAGGGCCTTTAGCCCAATGCAGCTCTTGAGGTCCTTTGGCAAGCTGCATCTTCGGAATGCAACTTCCGGTATTATTCATCTCTCCGATGGAGAAGCCAATTGGTCGCCTGAATAAAAATAAATATAAAAATAAATATATTTATATAAAAATAAACATGTTTATATTTTTATATAAATATATATATTTTTATATTTTATATAAATATATAAACATATCTTTTTTTTATATTTTATGTTTATATATATTTTATATAGATATAAACATATCCATTTTTTTATATTAATATATTTTATGTTTAATAAATAAATAAATATATTTATAAATATAAACATATCTATTTTTTCTCCTATTTTTTATATAAATATATATTTATATAAACATATCTATTTTTTATGCATATTTTATGTTTAATAAATATATTTTATGTTTATATTTTTATATTTTTTTATATAAAAATATGTTTATATAAAAAACATAAACATATTTTTTATTCAGGCGGTTCAGCCGCCGAATTTGCGGTCCGGTATAAATATATAAACATATATTTTATGTTTATTTTTTATATAAAAAATATAAACATATCTATTTTTTTATGTTTTATGTTTAATAAATATATATTTATAAAAAAAATATAATATATATTTATATATTTTTTATATATTTTATATAGATATAAACATATCCATTTTTTATATAAATATATTTTATTTTTAATAAATATATATTTATAAATATAAACATATCTATTTTTATATATTTTTTATGTTTAATAAATATATTTTATGTTTATATGTTTATATTTTTTATATAAAAATATGTTTATATAAAAAATATAAACATATTTTTGCTGTTTTAATTTAATAAAAGTTAATTACAAATGTAAATTTTACCAAACGGTATTTTAGCCAAAGTTGTTTTTCAATGCAAATTTTACCAAACGATATTTGAATTTCGGAAAACCCCTTTTACCCAAAGGTATTTGCATTTCTGCAAATGCATTCCCCAAAAGCCAAACCAAACGGGCCATTTATCGTGGGAGCAAGTGTTGTAAGCTGCTTTAAATCACGTGGGCTAAGATATTTTAAATTATTTTATAAGATTAAATTATTTCGTAAAAAATTATGAAACTAAACATCATATAAGTCATTAGGTATAAGTGGGAGCTAGGAAATACTAACGGTGTAATATTCCTTTATCGTTTAATTTATAATATGACTGTTTATTACTCTTTTCGTGGACATAAGTCGTCCCGATCGAATTATGTCAATTGAGCATTCGATTCATTTTTTTGTTCTATCAATGTTATCATTCGATTACTTGTTTTCGCAACACCAAATTATTCACTAGTTTCTTCTATGATGATTCGTTGATGAAACAAACATCATCTCATTTTATTCTAATTGAACGAATCATCATGGAAGAAACTAAATATCGTGCACAGGGATGATGTCACGTCGTTTTTACACAAATCCGTTCGGTGAGTAACATGTGTCAAATTTGGGCCCACCGTAAGAACTTTGAAAACGCCTCAAGCCAATCATGTTCTCTCTGCGGCTCTTTTGACTTCGACGAGCCTTCGGAGTGGCGGCGGCGAAGAAGGAAAATAAAGAGGGGACCGTTTGTTTCGAAAGGAAACGATGGGAAAATTCTCTTGCTTGCGAGGGCTTAATTTCCTAGAAAAGCACTCCGTCGCAACGCAACGCGACGCAACGCAAGAAGTCACGATGAACAGCTGGGAAAAGTAGCTGAAAGAGACATTGTTACGAATCGAGCCCAGCAAAAGAAGGGAAAGGGGAAACAAAAAACAAAGAAGCTTCGATTACACCGTTGAACTCGTCCGGTGCTGCGACGAGGGGAGGATCCGGAGGCAGTTCTTTTGAGTGGACGGTGAGGTTGAGGCTGGCGGTGGTCGGAGGATGAGGCGAAGACGGACTTGATCATGGATTGGGCCGCGACGAGAACGACGGAGAGGGAAAGGGAGGAGTGCCTGGAGAGAGGGAGCTTGGAATCTGGTGGCCCCGCAGGCCTGGGTGGCCTGGGGTGGGACGAGAGAGAGAGGGAAGGAGTGCGATGGGCATGTGAAATGTGGACAGGGGTCGACGGCTGAGGTGGTGGAGAGAGAGAGAGAGAGAGAGAAGAAGGTCCTTTTTGGGCTAAATAACGACAAAAAAAAGAAAAGGTTATTCTTTCTTAAATCTGTCGAGTTAGCCGATGTTTCTTACAGATGAGCCGAAATACGACACATGTCGTTTAGGATTGGCGTAAGAATAAAGTGGTACCGCTTGTGGGCGAGACAGCGGACGGTGGCCCTCGCAGGAGCATCATATGGATCTTGAGATACTCGTTGGGCTCGGCGAGAGTAGCCGGTGTCTTGTCTTGTCTCTTCGGTCAATTTATTTATTTTTATTTTTTTTACAACTCTCGCAAGAAAATATTGAGTGCATTTAATATGTCATATAAGATGATACAATAAATCACTCAAAAATTGACATGTATCAACCCAGACCCCATGCTAGATTATTCAAAATTTCTAAACGATTCTCTCTCATCCTGTCAAAGTATATCTTCTATAACCCTATGGTTGATGGGAATAAAACCTTATGGAAGCCGGGAAAAAATCAATGGTAATCAAACCCTACAGAAGCCGGGAATAAAAACCCACGGTTGATGGATGTAGTAAAGGGCATACAAAAAAACCAATTCAAAGTAACGTACTATACTAAATGGTTAAAATGTGAAAATAACCTCAAAAATCTCTTTAAAAAAATGGATACGGACACCTAGTGTGTTAAAACTTTAGTATGGAGAGACACTTAAGTGCCAAAAGATCGAAAATGTACACTTAAATTCTAAAATCGGAGCAAAATGGATAAATTAAATGCCAACAGTGAAAATCCAATCAAAATATTAACGTGGTGTTCTTCGAGCAAGACAAATGCAAGACGACGTTGTTTTGTATAATAATGTGACTAGATAAGTTTTAAAACGACATCGTTTTGCGCTACATTAACATTGTTAAATAAACCAAAAAATGATATCCTTTTGCCTCGGATTAAAATTTTAAATTTTAAATAAATAAGAGAGGGGAGGAGAGAAAGGGAAAGAGAGAGAGGGGGGGGGGGGGGTGGTGGGCGGGGTTTGGGGTTAAGAAGATTGCGGAACGGCGAACGCATTTTGCCTGCGAGAGACGTCGTCTGGGTTGCCGCGTATTCTGGCCGAGACTTCAGCCACAAATTGCAAAGATGAAAAAGAAAGGATGGAAGTCAAAGCGGGACCCTCTGATTTTGTGGATGGTATTTCAGCTATCCGCTCCCATTGAGACTTCCGATGTCATCTCTTATTAGTTACAAAGTTGTTGAAGACTTGTTGTATATTAGCAAGTCCAGTGTACTGAGGGTATCTTAAATTTTGAAGATATGTGTGTAATATAGAGGACATGAAAGGAGGAGTACGTTATTGTAACAACCTTAAATGCCTAGTAGCATATGGCATCTTTCAGGTTGGATGAAGTCGAAGGATGAACCATTCATGTTGAATTTATCCAAGCTATTAAAGCTGTTGATGGCAATATCCATCCTCCAAAAAGTCCTCAAACAAATGACGAACTAAGAGGATACACATAATGAGAAGGTGGTGGTTAACAAATAGGATATTATCATGGTCAAGTCAACAATTGGTAGGTTATCGTGTATCATGACGTCATTGACTAATGATATAGATTGCTATGTATCATTCTATTGATTCTTTTATCGAACTATATGTTTAATGTCGTTACATCATTGTCGTTATGTCTAACTTGATTCAAAGTTAATAGAACTATGGTCAAGGCGGATTATGAATTTTTTCCTTACCTTGACATCGTCAATAGTATGTGATTCATGCCAATTCAGTCCCTTGTGCTTAGCATTTTTCTCACGATTTTGTTCTTCACATTCTTGACTGTAAATATGGTCACTCGTCTTATAAACTTCGTCCTTCTTCCTCATATCAGAAGTTGCGTGCTTACCTCTGGAAATATGGGTTATGCAATAAATAAAAAACTATTTCTTTTACAAGGCTGGGCGTACATACCGATGAGACCGAAAGATCAATCGATGGATTACAAATTCTTTATTTTTCTAGGGAAAACAAAAAAATCACCCGGCATCAATAAAGAATTCAATATACTTGTACAACGAAAAAAAATCGAGTTAAACTAGTGTTGCTACTGTTCTGTTGGCACGATTTTTGTCACGAGCTTCTTGCTTTTCAATCCCAAGTACCTGAAGATTGGCATATCCGGGACGGGGATGCACTTGACGACCCAACCGATAGGCCAAGACGCAGCTGCAATCCCTACACATGCGCCCCATTGCCCCCAGCTCAACCTCTACGTGTCGGCGAACCGCTTTAGGAACTCAACCATCACCACCTGGAGGACCACCGTCACGAAAATGATCCCAAGGAACAGTTTGTTCTTGTGTATGCCCTCGAACACGTTCCTTTTCTCAAGCTTCCGCGCATTGAACTCGTTGAAGACCTGGCACAGGACGAACGTGTTGAATATGAGTGTCCGCTTCACCGCCTCATCCACGCCGAAGATCGATTCGCCCTTGAACTGTAGAGTGAGGAGGACGGCCATTTGGTACGTTGCTTGGGCAACAATGTTCCTCCACATGACATTGGTTATGAGCGGCTCAGTCCGTCCCACGGGGGGCTTCTCCATGAGCTCCCTAGTGGGCCGCTCCGTGGCCAGCGCAAGGGCGCCGAGTGTATCCATGATCAGGTTCACCCACAAGAGCTGGACAGCCGTCAGGGGGACATCGCCGGAAGAGACAGCGGCCACAAAGTTGATCACAAGGGCGGCAACGTTCACCGTGAGCTGGAATTGGATGAACTTCTGGATGTTATTGTAGACGCATCGACCCCATCGCAGCACCGTCGCCACAGAGGCGAAGTTGTCATCGAGGATTACGATGTCAGAGCTCTCTTTGGCGACCTCGGTGCCTTGGATGCCCATTGAAAGCCCGATGTCGGCTTCCTTGAGGGCTGGTGCATCGTTTGTGCCATCCCCTGTGACAGCAACCACGTGGCCTTTACGCCGGGCATTGAACCATCAGGAGCTTATCAAAAGGCGAGGATCTTGCCATGACCCGGATTTTCTCAACTCTCCGAAGCCTCTCCTCAGGTGTGTAATTGCGAAAATCAGCTCCTTCCACAATGGCTTCGTTGGAGGCATCGTCCCCGGGCCTGAGAATCCCACACTCCGCGGCTATGGCCTTTGCGGTGAAGATGTTGTCTCCCGTTATCATCTTGATGTTCACTCCCCCGTCCTGACAAGCTTGGACCGCACTCTTCACACCGGGACGGCATGGGTCCTTAATACCGACAAGTCCCAGTAATGTCAGGCTGTCCTCTTCAATCTTCTTCCCGTCTTCTCTTTCCAGGATGGCTTCCTCGGAGACTTGTCTATGAGCGAGAGCGATGCACCTAAGGCTGCTTGCCATCCCCCGAATAATCTGCTCGAATCTCGCCCTTTCATCTTCATCCAAATCTTTCACTATCCCCAACCCGTCGTAGAAGCTCGAGCATTTTGCCAATACCATCTCTGCCGCACCTTTCCAGTGCACATGGAATGTGTTGTCCAAGCTCTTCCTTATTAGGACACCACTTCTCTTCTTCTGTGAGTTGAAGGCTTCGACTTGGAAGACTTCACAGCTCTTCTTTGTCTCCTCCATGTCCATGCTCAATTGCAACACCGCCCAAGAGAGAATCGCTTTCTCAGTGGGACTACCGGAGAACTCGTACTCCGATCCCAAAGACGACCTGTAGACACTGCCCATGGTGTTCAGAGCAACCCCATCCTGAATCAAATCCAAGACAAACCTGGAGACAGAGGAGCAGGTGTTTTCTGCCACAGAGTCTTGGCCGACCCAGAATTTTGTCACCTTCATCTGGTTCATAGTGAGAGTGCCAGTCTTGTCGGTGCAAATAGTGGTGGCTGACCCCATGGTTTCACAGGCCGAAAGCTTCCTCACCATCGCCTGATCTGCCATCATCCTCTTCATCGAATAAGCAAGAGTGAGGGTTACCGCAAGTGGCAAGCCTTCAGGAATCGCGACCACCACGATTGTCACTGCAGCTGCAATGATGCCCACCACGGAGTTTATGATATCGTTACCTGTGGTTTGACCTGCAATGAATTCCCGGTTCCCATTCTCGTCGTGTGTGTTTCCGGTGAAATAGCGAATCAGCAGGACCACAAGAACCAGGAAAGCAACTGCCAAGCCTACTTTGCCAATCGACGAGGTAAGCTTGTTGAGCCGAGCCTGTAAAGGGGTCTGCTCACTGTTGTCGCGGTTGATTGAGCTCATCATCTCACCCCATGTCGTGCTCATGCCCACGGATGTAACCAGCATCCGAGCAAACCCATCAGCAATCTTTGTTCCCGAGAACAGGAATGGATTCTCCTTGCGGTTCACTTCTACGTGATCACTCTCCCCGGTCATGCTTGATTCATCAACCTAAATTGAGAACACAAACGTCGCACGTGGTTTAGGGACGCTAGGACAACACGATACGAAGCGTTCTGGTCTTCACTTGAGGCAAGGAAAATGAAAAGTGAACAAATAGGTAATAAGAACAAATGAATTACGTTTTAACAGTAGAATTTTTTAACAGAGTTTTTCTACTATAACTAGAATTACGAATAAAAACCATTCCTTATCATTTTTGTCATAGAATCAAGATTTTTAAAATGACAGACTGCCCAGTCAAGCAGAATATGATACACTTCTGCAATTTTTTGGACTAATTACTCATGCTCGAAAATGGTAATAATAATACTACGTATGTTTCTGAACATGAGTTAATATGCAAATTTAATGCGTCAAACCAGTACAAATTGTCAGCCATACCTGCAAGGAATGCCCGTCCAGGAACAGCCCATCTGCTGGAACTTGATCGCCGGTCTTCAAACAAACAACATCTCCAACGACGATCTCAAATATGGAAATCTGCTGCCGCCGACCCTTCCTTATCACATCAATGAGAATATTATCGCTCACGCGAGATAATTTTTCAAACTGCCGGTTTTGGCGGTAATTGCTCCCAGCGGACACGGCGATCACAAGGAACACCGCCACGAATATGCTGCCACCATCATACCACCCTTCCTTGACCCCATTCTCCTTGATGCCGAACCCGAGCGAAAGCCCGGCACAAACAAGAAGAATCATGATTGTGAGGTCCTTGAAAGCCTCGACCACGAAGTGGAAGAAGCCCTTGGCAGGCGGCTTCTTGTATGAGTTGATGCCAAATGCATTTTGCCGGCGAGAGATGTCATCTGGGTTGCCGCTTATTCCGGCCGAGACATCAGTTTCAAGTGCCAAGGCCACTTTCTGGACCCTGCCGAATTCCTGGAGGTGGCAGAGGTCCTTGTCCTTGACCAGACTGGTGAGCTGTGACTGATCAATGTTGAAGGAGCTGGGGTGATCAGAGAGATCGTGGATGAGAATCGAAGTGTGAGAAGGAGATTTTCGTGGGGACAACTTGTTGGTTTTCTTTGCGGAGGTAGTGATGGCTCGGGAGCAATATATGGTCACGAAGGCTAGACGCCATCGCTCGGCAATCTTTCGCATAGCGCTAGGCAAGTTGAGAGAGACCTCGTAGCGGACATAGTCGCCACGGAGAATGCTGGTCATGGCTGGGAAGGGACACTCGGGCTCTGGTGAGTCCTCCAATGAGGTATCGCACAGTGCAAATGGCAAGACACGGGAAAAGCTCTGATGTTGTTGGTGTTTGGTTTAGCCGCTCAAAAGGGCAATTTTGGAATTTGTGAAGTGATGTTGGGAGACGATGCCCGTCGATCGCATATCTTTTATAGGACTAGAGGTTGAGCTAATTTGCGCAAGGAATTAAGCGACTTTTTTTTACTTGCGCGGCGCGCTGTCGCGTTTTTTGACGATGACGAAACACGAGTTTTCTGTTTCGTGGTCGAAACGAAACACGAATTAACTTCGTGCTTTTTCGTCTTATCATATCCTGGGAGCCGTCGTCAGATTTACAGCGAAATTGAGGGCCGTGGGACGTGGATTCTGCTGACGGGTTTCTGCGAAAGTGGAGAACCACGTTTCTGGTGACGTGGAGTCAACCAAAGGTCAAAACATATGCAGGTCCGGGATGCCCAATACTGCGTTTGCTCCTTTTTTAGTCGGTTTGCAATTAAGTCCTCCGACATCATCTTGTCCTCCGAAACTTCGGACATCGTTCGAGAAACTTTCCTTTGTTACTCGTTTCATTTTCCTTGATTCCTTGTTCCATCATGTGATTGGTAGATTATAAATATAAATATCACCCACATTTACTTTTTTCTTCAATTTGATTGTGGATGATGTCCGTATTTATACTGCGCGGATTAAAGATTTTGCTAGAGGAACTTTCCTCTCTCCAATCCGGGATGGAGTAAAGCAAGGCTGTATGATGCACGTCACACATCTTATAGTGAGCACGGTATATTGGGCCCAGCTGAAACTTGCTCTGTAGATATAAATTCTTATTCCACGTTTAATTAAAGTATATGATATATCTACGAGATAATGTGATCATAACGGAACAGATGATAGTAATGTGTTTTTTGGGGTTTTGGTATGATGAAATGACCATATTTTCACAAATGATGTTACGGTTCAAATAGTGTTTATTAATTAAACATATCCATAACTTTGTGCAAACTATATAATTTTATGAAATAATATCAAATTAGTTAGTAATTGGAAATTTTGCTGGCAAGCAATGTTGTGAGCCCCACACTCGGAATTGTCATTCGACAAGCGTAGGTAAATATCATGATTGGAAGGCCTCATCTCGAGGTTAGTAATTGATCATTTGGTGCGAGCGAGGGTTAGCATTGCACATGAGCAACGTCGAAGAGATCTGGATGAAATGGAGAGACATAAAAGAGTCATATGTGATTATAGCGAATTCGAATGCCAAGTGACAGATGATGCATTTAAGGTTGGATCGAGTTTTACGAGGATGAACAATATATGGAGGTAGTAACGAAGCTATTAGAGCTCTCGTTGGCAAGACCCATCCTCCAAAAGTCAAATATGATCCATCGAGCTAAGACGATACACACAATGAGACGATTAAGGCGGTTAACGAACAGGACATTGGTATGGGAGAATCTAGGTTTAGTCAAATCAATACGTGCATTTTTTTGGGTATCTCTTTCCACGGCCGCGAAAAGTGCAGCGTTCAAATTCGTATGGAGTGGTGATGGATACAAAGATCATGGATTTCATTGTAAGGTATGCTCTTTTATACACACCCGGGAGCTGAAAAAGAGGGCGGTCATTTGTGCGAGGTTGTAAGGTATGCCTTTTTCTTTTACCTGACGCGGGGACCTACAGCTCTTTCTGCTTTCTGGTCTTCGAAATCGAGGGACGATGGAGGAAGGTGTTCTCTGCTGACGGGTTTCCCCGAAACGAACCCCCGACGCCGCGTAGTTTCTCGTAGACGCTCTGCAATTATTTCTCCGACACCATCGGGAGCATCCCATGCCAGATATCATCGTTATCATTCTTTTGCTAAAGAGGAATCCGATACCCTGGCCTTTAAGTCCCACCGTCCCAAAAACACGGTTAACGTCATATTTTCTCCCATATCTCCTTCAATCAATTAATGGGTAGATGATGAATATAAACATTGCTCCCATTTGTTTCTTGAAAGAATGGATCCGCAAAAATTTATAATTATTTGTTATTTAATTTTTTGTGATTTAAAATAAATTGTTATTCTCATGATAAATTAAAAACCGTCACCAATTTTTTCTCCACTGCTGAAACTTACTCTGCAGGTATCGGTTCTTACTTCGAAGCATTGGGGCAATGGTTCCGGGAATCCCCACGTACTTGCCAGGATCTTTCCTTAGGCTCTGCGAAAGACAAAGTGAAATGGAAAGAGGCGTGAAATGGACAGATTGGCTGGGGAAAAGTGATTCCCTCCGAAGGAGATGGAATCTTAAAAAGTAGTGTGCGAGAAATTCCGATGGAAACTAAAGACAAATTAGGGCCCTTTGGTTCGTGGGCAATTTCTTACTCTCTCGTTTTGATGAAAATGGAAGATGAAAATTGTCGGGAATAGCGGATCCCCGAAAAACCGGATTCGACACAAAATCGAACCCTTAAATCAATGCGGAAGACGAAGCCCGGGAAATCACGTATCACCGATCGTAAAGCACACCATGGATTCGAGCGTACCTTGTTAACCATAGATTAAGCACCAACACCGATAGAGGAAGAGAAACTAGGCCCTGTTCAATCCGAGGAAGCAAAATCCTTCGAGCGCTTCACTGTTTTCCTTTTTGCTTTGAAGAAAACGAGAGAGAGAGGGAGAGTACGTTGAGAGAAAAATGTACGTCTTTTTTCTAAAACAAAAACTGTGTGTTTTTCTCTCTCTCTCTCCTCCCTTTTATACCTCTCTCCTTCCACGGGCCCTATTCCCGTGGGCCGGGCTTTCTGGGCCCAACTTGGGCGGACGGGCCTTAAGCCTAATACTAATAAAGCCTTCATCTCCCACTCGCACATGGTGAGCCGAACAGGATTCTCTTTACCTCTCTTCAACATTCATACCGGTGAATAATCCGTGCGACCAGCATACTTTGAGAGCTCGTTGCTATACATTTGTTAGGAATATATAGCAGCTCATAATGGGCGTCACACTCCGAGTAGATTTAGTATGCAGTACCCTAGATCGATCGATCACATTTTATATCTCTCTTGATCTCTTTTAAACAATGATATATATATATCGTATTCACAATTATAATTATCACAAAGACAGTCATAATTGGTCGACCAGTGAATATAAAACCACAATGTGATTCTCAAAAATCGATCTTCCTCTTTCCTTCAAACTCTCAATTTCAGTCAAGCTTGCTTTTCTAGAAATGCCCCATTAGATCGAATCATCTCATGACCATTGGCAACACCCTAAGATAGCAAACACTAAATAGAAATCTTGAGAATAAGTAAGAGTCCTGAGGGGACTAAAAATTGAGGAACTATTTTCCTCAAGAGTCTCACACGTCATAAAAGTTAAGATCAAACTTTTTGCCACTCTTATTGGTCGTCTCATGCATACGTAGTATGAAATACGTATTACGGTATTAACTCCTTTCCCATGGAGCGTATGTCTACACTTTTCAATACCGTACAGATGATAGTTCAGACATACCTAATGTCTAACTTGAGTTCACGTATCTACTCAATCACAAAATTCATCAGAACTCACATCTAGCATCATAGACAGATAAAGTAAAACATGTGGGTTATTTTACTTTCGGACATATTTAGTATTATGTCCTCATCTTAACACTCAGTTAAGGCGACATACGTATTTTAAGCTTGAGCTCTCGATTATCACCTAAATAATAAGCTTAAAAACAGTCTCATCTCTATTTATCACATAGTAAACAGAAGCAATTACCCGTGTGAGTGGGCTAATCTTATATCTGTCCGACATACTTCTCAACTTAAAATAATGCACTGAGTATTAAGATGCATAAAGATCATACAAAGATTCATAGGTATTAATAATGAAAAAACACAAGTTCATTGATGTGAACAACTCAGGGAAATTACAATATCCAGTACATCAGACTCTACGCAATCCTAGAGATTTTACATGACCACAAAATACATCTCTTGGTATTGCCTTTGTCATAGGATCTGCTACCATTCTATGCGTAGATATGTACTGTAAGTTCACATCCTTTCGTGCAACCATATCTTTCACAAAGTTATACTTGGTATCTATATGTTTGGTCTTGCTATGATATTTTGGATCTTTGGTGTACGCAATAGCTGCTTGGCTATCACAGTTAACCAATAATGGATTTGCAGCTTTCTCAATAACACCTAAATGATCCAAAAATCTCTTAAGCCAAACTCCTTCTTGTACCGCTGCTGATAATGCCACAAACTCAGCTTCCATCGTGGACAAGGCTATACACGTTTGCTTCTTACTGCTCCATGATATGGCGCCATTGTTCAGTAAGAAAGCAAATCCAGATGTAGATTTCCTTTCATCTAAATCTCCTCCCCAATCAACATCTGAATAGCCTTCAAGTCGCAGATCCTTTCCTTGGTAATTCAACTTGAAATCAGCAGTTCCCTTCAGATACCTCAATATTCTCTTGACGGCTTTCCAATGTGCTGGACCTGGATTGGATTGGTATCTACTCACCATTCCAACTGCAAAACATATGTCGGGTCTTGTACACATCATAACATACATCAAGCTCCCAACGCATAAGGAACATGTTTCATTTGTTCATTCTCTTGTGGAGTCCCTGGACACAGTCTATGGCTCAATCCTTCCCTTTTGCAATAGGAGTGTCTATGGGTTTACAGTCTTGCATACAAAATCGTTCAAGAACCTTATTTATATAGGTTTCTTGCGAAAGAGACAACGATCTCTTCGAACGATCTCTTGAAATCTTAACTCCAAGAATGTATGCAGCCTCACCCATATCCTTCATCTCAAAGTTGGAAGACAACCAACTCTTGACAGTCTTAACAAACTCCATATTGCTTCCGGTAATAAGTATATCATCAACATATAATGATATGATCACAAATTGATCATTGGATCTTTTGATATATACACAATGATCATCATCAATCATCGTAAAATCATATGCCATTATGGCATTATGAAAACGTATATACCATTGTCTTGATGACTGCTTAAGACCATATATCGACCTCAAAAGTCGACATACTTTTTCTTCTTGGCCTTTCACTATGAAACCAGCAGGTTGTTCCATATATATTTCTTCCTCTAATTCTCCATTGAGGAAAGCAGTCTTTACATCCATCTGATATAACTCAAGATCCAGACTAGCCACTATTGCCAGAATAATGCGAATCGAGGTAAATCTCACTACAGGAGAAAAAGTATCTTCATAATCAATTCCTTCCTATTGATTATACCCATTCGCCACAAGGCGAGCCTTATGTATTTCTATCGAGCCATCAGCCTTTCGCTTTATTTTGAGAACCTACTTGTTCCCAATAGCTCTGCGTCCTTTTGGAAGATCAACCAGTTCCCAGACTTTGTTTGATTTCATTGACTCCATTTCCTCTTCCATTGCATGAATCCATTTTTTCTTACTAGGGCAATTCAGAGCCTCATTGATATTTCTTGGCTCATCCTCATCTTGTGGAGCAACCATAAAAGTTTCCCCTTCAATGTCAAAACGTCGACGGGAATACTTTGGCGACTTGTTCGCCGTATGGGAGATTGTACACTTTGCGCATCATTTTCTATTATGCTCCCACTTGGATGAACTCCACTAATATCATTATCTTAATCCAAGGTCTCAAATAGGGAGTGATCTTCCCTTATTTCGCCATTCTTAGGAAACTCATCTTCTAAGAATGTGACATCTCGTGATTCAAATTCAGTTATACTCCCACTTTCCTGCTCACCAATGAACACATACCCTTTCGAGTGTTCCGAGTATCTTATGAAAATACTCTTCTTTCCTCTGGAACCCAATTTCCCAAACTTGTGAGAGGACTCATGTGTATAGGCAGCACAACCCCATGGCTTAAGAAAACTTAAGTCCGATTTTCTACCTGTCCATAACTCATATGGAGTGGAAATAACTGATTTGCAAGGCACCCGGTTAAGTATATACGCAGCAGTTAACAATGCATCACTCTAAAAGGTGATAGGTAAGTTAGCATGCGCCATCATGGACCTAACCATTTCCAGTAGGGTTCTGTTTCTTCTCTCCGCAACACCATTTTGTTGAGGAGTATATAATAGACAACTGTCTTTCTATTCCTTTTTCATCACATAATTTTCTGAACTCATCAGATAAATATTCTCGACCTCGATCGGATCTCAATGCTTTTATTTTCTTGTCTAATTGATTCTCTACTAGGTTTATAAACCTTTTGAAACAACTTATTGCTTCAGATTTATGAGAAATCAAATAGACATATCCGAATGGAGTATAATCATCTATAAAGGTGATGAAATAAACAGCCCCATGCCTTCCTTTCACATTCATTGGACCACATACATCAAAATGGATTAAATGCAGAGGAAATTCAGCTCTTTTTCCTTTTCCAAGTGGTTTCCTTGTCGTTTTCCCTTCTAGGCAATGCTTACATATGGACAAATCGACTTTTTTAATATTGCCCAACAAACCCTCTTTGGCTAGTCTATTCATACGCTGTTGGCCAATGTGACCAAGTCTAGCATGCCACACATTCACATCATTATCATATTTATTAGGAGACGTGAGAAGGGAATAATAAACATTAGATTAACATAATCAATATCTAATACAATAAAACCATCCAGAAAATAACCACAACCATAGTAATTTGTATCCAAAAACAAATTCACACCTCTACTATAGAAGTTCATATTAAAACTTAATTTAACCAACACTAATACATACACTAAATTCCGACGAATCTCCGAAGCATACAATACATCATGTAGGAATAGAGTGCATCCACCACGCATATTCAGTTGGCATGTGCCAATTCCTTTCACTTCAGCTCTGGAGTTGTTTCCCACATAGATCCACTTAGTTCCAATTGGTACTCGTCGGAATTCCACGAAGGATCCTTTATCTTTCGCTACATGGTCTGTCGCTCCTGAATCCACAGTCCACAAAGGATTAGACTCAGTTAAGAACACAAAACTCGACACAAAAGCAAAGTTCTGAAAAGTACAAGGGGTGCATACCTTCTTTGGCTCACCACAGTCGCGAGCATAGTGACCCTTTTTGTCACAGTTGTAGCATTTCACCCTTATAAGCTTTTTCATGCGAGGACGCTTCCCTCTTCCATGTTGGTTAAATTTGGGTTTCTTCCCTGAAGGACCCGCTTCTTCCTTGCCTTTCCCCTTATCAAACCAGTTGGGGAGCTTGCGCTTGGAGCTCGAAGCTCCATTTGAGCTAGAACTAGCATGATAGAGTTCAGCATCCGGCTTAGTCGCCAACAGGCGGTCCTCTTCCAGCTCAAGATGACGCATTGCATCCTCAAAGGTTTTGATATTTTCATTATGAGTCAGGTGCACCTTTATATGCTCCCAACTCTGAAGCAAGGAACGAATCACTGCTTGCACTTGCTGCTCATCTGTGAGGACATGGCCAGCATCTTTCAGCTCAGTTATCATGTTTGACATCTTTCTAAGATGTTGCTTCATGGTCTGACTATAAGGCTTCTTATAAGAGTCAAACCTAATAGTGAGTTGCCTCAGTCTAGTCACCGAAGTATGACCAAATATAGCTGCCAATGCCTCCCACATTTCCTTGGCATTGTCAAAACGCCGAAACTCTCGCATGACGTCATTTTCCATGCTGCTCAGCAACGTGATGCGAGCTAGAGAGTTCTTTCTTTTTCACGCAGAAAAAGCTTTTTTGTCTCTTTTGTCTTTGTGCGGTGGTTCCCTCTTCGGGTTCTACCATGGTCGGGATAAGAGCCTCAAGTGCTTCTCGCTCTTCCAAAGACATACCGGATTTTCATTTGCCAAATTTCATAGTTGTCTCCATTGAGCTTTTCACCTTTGTTCAGCTCGGCAACTATGCTCTTTGTGGTGAAGCCATTGATACGAACAAATCAGAAATATGCACGAATTATTAATGCCTATCATTTATGCATTCCTTTTTACATAGACCCATCATATTAATGAATAATTTCAAGTAAGGCTTCAGAATCAAAAGGTCACTACGTTTCCAATCATCCTCTAAAAATCCTAACTTAAAACTATCATCAATATAATTGTCTTATGCAAAATCAATTCTATGAAGTTACAAAAACTTATAAAACTACCCACAGCTAATTACCCACAGCAACAAGCATTAACAGAAAGCAACAGATAATTGACATACAATAAAACAATAATGCTTTCAATTAACACAATTAGGTAGTAATCATTACATAATATGTCCATAAATCACACTTAACATATATAAGCCAATACAACTAACACCAAGTCAGCACACGAACTGGGAAAGATCTTCTTTTGTTCAATTTCTTGATCTTTTCCCTTGAAACAATACAGTAATATTCATTTACAAAATCCATCACAATTTTCTTATAGGAAGCAACTCCGTTGACATCCCATATGCGATTCAACACATCTTGCCATTCAGGTGGAAGAGTGTTTATGAAAAATCGCACCATCTCTAACTGTGACATAGGACGACCGTTTCACATGACCTATTGAATTTTCCCGTTGACTTCAAGGACGTGATCAATTAAGTCACCTATCTCCCATCGATGATCATCGGCTCGGCCTATCAACTTAGACAAATTTGACCTATCCTTTTGTTCATCAGAATCGCGCGAATAGGTGTGCGCAACCTTAGGGGAGGCATAGTTCCTGCAACAAATGCAGAACAAATAAGGGATCACATTATAATCCACATAGACTTAATTGAAAAAGAAACACATTATTTTCCCCCTTTTTTTTTTGGTCAACGGTCAACGGTCAACGGTTGTCAACGGTCAACGGCCACAGTCAACGGTGGTCAATGGTCAACGGTCGTAGGACCGGTCAGGCCGGCTCGGGCGAACCGACGCATGTGCCGTGCGCATGTGCGGGATGACGTCATGCACACGTCATCCGGCACGTGCCGCGCGCGTGCCAGGCGTCACGGTTCGGGTCGAGTCGGATCGCCGGCCGATGACCGCTCGGCGAAACGTCGTCGGTGATGACGTCATCGGTGACATCATCCGAGCGTTTACTAACCGTTGGATGACGTCACGATGACGTTATCGTGTGATGTCAGCACGCGTCGGTCCGCGGACCGGCGCGTGCCGGTTCGCCCGCCGGCGGCGTGCACGCGCCGGTTCGCTGACCGGTGTGTGTGCCGCACGCGCTTGGCGATCCAGCGCTTCCGGGCGTGTCGCGCCCACACGCAGCGCCTTCCTGCCGCGTGTGTGGGCGCGTGCGGCGTCTCTCGGCGGCGCTCTACTTATCGCCAGACTCGTCTCGACGTCGCCTTTCTTCCTATGCCATCACAATTTGATTTCGACTTACGAAAACTCGGAAAAATGGCCGAACAGCGCTCGGGTGTCGGGATTTTTGCCCCGATCCGTACGGCCGAAGTTCTTTTGCAAAAAATCAATCAAAGAACATCAAATTGATCAGGAAAAACGTGAACTAGGGCTCTGATATCAATGTTGGAAATAGCGGATCCCCGAAAAACCGGATTCGACACAAAATCGAACCCCTAAATCAATGCGGAAGATGAAGCCCGGGAAATCACGTATCACCGATCGTAAAGCACATCACGGATTCGAGCGTATATTGTTAGCCACAGATTAAACACCAACGCCGATAGAGGAAGAGAAACTAGGCCCTGTTCAATCCGAGGAAGCAAAATCCTTCGAGCGCTTCACTGTTTTCCTTTTTGCTTTGAAGAAAACGAGAGAGAGAGGGAGAGTACGTTGAGAGAAAAATGTACGTCTTTTTTCTAAAACAAAAACTGTGTGTTTTTCTCTCTCTCTCCTCCCTTTTATACTTCTCTCCTTCCACGGGCCCTATTCCCGTGGGCCGGGCTTTCTGGGCCCAACTTGGGCGGACGGGCCTTAAGCCCAATACTAATAAAGCCTTCAAAAATAAAAACTTTGTGTTGTTTTCAATATTTACGTCCGCATATTTGTGTTGTTTTCAATATTTACGTTTGCATATTGAATATGCATTTAGAAAGCACATTCGATTATCCTATTCACAAGGTGTTACTTGCAAGTAGGGGTGTCAAAAACCGAACGAATCGAAAAGTTCGTTTTTTTTTTTTTTTGTTCTCATTTGGTTTAGTTTTCATTAAAAATTGAAACTTTTTAACTAGTTCAGTTTTTATCGGTTCGGTTAATCGAACCAAACCGATAAAATCTAAAATAATTTCATTTCATTTTTTAAAAATTCTTTTTTGATTTTTGATTTCTTCCTTTCTTTTTTTTTTTTTTTCATTTTTCTTTCTTTTCCTTTTTCTTCTTCATGGCCGGTCACCAGTCACGATAGCAATTAGCGACAAGCTAGAGGCGAACTGGAGTCTCGCCCGATCGGCAAGACCGAGCTTGCTCGACGTCGGTGAGCTCGAGCCTCACCCGGCTCACTGGAGATGGGCAACCTTGGCCTTGCCTGATTAGGCAAGGCTCCGCTCGCCTTTGGCTAGTCGTCCTCAAGCGACTAGCTGGTCGCCGGCTACCACCGTGGCTAAAATGACCAGGGAACGTCTCATGAATGTTTGGAGGTGGTAAATTTTGCCTCCCTCACCCTTGCTCAGGTGACGAGTTATGCCTTCCCTGTCTTTGCCTTCCAGAACTTCCTTCACCTCTTCCATGTACCCTAACCTTGCAGATCAGGACCTCTGAGGGGCTTCAATGGGGCTTCGAATACCCTGACCATTTCTTCCCAAACCATTGCCAGAGACAAAACCATTCCTAACCATTACTCTTCCCACCATAAGGGAGGCATCTGAAACTTCAGGGGTGGGCGGCGATGAACCTTGAGAAGAATGTATGGTAGATACTAATTCAAATGAGTGGTAGCTTGATTCAAACTTAGAATCCGGCTCTACATAGGGGATAGCCGTCTCGTGATAAATCTGGTGGTCTTGCTCACCATACACAATGACCAGCTTCCTTTCGATCACAAATTTCACAGCTTGATGTAGATTTGAAAGACTGCTCCAACAGTGTGTATCCATGGACGACCTTGCAGAAAATTGAAGGCGGTAGGGATATCCAGCACCTGGAAGGGAATGTTGAAGACGACCGGCCCTATTTGCACATTAAGATGGATTTCCCCGATTACCTCATTTTTTGTTCCATCAAAAGCTCTCACCGAAGCCTTCGTAGCATGTATCTTTGACGGGTCTACCTTGAGGCGGTGAAGAGTGGCCAATGGACATATGTTTAGGGCAGACCCATTATCAATAAGCACTCGGGACACATGAGAAGCCTTATGCTTGACCGATATGTAGAGTGCTTTGTTATGCCCCCTACCCTCAAGAGCAACTGTTTCGGGTACACGAATTTCACTCAGCACCTTCATTAGTGACTTTTGATGCACAGGGGATGTTAGGAGGAGCTTGAGCAAAGATATCTGAGCAGGCATCTTTCGCAATTGATCGACCACATTATATTCACTTGCTTTAATTACAGCCAAAAATTCCTTAGCCTCTTCTTCAGTGACAAGCTTTGTAGGTTGAGCATTAGCTTGAGTATAAGTTCGACCAGACCTTGTAACGAGATCAACATCATAGGACCAAGGTACTGCCTTATTGTTGACATACTTATATGGTTGAGGCATCTCAATCACAATCTCCTCATCAGATGCATCTTTTAGCGGGGGCATATCTGCGAATGACGGATCTACTTCTTCTTTACCATCATCGAGAGCAGCCTGTTCCTCCTCCCAATCGATGATGATGTGGGAAATGGTGGAAACTACGCAGTTACGGTCAGCATACACGATGATGCCGTCATCCACCATTTTGGCAATTCTTTCCTTCATCAACGATAATGGAACATTCTCTTGATCTGGATAATAACCAGCTCTCACCAGTCCATTGTAGGCATCTGCCACATGCACCTTCGAGTTCTTGATCTGTCTAACTTCAGGTTCTAAGATAGCATTCACTGTTCCCTCATGCTCCGGTAGCAGATTCTTCTGAACGTTTGACCGAGCAATTTGAAATGAGAAGGCCTTTGTGTCGAAGAGATTTTGGATCTTGTGCTTGAGGGTGAAACATTCGTCAGTTGAATGCCCCAATTCATCGTTATGGTAGTCACACTTCTTTGTCGGGTCATAACTGCGAATGTTTTCGCGATTGGGACGCTTTGGTTCATTAGTAAGCAAACATTTATTTCGAAGGATCGTCAGCACTTGGGATGAGACCCAGCGAGAGGAGAAAATTGCCTTCTATTATTTGCTTGGGCAAATGATTGGCGGCTAGTTGTTTGTGATTGTCTTGGATTCATTTGGATGGTCGGGACACGTTTGACATTTTCTTGGCTATAAGCCACATTCACATCCACTGTCGTTTCCTTCTCCTTCTTGGCAGTAAATCTTCTACTAAATGGCTTAGTAAACCATCCTTCTCTTATCCCCATCTCGATTTGTTTTCCCACAGGAATAAGTTGATTAAAGCTTTCAACATACGTACTAGCCGTTCGGTTACGAAACTCAAATGGGAGGGTCTTCACAAACAACTTCATCAGCTCCTTGTTGGTAGGCTCAGGAGTGATTTGAGCTGCCAGGTATTTCCATCTTACAGCATATTCTTTAAATGATTCGCTCCTTTTCTTTTCCATCCGCTCCAAGTCTTCTCGGGAAGGTGCGATGTCCATGTTGAACTTGTATTATTTGAGGAATGCGTCAGCCACTTCGTTCCAGGTGTCGAGCAGGTTCACATTCTTCATCACGTACCAGTTTAGTGCGAGTCCAGTCAAACTCACATGGAATGATTGGATCATGAGGGGCTCATTTTTTACGTGCTGGGCCATGCGCACGTGGTACATCTACAGATGAGATTTTGGGCAAGATGTGCCATCATACTTCTCAAACTCTGGCATTTTGAACTTGCTCAGCATTTTGACCTTCTCATAGACCGAAAGGTCGAACGCGAGGGACCTTTGTGACTCCTGCAGCTGTCTCATTTTCTCTTCCAGCTTCGCAACACGCTCATCCTGATCTGTCTTGGGAACGCTGTCAAGCTTGGCCTTTCCAACAATGACTGGGTCATCTTCCAGCCCGGGCATGTCATTGTCAATCATTTGAACCTTGTTTGCTTGCTTCGGGATAACTACTTCATGAAGAGTAGGTGCAGCTGTTGGATTCGCTTGGAGGAATTTGAGTTGATCCGTCACAAGCTGTAAAGAGGGGAGTACTTGTTGGAGTTGAGTCTCCACAGCGGACATACGATCACGCATTTCATTTTGGTCAGCCATTTTAGCCATTGATCATGTAATAATAGGTGATCGCGGTGGATCCGTTATGACCTAATTGAATAAAAGTAATGTAAGAACCAATGATAAGATAGGAAAATGGCCCATGACAATGGTCTAATCGCCTAATTTTATTTGAAATTTGAACCAAGTTTCCTAATGATGAACTAAGAATTGAAATCCAAAGCCCCTAAACATTGAATTTAAAAATTGAAAACATTGAGCTAGAAATCAAAGTCCCTTAACATTGAACTAAGAATCAAAATTCAAGACGTCTCATTTTATATGCTTTTGGGATTTCAACGCCTTGCAAAGCTTCTTATTTTCTACTTCAATCATTTCCACTTTCCGCTTAAGATGCTCAATTTGCGCTCGTTTGGTTAGCTTCTCGGTCACATCAGGGACCACTGGACATAGGGTGGCAGAAATCCGATGTTGTTGGATGTAGAATGTTGACGCATGGTGAATCTCCTCCTCGCCTTTTAGTCTCTTGGGCACCAAAATCTTCTATGGGTGGCATTCATTCCATGCAGCAATGATCATCTGGATCTCCTTGAAGTAATCATAGTTTGCTCGAATAAAACGAACTTGGAACAACTCTGTCTTGAGTGGCGGAGGAATTTCTTGAAGAGCTTTGTACTGACGGGCCACCCTATATGGGTAGTAAGAAGTCGCACCAGAAAAGCCCAACAACGGAATTGGCTCATCATGCTTGTGTGAGAAACGAGCTTCCTCAACTCAGAACCATTTAGTATGCCATAGGAATGCCTTAGGATAAGGATTTTTCAAAAAATTAATCCAACGGGCATACTGTTTATTTGGGGAAAAACGTTCTAAGACCGCAAACTTTTGTATGGGGTGCCTAAAATCATCAATCTTAAATTGTTTCATAAGGTGCCCAAACCCTCTTATGTGGGAGAAAAACCATTTTGCAAAAGTTCGGGGAGGGCACGCATGGTATTTTCCTCATTTTGTTTGAAACGGGTTAATGACAAAAATGTTTTGGCTAAAACCATATTGACATAATTCAACCCGTCGCAAACACAATTAACCACCCATGAAATTGAAGGATTAATGGCATTTTTTCGATAAGGAAAAACGATTAGTCCAAAAAATGCTAAGATGAAAATTCTAGCTTTTGAAATCATCGGTCGGTTTGAAAAACAGCCTTCCAAAAATGATAATGGGCATGCATAGCAATTGGCTTTAACAACCTTTCTCACTTCTTCGGCTTCGATTTCTAAAAACTGTGATAATTCAGAAATAGAATCTATACCGATAGGCAGTCTAACAAGTTTCTTTTCCAAGGGCATTCCAATGGCGACACTATATTCTTCAAGTGTTGGAGTCAATTCAAACTCACCAAATATGAAGGTGGAAGTTTGTGGACACCAGAAATGAGGGAGTACCTGAATCACACCAGAGTGGACGTTGATCTCTAACAGTGGGAAAAGTCGGGCGATCCTGGTTTTCACATATCTCTAGCCATCTTGATCCAACTAATCCAACCATCTCTTGAGCTCTTTCTTTGGAGTGGAAATGAATTGCATGTCGGTTTTCCCCATCGCATATAAAACAAGACCGACGACGAAACCTAATTGTCATGGATCGACAAAATTACAATAAAGTAAATAAATTGCGAAGAATTTAAACAACTTACTTTCACTGAAAATGGATGACAATCACATAGACACACGTATGAAAAGTGAGGCTCGATTTCTGTCTAGGCTTAACAAAGTGGAGCTAAGAGGATGATCTGACCGTTGCAGTCTCGCATTAACGTGTCAGGTCCCCCTAACTCTGGCTTAGTCGAATGGAATACCCAATAATCACGCAGTCTCGCAGATATGGACAAACACATTCGACACCATGAAAGAAATTTCGGGGAAGAGAAGGTCAACTTCTACATAGCAGTCTCGCTTTGGAGGAAGTATCATTCTCAACACCATCCTAGAAATCCTATCGCAGCCCAGGTCTGACTGCAGGTTATGTGTGCAATAGTGTAGTGCTAAAAATAATAAAACATGCACAGCAGTTTAAATACGAACAACACTTCCATAATTTTAATTCAAACATTCATCCCTAACTCCAACCTGCAAGACAGGGGTTAGCAAAGACTACTCCCTTTATACCTCCAATCTGCAAGAACATTTAACACCTTAGGAATGTTAGGTATATACCTGGGATCCTCGCTGCCAAACAAAAACATTTTTTTTTAAAAGAAAAATTGGCCTAAGTCCACTAAGTGTTTTAACACAAGTCCCCAGTGGAGTTGCCAAGCTGTCGCGACCAAATTTTCGGGTGCACCACTTAAAACTAGGTTAATGGATTACTAAGTCTTTAAGCTTAGCTCGGGCTCTCCCAAGCTCATACCAATTCGCGACTTAGGTTTGAATTCTTAACATGCAAATGATTTTCAATCAGGAGTCGCCACTAATCTATTTTTGGTGGGTCGATTAGAAACCCAAGTAAAGTAACGGGAGATTTACTTTACTCCTACGAACTAGAGATTCATGAGTTCGGGGACTTGGTTACACCAGGCTATCCTAGTGCCCTTTCGGTACATTTTTATTTCATTTTCAAAAAATGTTTGGCAATTGAATTGATTTTAATTTCACTTCCTAACATGTGAGGTGATCATACATGTGCGCATACCACCAATTTAACAATCAAGAAAGCAATTAAATAATGCAAGACTTACCTCAAAGCAACGAAAATAAGCATTTGCAGTGTTAAATTAAAATCCATATCAACAACCCTAGATATGATTTCTAATGAACATGCAATTACCCAATTTTGTTTTCACTTTTCCTAATGAAAATCATGCGATGCATGCTAATAATTTAATATGACATGGCAGCATGACCTAAACTATATGACATGAGGAAATGCAACAATTAAATGCAATCTAAATGACCTAATTCTAATGACATGCAATGCAATGCAATGACATACAAAATTATTTCAACTAAAATGGCACAAAACATACAATTTAGTATGCGGGTTATATGTCATGCGACATTTATTAAATGACTTAGTCTAATGACGATGAAGTTCTAATTAAATGAACCTAATGAAAACTAAATGACGTGCATTTGATATTTCTATGCAAAAATGATCTAGCTAGATTAAAATTCTATCTAATTTAAACTAAGGATCAAGTCACATTAAATCCTAATTTAAACTAAGATATTATCTTAATCTAACATGCAATTTATCTAATATGCAATGACATGCAAAGAATGCCCTAATTCAACATGATATATGCATGATGATTTTTTGTGTTTTTATATTAATTTCAGAATTAAAATTTCACATGCAATTCAAATAATGATAAAACTAACAACCTAAATGAATGCATTTTTTTTTTGTTTTTATATTTTCCTAAATTCGGAATAAAATCCCTATTCTAGATATGCAAGATAACAAGAAATATTCCAAAACAAACTGAATCCTAATTCAAATATTTTTTTTGGATTTTTTAGTGATTCTCCAAAACAAGCAATTATCAACTAAACATTAAATCTAAACAATCAAGATATTCAATCAAATAAAAGATTAAAATAATCGAAAAAATAACTGTTGTCTTACAGTCAAATTAACAATTATCTAACCCTAATTATCACGATTGTTGACACCTAAATTTGGAAAAATAAAATTGCATTTTGAAAAGAAAAAATAAAAAAGGGGAAAATTGATTTTATTGATTATGCATGGAAGTTTGAAATTGATGAGTATTCAGATTTTGATAAATGTAGAAACAATTGAAAAGTCAAGCGAATTAAGGGCAATGATTTCGATACAATGGAAGGAATCAAGCAAAATCGAGCTGATTGCGAAATCACGCTCCAATTTGCAAGCTTGATTTAATGCGACGAAAGATGAAAACTCGAAAAATACCGAGACAAAGTGGCCGTCTGGAATCACTATAAAAGAGAGCTACATTTTTCGTGACTAGGGGGCTTTTGGTTGAAAAATTTGAGAGGAAAAAATTCGTGAAAAGAATTCGTACAGAAAAAATGCAAAGAAAATTCTTGCAAATTCGTGAGAGACAGTGAAAAAAAAAGAAGTTCGTGAAAGAAAGAGAGGAAGACTTCCTCCCCTCTTTTTCTTCATCCAAGAGTAATATCGTCTCTTCCTCTCGACAAGCTGCACAAGAAAAGCAAAAAAAGTCAGCAGAGGTCAGCACAAAGAGAAAACACAGCGAGAGAGAGAGAGAGAGAGAGACGTGAGAGAGAATAGACAAGTAAAAAAAGAAAACGAAAACGAAAAAAAGAGCTGCTTCGTCTTCCCCAGGAGCTCTTCCGTCGCTACTGCTCATCCCCGTCGCGCCAGCCACCACCGTGCCGGAGCCGCCCCCGCGCCGGTCACATCGTCCTGTCAGCCGCCGGAGATCCCTCTCACCCACGAGCTTGCGCCACCACCTCACTCGCGAGCTTGCACCGCGCCCCTCGCCACCGCCGCTCCGCCGATCTCGCCCGCGACGTGCAACCTCATTGCCGAAGCCCGCTGCTGCTGTCCTCCGCCAGACGACCCAACGCCATTGCCTCCTGTTTGCTTGTCACCGCACCAGAGTGCCGCTTGATTCGACGCACCCCTACGTCGGAGCTCGACGCCGTTGTCGCCCAGCAGTCCGTGACGCCCCGACGCCAGCCAAGCCCCGCACCGCTGCCAACGTCGCCACCCAACGACCCGCAGTCCAGCTCCGCCTCCGCCGCTGCTCCAAGCTCGAGCCCCACATTGTCACCGTCCGTCCGGCGCCCATCAACGCTGCAGCAAGCCCTCTTTCTTTAGTTGGTTTAGCTTTTTCTTTCTATTTATTTTGTTTTATTTTATCTCTTTTTAGTTTATCTATTTAAGTTGTAATGTTGGACGTAATATTTGTGAATTTAGTACGCATTATCCATAGGGATTTTGTCCGAAATTAATATAATTATTAATTTGATCCGAGAGACATCGGATCATTTTTCTAATTATTTCTAATTATTTTTAATTTTTGGGCTTTTTAGTAGAATCTCAATTGTTAAATCATAATAATTATTTAATTTGGTCTCGTAGGACTTCGGACTAGATTTTTTAATTATTTTGAGTTGTTGTGATGATTAGGGTTAGAATAATTGTTAATTTAACTTTTGTGAGACGACAGGTTATTTTTTCAATTATTTTGATCCTTTATTTAGTGATTATATTAATTGTTTAGATTTAACCCTAATTTAACAATTATTCAGCTTAAAAAAAAACTAAAAAGAAACTAAAAAATCAAAAAAATCAAAATACTCAAAAAACTGCATGAGCATATAGGACATTAGTGTTTAATATAATAGACACGTAGGTTTAATTAATCAAATTTTTATGATTATTATATCTAGTATTGCATTTTTAGATAATATTTTTAGGACTGCATTTTTAGATTTTTTTAAAAATAAGTTAGGATTAGACTTAAATGGCCGTTTTAGGGTTTTAGATATAATTGGCACATTTTCATATTCTCATCCTCTTTTTTAAAATAAAAAATAGTTTTCTAAGATAGGATAGGGTTTAAGTCAAATTAATCCCTAGAATAAATTAGAAAATTATCCCTTTTTAGATAGATTAATTAGGGTTTTCATAAATTCTGAATTCCAATAATAAAAATTGCAAAAATACTAGGCGCATGTTAACTAGTTCGCATAATAGAGGCATTTAATCAGAATTTGTTCATTCATAAAATTAGGTCATGAGGTGCATGTTAATTAATTTTCATAATAGACCCATTTAATTAGAGTTTGCATATTAATAGGATTAAGTCATTTAGTTAAAAAAAATGCATTTTTATAAAAGAACTCCAATTTTAAGTAAATCCAAAAAAAAAAAATGATTGCTTGCTTTGTGTGATGCAATTTATTTATTTGAATGTTTTAAATAATGGATGAGCACCGTGTGGTCACCACATTTGCATGATAGTAATTTAGTTTAAAATAAATCAGCTGCTTGCAAAAACAATTTGAAAAATTAAAAAGAAATGATACCGAAAGGGCATTAGAAAATTCTAGTGTAACCAAGTCCCCGTACCCTTAGTCTACGGTTCGTAGAAGTGAAGTAAATCTCTCTTTATTTTACTTAGGTGTCTAATCGACCTACTATAAACCGATTAGTGGCGACTCCTAATTAATAACCTCTTGCATGTTAAATGTTTGAACCTTAAGTCGCGAATTAGTATGGGCTTGGGAGATCCCGAGCTAAGTTTAAAAACTTAGTAGTTCATTAACCTAGTTTTAGGTGGTGCACTCGAAAAATAGGTCGTGATAGCTTGGCGACTCCACTGGGGACTTGTGTTAAAACACTTAGTGGACTTAGGCCAATTTTTCTTTTCCTTTTAAAAAACTGTTTTTGTTTGGCAGCGAGGATCCCAGGTACGTTCCTAACATTTCTAAGGTGTTAAATGTTCTTGCAGATTGGAGATATAAGGGGAGTAGTTTGTGCTAACATTTGTCTTGCAGGTTGGAGTGTGGGATTAATGATTTATTTTTTCATGATTAGAAGTGTTGTTTGCATTTAAACTGTTGTGCATATTTTATTGTTTTTAGCACTACACTATTGCACACACAACCTGTGGCCGGACCTGGGCTGCGATAGGATTTCTAGAATGGTGTTGAGAAGTATACTTTCTCCAAAGCGAGACTGCTATGTAGAGGTTGACATTCTCTTCCCCGAAAGTCTTTTCATGGTGTCGAATGTGTTTATCCATATCTGCGAGACTGAGTGACTATTGGACATTACATTCGACTGAGCCGGAGTTAGGGGGACCTGACACGTTAATGCGAGACTGCAACGGTCAGATCATCCTCTTAGCTCCACTTTATTAAGTCATTTAGATAGAAATCGAGCCACACATTTCATGCGTGTGTCTATGTGCTTGTCATTCCTTCTGGTGAAAGTAAGTTGCCTAAGTTCTTACTTTGCAATTTACTTACTTTATTGCAATTTTGTCAGTCCATGACAATAGGTTTCGTCATGTCTTGTTTTATATACTATGGGGAGGACCGACGTACAATTCATTTCCACTCCCAAAAAAGAGCTCAAGATGTAGTTGGATCAGTTAGATCAAGAGGGCCAGAGGTATGTGAAGACTAGGATTGCCCGACTTCTCCCACTATTGGAGATCAACATCCACTCTAGTGTGATACAAGCACTCCCTCACTTCTTATGTCCACAAACTTCCATATTCATATTCGGTGAGTACGAATTGACTCAAACACTAGAATAATATAGTGTTGCCATTGGAATGCCCCTGGAAAAGGGTCTTGTTAGACCGCCTATCGGTATAGATTCTATTTTTGAATTATCACAGTTTTTAGAAATCGAAGCCGAAAAAGTAAGGAAAGTTGTCAAAGCCAACTGTTTTGCATGCTCATTTTCGTTTTTGGAAAAATGTTTTGCAAATCAATCAATGATTTCAAAAGCTAGGATTTTCATGTTAGCATTTTCGGGCTAATTGTTTTTCCTTATCGAAGAAATGCCATTAATCCTTCAATTTCATGGGTGGTTAATCGTGTTTGTGACGGCTTAAATTATGTCAGTATGGTTTTAGCTGAAACATTTTTGTCATTAAACCGTTTCAAACAAAATGAAGAAAAGACCATGCGTGCCCTCCCTGAACTTTTACAAATATGGTTTTTCTCCCACATAAGAGGATTTGGGCACCTCATGAAACAATTTAAGATTGGTGATTTTAGGCACCCCATACAAAGTTTGCGGTCTTAGAACGTTTTTCCCCAAATAAACAGTATGCCCGTTGGATTAATTTTTTGAAAAATCCTAATCCTAAGGCATTCCTATGGCATAGTAAATGGTTTCGAGTTGAGGAAGCTCGTTTCTCACAAAAGCATGATGAGCCAATTCCGTTGTTGGGCTTTTCTGGTGTGACTTCTTACTACCCATATAGGGTGGCTCGTCAGTACAAAGCTCTTCAAGAAATTCCTTCGCCATTCAAGACAAAGTTGTTCCAAGTTCGTTTTATTCTAGCAAACTATGACTACTTCAAGGAGATCCAAATGATCATTGCTACATGGAATGAATGCCACCCAGAAAAGATTTTGGTGCCCAAGAGACTAAAAGGCGAGGAGGAGATTCACCATGCGTCAACATTCTACATCCAACAACATCGGATTTCTGCCACCCGATGTCCAGTGGTCCCTGATGTGAATGAGAAGCCAACCCAACGAGCACAAATTGAGCATCTTATTAAGCGGAAAGTGGAAATAATTGAAGCAGAAAATAAGAAGCTTCGCAAGGCGTTGAAATCCCGAAAGCATATAAAATGAGACGTCTTGAATTTTGATTCTTAGTTCAATGTTTAGGGACTTTGATTTCTAGCTCAATGTTTTCAATTTTTAGATTCAATGTTTAGGGATTTTGGATTTCAATTCTTAGTTTGTTGTTAGGAAACTTGGTTAAAATTTCAAATAAAATTAGGCAATTAGACCATTGTAATGGGCCATTTTTCCTATCTTGTCATTGGTTCTTACATTACCTCTTTTCTTTAGGTGGCAACGGATCCTCCACGCTCACCCATTATCACGTGATTAAGAGCAAGAATGGCCGACCAAAGCGAAATGCGTGATTGTATGTCTGTTGTGGAGACTCAACTCCAACAAGTACTCGCCTCTATACAGCTTGTGACGGATTAATTCCAATTCCTCCATCCAATAGCTGCACCCGCTCTTCTTGAGATAGTCGCCCCGAAGCCGGCAAACAAGGCCCAAACGGGTGAGGATGACATGCCCGGGCTGGAAGATGATCCATTCTCGATCAATGTGGAAAATGCTAAGCTTGTCAACATCCCTAAGACATGGCAGGATGAACACTTTGTGAAATTGGAAGAAAAGTTGAAACAATCACAGGAGTCACAGAGTTCACTCCCGTTCGACTTGTTCGTGTAAGAGAAAGTCAAGATGCCAAAGAAATTCAAAATGCCGGAGCTCGAGAAGTATGACGGGACATCTTGTCCAAAGTCTCATTTGCAGATGTACCACGTGCGCATGGCCCAGCACGTCAAAAATGAGCCCCTCATGATCCAATCGTTTCACGCGAGTTTGACTGGGCCCACACTAAACTGGTATGTGATGAAGAACGTAAACCTCCTCGAGACCTAGAATGAAGTGGCGGACGTGTTCCTTAAACAGTACAAGTTCAACATGGACATCGCACCTTCCCGAGAAGACTTAGAGCGGATGGAAAAGAAAAAGAGTGAGTCATTTAAAGAGTATGCTGTGAGATGGAGAAACTTGGCGGCTCAAATTACTCTTGAGCCTACCAACAAGGAGTTGATGAAATTATTTGTGAAGACCCTTCCATCTGATTTTGTTTGGTTCAACTTTTCCGCTCAAAGCCCCCGAAAAAAAATACAAGTTATTTAACAAGTATTTATGAGACCTATTGCCAATATTAGGAAAGCTAAAAGCCAAAAGCTCAAAGCAGGTAGGGATCTACTTTGGGCTTTCAACATTTTCGAAATGCTATTGTGAAGGTTTGATTATTATTTTTCTTTTCAATATTGCCCTCACTGATAAATATATTTTTCACTTTTGCCCTCCAACAATTACTGTTCAACATCTTCTTCCTTGGCTTGGGCTTGTTGGTTCATCGGTCAATTGAGGTCCAGGTCAAGGTCACTGTCGTCAAGGTTGAGATTGAGGGCTGCGTGTGCCGGCGAGTCGCTTCCCGAAGCTGCTGTCTTTGCCGAAGCTGCTCTGGGTTGAGGTTGAGGTCGAGCAACCCAAATCTAGCCCTTCAAATGCGGTCATGCGACCTCGGCGTTGTACGTCCTTGGCATCGCGTGTCCTCAGCGACCATCACCTAGGTTGCGGACAATCAAAGGGCTCAAATTGTCTACTAGATTGGTCACCAATGAAGCTCCTGTTGGAATTTTGTTTGTTAAAACAAAATGAGTGCTTTTTACTTTGTCCCACATAGAAAAGGTGGGAGTAAGTGGGTCAGTTTAAATATGTGGGATTTCCTTTTGTCGTTAAAGGAGTGATTAGGTGGGGCTAGACCCCACCATACCCGCGTGCGGGTGCGCGAATAATTGCTTGCTATTTATTTTTTATTTTTAGTTCAAAAGTTGCCTTTTAATTTGAGAATTCCGAAAATGAAATATAAATGAAAATTCGAAATTCTATTTTTTAAAAAAAATTATTAAAAAAAATTATTCCGAATTTTGTTTGTGTCTTTTTAAGACAACCTTTGGAAAATTACCTATTCGGTTTTTAACTTTCCCGAAGGATTGCAATTGTTTGTTTTTTGACTTCTTCCGAAGAGTCGCATTTGTTTATCCAAACAATTTTCTAAAGACGTGTTTGTTCGCAATTTTCACGAAGAGTTGCGAGACTGTTTTATATATATACTTGTCATTTTTCGGAAAAGTGTGGTCATTTTCGAGTCTTCTTTCTGAAAAACTGCAGCCAATTTTTCAATTGTTTCTTAGAGAGACCCTGGATAAATACTAGAATTGCTATTTAGTATTCTCATCCGAGACTTTGTTGTATCCTGGAGGATTTTTGCCGGTGACCATTAGCAACGTTGTGGGGCAAATAAATCCTTAAAGAAAGTGATATCACGCCTCAAAGTTCGAGTTGTTTTACTCGATCCGATTTCATTGTTCAACCCATTTCGAAGCAATATTTACACAACAGCTCCAACATTGCAAATTTCCAAATTGAAAACCCTAAACTCGACGAGATTGATCGCTGGTGAAGCCTCTTCACCTTGCTGAGGTTACACAACCCCTAGGTCACCTTGCATAGGTTTGCGAGACCTCAGTTGACGGTTTTCCCTAGTCACCATCGATGGTTGCCTATGGTCGACTCCAACGAAGCTCGCCCGCCTGCCCTTAGTTGTCCTCTCTTATGTTTTTCTCTTCTTTTTGTTTTTCCTTTTTTCTTTTCACTTCAAAATTCATTACAAAATATACACAAAAATGAGTATCCAAACACTATTACTTTCACAAAATGTCTCTTCGTTCAAAGATGCTTGAAAAAATGTAAATTCATTTCCCCAAAGTTGAACCAAATAGGTCATGTTCGCCCTTTTTAGCCCCCAACGATTTTGAAATACGCAGTGTCTTTATATATTTTCCTTTATCAATATAAATACTACTCGCATTCATTCATTGTTTTTTCCCCATTTGATGTTGGTATTTATTATGCGCGGATTCAAGATTTAGCTAGAGGAACTTTTCCTCTCTCCAATCCGGGGTAGAGAAAAGCGCAACCGTACGATGTGCACGTTTTAAAGTGACGGCGATATATCAAGCCCACCTGAAAGTTGCTCTATGGATATTAATTCTCGTTGCGCGTTTGGTTAAAGCAGCCCTGCACGAGATAATGAGGTGACGGATGGAACAGACACTGGTAATGTATTTGTTTGGGCTTTGGTATAACGAAATAGCAAAGATTTTCTACGGTTTCACAAATGATGTTACGATTCTAATAGCATTTATCATTAAATCAGTTTCATAATTTCGTATAAACTAATTAGACAGAAATTATTTCGATGAGCCATATTGCTGGACCCACACTGAGAATAGTCACTTGACAAGCATAGGCAAATATCATGACCGGAAGGCCTTATCTGAAGGTTAGTATGCGATCATTTGGTGTGAGCAAGGGTTAACACTATGCATGAACAATGCTGAAGAGATCTGGGTGAAATAGAGAGAACATAGAGGAGTAATATGTGATTATAGCGGATTGGAATATCAAGTAACAAATGATACGTCTGAGTTGATCTAGTTGCATGAGGGTGAACCATATATATATAATAACCAAGCTATCAGAGCTCTTGATGGCAAGACCTATCCTCCAAAAGTCAAATGATCCATCGAACTAAGACAACGAGATGATTAAGGCGGTTAACGAATATGATATCGCCACGGTAGAGAATCAAGATTTAGTTAAATCAACACGTCTATTTTCTCGGATTTTTCTGTCCAGACATAATTTTGACATTTTCCCCCTTTCACACAGTAACTTATCTGTATCCATCGACGAGAACGGTAGGGTTGAGAGATGTGCGTACTATTAGACTCTTTCATAATTGTACGACTTTGGGGAGAGCCCGGGAATATTTTAGCTAAGGGTTTTCATTCATTTTCCCCTACCAATTCGCCAAGGCGAGTTGAGAAGAAAAAACTTTTTACTTTTCTATGTTTGGACTAAAACATTTTTCATAAATATAATAATGAAATTGCATTATCAAATGGATTTATATTCCAAACTTATTTCCTATAATAGAGAGATAGTATAACTAGAAATAGAACGGTTATCATGCGCACATTAAAGATTGAAATTATGTCTTGAGTTTAAGCCGGCGAATGGAAATTCGATCGCAATAAATTGTTATTTTTGAATGCCTAAATATATGTGATGAAAATCCTGACTTCTTTTCGGTGTCATGGTCCGAATTTGGTAAATGTTGTAAGAAAGTTTCAATTGTGCTTCTTATTTGATAGGGGTGATCAATTCCCGGGCAGTCCGGTCTCCACCCACTGGTTCCTCCGATCTAGACTGAAGGAGCCTAGAACCGGATAGGACTAGACCGATCAATCCATTTATGCATGTTTGCACGTGCAAAAATAATCAAACTATTTCAGCATTTGTGTGAACATCAACCACACTTTACAAGTAGCACGCTTGATCTTAGCTAAAAGGTAGAAGAAAGCATGATTAAATCTGGCTTGGCTTTCATTCACAATCTCTCTTGCGCTCTGTGTGCTTGTTTGATGTGGGACTCTCGGAGTGGCTTGTCTTTATTAGGTTTTATTCACTACCATCATTTTCCAGCAGGGCAAAAATAGTAATTTGCCTAGATATCTTTCAGGCGAGGGGAAGCGAGAGAGAGAGAGAGGGGGAATGAGTGTGTGATGGCTATAGAGAGCTTAGTCTCACATCGGCTGGTAGAAAAGGTTAACAAGCAGGTTGCCTGTTTAAGTAGATAAGTCGAGACAGGCCTCGTAGCGGACGCAGTAGTCATTACTGAGAATGCTCGTCATCGCTTGGAAGAGACACAGGCTGGCGATCCAGTTACGAGACAGGGTGGCACAATGCAAATGGCAAGACAAAAGGAAATAAAACTCTGAAGTTTGGTGTTGCGTTAACCCCGAAAAGTGCAACGTTCGAATTTGTGTGGAGCGATGATGGATACAAGGACCATGAATGGCTTGTACTTTATATATAAGCGGGAAAAGCACAAGAGGGTAACGGCATTTGTGCAAAGGTGTAAGATATGATTTTCTTTTTCTTCGCCTCACGCGGCCAGCTCTGTTTGCTTTTCTGCTGATGGGTTTCCCCCGAAACGAACCCCAACGCCGCGTTGTTTCTTGAAGACGCTCCGCAGTTATCATTCTTCCGCAAAAGAAGGGAATCATATTCCTTAAGACTTTATAAACGTC
Organism: Eucalyptus lansdowneana; assembly: GCA_017140395.1. Lineage (NCBI taxonomy): Eukaryota > Viridiplantae > Streptophyta > Magnoliopsida > Myrtales > Myrtaceae > Eucalyptus > Eucalyptus lansdowneana. The sequence continues at coordinate 30,183,283 of CM029484.1, read as the reverse complement.
GCTCACATTCATTTCTCGTGAAGTGTGTCCATAGGTGATGTCCTTGTAACACGCCAATTCAAGCTTCAGCCGAAGGAAGGCACTTTCCTCTCTCTCCCTCCAATCTAAGATGCAGTATGCGCGTTTTAAAGCGAGCGATCTCTTGTTATATCCTGCTGATGAAACCTACGCAGCAGGTATCGATTCTCACTGGAAAGAATTGGGGCAATGGTTCCGAGAATCCCTGAACTTGCCTGGAACTTTCCCCGCAAAATCGTTTCCCTCCGAAAGAGATGAAATCTTAAAAACGGAGCGAGCGATGCCCCGTCAAACATCAATTGATTTAGATGAAATCTTAAAAAAGCACGTTGACTTATCATATTCACAAGGTGTTAATAGTGAGTGGGGATATACTTAGGGCACGGCTCCATTATTTTGATGAAAGAGACGGAACCATCCACGCCACACAACTTTACATGAAATCTAGATGATTCGTTTATCTAGTTTCCAAGGTAAAAGCTCCGCATTGCATGTGCACTAGCCATCAAGTGCAAAAAAATGCCGAGCGACATTGATAATTCGCGAGTTTTGTCTTTAAATACAAATTTCACTTATAATAATTTTAAACCAAAGAAAATTCACTCTATCCAAGTATATCTTCTGTAAACCTATGGCTGATGTGAATAAAACCTTATGGAAGTCGGGAATAAATTAACGGTAATAAAACCATACAGAAGCCGGGAATAAATTAACGGTAATAAAACCCTACAGAAGCTGGGAATAAAAACCCACGGTTGATGGATGTAGAAAAATGGCTGATGTGAATAAATCCTTATGGAAGTCGGGAATAAATCAACGGTAATAAAACCCTACAGAAGCCGGGAATAAAAACCCACGGTTGATGGATGTAGAAAAAGGGGGAAAATTACCAAAAAAAAATCCTAAACCTATAATAATTGTGCCAATTCAATCATAAATTTATTTTTTTGGTCAATTGAGTTCTAACTTTTTACAATCATGAAATTCAATCCTTTCTGCCAAAATTGGCTCGCCAAATACCGACGTAGCCTTGAGTGGCCGGTGCTGGCGAAATTTTTTTAATAATATATATTTTTAATTTTATTATCTTTTTTTCCCTCCTCCCTCCTCTTCCCTCCTTCTTCCTTTGGCTCCAACGATCGGCCAGAGGGCTAGCCATCGCCGGATTGAGGCGACCAAGCAAGTAGCTTACCTGGCGATAGCGAGGCGATCCCTCGCTAGATTTGGCAAGCGAGGCCTTGCCATCGTTGGGTTTGGCGAGGTGAGCCCTTGCCAGATCTAGCGAGGGGCCCTACCGTCGCTGGGTTTGGTGAGGCGAGCCCTCGCCAGATTCGATAGGGGCTCGCCTCACTTGTAGCTGGGTGAGCTTGCCCTTGCCTAGCGACAGCAAGGCGAGCTCGCCCGACCGCCTTAGGCTGACGATTGGCCAGCTCTCTAGCCAGTCGCCCAAGCCAAAGGAAGAAAGAGGGAGGAGGAAGGAGGAGGGAGGAGGGAGAGAAAATCCAACTAAAATGTTAACGTGATATTTTTTTTTTGCGGGGGAGGAGGGGTGGAGGGGATCGCAGAATGGCGAACGCATTTTGCCTGCGGGAGACGTGGTCTGGGTTGCCGCTTATGCTGGCCGAGACGTCAGCCACAAATTGCAAAGATGAAAAAGAAAGGATAGAAGTCAAAGAGGGACCCTCTGATTTTGTGGATGGTATTTCAGCTAGCCGCTCCCATTGAGACTTCCAATGTCATCTCTTATTAGTTGCAAGGTTGTCGAAGACTTGTTGTATATTAGCAAGTCCAGTGTGCTGAGAGTATATTGAATTTTGAAGATATGTGTGTTCTCAAAATATAGAGGACATGAAAGGAGGAGTAGGCTATTGTAACAACCTTAAATGCCTAGTAGCATATGGCATCTTTTCAGGCTCGATGAAGTTGAAGGATGAACCATTCATGTTGGATTTATCCAAGCTATTAGAGCTGTCGATGGCAATATCCATCCTCCAAAAAGTCCTCAAACAATCGACGAACTAAGAGGGTACACATAATGAGAAGCGTCTGGTTAACAAATAGGATATTATCATGGTCAAGTCAACAATTGATATGTTATCGTGTATCATGACGTCATTGGCTAATGATTAATTACATCATTGTCGTTATGTTTAACTTGATTCAAAGTTAATTAGAAATATGGACAAGGCAAGTTATGAATTTTTTCCTTGCCTTGACATTGTCAATAGTTTGTGATTCATGCCAATTCAGTCCCTTTGTGCTTAGCATTTTTCTCACGATTTTGTTCTTCACATTCTTAACTCTAAATAAGGTCACTCGTCTTATGGACTTCGTCCTTCTTCCTCATATCAGAAGTTGCGTGCTTACCTCTGGAAAAATGAATTATGCAATAAATTAAAAATTATTTTTTTTACAAAGCTGGGCGTACATAACAATGCGACCGAAAGATCGATCGATGGATTACAAATTCCTTATTTTTCTAGGGAAAACAAAAAAATCACGCAGCATCAATAATGAATACAACATACTTGTACAACAAAAAGAATCGAGTTAGTCTTCCTACTGTTCTGTGTGCACGATTTTCCTCACGAGCTTCTTGCTTTTCAATCCCAAGTAGCTGTAAGATTGGCATATCAGGGACGGGGATGCACTTGACGACCCAACCGATAGGCCAAGACGCAGCTGCAATCCCTACACATGCGCCCCATTGTCCCCAGCTCAACCTCTCTGTGTCGGCGAACCGCTTTAGGAACTCAACCATCACCACCTGGAGGACCACCGTCACGAAAATGATCCCAAGGAACAGTTTGTTCTTGTGTATGCCCTCGAACACGTTCCTTTTCTCAAGCTTCCGCGCGTTGAACTCGTTGAAGACCTGGCACAGGACGAACGCGTTGAATATCAGGGTCCGCTTCACCGCCTCATCCACGCCGAAGATCGATTCACCCTTGAATTGTAGAGTGAGGAGGACGGCCATTTGGTATGTTGCTTGGGCCACAATGTTCCTCCACATGACATTGGTTATGAGCGGCTCAATCCGTCCCACTGGGGGCTTCTCCATGAGCTCCCTAGTGGGCCGCTCCGTGGCCAGCGCAAGGGCGCCGAGTGTATCCATGATCAGGTTCACCCACAAGAGTTGGACAGCCGTCAGGGGGACGTCGCCGGAAGAGACGGCGGCCACAAAGTTGATCACAAGGGCGGCAACATTCACCGTGAGCTGGAATTGGATGAACTTCTGGATGTTATTGTAGACGCATCGACCCCATCGCAGCACCGTCGCCACAGAGGCGAAGTTGTCATCGAGGATTACGATGTCAGAGCTCTGTTTGGCGACCTCGGTGCCTTGGATGCCCATTGAAAGCCCGATGTCGGCTTCCTTGAGGGCTGGTGCATCGTTCGTGCCATCCCCTGTGACAGCAACCACGTGGCCTTTTTGCTTCAGGCATTGAACCATCAGGAGCTTATCCAAAGGCGAGGATCTCGCCATGACCCGGATTTTCTCAACTCTCCGAAGCCTCTCCTCAGGCGTGTAATTGCGAAAGTCAGCTCCTTCCACAATGGCTTCGTTGGAGGCATTGTCCTCGGGCCTGAGAATCCCGCACTCTGTGGCGATGGCCTTGGCGGTGAAGATGTTGTCTCCCGTTATCATCTTGATGTTCACTCCCGCCTCCCCGACAAGCTTGGACCGCACTCTTCACGGGACGGCACGGGTCCTTAATACCAACAAGTCCTAGTAATGTCGCCATCCTCTTGGATCTTCTTCCCGTCTTCTCTTTCTAGGACAGCTTCCTCGAGACTTGTTTATGAGCGAAAGCGATGCATCCGAGGCTGCTTGCCGCCATCCCCCGAATAACTGCCGAATCTCACCCTTTCATCTTCATCCAAATCTTTCACTATCCCCGACCCGTCGTAGAAGCTCGAGCACTTTGCCAAGACCATCTCTCGCCGCTCCTTTCCAAAGGCACATGGAATGTATCATCCAAGCTTTTCCTTATTAGGACACCGCTTCTCTTCTTCTGGGAGTTGAAGGCTTCGACTTGGATGACTTCACAACTCTTCTTTGTCTCCTCCATGTCCATGGTCAATTGTAAAACCGCCCAGGAAAGAATTGCTTTCTCGGTGGGACTGCCTGAGAACTCGTACTCCAATTCATAAGACGGCCTATGGACACTACCTGTGGTGTTCAAAGCAACCCCATCCTGAATCAAATCCAGAACAAACCTGGAGACAGAGGAGTAAGTATTTTCTGCCACGGAGTCTTGGCCGACCCAGAATTTTGTCACCTTCATCTGGTTCATTGTGAGGGTACCGGTCTTGTCAGTGCAAATAGTGGTGGTTGACCCCATCGTTTCGCAGGCTGAAAGCTTCCTCACCATCACCTGATCCGCCATCATCCTCTTCATCAAATAAGCGAGAGTGAGGGTCACCGCAAGTGGCAAGCCTTTGGGAATCGCGACCACCACTATTGTCACTGCAGCTGCGATGATGCCCACAACGGAGTTTATGATGTTATTACCTGTGGTTTGGCCTGCAATGAATTCCTTGTTCCCGTATGCATCCTGTGTGTTTCCCGTGAAATAGCGAATCAGCAGGACCAAGAGCACCAGGAAAGCAACCGCCAAGCGTACTTTGCCAATTGACGAGGTAAGCTTGTTGAGCCGAGCCTGTAAGGGGGTCTGCTCGCTGTTGTTGCGGCTGATCGAGCTCATCATCTCGCCCCACGTGGTGTTCATGCCGACGGATGTAACCAGCATCTGAGCATACCCATCAGCAACCTTTGTTCCGGAGAACAGGAATGAATTCTCCTCGCGGTTGACTTCAACATGATCACTCTGCCCGGTCATGCTCGATTCATCAACCTAAATTGACAACACAAAGGTCGCACATGGTTTAGTGACGGTAGGATGACACGATATGAAGCGGTCCGGTCTTAACTTGAAGCAAAGGAAATGAAACATGAACAGAAACAAGAACAAATGGATTATGTTTTGACAAGAGAATTTTGTTGACGAGCACTGTTCTACTATAACTAGAACAACGAATAAAAACCGTTACTTATCCTAATTGTCATAGAAACTTTTTGCCATAGAATCAAGAATATGAAAATGACAGACTGCCCAATATCAAGCAGAATATTATACATTTCTACAATTTTTTGGACTAATTACTCAACCTGCACTCGAACTTGGTAATATTAATGTTGGAAATTGTGATCCATTTTCTCTAAATTAAATCTAGAAACTACTAGTCGAATCTTGAAATCTTAAATGAGAAAGCAAAGTGTGAGCAAAGCAACAAGTCGAAGAGTCCAAGTAGAGCTTGAAGACTTCCAGGTGAAGAAAAGCCAAGAGGAAGTCCAGAAGAATCCTCTAAAGCATCTAGTCTTGAGGCGCTAGAGGAAAAAAGTGGAATTCACTGAAAAAATGATACTATCCTCCATATATCCTCTCTGTTGAGAAGACAAAGATAGACAGGGAACTAGGGGTCTCACGATTGGGAATGTAGACTCCACATCATGGCAAGCTTGCTTGCACTGGCTACTACCGAGTAAGTTGATATAGTAGCTACCCGTGCTTGATGTGAGTGAGGTGGGTGAAATGCCCATTGCAAAGCTAGCATGCCTTACAGCACTGCTCACAACTGCATGCAAGTTCTGTATTCATAGTTGTTGTGAGCAATTTTCTCTAAATTAAATCTAGAAACTACTAGTTGGATCTTGAGATCTTGAACGAGAAAGCAAAGTGTGAGCCAAGCACTAAGTCGAAGAGTCCAAGTAGAGCTTGAAGACTCCCCAGGTGAAGAAAAGCCAAGAGGAAGTCCAGAAGAATCCTCTAAAGTATCTAGTCTTGAGGCGGTATTGGAAAAATGATGGATAATAGTCAAAGAGCATATGGGCTAGAAAGAGGACACGTGGGGCAGTGCTTTTACCATTTGCACCCAAGAATGTCCATGAAATGCCCATGAAAAGACCGTAACCCATTCATGTAATGGAGCGTGGGGAGTTGAAGAATAAAGTCTTTAGCATTTGTACTCCACCAGCGCCGCCAGTACTCCTATAACTATATTGGCAAAACTAGCTTGTTCAACTAGTGAAACTACTCTACTTTGTCCCTTATTCATTCTCTACAAACTATACGGTAACTTATACATCTGTACACATCATAAAATTATCATTAATACCAAAGATCATGCCTCCGTGCTTATTCAAATCTTAACAATTAATACTACATATGTTTCCAGAAGAAACCAACATGAGTTAACATGCAATTCTAATGCTTCAAACCAATACAAGTTTTCGTCCATACCTGCAAGGAATGCCCGTCCAGGAACAGACCATCTGCCGGAACTTGATCCCCGATCTTCAAACAAACGACGTCTCCGACGACGATCTCGAATATTGAAACCTTCTGCGGACGACCCTTCCTTATCACATCTATGAGAATATTACCGCTCACCCGAGACAATTTTTCGAACTGCTGGTTTTGGCGGTAATTGCTCCCGGCGGACACGGCGATTACGAGGAACACTGCGACCAATATGCTGCCGCCATCATACCAGCCTTCGTTGACTCCATTCTCCTCGATCCCGAACCCGACCGAAAGCCCGGCACAAACAAGAAGAATCATGATTGTGAGGTCCTTGAAAGCCTCGACCACAAAGTGGAAGAAGCTCTTGCCAGGCGGGTTCTTGTATGCGTTGACACCGAATGCATTTTGCCGGCGAGAGACATCGTGTGGGTCGCCGCTTATTCCGGCCGAGACATCAGTTTCAAGTGCTGAGGCGACTTTCTGGACCCCGCCGAATTCCTGGAGGTGGCAGAGGTCCTTGTCCTTGACCAGCTTGGTGAGCTGTGACTGATCAATGTTGAAGGAGCTGGGCTGATCAGAGCCAGTGCTCTGGACCAGATCGAGGATCGAAATTGAAGCATAGGAAGGAGATTTTTGTGGGGACAACTTCTTGGTTTTCTTTGCGAAGGTAGTGAAGGCTCGGGAGCAATATATGGTCACGAAGGCTAGATGCCATGGCTTGGCGAACTTGCTCATGGCGGCAGGCAAGTCGAGAGAGACCTCGTAGCGGACATCGTCACCACGGAGAATGCTGGTCATTGCTGGGAAGAGACACACGGGCTCTAATGATCCTCGAATTAGGTGGGGTCACACAATGCAAATGACAGGAGAAGAGGAAAAGCTCTGATGTTGTTGGTGCTTGGTTTAGCCGCTGAAGTGACGTTGGGAGACATTATCCATGCATCGCATTATATAACATCCGGAGCGGACCTCTTTTGCTTTGCACATTCGCATTTCTTGACCATGAAGCCATGACGATATACGAAGTATTAAATTCAGATTTGTTCTGCGAAATTGAGGGAAGTGCGATGGGGCAGCTGCCAACGGGTTGACTCGAAAGTGAGCCTGCGTTCGTACGAGTTCGTTCCAAGCTGGTGACGGAGTCAACGAAAAGTCCAAAGATATGGAGATACGAGAGAGGGCCCAATTCTGCGCGGTTTCCCCCGACATCAACGGGGCATCCGAGACTTTTACATCGAGTTATTCTCATTCGTTTGAGGAAAAGAAGCCTGTGTTCGCCCTTTCCAGTCCCACCGACTTGAAATACGCGGTATCATTGTATCTTTCTTCATCCCTCGTTCAATCATGTGATCGGTAGATTGTAAATATAAATGTCATTCGCCTTCATTTTCTTTTCGTTGAATTTGATCTTGGATGATGGCCGCATTCATAATGTGCCGATTAAAGAATTGGCTAGAGGAACTTTTCCTCTCTCCAATCCGGGTTGGAGGAATGCATGACCGTGTGATGCACACGTTTCAAAGTGAGCACAGTATATCGGCCTGCTAATACTTGTTGGAAGTTTGTTTATAAAAACAAACTAAGTGCATGTTTTCTTATCCCACATAAAAAAAAAAAAAAAAAAAAAAAGTGGGAGTAAGTGGGCTAATTAATAAAAGAATTATTGAGTGTGGGCTAGACCACACCATACTCGCGTCGGGTTCGCAATTATTTGGCGCACTTAGCACTTAGCGGTTTAATTAGCACTAACCCATTTGTTATTTTATTTTTTACGGTTAACTTATTAATCAATTCAAAGGTTTTTTTTTTTTTTGAGAATTTTCGGAAATTATTAAAATAAAATAAAAATCGAAATTTTATTTATTAAAAAATAATAATTTTTAAATTTAATTATTCCGAATTTTTGTTTGTGTCTTTTCAAAACAACTTTTGAAAAAGATACTTGTTCAATTTGCAACTTTTCCTGAAGGGTTGCATTTGTTCGTTTTTTCAATTTCTTCCAAATGGATATCTTTGTTCATCTAGACAATTTTTTGAAAGGACACGTTTGTTCGATTTTGCAATTTTTCATGAAGAGTTGCCTATGTTTTATAATATATATATATATATATATATATCAGTTCTTAAGAAGAATGTATGTGTGATCATTTTTTATCTTTTCATCAATTCAAATGTTGTTTTTTTTTTTTTTTTTTTTGAGAATTTTCGGAAATTATTAAAATTAAAAAAATCGAATTTTTATTTATTAAAAAATAATTTTTTTTTAAATTTAATTATTCCGAATTTTTGTTTTTGTTTTTTCAAGACAATATTTGGAAAAGATACTCGTTCAATTTGCAACTTTTCCGAAGGGTTGCATTTATTCGTTTTTTCAACTTCTTCCGAATGGATATCTTTGTTCATCTGGACAATTTTTCGAAAAGGACACGTTTGTTCAATTTTGCAATTTTTCACGAAGAGTTGCCTATGTTTTAAGAAAATTATATATATATATATATATATATATATATATATATATATATATGTGATCATTTTTTTATCTTTTCATCAATTCAAATGTTGTTTTTTTTTTGTTGAGAATTTTCGGAAATTATTAAAATAAAAAAATCGAAATTTTATTTATTAAAAAAATAATTCATTTTTTAATTTAATTATTCCGAATTTTTGTTTGTGTTTTTTCAAGACAATCTTTGGAAAAAGATACTCGCTCAATTTGCAAATTTTCCGAAGGGTTGCATTTATTCGCTTTTTCAACTTCTTCCGAATGGATATCTATATTCATCTGGACAATTTTTGAAAGGACACGTTTGTTCAATTTTGCAATTTTTCATGAAGAGTTGCTTATGTTTTAAGACAATTATATATATATACATACATGTCAGTTTTTAGAAGAATGTGTGTGTGATCATTTTTTTATCTTTTTTAGTCTAAACTACCCATCATTTCAATTGTTTCTTAAAATGATCGTGGAGAAATATTAAATTGTTATCTAATATTCTTATTTTTGAGACTTTGTTGTATTTTGGAGAATATTTGCCGGTGACTATTAGCAACTTTGTAGGGCAAATAAATAAAGAAAGTGATATCACGCCTCAAAGTCCGACTTAATTACTCTAAAGATCCAACTTCTTTGTTTTACTCAATTCGAAATCATATTTTCCCAACAATACTTGCATTGTAGACATCAATTATTATTGCATGTTTGGTTAAAGCACAATTTAAAGCACCCATGTGCAAGATATTGTGTTCACGATAGAACAAACAATGGTCATGCGCTTGTTTAGGCAGTGGTATAGCCAATACTTTGTACAATTTCATGCTACAATTCTAATAGGGTTTACTAATAAGACAGTTTCACGTTTTGTGCAAACTATCATATTTTATAAAATGTCGCGACCTATTTTTTCGGTGCACCAACTAAAACTAGGTTAATGGACTGCTAAGTTTTTAAACTTAGCTCGGGCTCTCCCAAGCCCATACCAATTCGCGACTTAAATCCAAATTTTTAAATATGCAAGATTATTAACTAGGAGTCGCCACTAATCAATTTACGGTAGGTCGATTAGACACCTAAGTAAAATAAAAGGGGGATTTATTTTACTCCTACGAACCAAAGACTAAGGGTACGGGGACTTGGTTACACTAGAATTTTCTAATGCCCTTTCGGTACCATTTCTTTTATTAATTTTTCAAAATTTTTTTGCAAGCAGCTGATTTATTTTAACCTAAATTGCTATCATGCAAATGTGGTGACCACACGGGTGCTCATCCATTATTTAAAACATTCAAATAAATAAATTGCATCACACAAAGCAAGCAATCTTTTTTTTTTTTTTTTTTTTTTGGATTTTCTTAAAAATTGGAGTTCTTTTATGAAAATGCATTTTTAACTAAATGATTTAATCCTATTAATATGAAAATTCTAATTAAATGGGTCAATTATGCAAACTAATTAACATGCACCTCATGACCTAATTTAACTAATTAACAAATTCTAATTAAATGATTTATTATGCAAACTAGTTAACATGCATCTAGTATTTTTGCATTTTTTTTATTGAAATTCAGAATTTATGAAAATCCTAATTAATCTATCTAAAAATAATCTTCTAATTATTTTTGGGATTAATTTGACTTAAACCTTATTCTATCTTAGAAAACTATTTTTTTTTTTATTTTAAAAAAGGATGAGATGAAAATGTGCCAATTATATCTAAAACTCTAAAAAAGGCTATTTAAGTCTAATCCTAACTTATTTCTTTTAAAATATCTATCTAAAAATGCAGTCCTAAAATATTATCTAAAAATGCAATCCTAGAAATATAATCCTAAAAATTTGATTAATTAAACCTACGTGTCTATTATATTAAATTTTAATGTCTTATATGCTCATGCAAATTTTTTGAATATTTTTGATTTTTTGATTTTTTTAGTTTTTTTTTTTTAAAGTTGAATAATTGTTAAACAAGGGTTAAATCTAAACAATTAATATAATCACTAAATAAAGGATCAAAATAATTGAAAAAATAACCTGTCGTCTCACATGTTAAATTAACAATTATTCTAACCCTAATCATCACAACAACTTAAAATAATTAAAAAATCTGGTCCGAAGTCTTACGGACCAAATTAAATAATTATTATGATTTAACAATTAAAATTCCACCCAAAAGCCCAAAAATTAAAAATAATTAGAAAAATGATCCGATGTCTCTCGGATCAAATTAATAATTATATTAATTCCGGACAAAATCCCCACGGATAATGCATACTAAATTTACAAATATTAACATCCACCATTACAAATTGAATAGCTAAACTAATAATGCTATCAAACTAAGTAAAAAAAAATGATAGAACAAATTAACAGAATAAAATAAACTAACTTATGAAAAAGGTAAAAAGTAAAAAAAAAAATAATGAAAAGCTACCTAAGGTGAGTAACAGAGACGGGGGGTTGACGCCGGAGGTAAGTAAGCGGTCGGCTGGCGGCGCTGGGACTCCGGCGAGGGCTGAACAGCACTGGGGTTGCTGGTCGTCGACGGCGAGGTGGTGCACAGGCTCCGGTGGTACTGGAGTCGCGATCCGCAGCGGCGGGTGAGGGTGGTCGCGGTCCGGTGCGGGCGGAGGCGGATCGGCGAGCGTCGAAGATCGACAGGCGGCGTCGCGGGTCGGGGCTGCGGCGTCGCAGTGGTCTCGCTGTGGCGGCTCCGAGTTGAGATGCGGACGGAGCGGCGGGATCGGTGGCGCAGCGTGGCGGAGGCGAGCAGGGGCGGTGTGGTCTCCGGTGGCGTGGCGACGGTGCTCGTGGTGGCGCAGCGGCGAGCGGGCTTCGGGTCGCGGGCCTGCGGTGGTTGGCGGATGCGTGGTGGAAGGAGGTGCGGCGGCGTGAAGGGGGCTGCACGAGGAAGACAAACAGTGGCCTTCTTTTGATTTTTTTGTTTTTCTTTTTTTTACTCGCCTGTCGCACGTCCCTCACGTCTCCCTCACTATAGCGTCTGACTTTTGCTTTTTCTTTTGCAGCCTGTCAGAAGAGAAAAAAAGATCACTTTCTTTTCGGCTAAAGATCAACGGAGGGAGCTTGTCCCATTTCCGAACTTCGCTCTTCAATTTTCTCGAAAATCTTTTTTGCCTTCTTTTTAAAAAATTTTTCTCCCTCTTGCACGAATTTTTTAGCGGATTTCTCTCTTGATTTTTTTTCGCCCCCAGAATACTGTGCAGGTCAGCCCCTTTTATAGTGGTTTCGATCGGCCGCTTTCTATGGAAAATTTTAAACTTCCATCTTCTGTTGTATTAAATCATGGATGCAAATCGGAGCATGATTTCACAATCAGCTCGATTTTGCATCGATTCCTTCCATTTTATTAAAATCATTGCCATTTGTTCAGCTGATTTTAAAATTGTTGCTGCATTTAACAAAATCCGGACATCCATCATAATTCCATATTTCCTTGCATACTCAATCAAATCAATTTTCCCCCTTTTTTCCTTTTATTTGTTCCAATGCAATTTTTATTTTCTTTATTTTCCTAGATTTGCTAAAAATAGGTGTCAATTTGCCCCTCTTTGAAGGTGAACTCGTAGAGGTTGCCTTCAAAGACAAAGTTGAGACCTAAATGTTTAATGTACTAAATGACTTTTTGTTTTTTTTTTTTTTTTTTTTTTGTTGTTTTGTTTTTTTTTTTTTTGTTTTTGTTTTGTTTTTTTTTTTTTTTTTTTTTTTTTTGGGAAAATGACTCCCATTTTGAAATGAAATTTATATGATGCATGGAAATGCTAATGCGAATGATGAATGAACTTACCTAGAATTACTTACCTTCGGGGATGGTAGAGTAACTCAAGATAGATTGGTGTTACATGTCCAAGACCCGTACCATTCTACGGTCGCCTAGTGTGGCATTGTTTGGTTGTGTCTAGGACCCGTACCATTCTACAGTCGCCTAAACGAAAAAAATGATTTTTCAGGACCCGTACCATTCTACGGTCGCCTGAATTGAGGTTGTCTAGGACCCGTACCATTCTACGGTCGCCTGAATTGAGGTTGTCTAGGACCCGTACCATTCTACGGTCGCCTAAACGGGGATTTGTTTTCTAGGACCCGTACCATTCTACGGTCGCCTGAACTGAGGTTGTCTAGGACCCGTACCATTCTACGGTCGCCTTGACGAAAAAATGATTTTTCAGGACCCGTACCATTCTACGGTAGCCTGAACTGAGGTTGTCTAGGACCCGTACCATTCTACGGTCGCCTAAACGGGGATTTGTTTTCCAGGACCCGTACCATTCTACGGTCGCCTGAACTGAGGTTTCGCTTGGCTAGGACCCGAACCATTCTTCGGTCGCCTAGCCTTGCGACAGAAATCATCCGACCAAGACCCGAACCATTCTTCGGTCGCCTTAATCAGATTGAATCTGGAGGAAAAATCTTTGGGGGACAACTCCATTGAGTGTCGGTGCTTGAAAAGGAATACCTGTACAATGACAAGTATTTAAAGTATGGATAGAGATAGACTTACCTGATGACATCTCTGTTCCTTGGGGATATGTCTCCTGCAAAACATAGTTGTAGGAGAGGCAATATGCATTCACAGACATGCATTAATTCAAGTAAGGTTCATGCGTGATGATTTCTATCATTTTTGCATTACCCGATTTCCTTTGGGAAGAATTTCAAAAGGATATTCAATCTAGATACATGAGTGTTATGGATGTGTCAAATGAAAGGTCTTTTTCATGCGAAAGGGCTTTGCGCTCATCCTCATTAAAAGGGTCGTTTCATCCTGACCTTTGATGCAGGATTTTGACAATCACTCTATCTCACTGTCATCATGCCAAACAAGGTTTTGTGCAATCTCGCAAGTGGTACGACCTTACCAATCTGAGAGGTCTTTAACAGGGACCGTAATGTGGGCCTGGTCAATGGCTTAACAAAAGGGACTCTTTGAGTCAAGGCTTTTGAAAGAATAAGTGATATTCTGTAATCATCTCTGGGTTTACAAGTCAAGAATCCTGCAATAAGAAAGAAATAATCTTGCTCGCACTTCTTCGAGCGATGCTTAAAACATATGAACCCCTAGGTTAATTCAAGTGCCATAATCAGAAGAGACTTTGCAAGGGACGTAATATAGGCTCGGTTCATGGGTTGAGAAATGAAAGGATCATTAGGCTCAAAAAGTGTTTAGGGGGGTTAAAGTTGGTGATCATCTTGACATTTCCACCACTTTCCTTCTCCACTTTTGAAGGTTTTTTTTTTATCACAACTCCAATGATTGCAACAGCATTTAAGAGTTTTTTTTGTACCATCTTGCTGGGGATACAACTTACTATATCAAGAGTTTGATTTTTTTTTTCTTGGCATTGGCCTTGCTTTTACCAGGCACACTGCTTTTTCATGCCCCATTATTTTGCACCTTCTTTTTTTTGAACTTGCACAACCATCCTTTACAGCATTCTAAGCCATGTTACTTGAATGGTTCTTTTTGCCTTGCCCCAGTGTGGGGGATGATCACCAACTGGGTTTAATATGAAATAAATTCATAGGCTCAAGTGGGCTATGCAATGGATAGAAGTGTATAGGATAAAGAAAAGAAATGCTCTTCATCATCTTAAGGCACTTCAAATTACCGTACGAGTACACCGCAAAAGCAATATTCGAAGATTGATGCAAGTGAGAGCAAGAAGATTCCTACCATTCATTTCAAATTATCCCAATGTGGGATGATTCTTGACAGGGATAATTTAAAAAAACAAATCTCCATAAGTGTATGGGGCTCAAAGGGGTTGAGCAATGGATCACCTGTAGTGTTTAGGATAGAGAAAAGAATGCCTCTCATCACCTTGGTTGACGTACCCTTTGTGAGATAGCCCTCTTCCTTGCGGGCATGGAATTTTTCACACAACTCACTGAGGGTTAGTGTATGAAACACTGTATGGAACAAGGCTTGCCTTTCGTCATTCAAAATACCTCCATTTGACACATTCAATTCATCTCACATAATTCATCATGGAAAACATTTAAAATTTGTCACAAATTTGAACGATTCGACTCATTGAAGTAATTTACTCATCATAGAAATGCTTGCAGTTCAAAACATGACATGGAAAATTCTATCATAAATAATACTTCTTGACAACATCAGAATTAATTAGAGTGAAACACTCATGACCATGCATTTCTGTCAAGATCAAGGCACATTCAGGAAGTATCTTCTTTACCACATACGGGCCACTATAATTTGGAGCGAACTTGCCCCTAGGCTCGGAATTAGATTGGACCGTTTCCACACCTTCACATGTTACAAGACTGTCTTTGGAACAAAAAGTGGATGGGTCAAAAAGACAAACATAGTAAATCAAGTCTTATTTTTTTGAATTTTTTTTTTTGAATTTTTTTGAAAAGCATTTGGAAAAGCTTTTTTTTTAAAAAAAAAAACATTTTGACACGAGAAAGTATGATGAAGCCCAGGCCTCAGAATTCTCTTTGGATTTTCTTTTCTTTTATCGGTTGGATATCGTCACCGGACTGGTTTGGTATACCTCATCATGCCCTCAAATTGAAATTTGTAATTTCATTGAAATTCATCAATCAATTACATTTATTGAATGGAAAAAATGCAACACTCAATCAATAAAAGAAGAAATTGAAAACATCATTCAGAAAATAAAAATTCCCACGCAGGGGAATGTGCAAAAGCAGTAAAAGAGTTACTCTTGTGGGCCAAGGCCCATCTCTTCAGGGGGTCCATCATCAATGGCTCCTATGATGAGGTCGTCGAACAAGCTTGCAACTCCCTCCAGCTCATCATCAAGGTTCTTGGTCTTCGGGGGTGTTGGATCATCCATGCCACCCCATCCATCCGGGACTATCTCACTAGGATCAATGTAGTAGCTAGGAGGGGCCGAATACTTCACCAGGTAATCAAACTTGCCACTAGGTTGTCCCAAAGTATCTATCACTTCCACTTCATCCTGCATCATTCTTGGAGGACCGGGAAATGTCTCGTGAATGCTCGGGGGTAGTGGGTTTTGCCTCCCTCGCCCTTGGTCAACCATTTTAGCCTTTGATCGCGTAATAATGGGAGAGCGCGGAGAATCCGTTGTTACCTAAAAAAAAGAGGTAATGTAAAAACTAATGACAAGATAGAAAATGTCCCATGACAACGGTCTAATCGCCTGACTTTTATTCAAAATTCACTAGAAACATTAAACCAAACAATGAACTAAGAATTGCAATTCAAGTCCTTAAACATTGAACTAAAAATTGAATTGAAAATTGAAATCAAGCTCCCTAGACATTGGACTAAGAATCAAAATTCAAAAAAAAAAAAAATCTCATTTTATATGCTTTCGGGATTTCAACGCCTTGCGAAGCTTCTTATTTTCAGCTTCGATCATTTCCATTTTCCGCTTAAGATGCTCAATTTGTGCTCGTTGAGTGGGCTTCTCAGTCACATCTGGCACCACTGGACGTAAGGTCGCAGGAATCCGATGTTGTTGAATGTAGAATGCCGACGCATGGTGGAGTTCCTCTTCCCCTTTCAGTCTTTTGGGCACCAAAATCTTCTCTGGGTGGCATTCATTCCATGCGGCAATGATCATCTGGATCTCGTTGAAGTAGTTATAGTCTGTTAGAACAAAACGAACCTGGAACATCTCTATCTTGAGTGGTGGAGGAACTTCCTGAAGAGCTTTGTACTGGCGGGCCACCCTATATGGGTAATAAGAAGTCGCACCAGAAAGACCTAGCAACGGAATGGGCTCATCATGCTTGTGTGAGAAACGAACCTCCTCAACTCGGAACCATTTAGTATGTCATAGGAATGCCTTAGGATCAGGATTTTTCAAAAAATTAATCCAACCGGCATATTGTTTATTTGGAGAAAAACGTTCTAAGACCGCAAATTTTTGTATGGGGTGCCTAAAATCATCAATCTTAAATTGTTTCATGAGGTGCCCAAATCCTCTTATGTGGGAGAAAAACCATATTTGTAAAAGTTCAGGGAGGGCACGCATGGTCTTTTCTTCATTTTGTTTGAAATGATTTAATGGTAAAAATGTTTCAGCTAAAACCATATTGACATAATTTAAGCCGTCACAAACATGATTAACCACCCATGAAATTGAAGGATTAATGGCATTTCTTTGATAAGGAAAACAATTAGCCCGAAAAATGCTAACATGAAGATCCTAGCTTTTGAAATCATTGATTGATTTGCAAAACATTTTTCCAGAAACGAAAATGGGCATGCAAAACAATTGGCTTTGACAACTTTCCTTACTCCTTCGGCTTCGATTTCTAAAAACTGTGATAATTCAGAAATAGAATCTATACCGATAGGCGGTCTAACAAGCTCCTTTTCCAAGGGCATTCCAATGGCAACACTATATTCTTCTAGTGTTGGAGTCAATTCATACTCACCAAATATGAAGGTGGAAGTTTGTGGACACCAAAAGTGAGGGAGTGCTTGTATCACACTAGAGTGGATGTTGATCTCCAATAGTGGGAGAAGTCGGGCAATCCTAGTCTTCACATACCTCTGGCCCTCTTGATCTAACTGATCCAGCCACATCTTGAGCTCTTTTTTGGGAGTGGAAATGAATTGTACGTCGGTCCTCCCCATAGCATATAAAACAAGACGCGACGAAACCTATTGTCATGGACCGACAAAATTGCAATAAAGTAAGTAAATTGCGAAGTAAGAATTTAGATAACTTACTTTCACCAGAAGGAATGACAATCACATAGACACACGCATGAAATGTGAGGCTCGATTTCTACCTAAATGGCTTAACAAAGTGGAGCTAAGAGGATGATCTGACCGTTGCAGTCTCGCATTAACGTGTCAGATCCCCCTAACTCCGGCTCAGTCGAATGGAATGTCCAATAGTCACGCAGTCTCGCGGATATGGACAAACACATTCGACACCATGAAAAGACTTTCGGGGAAGAGAAGGTCAACCTCTACATAGCAGTCTCGCTTTGGAGGAAGTACCCTTCTCAACACCATCCTAGAAATCCTATCGCAGCCCAGGTCCAGCCACAGGTTGTGTGTGCAATAGTGTAGTGCAAAAAACAGTAAAACATGCACAACAATTTAAACAACACTTCTAATCATGGAAAAATAAATCATTAATCCCACACTCCAACCTGCAAGACAAAGGTTAGCATAGACTACTCCCATTTTACTTCCCATCTGCAAAAACATTTAACACCTTAGAAATGTTAGGGACGTACCTGGGATCCTTGCTGCCAAACAAAAACATTTTAAAAGAAAAAGAAAAATTGGCCTAAGTCCACTAAGTATTTTAACTCAACTCCTCAGTGGAGTCGCCAAGCTGTCGCGACCTATTTTTTCGGGTGCACCAACTAAAACTAGGTTAATGGACTGCTAAGCTTTTAAACTTAGCTCGGGCTCTCCCAAGCCCATACCAATTCGCGACTTAAATCCAAATTTTTAATATGCAAGATTATTAAATAGGAGTCGCCACTAATCAATTTACGGTAGGTCGATTAGACACCTAAGTAAAATAAAGGGAGATTTATTTTACTCCTACGAACCAGAGACTAAGGGTACGGGGACTTGGTTACACAAGAATTTTCTAATGCCCTTTCGGTACCATTTCTTTTTTAATTTTTCAAAATGTTTTTGCAAGCAGCTGATTTATTTTAACCTAAATCATTATCATGCAAATGTGGTGGCCACACGGGTGCTTATCCATTATTAAAACATTCAAATAAATAAATTGCATCACACAAAGCAAGCAATCTTTTTTTTTTTTTTGGATTTTCTTAAAAATTGGAGTTCTTTTATGAAAATGCATTTTTAACTAAATGATTTAATCCTATTAATATGAAAATTCTAATTAAATGGGTCAATTATGCAAACTAGTTATTATGCACCTCATGACCTAATTTAACTAATTAACAAATTCTAATTAAATGATTCTTATTATGCAAACTAGTTAACATGCACCTAGTATTTTTGTATTTTTTTTATTGAAATTCAGAATTTATGAAAATCCTAATTAATCTATCTAAAAATAATTTTCTAATTTTTTAGGGATTAATTTGACTTAAACCCTATCCTATCTTAGAAAACTATTTTTTTTTTTAAATTTTAAAAAGAGGATGAGATGAAAATGTGCCAATTATATCTAAAACTCTAAAAAAGGCTATTTAAGTCTAATCCTAACTTTTTAAAAGAAAAAAAATATTTTAAAATATCTAAAAATGCAGTCCTAAAATATTATCTAAAAATGCAATCTTAGAAATATAATCCTAAAAATTTGATTAATTAAACCTACGTGTCTATTATATTAAACCCTAATGTCTTATGTGCTCATGCAAATTTTTTGAATATTTGATTTTTGATTTTTTTTGATTTTTTTTTTATTTTTTTTTAAGTTGAATAATTGTTAAACAAGGGTTAAATCTAAACAATTAATATAATCACTAAATAAAGGATCAAAATAATTAAAAAAATAACATGATCGTCTCACAGTTAAATTAACAATTATTCTAACCCTAATCATCACAACAACTTAAAATAATTAAAAAATCTGGTCCGAAGTCTTACGGACCAAATTAAATAATTATTATGATTTAACAATTAAAATTCCATCAAAAAGCCCAAAAATTAAAAATAATTAGAAAAATGATCCGATGTCTCTCGGATCAAATTAATAATTATATTAATTTGGACAAAATCCCTATGGATAATGCATACTAAATTTACAAATATTAACATCCACCATTACAAATTGAATAGCTAAACTAATAATGCTATCAAATGAAAGTAAAAAAAAAATGATAGAACAAATTAACAGAATAAAATAAACTAACTTATGAAAAAGGTAAAAAAAGTAAAAAAAATAATGAAAAGCTACCTAAGGTGAGTAACAGAGACGGGGGGTTGACGCCGGAGGTAAGTAAGCGGTCGGCTGGCGGCGCTGGGACTCCGGTCTGCTGGCGGCGCTGGGACTCCGGCGAGGGCTGAACAGCACTGGGGTTGCTGGTCGTCGACGGCGAGGTGGTGCACAGGCTCCGGTGGTACTGGAGTCGCGATCCGCAGCGGCGGGCGAGGGTGGTCGCGGTCCGGTGCGGGCGGAGGCGGATCGGCGAGCGTCGAAGATCGACAGGCGGCGTCGCGGGTCGGGGCTGCGGCGTCGCAGTGGTCTCGCTGTGGCGGCTCCGAGTTGAGATGCGGACGGAGCGGCGGGATCGGTGGCGCAGCGTGGCGGAGGCGAGCAGGGGCGGTGTGGTCTCCGGTGGCGTGGCGACGGTGCTCGTGGTGGCGCAGCGGCGAGCGGGCTTCGGGTCGCGGGCCTGCGGTGGTTGGCGGATGCGTAGTGGAAGGAGGTGCGGCGGCGTCGAAGGGGGGCTGCACGAGGAAGACAAACAGTGGCCTTCTTTTGATTTTTTTGTTCTTTCTTTTTTTTACTCGCCTGTCGCACGTCCCTCACGTCTCCCTCACTATAGCGTCTGACTTTTGCTTTTTCTTTTGCAGCCTGTCAGAAGAGAAAAGAAAGATCACTTTCTTTTCGGCTAAAGATCAACGGAGGGAGCTTGTCCCATTTCCGAACTTCGCTCTTCAATTTTCCTCGAAAATCTCACAATTTCCTGCCTTCTTTTTTTAAAAAATTTCGAAAAATCTCTCCCTCTTGCACGAATTTTTTAGCGGATTCTCTCTCAAATTTTTTTTTCGCCCCCAGAATACTGTGCAGGTCAGCCCCTTTTATAGTGGTTTCGATCGGCCGCTTTCTATGGAAAATTTTAAACTTCCATCTTCTGTTGTATTAAATCATGGATGCAAATCGAGACGTGATTTCACAATCATTTCGATTTTGCATCGATTCCTTCCATTTTATTAAAATCATTGCCATTTGTTCATTTGATTTTAAAATTGTTCTTGCATTTAACAAAATCCGGACATCCATCATAATTCCATATTTCCTTGCATACTCAATCAAATCAATTTTCCCCCTTTTTTCCTTTTATTTGTTCCAATGCAATTTTTATTTTCTTTATTTTCCTAGATTTGCTAAAAATAGGTGTCAACATAAAACAATATCAAATTAGATAGTAATTGGAGGAAAATTATTTCAGCAAGCCATATTACGGATCCATGCTCGAAACAGTCACTCGACAAGCATAGGCGAATAGCACAACCAAAAGGCTTTATTTACGAGGTTAGTACATGATTCTTTAGCACGAGCAAGGGTTAGCATCGAGCACGAGTAACACTAGAAAGGCCAAGATGAAATAGAGAGGACGTAAAGGAGTAATACGCGATTATAGCGAATTTGAGTGCCAAGTGGCCGATGACAGGTATGAGTTTTGATTAAGTTGCACCGGGATGGCTCACGAGGATGAGCCATATATGTTGGTAGTAACCAAGCTATCAGAGCTATTAGAGATCTCAATGGCAGGACCCTGTCTCCAAAAGTCAAATGATCCATCGAACTAAGATGGTACAAGCAACGAGACGATTAAGGCATTTTAATGAAAAGGACATCGCCATGGAAGAATCCAAGGTCATCATGTATCATAAGGATATCGACTAAAACACGAGGCAAAATAGGGATTCTTATGTATCATAAGATCACAGTTTGACATGAAGATCATTAAAAAGTATTAAATGGATTAGATCAAGTCATTTCAATCAGATAGGGATCGGATCACGCTACACCCATAATATTTGCTAATTCCTTATTGTTCTTCCTTTTTGCATAAGGAGCTTTAGATACTCCACACGGGAGTTGCGTGGTTGACCAATTTGCCCTGTTCCTTGTGTTCATACCCACATGTCAACGTACATTTATTTGGATTCTTCTTATCCACACGTACACTTGACATGACCCCCTTTCATCCAGTAACATCAGTCGGAATCGAATTCCACGTACACATGCTTAGGGATAGGATGAGATGCATCATTTTATTTTTGCTCGTGATGGACACAGCTAAATATTGAGATTATGTCTCAAGTTTATGTCAGAAGAAAAAGACACCGCCTCTCTCTCTCTGGATTTTGCCAGACTTCTCTCCCTCTTTCTACTGCACCAGATTTTTCTCCCTCTCTCCAGACTTTTCTCTCCCCCTCTCTCCAGATTTTTCTCACCGACTTTACATCCTATAAATAGGGGTTCTTGCCCCTTGAGTGTGTATGTGTGTGAAGTAAGGCTGCGCATGATAAAATTTTCAAAATGAAATTGATTCTTGGCCGTAAATCAATTTCTCAATTTCTATTCCCAGCCAATTTTCTCGTTGAAACCCGTTTGATAACGACTCAAAATTTCTATTTTCAAACAAATCCATTTGATAACGAAAAGAAAATTTCTATTTCTATGAATCATGTTGTCCCCATCCTTTTACCTCACTCTTCTTGGTGCTTATGATGGTAATTTAATTTGATAAAAGTTGATAAATCACTTTAATTTATATTGGTAATTCGATAGAGTAGTTAGGAACTTCAAAACATTAGCAATTTATGTAAATAAAAGCTAGTAATTAGTATAAAAAATGCTAATATGCAAACTATAAAAGATTTGGTATTTTCAAATGCTAATATGCAAATAGTGAATGTATTTATTCTCCTCATTCAAGATTCGGGTTTAAGTCACTACACTTTTTTGCATTCTTTTGAGACCACAAAGTGATTTTATGTTAGGTACTAGTTGACATGGAGGGAGGCGCAATTTGCAAGCGATTCGAAATTAATAAAATGAAAGCTGTGCTAGAAATATAAATTGATTAGATAACAACATATGAAATCCTCAAATACAAAATAATAGTCGAAATAATACTAATACATTACAAAAGTTGAAAATACAATTTCATGGAATTTCGGCATATTATTCCCTTGCCATTTTATTGGCAATGGTTTTCCTAAGCATATTTATTTGGTTTCCCTCCTCGGTTAATCGAATGTTTGCAAGCTCATCCCGCGTAGGTTCGGCCACGTACATCGGATCTCCATATAGGAAAAAGTTCTTATCCATCTTGTCTTGATCGCGGATGTAATTATGGATGACACAACATGCAATTACGATATGTGCTTGCTTTAAGTACAAATGAGGGCATGTGCCTCAAAATGAAAAAGCGATTCTTCAATGCCCCAAATGATCTTTCAATGACATTCCTTAAAGAAGAATGCCTATAGTAATAATATCATCATAATTGCAATTTAAAAACATAAATAAACAAAGTCTCAAATACATAAGTCATGAAATGAAATACATAAGTCATGCATGTTTCTTAAACAAAGTCTCAAAAAAAAAATTTCTATTTCTATTTCAAAAACAGATAAGCTACAATTTCTAGCTTCGATTTCTCCCCAAAAATAATTTCAAACAGCAACTGCTGTTTTGAAAAAAGAAATCAATTTGCTTTACCAAACGGATTGTTCCAAAACTGGAGAACGCAGTTATAAATCAAGAAAGCGTAAATTTTATCACGCTAAGTGTGTGGGGTGTGTACGTGAGGTGTGTGGGTACGCAGGGGTCTTGTGAAGTGTGAGTGTAGAGTGATAGAGAGTGAGTGGGTGTGTGCGAGAGTTGTGTTCGTGAGGTTTGTGAGTGGGTAAGCAAGTATAATGAGTAGTTGTGAGAGTGTGATAGAATAGAAAGTTGTAATATTGTTTTATAATAAAAGTAATTATTTTACTTGTACATTCACTTACTTCTCAACAGTTTAAGCTCGTGAACAGAAGTTCAACAGGAGACATATTGTCATTTATGGACGCGCAGGCACACGGTAGTGAAAATCCAAGACTTCTTTCCGGTGTCGTAGCCCGAATTTGGAGAAGGGTTTACTTGTTTGTGCGAGAGTGGTGGCCAGGCAAAGCAGAAATGGGGAAATGCAAACGAAATCGATATCCCGTAACGCGTGTTGAAGGAGACTGTGGCTGAAAGTGGAAAGTCCGCGTGGACTTTTGAATGTGACCATGATGCGGTCGACTCACATATGTTGTTTGGTTGTTGGAGCTCTTTGACCAACGGTTGATACGCGCCCGGAGGGAACTTACGGGTTCTTCCTTTCGCATCCCAATTGGAGCTAACGCTAAGGAATTTTATTGTAGGGAACAAGTGTTGGAAACTGCTATTAAATCACGTGAGTTTAAGATTTTTGTTAATTTTTTTATGAGATTGACTAATTATTTCGTGAAAATTGTCAAGCTAAACATTATGTAAGTTATTAGAGTAATTGGGAGTCAAGATATACTGACTACTTAATATTCATTATATTGTTTGATTTATAGTGGTACTTTTTTCTGCTCTTTCGTGGATATAGGTCATCTTGATCGAGTTTAATTTATTTTCTTATTTTGTCTATTTTATTATTCAATTACATGTTTCCGACACACTAATTATTTAGTAGTTTCTTCCGCGATGATTCGTTCAATTAAAATAAAATGAGATGATGTTTGTTTATGTAGAGTGCCAAGTCATCATACGACATATCATCAACTAACTCAGGGGAGGAAATATTGTGTACACTAGTGAGCCACGTCATTTTTACACAAATTCACTCGGTGAGCGACATGTGTCAAATTTAGGCCCTCTAAGTACTTCGAAAACCCCTCAAGCCTATCAAATTCTTTCTCCGAGGCTCTTTTGACTTCTGCGGTTGGGGTGGTGAGCGATGGAAAATAAAGAGGGGACCGTTTGTTTCGAAGGAGACGATGGGAAAATTCACTTGCTTGCGAGGGCTTAATTTCCTAGAAAAGCACTCCATCGCAACGCAACGCAAGAGATGGCGATGAACAACTGGGAAAAGTAACTGAAAAAGACATTGTTACGACTTGAGCCCAGCAAGAGAAGGGAAAGGGCAAAAAAAAAGAAAAAAAGAAAACGAAGCAGCTTCCATTACACCGTTGAGCTCATCCGGTGCTGCCACGGGGGATCTGGAGGCAGTTCTTTGGAGTGGACGGTGGCAGCCAGAGGACAAGGCGAAGAAGGACTTGATCATAGACTGGACGGTGTTGAGGCCGTCAGAGGAGGCAGCGACGGCGGTGAGGATGACGAAGAGGGAAGGGGAGGAGTGCTTGGAGAGGGGAGCTTGGAATCTGGTGGCCCCGCAGGCCTGGGTGGCCTAGGGAGTAGGGGTGATCGGGCCTGCAGGGTGGGTAAGGTCTGACTAGGATCCCCGTTATAACCAGTTCCTCTTTTCTTAACCCTATCCTATATTGGACCCTATACTCGATCCACCCTATTTTTCCGATTCGATTCCAATGCAACTCTATTTACATTGGAACCTGTTTTGCAATCTCCTGATATCTTATATGATTTCGAATTTTATATTAATACTCGATAAAATAAAATAATCCTCATAATTTGTATTGAAACATTAAGTACTTGTAATAAATAAATACATGAACTTTTCGATTAAACAAAAAATTGAGAATCCACAAGGCTAATTATAATAAATAAAATCATAAGGTAAATAATTAGCAACAAATATGGGTCTAATATTAGTCTTATTCCCACAACTACTACATGAAGCTACTCATTTATGTAAGCATAACTCCTCCTACAAAAGAGAAATTAGGCGAGCCAATCCATGTGATACACAAGAATTTAGCAGTGACGAACATCGTTCGTCCATTGGACAGTGCGAGGATGGACGGTGAGAGAGGGAGCCGGTGAGGGAGGGAAGCAAGTGAGGAAGAGGAATAGCAAAGGAGGAGTGCCGTGCGTATTTGAAAGAGCCAAGAGGAAAACGCCGTATGATTGAGAGTAAGAATAGAAATCGGGGGAAAAAAAAGTTTTGGACCTTTACTTACAAAACCGATCTGGGAACCGGTTCCAAAACTAAGTCAGAACCGGTTTTCGGGTTAATCACTTAACCCTGTTTCCGAATCGGTTTAAGGTTCGAATTTTGACCTGGTTCACAAACCGATTTCAACGGTAACCGGTTTCGACCCTATTTTCCAAGTGGGTCCATCCGGGAACCGGGTATACCCGGTCGGTTGCACACCTCTACTAGAGAGGGACGAGGAGGAGGGGAGAGAGAGAGAAAGTCCTTTTTGGCCAAATAACGACAAAAAAAAAAGAAAAAGGCTGTTCTTTTTTAAATCTGTCCAGTGGGCAAATGTTTCTTACAGATGGATCCAAATACGACACATGACGTTTAGGATTTGTGTAAGAATGCCGTGGCACCGCTTGTGTACACAATGTTTTCTCGGGCGTGTGGTAGAGGAGATAGCAGGCGGTGGCCCTCGCAGGAGCTTCATATGGATCTTGAGATACTCGTCGGGCTCGGCGAGAGTGGCCGGTGTCTTGCCCTGTCGGTCATTTTTTTCTCTTCCCGACTCTCACAAGAAAATATTGAATGCATTTAATATGCCTTGTAGGAAGATACAATAAATCATTCAGAGATCGACATGCGTCGACATGAGCTCACATGCTAGCTTATTCAAAATTTCTAAATGACTCTCTCTCACCCAGTTAAGCTCCATCCCAACCTCAGCCCCACACTCTCTCTCTCTCTCTCTCTCACCATTTTCTTCTTCTTTTTTTCTTTTTTCTTTTTTTTTTTTTTCATTTTGCCTTTGAGGCCATGGACGATGCTTGCACTGTGGATTGCAGCGTCACCGGCCAACAATGACGACTTGCTCATGAGCATGCCAACGGCGCAACGCTCATCTATGGCCGTTGCTGGCCTCATTCAGGTATGCTATTGATCCCTGGGTTTCATTTTTTCCCATCTACCATGGACGACACTCGTGGCCATGGCTGCTTTGGCCATGAAGCTCGACCTCAAACCCAGAGCTTGGGGTAGCCTTGGTCGCTCGAGTTTCGAGCTTGGCTCAAGCTCATGATAATTATTAAAATATGTCTCGACTTTAAGCTTATTGAATAAATCCGACTCAAGTTTATTGTGTGTTAACTCAATAGATCAAAGTTCGAGATTGGATATTGCATAATGCGGAAATCTCATCCATATTGTTGTCAAGATCTTGACCGTGATTTATTTCCTTTACGAGCTGCAGTCGGCGAAAGAGAAAAATATATACATGCACGAGTTAGTTTCTGCGTTGAAGTCAGCAAGGAAAATAAATTTGAGGGGAGTTGACCGTGGATTGCCTTTCCACGTGGGACTCGGTTTCATGAAGGGCTTTGTTTCTTTTGTATATTATAAATACGGGCTGAATTGTTGTTGCAATCTGAGCACGCGGTTGTTGATATGCCGTAAGTGCTTCTTCGCGAAGGTGGTCTTCGTGCTGCGGTTGACGTATAAAGACGTCTTGAAGCGCCGTTTCAAGTGCTTAGACGGCGAGCTATCTTTAGGGTTTTGCTCGTGAATTACTTTCAAAAAGATATAGCGTTCAAGCCAATTGAATCTTGCAAATTCAAGATTTGTTAATTTATTCATGATATTGAGAGATTATTTCGCGAGAGTTTGTGGGGTTAAATACTATATGCATTATTAACTGAAATTAGGGTTTGGAAAACACCAAAAGTGTTTGAATGACTCAAATATGTAATTTCCATTGTATAACTTAATCTAAAGTAAAATTCATCGTTGTTCTTCCCATCGATATATGTCACTACGATTAAACCACTTAAAGCTGTTATCCGATTTATTTTCTTGTTCTATTTATTTTATTGTCCAATCGCTCAATTTCCACAACAATTAATATCGAGCAGACTTGGCTAAGTTGAGACTTAATCGATGGCAAAGAAGAATGAAAAGTAAAAATCGACACATTTAATAAGAAAGATTTTGGTTTCTAGAAGATACAAATTGAAGATTATCTCTACTATAAGAAACCACACTTGCCCTTGTGTGGAGAGAAACCATAGACAATGAAGCAAGCTGATTGAGATTTCTGGATAGACGAGCTATAGGTGTTATTCGGCTAATGTTGGCTCGTGACATTATGTTTAACATTGTGAAGAAAAAACCATTATGGAAATGTGAAAGCCCCATCGGATTTGTACAAGAAGCCATCTACAATCAACAAGGTCTATTTGATGCAACGTCTCTTTAATTTAAAGTTGAGCAAATGTGTGTCAATTGCAAATCATATCAATGAATTCAATGTGATTGTTAATCAATTGAGTTCAGCTAAAATTGACTTTAAAAATGACGTACGTGCTTTGATTTTGTTATTCTCAATGCCTAATAGTTGGAATACCACCGTTACTGATGTTAGTAATTCCTATGGGTCAACAAGGTTGATGTTTGATGGAGTTCGACATTTAATTTCAAGTGAAGATATCCATAAATGAGAATATGGCAAACCTATATTTACAATTACTAATGAAAACGAAAAGAAGAACTGTTAGTAAAAATAGTATAAATATGAATAGATGTAATCAATCTAGAACGATGGTGCTATCTATTGAACGTGGCAAGAAGGGGCATTCTAGAAGGAATTGACTCAAACTGAAAAATGAGAAGGATAAGTGAATTATTGATTTTGTAGATAATGTTGCAATTGTACCTAATGGTAATTTGGATAATACTAATTTTGTCTTGTCTATCACTAATGATTCATCGTTTGATAGATGTATTATGGATTCTGATTGTTCTTTTTATGCTACATTAAATAGAAACCGGTTTACTTCTTATTAATGTACAAATAATAGTAAAGTGTAGTTGGGGAACAACGCTGAATGCGATGTTGTCAATGTTGGCAATGTTAAAATCATAATGGATAATCCTATAAGGATATTGACTAAAGTAAGGCATAAACTTAATTTCCTTATGTATCATAAATTCAGTTGGATATCTAGATATTTTAGAATATGGAATTCTGAAAATTGTTCTAGGTGTGTTGGTGATAATGGAAGGAATTGAGCACAATGGTTTATATGAACTTCAAGGTAAGAATATGATAGATTTTACTCCGCAGACGCTCGGATGCATCTGTTCGAGAGTTTGAATTGTGGCTTATGCATTTAGGATACACTAGCGAGAGAAGCTTGAAGGTTTTAAGTGAAAGAAATATGTTATGCAGTTATATTGCTAATGAAATGAATGTATGCAAGTACTGTAATTTAGGTTAGCGACAGAAAGTGTAGTTCA
The DNA here is from genome assembly GCA_017140395.1 of Eucalyptus lansdowneana. NCBI lineage: Eukaryota > Viridiplantae > Streptophyta > Magnoliopsida > Myrtales > Myrtaceae > Eucalyptus > Eucalyptus lansdowneana. The sequence goes on along the minus strand of CM029484.1, from coordinate 30,154,426 downwards.
ATACAACTGTTAGAGAAAGTGGCGGGCAACTCGAGAGAGACCTTATAGTGGACATAGTCGCCACATAGGATGCTCGTCCTCGCTGGGAAGAGACACACGGGCTCTAGTGATCCTCCAATGGGGTGGGGTCGCACAACAAAAATGACGAGAAGAGGAAAAGCTCTGACGTTGTTGGTGTTTGGTTTAGGCGCTGAAAAGTAGCAATTCTTGAATTTGTGGGAGGAGTGATGTTGGGAGACAATACCCATGGATGGCATTATATAACATCCCAAGGGTTGAAGTCGGCTCGCGCGATGGATTAGAGCGACTTTTATTTGGCTTCCACGGCGTGCCGCATCTTCCTGTCCCTCGAACATGACGAGACACGAAGTATTAGATTCAGATTTGTGCTGCGAAATTGAGGGCGGTGGGAAGGGGCAGCTGCTGTCCGGTTTCCCCGAAAGTGGAAAACCCGCGTTTGGTTGAGCGCGCTCCACGCCGATGACGTGCAAGTCAACGAGAAGTCAAAAGGTATGGAGATACGAGAGAGGGCCCAATGCTGCGCCGTTTCTTTTAGACGCTTTGCCGTTAATCTCCCGACATCATCAAGGCATCCGAGGCTTTTAGAAATCGAGTTATTCTTATTCGTTCGAGGAAAAAAAGCCCATATTCACCCTTTTTAGTCCCTCCGTCCTAAAATCCGCGTTACCGCTATATCTTCCTTTATCTCTCGTTCAATCATGTGATCGATAGATTACAAATATAAATATCATTCGCATTCATTATCTTTTTGTTGAATTTGATCTTGGATGATGGCCGTGTTTCTGATGTGCCGCTTAAAGAATTGGCTAGAGGTTCCTCTCTCCAATCCGGGTGGAGGAAAGCACGAGTGTGTGATCCATATGTCTTAAAGTGAGCGCGGTACATTGGGCCCCACTAATACTTGCTATGTAGACATCAATTCATATCGCACATTTGGTTAATGTATAGGTAAACACAGCCATGTGTGAGATATTATGGTCATGACAAAACGAATAGTGGTAATGCGTTTGTTCAGGCAGTGGTTAATGAAATAGCCAATATTTTACACGGTTTCCTGAATGATGTCACAATGTTAATAGTGTTTACTAATACAGTTTCATAATTTTGTGTAAACTATCAAATTTTATAAAACAATATCAAATTAGCTAGTAATTAGAGGAAAATTATTTCAGCAAGCCATATTGTGGACCCATGCTCGGAACAGTCACTTGACAAGCATAGGCAAATAGCGCAATTGGAAGGCTTTGCTCACGAGGTTAGTATGAGATTCTCTAATGCTAGCAAGGGTTAGCATCGAGCACTAGCAACACCGGAAAGTCCAAGATGAAATAGAGAGGACGTGAAGGAGTAATACATGGTTATAGCGAATTCGAATGCCAAGTGGCCAATGACACATTTGAGGTAGAGGTGTAAACAGTTCAATTCAATTCAATTTTTTTGAAAAACCGAACCAAAATCCCAGTTTGTTTCAATTTAGTTTGGTTCAGTTTTACTTTTGTGTTTGTCTTTTTTCCCTACATATATCTCTTTCTATAAATTTTTTTTTTGAAAAGATCGATTTTTTAATTTTTTTATTCTTTTTCTTTTCTTTTTTTCCTTTTTCTTTCTTTTTCTTCTTCTCCATCATTGGCTAGTCGTCGGCCATGATGACGGCTAACAATCGGCTAGAGGCAAGCTCGAGCCTCACCACAAGCCGGTAAGGCTCAAGCTCACCAACTTTTGGCGAGCTTGAGTCTGACCAACTTGCAATGAGGCTCTGCCTTGCCTGATCTGGCAAGGCTAAGCTCATTGGCGAGCTCAAGCCCTACTAGATTCGGCAAGCTGGGCGAGGCTTGAGCCTCACCGAAGGTCCCCAGATGTCCCGATAACAAGGTCGAGCCTTGCCGGCTTGTGGTGAGGCTCGAGCTTGTCTCGGCTAGTCACTTTCGCCGCCACGGGGCTAGCGACCAGCCAAAGAAGAAGAAAGAAAAATAAACGATTTTAAAAAATAAAATAAAATAAATGAAAAATGAAAATTTTTAGATTTTATTGATTGATTCAAATCAATCGAATCGATAAAAACTTAACTAATTAAAAAAATTTTGGTTTTTAATGAGGACCAAAGCGAATAACAACCTGAACCAAAAAAATTAAATTTTTCAGTTCGGTTTGATTTGGTTTTCGGTCCAGGTTCGATTTTCGATTTGGTTTTTGACACCTCTAATTTGAGATTTGATTAAGTTGCACGAGGACAACCCATATATGGTGGTAGTAACCAAGCTGTCAGAGCTCCCAATGGCAAGACCCATCCTCCAAAAGGTGAATGATCCATCGAACTAAGATGGTACAAATGAGACGATTAATGCAATTAATGAAAAGGATTTCGCCATGAAAGAATCATGTATCATGAGGATATCGACTAAAACGCGAGGTGAAATGGGGATTCTTATGTATCATAAGAGCACGGATTGACATGAAGTCATTAAAAATTATTAAATGGATTAGATCAAGTCAATTCAATTAGATAGGGTTGAAGGTCGACAATCACGCCTCACCCACAATATCGCTAATTCCTTGTTCTTCCTTCCTGCATAAGGAGCTTTGGAGGCAAAAGAACGCTTCAAGTGACATAACTTGGCACAAAGGGATACTTAAGTGCCATAACTTACGAAAGGTACACTTATGTACCACATTCGAAGAAAAACGGATCACTTAAGTGCCACTCCGGTCAAAGTCCGGCCAAAAGGCTGACGTTGCATTTTTCTAGCGAAGTGAGCCTAAAACGACGCCGTTTTGCACGCTGACATAGCCAAATAATGCAAAAACAACATCGTTTTGGGCTAACGTGGTAAAAAATAATATAAAAATTAATTAAATAATTTAAAATTAAATTTAGTTAAAATATTAAAAATAATAATTTCAAAATTAAAAAAAAAAGGGGGGGCATTGGCGAGGCTCAAACCTTAGCCACCACCTTAGCCACCACCGGTGAAGAAGGGGGAGGGTCGGCAAGGTCGCCCAACCCACGGCCCGGCGAGGGCTTATGAGCCCTCGCCAGATCCGTGAGGGTTGGTGGCCCTCTCTCGTCGGGGCTAAGAGCCGCCGCCGCCGAGGCGACCAGCTATTGCTCGCGGGGTTGCCCTAGCGAAGGGCGGCGGCCCTTGGTCCGGCCGAGCGAGGGCCGCCGACCTTCGCCGGATCGGGCGAGGGCTACAACCCTCGCCCGTCGGGGGTGAAGGCTCACGAGCCCTCGCCGCCGCTTGACCGGGGTCGCCGCCCTTTCCCGGCAATGGTGGGGAGGCGACGCGTGGTTGAGGGCTCGGCCCTCGCCCACCGCCCCTCCTTTTCTTTTTATTTTTTTTTATTTTTTTTAAAAAATTAAATTATTATTTTTTAATATTTTAACTAAATTTAATTTAATTAATTTTTATTTTTTTTACCACATCAGCCCAAAACGATGCTCTTTTTGCATTATTTTGCCACATCGGCGTGCAAAAAGATCGTTTTAGTTGCGCTTTGCTAGAAATATGTCACGTCGGCCTTTTGGCCGGACTTTGTTTGGATTGACACTTAAGTGATCCATTTTGTTCCGATTTTGGCACTTAAGTGTACATTTCGTAAGTTATGGCACTTATGTGTCCCTTTCTGCCCAGTTATGGCACTTCATGAGTCCGCGTGTCGAGCTTTGGATACTCCACATAAGAGTTGCGTGGTTGACCAATATGTCCTGTTCCTTGTGTTCATACCCACATGACAACGTACATTTACTTGGATTCTTCTTATCCACGAGAAGAAACATCAGTCGTCATAGAATTTCACATACACATGTTTAGGGATAAGATGAGATGCGCCGTTTTAATTTTTACTTGCGATGGACGGTTAAACGTTGAGATTATGTCTCGAGTTTAAATCCGTGAACAGAAATTTGACCCGAGACAAATTATCATTTGTGGACGCCTGTGCACATGGTAGTGGAAATCCAAGACTTCTTTCCGGTGCCGTAGTCCAAATTTTGGAGAAGGGTTTCCTTGTTTGTGCGAGAGTGGTCTCCAAGCAAAGCGAAATGGGGAAATGCACCCAAAATCAATATTCTTTAACGCGTCTTTGGAGGAGCCTTTGGCTGAAAGCGGAAAGTCCGGCACGGACTTTTGAATGTGACCATGATGCGGTCGACTCCCATATGCTTTGTCCGGGTTGTTGGAGCTCTTTAACCAACGGTTAATACGCGCACGGAGGGAACTTCCGGGTTCTTCCTTGCGCATCCCAATCGGAGCTATCGCTAAGGAACTTTGGCCCTGTTTGGTTCAGCATTTAGAATGCTCATTTGGGCTCTAAAGTCCCTTGGCCAAATGCAAAGCTGTTTGGTTCGGTTTTTTACGCGACTTTGACGAGATGCAATTGCATCTCCAAGTGGCTCTAAGGGCCTTTAGCCCAATGCGGCTCTTGAGGTCCTTTGGCAGCCGCATCTTCGGAATGCAACTTCCGGTATTATTCATCTCTCCGATGGAGAAGCAATTGGTCGCCTGAATAAAAATAAATATAAAAATAAATATATTTATATAAAAATAAACATGTTTATATTTTTATATAAATATATATATTTTTATATTTTATATAAATATATAAACATATCTATTTTTTTATATTTTATGTTTATATATATTTTATATAGATATAAACATATCCATTTTTTTATATTAATATATTTTATGTTTAATAAATAAATAAATATATTTATAAATATAAACATATCTATTTTTTTCTCCTATTTTTTTATATAAATATATATTTATATAAACATATCTATTTTTTATGCATATTTTATGTTTAATAAATATATTTTATGTTTATATTTTTATATTTTTTATATAAAAATATGTTTATATAAAAAACATAAACATATTTTTTATTCGGGCGGTTCAGCCGCCGAATTTGGCGGTCCAGTATAAATATATAAACATATATTTTATGTTTATTTTTTATATAAAAAATATAAACATATCTATTTTTTTATGTTTTATGTTTAATAAATATATATATTTATAAAAAATATAATATATATTTATATATTTTTTATATATTTTATATAGATATAAACATATCCATTTTTTATATAAATATATTTTATTTTTAATAAATATATATTTATAAATATAAACATATCTATTTTTATATATTTTTTATGTTTAATAAATATATTTTATGTTTATATGTTTATATTTTTTATATAAAAATATGTTTATATAAAAAATATAAACATATTTTTGCTGTTTTAATTTAATAAAAGTTAATTACAAATGTAAATTTTACCAAACGGTATTTTGGCCAAAGTTGTTTTTCAATGCAAATTTTACCAAACGATATTTGAATTTCGGAAAACCCCATTTACCCAAGGTATTTGCATTTTCGCAAATGCATTCCCCAAAAGCCAAACCAAACGGGCCATTTATCGTGGGAGCAAGTGTTGTAAGTTGCTTTAAATCACGTGGGCTAAGATATTTTAAATTATTTTATAAGATTAAATTATTTCGTAAAAAATTATGAAACTAAACATCATATAAGTCATTAGGTATAAGTGGGAGCTAGGAAATACTAACGGTGTAATATTCCTTTATCGCTTAATTTATAATATGACTGTTTATTACTCTTTTCGTGGACATAAGTCGTCCTGATCGAATTATGTCAATTGAGCATTCGATTCATTTTTGTTCTATCAATGTTATCATTCGATTACTTGTTTTCGCAACACCAAATTATTCACTAGTTTCTTCTATGATGATTCGTTGATGAAACAAACATCATCTCATTTTATTCTAATTGAACGAATCATCATGGAAGAAACTAAATATCGTGCACAGGGATGATGTCACGTCGTTTTTACACAAATCCGTTCGGTGAGTAACATGTGTCAAATTTGGGCCCACCGTAAGAACTTTTGAAAACGCCTCAAGCCAATCATGTTCTCTCTGCGGCTCTTTTGACTTCGACGAGCCTTCGGAGTGGCGGCGGCGAAGAAGGAAAATAAAGAGGGGACCGTTTGTTTCGAAAGGAAACGATGGGAAAATTCTCTTGCTTGCGAGGGCTTAATTTCCTAGAAAAGCACTCCGTCGCAACGCAACGCGACGCAACGCAAGAAGTCACGATGAACAGCTGGGAAAAGTAGCTGAAAGAGACATTGTTACGAATCGAGCCCAGCAAAAGAAGGGAAAGGGGAAACAAAAAACAAAGAAGCTTCGATTACACCGTTGAACTCGTCCGGTGCTGCGACGAGGGGAGGATCCGGAGGCAGTTCTTTTGAGTGGACGGTGAGGTTGAGGCTGGCGGTGGTCGGAGGATGAGGCGAAGACGGACTTGATCATGGATTGGGCCGCGACGAGAACGACGGAGAGGGAAAGGGAGGAGTGCCTGGAGAGAGGGAGCTTGGAATCTGGTGGCCCCGCAGGCCTGGGTGGCCTGGGGTGGGACGAGAGAGAGAGGGAAGGAGTGCGATGGGCATGTGAAATGTGGACAGGGGTCGACGGCTGAGGTGGTGAGAGAGAGAGAGAGAGAGAGAAGAAGGTCCTTTTTGGGCTAAATAACGACAAAAAAAAAAGAAAAGGTTATTCTTTCTTAAATCTGTCGAGTTAGCCGATGTTTCTTACAGATGAGCCGAAATACGACACATGTCGTTTAGGATTGGCGTAAGAATAAAGTGGTACCGCTTGTGGGCGAGACAGCGGACGGTGGCCCTCGCAGGAGCATCATATGGATCTTGAGATACTCGTTGGGCTCGGCGAGAGTAGCCGGTGTCTTGTCTTGTCTCTTCGGTCAATTTATTTATTTTTATTTTTTTACAACTCTCGCAAGAAAATACTGAGTGCATTTAATATGTCATATAAGATGATACAATAAATCACTCAAAAATTGACATGTATCAACCCAGACCCCATGCTAGATTATTCAAAATTTCTAAACGATTCTCTCTCATCCTGTCAAAGTATATCTTCTATAACCCTATGGTTGATGGGAATAAAACCTTATGGAAGCCGGAAAAAATCAATGGTAATCAAACCCTACAGAAGCGGGAATAAAAACCCACGGTTGATGGATGTAGTAAAGGGCATACGAAAAAACCAATTCAAAGTAACGTACTATATTAAATGGTTAAAATGTGAAAATAACCCCGAAAATCTCCTAAAAAAATGGATACGGACACCTGGAGTGTTAAAACTTTAGTATGGGGAGACACTTAAGTGCCAAAAGATCGAAAATGTACACTTAAATTCTAAAATCGGAGCAAAATGGATAAATTAAATGCCAACAGTGAAAATCCAATCAAAATATTAACGTGGTGTTCTTCGAGCAAGACAAATGCAAGACGACGTTGTTTTGTATAATAATGTGACTAGATAAGTCGAAAACGACATCGTTTTGCACATTAACATTGTTAAATAAACCAAAAAATGATATCCTTTTGCCTCGGATTAAAATTTTAAATTTTAAATAAATAAGAGAGGGGAGGAGAGAAAGGGAAGAGAGAGAGAGGGGGAGGGTGGGGGGTGGTGGGCGGGGTTTGGGGTTAAGAAGATTGCGGAACGGCGAACGCATTTTGCCTGCGAGAGACGTCGTCTGGGTTGCCGCGTATTCTGGCCGAGACTTCAGCCACAAATTGCAAAGATGAAAAAGAAAGGATGGAAGTCAAAGCGGGACCCTCTGATTTTGTGGATGGTATTTCAGCTAGCCGCTCCCATTGAGACTTCCGATGTCATCTCTTATTAGTTACAAAGTTGTGGAAGACTTGTTGTATATTAGCAAGTCCAGTGTACTGAGGGTATCTTAAATTTTGAAGATATGTGTGTTCTTAAATATAGAGGACATGAAAGGAGGAGTAGGTTATTGTAACAACCTTAAATGCCTAGTAGCATATGGCATCTTTCAGGCTGGATGAAGTCGAAGGATGAACCATTCATGTTGAATTTATCCAAGCTATTAGAGTTGTTGATGGCAATATCCATCCTCCAAAAAGTCCTCAAACAAATGACGAACTAAGAGGATACACATAATGAGAAGGTGGTGGTTAACAAATAGGATATTATCATGGTCAAGTCAATAATTGGTAGGTTATTGTGTATCATGACGTCATTGGCTAATGATATAGATTGCTATGTATCATTCTATTGATTCTTTTATCAAACTATATGTTTAATGTCGTTACATCATTGTCGTTATGTCTAACTTCATTCAAAGTTAATTAGAAATATGGTCAAGGTGGATTATGAATTTTTTTCCTTACCTTGACATCATCAATAGTATGTGATTCATGCCAATTCAGTCCCTTTGTGCTTAGCATTTTTCTCACGATTTTGTTCTTCACATTCTTGATTGTAAATATGGTCACTCGTCTTAAAAACTTGGTCCTTCTTCCTCATATCAGAAGTTGCGTGCTTACCTCTGGAAATATAAGTTATGCAATAAATAAAAAACTATTTCTTTTACAAGGCTAGGCGTACATACCGATGAGACCGAAAGATCAATCGATGGATTACAAATTCTTTACTTTTCTAGGGAAAACAAAAAAATCACGCAGCATCAATAATGAATACAACATACTTGTACAACAAAAAGAATCGAGTTAGTCTTGCTACAGTTCTGTGTGCACGATTTTCCTCACGAGCTTCTTGCTTTTCAATCCCAAGTAGCTGTAAGATTGGCATATCAGGGACGGGGATGCACTTGACGACCCAACCGATAGGCCAAGACGCAGCTGCAATCCCTACACATGCGCCCCATTGTCCTGACTCAACCTCTCGTGTCGGCGAACCGCTTTAGGAACTCAACCATCACCACCGGAGGACCACCGTCACGAAAATGATCCCAAGGAACAGTTTGTTCTTGTGTATGCCCTCGAACACGTTCCTTTCTCAAGCTTCCGCGCGTTGAACTCGTTGAAGACCCGGCACAGACGAACGCGTTGAATATCGGCGGCCCGCTTCACCGCCTCATCCACGCCGAAGATCGATTCACCCTTGAATTGTAGAGTGAGGAGGACGGCCATTTGGTATGTTGCTTGGGCCACAATGTTCCTCCACATGACATTGGTTATGAGCGGCTCAATCCGTCCCACCGGGGCTTCTCCATGAGCTCCCTAGTGGGCCGCTCCGTGGCAGCGCAAGGGCGCCGAGTGTATCCATGATCGTGTTCACCCACAAGAGTTGGACAGCCGTCGTGGGGACGTCGCCGGAAGAGACGGCGGCCACAAAGTTGATCACAAGGGCGGCAACATTCACCGTGAGCTGGAATTGGATGAACTTCCGGATGTTATTGTAGACGCATCGACCCCATCGCAAAGCACCGTCGCCACGAGGCGAAGTTGTCATCGAGGATTACGATGTCGAGCTCGTTTGGCGACCTCGGTGCCTTGGATGCCCATTGAAAGCCCGATGTCGGCTTCCTTGAGGGCTGGTGCATCGTTCGTGCCATCCCCCGTGACGGCAACCACGTGGCCTTTTGCTTCAGGCATTGAACCATCAGGAGCTTATCCAAAGGCGAGGATCTCGCCATGACCCGGATTTTCTCAACTCTCCGAAGCCTCTCCTCAGGCGTGTAATTGCGAAAGTCAGCTCCTTCCACAATGGCTTCGTTGGAGGCATTGTCCTCGGGCCTGAGAATCCCGCACTCTGTGGCGATGGCCTTGGCGGTGAAGATGTTGTCTCCCGTTATCATCTTGATGTTCACTCCCGCCTCCTGACAAGCTTGGACCGCACTCTTCACGCTGGGACGGCACGGGTCCTTAATACCAACAAGTCCTAGTAATGTCAGGCCATCCTCTTGGATCTTCTTCCCGTCTTCTCTTTCTAGGACAGCTTCCTCGAGACTTGTTTATGAGCGAAAGCGATGCATCCGAGGCCGTTTGCCGCCATCCCCCGAATAACTCGCTCGAATCTCACCCTTTCATCTTCATCCAAATCTTTCACTATCCCCGACCCGTCGTAGAAGCTCGAGCACTTTGCCAAGACCATCTCTGCCGCTCCTTTCCAGTGCACATGGAATGTATCATCCAAGCTTTTCCTTATTAGGACACCGCTTCTCTTCTTCTGGGAGTTGAAGGCTTCGACTTGGATGACTTCACAACTCTTCTTTGTCTCCTCCATGTCCATGGTCAATTGTAAAACCGCCCAGGAAAGAATTGCTTTCTCGGTGGGACTGCCTGAGAACTCGTACTCCAATTCATAAGACGGCCTATGGACACTACTCCGTGGTGTTCAAAGCAACCCCATCCCGAATCAAATCCAGAACAAACCCGGAGACAAGAGGAGTAAGTATTTTCTACGCCACGGAGTCTTGGCCGACCCAGAATTTTGTCACCTTCATCTGGTTCATTGTGAGGGTACCGGTCTTGTCAGTGCAAATAGTGGTGGTTGACCCCATCGTTTCGCAGGCTGAAAGCTTCCTCACCATCACCTGATCCGCCATCATCCTCTTCATCAAATAAGCGAGAGTGAGGGTCACCGCAAGTGGCAAGCCTTTGGGAATCGCGACCACCACTATTGTCACTGCAGCTGCGATGATGCCCACAACGGAGTTTATGATGTTATTACCCGTGGTTTGGCTCGCAATGAATTCCTTGTTCCCGTATGCATCCTGTGTGTTTCCGTGAAATAGCGAAAGCCAGGACCAAGAGCACCAGAAAGCAACCGCCAAGCGTACTTTGCCAATTGACGAGGTAAGCTTGTTGAGCCGAGCCGTAAGGGGGTCTGCGCCGTTGTTGCGGCGATCGAGCTCATCATCTCGCCCCACGTGGTGTTCATGCCGACGGATGTAACCAAGATCTCGAGCATACCCATCAGCAACCTTTGTTCCGGAGAACAGGAATGAATTCTCCTCGCGGTTGACTTCAACATGATCACTCTGCCCGGTCATGCTCGATTCATCAACCTAAATTGACAACACAAAGGTCGCACATGGTTTAGTGACGGTAGGATGACACGATATGAAGCGGTCTGGTCTTAACTTGAAGCAAAGGAAATGAAACATGAACAGGAAACAAGAACAAATGGATTATGTTTTGACAGTAGAATTTTGTTGACAGAGCCTGTTCTACTATAACTAGAACAACGAATAAAAACCGTTACTTATCCTAATTGTCATAGAAACTTTTTGCCATAGAATCAAGAATATGAAAATGACAGACTGCCCAATATCAAGCAGAATATTATACATTTCTACAATTTTTTGGACTAATTACTCAACCTGCACTCGAACTTGGTAATATTAATGTTGGAAATTGTGATCCATTTTCTCTAAATTAAATCTAGAAACTACTAGTCGAATCTTGAAATCTTAAATGAGAAAGCAAAGTGTGAGCAAAGCAACAAGTCGAAGAGTCCAAGTAGAGCTTGAAGACTTCCAGTGAAGAAAAGCCAAGAGGAAGTCAGAAGAATCCTCTAAAGCATCTAGTCTTGAGGCGCTAGAGGAAAAAAGTGGAATTCACTGAAAAAATGATACTATCCTCCATATATTCTCTCTGTTGAGAAGACAAAGATAGACAGGGAACTAGGGGTCTCACGATTGGGAATGTAGACTCCACGTCATGGCAAGCTTGCTTGCACTGGCTACTACCGAGTAAGTTGATATAGTAGCTACCCGTGCTTGATGTGAGTGAGGTGGGTGAAATGCCCATTGCAAAGCTAGCATGCCTTACAGCACTGCTCACAACTGCATGCAAGTTCTGTATTCCTAGTTGTTGTGAGCAATTTTCTCTAAATTAAATCTAGAAACTACTAGTTGGTCTTGAGATCTTGAACGAGAAAGCAAAGTGTGAGCCAAGCACTAAGTCGAAGAGTCCAAGTAGAGCTTGAAGACTCCCCAGGTGAAGAAAAGCCAAGAGGAAGTCCAGAAGAATCCTCTAAAGTATCTAGTCTTGAGGCGGTATTGGAAAAATGATGGATAATAGTCAAAGAGCATATGGGCTAGAAAGAGGACACGTGGGGCAGTGCTTTTACCATTTGCACCCAAGAATGTCCATGAAATGCCCATGAAAAGACCGTAACCCATTCATGTAATGGAGCGTGGGGAGTTGAAGAATAAAGTCTTTAGCATTTGTACTCCACCAGCGCCGCCAGTACTCCTATAACTATATTGGCAAAACTAGCTTGTTCAACTAGTGAAACTACTCTACTTTGTCCCTTATTCATTCTCTACAAACTATACGGTAACTTATACATCTGTACACATCATAAAATTATCATTAATACCAAAGATCATGCCTCCGTGCTTATTCAAATCTTAACAATTAATACTACATATGTTTCCAGAAGAAACCAACATGAGTTAACATGCAATTCTAATGCTTCAAACCAATACAAGTTTTCGTCCATACCTGCAAGGAATGCCCGTCCAGGAACAGACCATCTGCCGGAACTTGATCCCGATCTTCAAACAAACGACGTCTCCGACGACGATCTCGAATATTGAAACCTTCTGCGGACGACCCTTCCTTATCACATCTATGAGAATATTACCGCTCACCCGAGACAATTTTTCGAACTGCTGGTTTTGGCGGTAATTGCTCCCGGCGGACACGGCGATTACGAGGAACACTGCGACCAATATGCTGCCGCCATCATACCAGCCTTCGTTGACTCCATTCTCCTCGATCCCGAACCCGACCGAAAGCCCGGCACAAACAAGAAGAATCATGATTGTGAGGTCCTTGAAAGCCTCGACCACAAAGTGGAAGAAGCTCTTGCCAGGCGGGTTCTTGTATGCGTTGACACCGAATGCATTTTGCCGGCGAGAGACATCGTGTGGGTCGCCGCTTATTCCGGCCGAGACATCAGTTTCAAGTGCTGAGGCGACTTTCTGGACCCCGCCGAATTCCTGGAGGTGGCAGAGGTCCTTGTCCTTGACCAGCTTGGTGAGCTGTGACTGATCAATGTTGAAGGAGCTGGGCTGATCAGAGCCAGTGCTCTGGACCAGATCGAGGATCGAAATTGAAGCATAGGAAGGAGATTTTCGTGGGGACAACTTCTTGGTTTTCTTTGCGGAGGTAGTGAAGGCTCGGGAGCAATATATGGTCACGAAGGCTAGATGCCATGGCTTGGCAAACTTGCTCATGGCGGTGGGCAAGTCGAGAGAGACCTCGTAGCGGACATCGTCGCCACGGAGAATGCTGGTCATTGCTGGGAAGAGACACACGGGCTCTAATGATCCTCGAATGAGGTGGGGTCGCACAATGCAAATGACAGGAGAAGAGGAAAAGCTCTGATGTTGTTGGTGCTTGGTTTAGCCGCTGAAAAGTAGCAATTCTTGAATTTAAGGGAGAAGTGACGTTGGGAGACATTATCCATGCATCGCATTATATAACATCCGGAGCCGATCTCTTTTGATTTGCACATTCGCATTTCTTGACCATGAAGCCATGACGATATACGAAGTATTAAATTCAGATTTGTTCTGCGAAATTGAGGGAAGTGGAATGGGGCAGCGGCCAACGGATTGCCCCGAAAGTGAGCCCGCGTTCGTTCGAGTTCGTTCCAAGCTGGTGACGGAGTCAACGAAAAGTCCAAAGATATGGAGATACGAGAGAGGGCCCAATTCTGCGCGGTTTCCCCCGACATCAACGGGGCATCCGAGACTTTTTACATCGAGTTATTCTCATTCGTTTGAGGAAAAGAAGCCTGTGTTCGCCCTTTCCAGTCCCACCGACTTGAAATACGCGGTATCATTGTATCTTTCTTCATCCCTCGTTCAATCATGTGATCGGTAGATTGTAAATATAAATGTCATTCGCCTTCATTTTCTTTTCGTTGAATTTGATCTTGGATGATGGCCGCATTCATAATGTGCCGATTAAAGAATTGGCTAGAGGAACTTTTCCTCTCTCCAATCCGGGTTGGAGGAATGCATGACCGTGTGATGCACACGTTTCAAAGTGAGCACAGTATATCGGCCTGCTAATACTTGTTGGAAGTTTGTTTATAAAAACAAACTAAGTGCATGTTTTCTTGTCCCACATAAAAAAAAAAAAAAAGTGGGAGTAAGTGGGCTAATTAATAAAAGAATTATTGAGTGTGGGCTAGACCACACCATACTCGCGTGCGGGTTCGCAATTATTTGGCGCACTTAGCACTTAGCGGTTTAATTAGCACTAACCCATTTGTTATTTTATTTTTACGGTTAACTTATTAATCAATTCAAAGGTTTTTTTTTTTGAGAATTTTCGGAAATTATTAAAATAAAATAAAAATCGAAATTTTATTTATTAAAAAATAATAATTTTTAAATTTAATTATTCCGAATTTTTGTTTGTGTCTTTTCAAAACAACTTTTGAAAAAGATACTTGTTCAATTTGCAACTTTTCCTGAAGGGTTGCATTTGTTCGTTTTTTCAATTTCTTCCAAATGGATATCTTTGTTCATCTAGACAATTTTTTGAAAGGACGCGTTTGTTCGATTTTGCAATTTTTCATGAAGAGTTGCCTATGTTTTATAATATATATATATATATGTCGGTTCTCAGAAGAATGTATGTGTGATCATTTTTTATCTTTTCATCAATTCAAATGTTGTTCTTTTTTTTTTTTTTTTTTTTTTTTTTTTTTTGAGAATTTTCGGAAATTATTAAAATTAAAAAAATCGAATTTTTATTTATTAAAAAATAATTTCTTTTTAAATTTAATTATTCCGAATTTTTGTTTGTGTTTTTTCAAGACAATATTTGGAAAAGATACTCGTTCAATTTGCAACTTTTCCCGAAGGGTTGCATTTATTCATTTTTTCAACTTCTCCGAATGGATATCTTTGTTCATCTGGACAATTTTTCGAAAGGACACGTTTGTTCAATTTTGCAATTTTTCACGAAGAGTTGCCTATGTTTTAAGAAAATTATATATATATATATGTGATCATTTTTTTTATCTTTTCATCAATTCAAATGTTGTTTTTTTTTTTTGTTGAGAATTTTCGGAAATTATTAAAATAAAAAAATCGAAATTTTATTTATTAAAAAAAATAATTCATTTTTTAATTTAATTATTCCGAATTTTTTTTTTTTTTGTGTTTTTTCAAGACAATCTTTGGAAAAGATACTCGTTCAATTTGCAAATTTTCCCGAAGGGTTGCATTTATTCGTTTTTTCAACTTCTTCCGAATGGATATCTATGTTCATCTGGACAATTTTTCGAAAGGACACGTTTGTTCAATTTTGCAATTTTTCATGAAGAGTTGCTTATGTTTTAAGACAATTATATATATATATACATACATGTCAGTTTTTAGAAGAATGTGTGTGTGATCATTTGTTTTTATCTTTTTGAGTCTAAACTACAGCCATCATTTCAATTGTTTCTTAAAAAGACTGTGGAGAAATATTAGAATTGTTATCTAATATTCTTATTTTTGAGACTTTGTTGTATTTTGGAGAATATTTGCCGGTGACTATTAGCAACTTTGTAGGGCAAATAAATCCTTAAAAGAAAGTGATATCACGTCTCAAAGTCCGACTTAATTACTCTAAAGATCCAACTTCTTTGTTTTACTCAATTCGAAATCATATTTTCCCAACAATACTTGCCTTGTAGACATCAATTCTTATTGCATGTTTGGTTAAAGCACAATTTAAAGCACCCATATGCGAGATATTGTGTTCACGACAGAACAAACAATGGTCATGCGTTCGTTCAAGCAGTTGTATAATGAAATAGCCAATATTTTGTACGGTTTCATGCTACAATTTTGATAGGGTTTACTAATAAGATAGTTTCGCAGTTTTGTGCAAACTATAAAATTTTATAAAACAAAGTCAAATTAGATAATAATTGGAGGAAAATTATTTCAGCAAGCCATATTACGGATCCATGCTCGGAACAGTCACTTGACAAGCATAGGCAAATAGCACAACCGGAAGGCTATATTTACGAGGTTAGTACGTGATTCTTTAGCACGAGCAAGGATTAGCATCGAGCACAAGTAACACTAGAAAGGCAGAGATGAAATAGAGAGGACGTAAAGGAGTAATATGTGATTATAGAGAATTTGAATGCCAAGTGGCCGATGACACGTTTGAGGTTCGATTAAGTTACACCGGGATGGCTCACGAGGATGAGCCATATATGTTGGTAGTAACCAAGCTATCAGAGCTATTAGAGATCTCAATGGCAGGACCCTGTCTCCAAAAGTCAAATGATCCATCGAACTAAGATGGTACAAGCAACGAGACGATTAAGGCATTTAATGAAAAGGACATCGCCATGGAAGAATCCAAGGTCATCATGTATCATAAGGATATCGACTAAAACACGAGGCAAAATAGGGATTCTTATGTATCATAAGATCACGGATTGACATGAAGATCATTAAAAAGTATTAAATGGATTAGATCAAGTCATTTCAATCAGATAGGGATCGAAGGTCGAGGATCACGCTGCACCCATAATATTGCTATTGTTCTTCCTTTTTGCGTAAGGAGCTTTGGATACTCCACACAGGAGTTGCGCGGTTGACCAATCTGCCCTGTTCCTGGTGTTCATACCCACATGTCAACGTACATTTACTTGGATTCTTCTTATCCACACGTACACTTGACATGTCCCCCCTTTCATTCAGTAACATCAGTCGGAATTGAATTCCACGTACACATGCTTAGGGATAGGATGAGATGCATCATTTTATTTTTGGTCGTGATGGACACAGCTAAATGTTGAGATTATGTCTCAAGTTTATGTCAGAAGAAAAAGGCACTGCCTCTCTCTCTCTGGATTTTGCCAGATTTCTCTCCCTCTTTCTACTGCACCAGATTTTTCTCCCTCTCTCCAGACTTTTCTCTCCCCCTCTCTCCAGATTTTTCTCACCGACTTTACACCCTATAAATGGGGGTTCTTGCCCCTTGAGTGTGTATGTGTGTGAAGTGAAGGCTGCAGCGTGATAAAATTTCGAAAAAAGAAATTGATTCTTTAAATCAATTTCTCAATTTCTATTCCCCAGCCAAGTTTCGAAAGAAAGTTAAACCCGTTTGATAACGACTAAAATTTCTATTTCGAAAGTAAATCTATTTGATAATGAGAAAGAAAATTTCTATTTCTATGAATCATGTTGTCCCCATCCTTTTACCTCACTCTTCTTGGTGCTTATGATGGTAATTTAATTTGATAAAAGTTGATAAATCACTTTAATTTATATTGGTAATTCGATAGAGTAGTTAGGAACTTCATAACATTAGCAATTTATGTAAATAAAAGCTAGTAATTAGTATAAAAAATGCTAATATGCAAACTATAAAAGGTTTGGTATTTTCAAATGCTAATATGCAAATAGTGAATGTATTTATTCTCCTCATTCAAGATTCGGGTTTAAGTCACTACACTTTTTTGCATTCTTTTGAGACCACAAAGTGATTTTATGTTAGGTACTAGTTGACATGGAGGGAGGCGCAATTTGCAAGCGATTCGAAATTAATAAAATGAAAGCTGTGCTAGAAATATAAATTGATTAGATAACAACATAGGAAATCCTCAAATACAAAATAATAGTCGAAATAATACTAATACATTACAAAAGTTGAAAATACAATTTCATGGAATTTCTGGCATATTATTCCCTTGCCATTTTATTGGCAATGGTTTTCCTAAGCATATTTATTTGGTTTCCCTCCTCGTCAACCGAATGTTTGCAAGCTCATCCTGCGTAGGTTCAGCCACGTACATTGGATCTCCATATAGGAAAAAGTTCTTATCCATCTTGTCTTGATCGCGGATGTAATTATGGATGACACAACATGCAATTACGATATGTGCTTGCTTTCGAAGTGCAAATGAGGGCATGTGCCTCAAAATGAAAAAGCGATTCTTCAATGCCCCAAATGATCTTTCAATGACATTCCTTAAAGAAGAATGCCTATAGCAATAATATCATCATAATTGCAATTTAAAAACATAAATAAACAAAGTCTCAAATACATAAGTCATGAAATGAAATACATAAGTCATGCATGTTTCTTAAACAAAGTCTCAAAAAAAAAAAAAAATTCTATTTCTATTTCAAAAACGAGATAAGCTACAATTTCTAGCTTCCGATTTCTCCCCCAAAATAATTTTAAATGTAAACTGTTTAAATAGAGAAATCAATTTGCTTTACCAAAACGGATTGCATTCCAAACCGCTTATAACGCAGAAAACGAGGAAATCAGAAAAACGTAAATTTTATCACGGCTTAAATGTGGGGTGTGTACGTGAGGTGTGTGGGTACGCAGGGGTCTTGTGAAGTGTGAGTGTAGAGTGATAGAGAGTGAGTGGGTGTGTGCGAGAGTTGTGTTTGTGAGGTTTGTGAGTGGGTAAGCAAGTATAATGAGTAGTTGTGAGAGTGGGATAGAATAGAAAGTTGTAATATTGTTTTATAATAAAAGTAATTATTTTACTTGTACATTCACTTACTTCTCAACAGTTTAAGCTCGTGAACAGAAGTTCAACATGAGACATATTATCATTTATGGACGCGCAGGCACACGGTAGTGAAAATCCAAGACTTCTTTCCGGTGTCGTAGCCTGAATTTGGAGAAGGGTTTCCTTGTTTGTGCGAGAGTGGTGGCCAGGCAAAGCAGAAATGGGGAAATGCAAACGAAATCGATATTCCGTAACGCGTGTTGGAGGAGCCTGTGGCTGAAAGTGGAAAGTCCGCGTGGACTTTTGAATGTGACCGTGATGCGGTCGACTCACATATGTTGTTTGGTTGTTGGAGCTCTTTGACCAACGGTTGATACGCGCCCGGAGGGAACTTCCGGGTTCTTCCTTTCGCATCCCAATTGGAGCTAACGCTAAGGAATTTTATTATAGGGAACAAGTGTTGAAACTGCTATTAAATCACGTGAGTTTAAGATTTTTGTTAATTGTTTTATGAGATTGACTAATTATTTCATGAAAATTGTCAAGCTAAACATTATGTAAGTTCTTAGAGTAATTGGGAGTCGAGATATACTGACTGCTTAATATTCATTATATTGTTTGATTTATAGTGGTACTTTTTGCTGCTCTTTCGTGGATATAGGTCATCTTGATCGAGTTTAATTTATTTTCTTATTCTGTCTATTTTATTATTCAATTACATGTTTCCGACACACTAATTATTTAGTAGTTTCTTCCGCGATGATTCGTTCAATTAAAATAAAATGAGATGATGTTTGTTTATGTAGAGTGCCAAGTCATCATACGACATATCATCAACTAACTCAGGGGAGGAAATATTGTGTACACAAGTGAGCCACGTCATTTTTACACAAATTCACTCAGTGAGCGACATGTGTCAAATTTAGGCCCTCTAAGTACTTCGAAAACCCCTCAAGCCTATCAAATTCTTTCTCCGAGGCTCTTTTGACTTCTGCGGTTGGGGTGGTGGGCGAAGGAAAATAAAGGGGGGACCGTCTGTTTCGAAGGAGACGACAGGAAACTTATCTTGCTCGTGAGGGCTTAATTTCCTAGAAAAGCACTCCATCGCAACGCAATGCAAGAGATGGCGATGAACAACTGGGAAAAGTAACTGAAAAAGACATTGTTACGACTCGAGCCCAGCAAGAGAAGGGAAAGGGCAAAAAAAAAAAAAAAGAAAAAAACGAAGCAGCTTCCATTACACCGTTGAGCTCATCTGGTGCTGCCACAGGGGTGGATCTGGAGGCAGTTCTTTGGAATGGACAGTGACGGCCAGAGGACGAGGCGAAGACGGACTTGATCATAGACTGGATGGTGTTGAGGCCATTAGAGGAGGCAGCAACGGCGGTGAGGATGACAGAGAGGGAAGGGGAGGAGTGCTTGGAGAGGGGGAGCTTGGAATCTGGTGGCCCCGCAGGCTTGGGTGGCCTGGGGAGTAGGGGTGATCGGGTCTAGGGTGGTCTAGACCCGGATCCTGTTATAACCAGTTCCTCTTTTCTTAACCCTATCCTATTGGACCCTATACTCGATCCACCCTATTTTTCCGATTCGATTCCAGTGTCAACCCATTTACATGAACTTGTTTTGAATATCCCGATATCTATATATGATTTGAATTTTATATTAATACGCGATAAAATAAAATAATCTCATAATTTGTATTGAAACATTAAGTACTTGTAATAAATAAATACATGAACTTTTCGATTAAACAAAAAATTGAGAATCCACAAGGCTAATTATAATAAATAAAATCATAAGGTAAATAATTAGCAACAAATATGGGTCTAATGTTAATCTTATTCCCACAACTATTACATGAAGCTACTTATAAATGCAAGCATAAGTCCTCCTACAAAAGAGAAATTAGGCGAGCCAATCCATGTGATACACAAGAATTTGGGAGCGACAAACACCGTCCGTCCATCGAACGGTGCGAGGATGGACGGTGCGAAAGAGAGCCGGTGAGGGAGGGAAGCAAGTGAGGAAGAGGAATGACAAAGGAGGTGTGCCGTGCATGTTTGAAAGAGCCAATAGGAAAAACATCATATGATTGCGGGAGTAAGAATAAAAATCGAGGGGGAAAAAAGGGTTCTAGATCTCTACTTACAAAACTGGTCCAAGAACCAATTCCAAAACTGGTCCAATAACCGGTTTTCGGGTTGGTAATCACTCAGAACCTATTCCCGGACCGGTTTAAACCAATTCAGAATTTTGGGAACCGGTTCCCGAACTGATTTCAATAAGAACTGGTTTTCGACCCTATTTTCCAGGTGGGCCGTCTGGGAACCAGGTATACCCGGTCCGGTTGCACACCTCTACTGCGGAGGGACGAGGAGGAGGGAGAGAGAGAGAGGGGAGGTCCTTTTTGGCCAAATAACGAAAAAGAAAAAAGAAAAAGCCTGTTCTTTTTTAAATCTGTCCAGTGGGCAAATGTTTCTTACAGATGGGTCCAAATACGACACGTGATGTTTAGGATTTGTGTAAGAATGACGTGGCACCGCTTGTGTACACAATGTTTTCTCGGGCGTGTGGTAGAGGAGATAGCAGGCGGTGGCCCTCGCAGGAGCTTCATATGGATCTTGAGATACTCGTCGGGCTCGGCGAGAGTGGCCGGTGTCTTGCCCTGTCGGTCATTTTTTTCTCTTCCCGACTCTCACGAGAAATTATTGAATGCATTTAATATGCCTTGTAGGAAGATATAATAAATCATTCAGAGATTGACATGCGTCGACATGAGCTCACATGCTAGATTATTCAAAATTTCTAAATGACTTTTTCGCCCCGTTAAGCTCCGTCCCACACTCAGCCCCACACTCTCTCTCTCTCACCATTTTCTTTTCTTTTTTTTTTTTTTTTCCTTTGAGGCCATGGACGATGCTCGCACTGTGGATTGCAGCGTCACCGGCCAACAATGACGACTTGCTCATGAGCATGCCAACGGCGCAACGCTCATCTATGGCCATTGCTGGCCTCATTCAAGTATGCTATTGATCCCTGGGTTTCATTTTTTCCCATCCACCATGGACGACACTCAAGGCCATGGCTGCTTTGGCCATGAAGCTCAACCTCAAACCCAGAGCTTAGGGTAGCCTTGGTCCCTTGAGTTTCGAGCTTGGCCTCAAGCTCGTGATAATTATTAAAATATGTCTCGAATTTAAGCCTATTGAATAAATCCAACTCAAGTTTATTGTGTGTTAACTCAATATATCAAAGTTCAAAATTGGATATTGCATAATGCGGAAATCTCATCCGTATTGATCTTGACCGTGATTTATTTCCTTTACGAGCTGCAGTCGGCGAAAGAGAAAAATATATATATGCACGAGTTAGTTTCTACGTTGAAGTCAGCAAGGAAAATAAATTTTAGGGGAGTTGACCGTGGATTGCCTTTCCACGTGGGATTCGGTTTCATGAAGGGCTTTGTTTCTTTTGTATATTATAAATACGGGCTGAATTGTTGTTGCAATTTGAGCACGCGGTTGTTGATATGCCGTAAGTGCTTCTTCGCGAAGGCGGTCTTCGTGCTGCGGTTGACGTATAAAGACGTCTTGAAGCGCCGTTTCAAGTGCTTGGACAGCGAGCTATCTTTAGGGTTTTGTTCGTGAATTATATCCAAAAAGATATAGTGTTCAAGCCAATTGAATCTTGCGAATTCAAGATTTGTTAATTCATTCGTGATATTGAGAAATTATTTCGCGAGATTTTGTGGGGTTAAATACTATATGCGTTATTAACTGAAATTAGGGCTTGGAAAACACCAAAAGTGTTTGAATGACTCAAATATGTAATTTCCATTATATAACTTAATCTATAGTAAAATTCGTCATTACTCTTCCCATCAATATAGGTCACTACAATCAAACCACTTAAGTCTGTTATCCGATTTATTTTCTTGTTCTATCTATTTTATTGTCCAATCGCTTGATTTCCACAACAATTAATATCAAAGCCAGACTTGGCTAAGTTGAAGCGAATCGATGGCAATAAAAGAATGAAAAGTAAAAATCGACATATTTAATAAGAAAGATTTTGGTTTTTAGAAGATACAAATTGAAGATTATCTCTACTATAAGAAACTGCACTTGCCCTTGTGTGGAGAAAAAGCAGAGACAATGAAACAAGCTGATTGAGATTTGCTGGATAGACGAGCTATAGGTGTTATTCGGCTAATGTTGGCTCGTGACGTCATGTTTAACATTGTGAAGAAAAAAAAAACCATTATGGGTCTGTGAAAGCCCGTCGGATTTGTATAAGAAGCCCTTTACAATCAACAAGGTCTATTTGATGCAACGTAAAGTTGAGCAAATGTGTGTCAGTTACAAATCATATCAATGAATTCAATGGGATTGTTAATCAATTGAGTTCAGCTAAAATTGACTTTAAAAATGACGTACGTGCTTTGATTTTGTTATTCTCGATGCCTAATAGTTGGAATAGCACTGTTACTGATGTTAGTTATTCCCATGGGTCAACAAGGTTAATGTTTGATGGAGTTCGAGATTTAATTCTAAGTGAAGATATCCGTAAATGAGAATATGGCGAATCTATATTTACAGCTACTAATGAAAACGAAAGAACTGTTAGCAAAAATAATATAAATATGAATAGATGTAATCAATCTAGAACTGATTGGTGTTATCTATTGGGACTATGGCAAGAAGGGGCATCCTAGAAGGAATTGACTCAAACTGAAAAATGAGAAGGATAAGTGAATTATTGATTTTGTAGATAATGTTGCAATTGTACCTGATGGTAATTCGGATAATACTAATTTTGTCTTGTCTGTCACTAATGATTCATCGTTTGATGGATGGATTGTGGATTCTGATTGTTCTTTTTATGCTACATTAAATAGAAACCGATTTACTTCTTATCAATGTACAAATAATAGTAAAGTGTAGTTGGGGAACAACGCTGAATGCGATGTTGTCGATGCTGGCAATGTTAGAATCATAATAGATGATGCTATAAGGATATTGACTGAAGTAAGTCATGTTGCAGAGTTAAAGAAAAACTTAATTTCCTTAAGTATCCTAAATTCAATTGGGTATATAGATATTTCTGAATATGGAATTCTAAAAATCGTTCTAGGTGCATTGGTGATAATGGAATGAATCAAGCACAATGGTTTACATGAACTTCAAGGTAAGACTGTGATAGATTTCACTCCAGAGATGTCAGATGCATCTGTTCGAGAGTTTAAATTGTGACTTATGCATTTGGGACACATTGACGAGAGAAGCTTAAAAGTTTTAAATGAAAGAATTTTTTTTTTTTTTTGGTAATATGAACCCCGTCATTTAGGATACACTAAAGCGGAGTGATGCTAGCGGAGGACCCACCACCCCGACATCACGCTAAGAAGGTTTTGTTTTCCCCAAAGTCTTATCCAACTTGCCAGTGGTTAAATGAAAGAAATTTGTTATGTGGTTATATTGTTAATGAATTGAATGTATGCAAGTACTGTAATTTAGGTTAACAATAGAAAGTACAGTTCAATACAACTGTTAGAGAAACCACACAGCAGCGGGCAATTTGAGAGAGACCTTATAGTGGACATAGTCGCCACAGAGGATGCTCGTCATCGCTGGGAAGAGACACAAGGGCTCTAGTGATCCTCCAGTGAGGTGGGGTCGCACAATGCAAATGACGAGAAGAGGAAAAGCTCTGTGACGTTGTTGGTGTTTGGTTTAGGCGCTGAAAAGTAGCAATTCTCGAATTTGTGGGAGGAGTGATGTTGGGAGACAATACCCATGGATGGCATTATATAACATCCCAAGGGTTGAAGTCGGCTCGCGCGATGGATTAGAGCGACTTTTATTTGGCTTCCACGGCGCGCCGCATCTTCCTGTCCCTCGAACATGACGAGACACGAAGTATTAGATTCAGATTTGTGCTGCGAAATTGAGGGCGGTGGGAAGGGGCAGCTGCTGTCCGGTTTCCCCGAAAGTGGAAAACCCGCGTTTGGTTGAGCGCGCTCCACGCTGATGACGTGCAAGTCAAGGAGAAGTCAAAAGGTGTGGAGATACGAGAGAGGGCCCAATGCTGCGCCGTTTCTTTTAGACGCTTTGCCGTTAATTTCCCGACATCATCAAGGCATCCGAGGCTTTTAGACATCGAGTTATTCTTATTCGTTCGAGGAAAAAAAGCCCATATTCACCCTTTTTAGTCCCTCCGTCCTAAAATACGCGGTACCGCTATATCTTCCTTTATCTCTCGTTCAATCATGTGATCGATAGGTTATAAATATAAATATCATTCGCATTCATTTTCTTTTTGTTGAATTTGATCTTGGATGATGGCCGTGTTTCTAATGTGTCGCTTAAAGAATTGGCTAGAGGTTCCTCTCTCCAATCCGGGTGGAGGAAAGCACGAGTGTGTGATCCATATGTCTTAAAGTGAGCGCGGTACATTGGGCCCCACTAATACTTGCCATGTAGACATCAATTCTTATCGCACATTTGGTTAATGTATAGGTTAACACAGCCATGTGTGAGATATTATGGTCATGACAAAACGAATAATGGTAATGCGTTTGTTCAGGCAGTGGTATAATGAAATAGCCAATATTTTGCACGGTTTCTGAATGATGTCACAATGTTAATAGTGTTTACTAATATAGTTTCATAATTTTGTGTAAACTATCAAATTTTATAAAACAATATCAAATTAGCTAGTAATTAGAGGAAAATTATTTCAGCAAGCCATATTGTGGACCCATGCTCGGAACAGTCACTTGACAAGCATAGGCAAATAGCGCAATCGGAAGGCTTTGCTCACGAGGTTAGTATGAGATTCTCTAATGCTAGCAAGGGTTAGCATCGAGCACTAGCAACACCAGAAAGTCCAAGATGAAATAGAGAGGACATGAAGGAGTAATACATGATTATAGTAAATTTGAATGCCAAGTGGCCAATGACACATTTGAGGTAGAGGTGTAAATGATTCGATTCGATTTTTTTGAAAAACCGAACCAAAATCCCGGTTCGTTTCAATTTAGTATGGTTTAGTTTTACTTTTGTGTTTGTCTTTTTTCCCTACATATATCTCTTTCTATAAATTTTTTATTTTTTAAAAGATCGATTTTTTATTTTTTTATTATTTTTTCTTTTCTTTTTTTTTTCCTTTTTCTTTCTTTTTCTTCTTCTCCATCATTGGCGGGTCGTCGGCCATGGTAATGGCTAACAATCGGCTAGAGGTGAGCTCGAGCCTCACCACAGGCCGGCAAGGCTCAAGCTCACCAGCTTTTGGCGAGCTTGAGCCTAACCAACTTGCAATGAGGCTCTGCCTTGCCTGATCTAGCAAGGCTAAGCTCATTGGCGAGCTCAAGCCCTGCTAGATTCAGCAAGCTGGGCGAGGCTTGAGCCTCACCTAAGGTCCCCAGACGTCTCGATGACAAGGTCGAGCCTTGCCGGCTTGTGGTGAGGCTCGAGCTTGTCTCGAAACAAACCGCTCGCCACCAGGGCCTAGCGACCAAAGCCAAAGAATAAAAAAAATTTTAAAAATAAAAATAAAATAAATGAAAATTTTAGATTTTATCGATTTGATTCGGTCAATCAAATCAATAAAAACTTAACTGATTAAAAAATTTTGGTTTTTAATGAGGACCAAAGCGAATAACAACCGAACCGAAAAAAATTAAATTTTTTGGTTCGGTTTGATTCGGTTTTCGGTCCAATTCGATTTTCGATTTGGTTTTTAACACCTCTAATTTGAGATTTGATTAAGTTGCACGAGGACGACCCATATATGGTGGTAGTAACCAAGCTGTCAGAGCTCCCAATGGCAAGGCCCATCCTCCAAAAGGCGAATGATTTATCGAACTAAGATGGTACAAATGAGACGATTAAGGCAATTAATGAAAAGGATTTCGCCATGGAAGAATCATGTATCATGAGGATATCGGCTAAAACGCGAGGTGAAATGGGGATTCTTATGTATCATAAGAGCACGGATTGACATGAAGTCATTAAAAAGTATTAAATGGATTAGATCAAGTCAATTCAATCAGATAGGCATCGAAGGTCGACGATCACGCCTCACCCACAATATCGCTAATTCCTTGTTCTTCCTTCCTGCATAAGGAGCTTTGGAGGCAAAAGAACGCTTCAAATGCCATAACTTGGCACAAAGGGATACTTAAATGCCATAACTTATGAAAGGTACACTTAAGTGCCACATTCGAAGAAAAATGGATCACTTAAGTGCCACTCCGACCAAAGTCCGATCAAAAGGCTGACGTGGCATTTTTCCGGTAAAGCAAACCCAAAACGACGTCGTTTTACATGCTAACGTAGCCAAATAATGCAAAAACGATGTTGTTTTGGGCTAACGTGGTAAAAAATAATATAAAAATTAATTTAATTTAATTTAAAATTAAATTTAGTTAAAATATTAAAAATAATAATTTCAAAATTAAAAAAAAAAGGGGGGTGCATTGGTTGAGGGCTCAACCCTTAGCCACCACCTTAGCCACCACCGTGACGGAGGGGGGGAGGGTCGGCCGAGGGCCGCGAGGGCTTGTGAGCCCTCGCCAGATCCGGTGAGGGCTCGCCGCCCGCCGAGGCGACTAGCTATTGCCTCGCGGGGTTGCTCAAGCCCTCGCCCCATTTGGGCGAGGGCCACAACCTCGCCCCTCGCCACTCGCCACGGGGTCGATTTGGGCGAGGAGTCGCGGCCCTCGGCCATCGCCCCCCTTCTTTTTTTTTTTTTTTTTTTTTTAAATTATTATTTTTTAATATTTTAACTAAATTTAATTTAATTAATTTTTATATTTTTTTTTATCACATCAGCCCAAAACGATGCCATTTTTGCATTATTTGGCCACATCAGCGTGCAAAACAACATCGTTTTAGTCGCGCTTCGCCATAAAAATACCACATCAGCCTTTTGGCCAGACTTTGGCCGGATTAATACTTAAGTGATCCATTTTGTTCCGATTTTGGCACTTAAGTGTACATTTCTTAAGTTATGACACTCAAGTGTCTTTTTCTGTCAAGTTATGGCACTCCAGGGGTCCGCGTGTTGAGCTTTGGATACTCGACGTAAGAGTTGCGTGGTTAACCAATATGTCATGTTCCTTGTGTTCATGCCCACATGACAACGTACATTTACTTGGATTCTTCTTATCCACGAGAAGAAACATCAGTCATTATAGAATTCCACGTACACACGTTTAGGGATAAGATGAGATGCGCCGTTTTAATTTTTACTTGCGGTGGACAGTTAAACGTTGAGATTATGTCTCGAGTTTAAATCCGTGAATAGAAATTTGACCTGAGACAAATTATCATCTGTGGACGCCCAGGCACATGGTAGTGGAAATCCAAGACTTCTTTCCGGTGCCATAGTCCAAATTTTGGAGAAGGGTTTCCTTGTTTGTTCGAGAGTGGTCGCCAAGCAAAGCAGAAATGGGGAAATGCACCCAAAATCAATATTCCTTAACGCGTGCTGGAGGAGCCTTTGGCTGAAAGCGGAAAGTCCGGCGCGGACTTTTGAATGTGGCCATGATGCGGTCGACTCCCATATGTTGTCTGGTTGTTGGAGCTCTTTAACCAACGGTTAATACGCGCACGGAGGGAACTTCCGGGTTCTTCCTTGCGCATCCCAATCGGAGCTATCGCTAAGGAACTTTATCGTGGGAGCAAGTGTTGTAAGCTGCTTTAAATCACGTGGGCTAAGATATTTTTAATTCTTTTATAAGATTAAATTATTTCGTAAAAAATTATGAAACTAAACATCATATAAGTCATTAGGTATAAGTGGGAGCTAGGAAATATTAATGGTGTAATATTCATTTATCGTTTAATTTATAATATGACTTTTTATTACTCTTTTCGTGGACATAAGTCGTCCGATCAAATTATGTCAATTGAGCATTCGATTCATTTTTTTGTTCTATCAATGTTATCATTCGATTACTTGTTTTCGCAACACCAAATTATTCACTAGTTTCTTCTATGATGATTCGTTGATGAAACAAACATCATCTCATTTTATTCTAATTGAACGAATCATCATGGAAGAAACTAAATATCGTGCACAGGGATGATGTCACGTCGTTTTTACACAAATCCGTTCGGTGAGTAACATGTGTCAAATTTGGGCCCACCGTAAGAACTTTGAAAACGCCTCAAGCCAATCATGTTCTCTCTGCGGCTCTTTTGACTTCGACGAGCCTTCGGAGTGGCGGCGGCGAAGGAAAATAAAGAGGGGACCGTTTGTTTCGAAAGGAAACGATGGGAAAATTCTCTTGCTTGCGAGGGCTTAATTTCCTAGAAAAGCACTCCGTCGCAACGCAACGCGACGCAACGCAAGAAGTCACGATGAACAGCTGGGAAAAGTAGCTGAAAGAGACATTGTTACGAATCGAGCCCAGCAAAAGAAGGGAAAGGGGAAACAAAAAACAAAGAAGCTTCGATTACACCGTTGAACTCGTCCGGTGCTGCGACGAGGGGAGGATCCGGAGGCAGTTCTTTTGAGTGGACGGTGAGGTTGAGGCTGGCAGTGGTCGGAGGATGAGGCGAAGACGGACTTGATCATGGATTGGGCCGCGACGAGAACGACGGAGAGGGAAAGGGAGGAGTGCCTGGAGAGAGGGAGCTTGGAATCTGGTGGCCCCGCAGGCCTGGGTGGCCTGGGGTGGGACGAGAGAGAGGGAAGGAGTGCGATGGGCATGTGAAATGTGGACAGGGGTCGACGGCTGAGGAGGTGGTGGAGAGAGAGAGAGAGAGAAGAAGGTCCTTTTTGGGCTAAATAACGACAAAAAAAGAAAAGGTTATTCTTTCTTAAATCTGTCGAGTTAGCCGATGTTTCTTACAGATGAGCTGAAATACGACACATGTCGTTTAGGATTGGCGTAAGAATAAAGTGGTACCGCTTGTGGGCGAGACAGCGGACGGTGGCCCTCGCAGGAGCATCATATGGATCTTGAGATACTCGTTGGGCTCGGCGAGAGTAGCCAGTGTCGTCTTGTCTCTTCGGTCAATTTATTTATTTTTATTTTTTTTCAACTCTCGCAAGAAAATATTGAGTGCATTTAATATGTATATAAGATGATACAATAATTCACTCAAAAATTGACATGTATCAACCCAGACCCCATGCTAGATTATTCAAAATCTCTAAACGATTCTATCTCATCCTGTCAAAGTATATCTTCTATAACCCTATGGTTGATGGGAATAAAACCTTATGGAAGCCGGGAAAAAATCGACAGTAATAAAACCCTACAGAAGCCGGGAATAAAAGCCCACGGTTGATGGATGTAGTAAAGGGCATACGAAAAAACCAATTCAAAGTAACATACTCTATTAAATGGCTAAAATGTGAAAATAACCCCGAAAATCTCCTTAAAAAAAAGGGATATGGATATCTGAAGTGTTAAAACTTTAGTATGGGGAGACACTCAAGTGTCAAAAGATTAGAAATGTACACTTAAATTCCAAAATCGAAACAAAATAAATAAATTAAATGCCAACAATGAAAATCCAGCCAAAATACTAACGTGGTGTTTTACGGGCGAGATAAATGTAAAACGACGTTGTTTTGTATATTAATGTGGCTAGATAAGTCGAAAACGACATCGTTTTGCATATTAACATTGTTAAATAAACCAAAAAATGATATCCTTTTGCCTCGGATTTTAAATTTTAAACAAATAAGAGAGGGGAGGAGAGAGAGAGAGGGAAAGAGGGGGGGGTGGGGGGCGGGGTTTGGGGTTAAGAAGATTGCAGAACGGCGAACGCATTTTGCCTGCGAGAGACGTCGTCTGGGTTGCCGCGTATTCTGGCCGAGACGTCAGCCACAAATTGCAAAGATGAAAATGAAAGGATGGAAGTCAAAGCGGGACCCTCTGATTTTGTGGATGGTATTTCAGCTAGCCGCTCCCATTGAGACTTCCGATGTCATCTCTTATTAGTTGCAAAGTTGTTGAAGACTTGTTGTATATTAGCAAGTCCAGTGTACTGAGGGTATCTTAAATTTTGAAGATATGTGTGTTCTTAAATATAGAGGACATGAAAGGAGGAGTAGGTTATTGTAACAACCTTAAATGCCTAGTAGCATATGGCATCTTTCAGGCTGGATGAAGTCGAAGGATGAACCATTCATGTTGGATTTATCCAAGCTATTAGAGCTGTTGATGGCAATATCCATCCTCCAAAAAGTCCTCGAACAAATGACGAACTAAGAGGATACACATAATGAGAAGGTGGTGGTTAACAAATAGGATATTATCATGGTCAAGTCAACAATTGGTAGGTTATCATGTATCATGACGTCATTGGCTAATGATATAGATTGCTATGTATCATTCTATTGATTTTTTTTATCGAACTCTATGTTTAATGTCATTACATCATTGTCGTTTTGTCTAACTTAATTCAAAGTTAATTAGAAATATGGTCAAGGTGGATTATGAATTTTTTTCCTTACCTTGACATCGTCAATAGTATGTGATTCATGCCAATTCAGTCCCTTTGTGCTTAGCATTTTTCTCACGATTTTGTTCTTCACATTCTTGACTGTAAATATGGTCACTCGTCTTATAAACTTTGTCCTTCTTCCTCATATAAGAAGTTGCGTGCTTACCTCTCGAAATATAAGTTATGCAATAAATAAAAAACTATTTCTTTTACAAGGCCGGGCGTACATACCGATGAGACCGAAAGATCAATCGATGGATTACAAATTCTTTACTTTTCTAGGGAAAACAAAAAAAATCACCCGGCATCAATAAAGAATTCAATATACTTGTACAACGAAAAAAAATCGAGTTAAACTAGTGTTGCTACTGTTCTATTGGCACGATTTTTGTCACGAGCTTCTTGCTTTTCAATCCCAAGTAGCTGAAGATTGGCATATCTGGGACGGGGATGCACTTGACGACCCAACCGATAGGCCAAGACGCAGCTGCAATCCCTACACATGCGCCCCATTGTCCCCAGCTCAACCTCTCTGTGTCGGCGAACCGCTTTAGGAACTCAACCATCACCACCTGGAGGACCACCGTCACGAAAATGATCCCAAGGAACAGTTTGTTCTTGTGTATGCCCTCGAACACGTTCCTTTTCTCAAGCTTCCGGGCATTGAACTCGTTGAAGACCTGGCACAGGACGAACGCGTTGAATATCAGCGTCCGCTTCACCGCCTCATCCACGCTGAAGATCGATTCGCCCTTGAATTGTAGAGTGAGGAGGACGGCCATTTGGTATGTTGCTTGGGCCACAATGTTCCTCCACATGACATTGGTTATGAGCGGCTCAATCCGTCCCACTGGGGGCTTCTCCATGAGCTCCCTAGTGGGCCGCTCCGTGGCCAGCGCAAGGGCGCCAAGTGTATCCATGATCAGGTTCACCCACAAGAGCTGGACAGCCGTCAGGGGGACGTCACCGGAAGAGACAGCAGCCACAAAGTTGATCACAAGGGCGGCAACGTTCACCGTGAGCTGGAATTGGATGAACTTCTGGATGTTATTGTAGACGCATCGACCCCATCGCAGCACCGTCGCCACAGAGGCGAAGTTGTCATCGAGGATTACGATGTCAGAGCTCTCTTTGGCGACCTCGGTGCCTTGGATGCCCATTGAAAGCCCGATGTCAGCTTCCTTGAGGGCTGGTGCATCGTTTGTGCCATCCCCTGTGACAGCAACCACGTGGCCTTTCTGCTTCAGGCATTGAACCATCAGGAGCTTATCAAAAGGTGAAGATCTTGCCATGACCCGGATTTTCTCAACTCCTCGAAGCCTCTCCTCAGGTGTGTAGTTGCGAAAATCAGCTCCTTCCACAATGGCTTCGTTGGAGGCATCGTCCCCGGGCCTGAGAATCCCACACTCCGCGGCTATGGCCTTTGCGGTGAAGATGTTGTCTCCCGTTATCATCTTGATGTTCACTCCCGCGTCCTGACAAGCTTGGACCGCACTCTTCACACCGGGACGGCATGGGTCCTTAATACCGACAAGTCCCAGTAATGTCAGGCTGTCCTCTTCAATCTTCGTCCCGTCTTCTCTTTCCAGGATGGCTTCCTCGGAGACTTGTCTATGAGCGAGAGCGATGCACCTAAGGCTGCTCGCTGCCATCCCCTGAATAATCTGCTCGAATCTCACCCTTTCATCTTCATCCAAATCTTTCACTATCCCCAACCCGTCGTAGAAGCTCGAGCATTTTGCCAATACCATCTCTGCCGCACCTTTCCAGTGCACATGGAATGTGTTGTCCAAGCTCTTCCTTATTAGGACACCACTTCTCTTCTTCTGTGAGTTGAAGGCTTCGACTTGGATGACCTCACAGCTCTTCTTTGTCTCCTCCATGTCCATGCTCAATTGCGAAACCGCCCAAGAGAGAATCGCTTTCTCAGTGGGACTACCGGAGAACTCGTACTCCGATCCCAAAGACGACCTGTAGACACTGCCGGTGGTGTTCAGAGCAACCCCATCCTGAATCAAATCCAAGACAAACCTGGAGACAGAGGAGCAGGTGTTTTCTGCCACAGAGTCTTGGCCGACCCAGAATTTTGTCACCTTCATCTGGTTCATAGTGAGAGTGCCGGTCTTGTCGGTGCAAATAGTGGTGGCTGACCCCATGGTTTCACAGGCCGAAAGCTTCCTCACCATCGCCTGATCCGCCATCATCCTCTTCATCGAATAAGCAAGAGTGAGGGTTACTGCAAGTGGCAAGCCTTCAGGAATCGCGACCACCACGATTGTCACTGCAGCTGCAATGATGCCCACCACGGAGTTTATGATATCGTTACCTGTAGTTTGGCCTGCAATGAATTCCCGGTTCCTGTTCTCGTCCCGTGTGTTTCCCGTGAAATAGCGAATCAGCAGGACCACAAGAACCAGGAAAGCGACTGCCAAGCCTACTTTGCCAATCGACGAGGTAAGCTTGTTGAGCCGAGCCTGTAAAGGGGTCTGCTCCCTGTTGTCACGGCTGATTGAGCTCATCATCTCGCCCCATGTCGTGCTCATGCCCACGGATGTAACCAGCATCCGAGCAAACCCATCAGCAATCTTTGTTCCCGAGAACAGGAATGGATTCTCCTTGCGGTTCACTTCTACATGATCACTCTCCCCGGTCATGCTTGATTCATCAACCTAAATTGACAACACAAACGTCGCACATGGTTTAGGGACGCTAGGATGACACGATACGAAGGTCTTCACTTGAGGCGAAGAAATGAAAAGTGAACAAATAGGAAATAAGAACAAATGAATTACGTTTTAACAGTAGAATTTTTTAACAGAGTTTTTCTACTATAACTAGAATTACACGAATAAAAACCATTCCTTATCCTTTTTGTCATAGAATCAAGATTTTGAAAATGACAGACTGCCCAGTCAAGCAGAATATGATACATTTCTGCAATTTTTTGGACTAATTACTCATGCTCGAACATGGTAATAATAATACTACGTATGTTTCTGAACATGAGTTAATATGCAAATCTAATGTGTCAAACCAGTACAAATTGTCACCCATACCTGCAAGGAATGCCCGTCCAGGAACAGCCCATCTGCCGGAACTTGATCGCCGGTCTTCAAACAAACAATGTCTCCGACGACAATCTCAAATATGGAAATTTGCTGCCGCCGACCCTTCCTTATCACATCAATGAGAATATTATCGCTCACGCGAGATAATTTTTCAAACTGCTGGTTTTGGCGGTAATTGCTCCCAGCGGACACGGCGATCACAAGGAACACCGCCACGAATATGCTGCCACCATCATACCAGCCTTCCTTGACCCCATTCTCCTTGATACCGAACCCGAGCGAAAGCCCAGCACAAACAAGAAGTATCATGATTGTCAGGTCCTTGAAAGCCTCGACCACGAAGTGGAAGAAGCCCTTGGCAGGCGGCTTCTTGTATGAGTTGATGCCAAACGCATTTTGCCGGCGAGAGACGTCGTCTGGGTCACCGCTTATTCCGGTTGAGACATCAGTTTCGAGTGCTGAGATGACTTTCTGGACCCCGCCGAATTCCTGGAGGTGGCAGAGGTCCTTGTCCTTGACCAGCTTGGTGAGCTGTGACTGATCAATGTTGAAGGAGCTGGGGTGATCGTGGATCGGAATCGAAGTGTAGGAAGGAGATTTTCGTGGGGACAACTTCTTGTTTTTCTTTGCGAAGGTAGTGATGGCTCGGGAGCAATATATGGTCACAAAGGCCAGATGCCATCGCTTGGGAAACAGGCGCATAGCGGCGGGCAAGTGGAGAGAGAGCTCATAGCGGACGTAGTCACCAGGGAGGATGCTCGTCATCGCGGGGAAGAGACACACTGGCTCTAGTGATTTTCCAACGATGTATGGTCGCACAATGCAAATGACAAGAGGAGAGGAAAAACTCTGATGTTGTTGGTGTTTGGTTTAGCCGCTCAAAAGTAGCAATTTTGGAATTTTTGTGGAGTGATGTTGGGAGGCAATACCCGTGGATCGCACATCTTTATACAACATCCGGAGACGAAGGGAGAGGCTGACGTCATTAGTGCGAGGGATTAAGCGACTTTTCTTTCCCTACGCGGCGAAGCGTTTTTTTGTCTTTTTTGGCTTTTGTATCTTCGCGTTTTTTGACGATGACGAAACAAGTTTTTTTTTTTTTTTTTTTGTTCGAAACGAAACACGAATTTGCTCCTGCAAGCCGCCGTCAGATTTACAGCGAAATTGGGTGGCGTGGAACGTGGCCGATGCTGACGGGTTTCCGCGAAAGTGGAGAGCGCGTCTGGTGACGGGGAGTCGACCAGGGTCAAAAGATACGCTGGTACGGGATACGCCAATTGCTGTGTTCGTTCCTTTCAATCGGTTTGCAATTAAGTCTTCCGACATCATCTTGTTCTCCGAAACTTCAGACATCGTTCTCTCATTCGTTCGGGGAACTTTCCTTTGTTACTCATTTCATTTTCCTTTATTCCTTGTTCCACATGTAGATTATAAATATAAATATCACCCGCACTCAATCTTTTTTTTTTTTTTTTGTTCAATTTGATGGTGGATGATGTCTGTACTTATAATGCGCCAATTGAAGATTTAGGTAGGAGAACTTTCCTCTCTCCAATTCGGGGTGGAGGAAAGCACGGCCGTGTGATGCATGCATCTGAAAGTGAGCGCAGTATATTGAGCCTGGCTGAAATTTGCTCCATAGATTTTTAATTCTTATTGTACATTTGGTTAAAAGATAGGATTAAGCTATGATATGATGTGGTCATAACGAAACAAATGATGGTAATGTGTTTGTTTGGGCTTTGGTACGATGAAATGGCCAATTATCTTCACAGATAATGTTACGATTCTAATAGTATTTATTAATTAAATAGTTTCATAATTTCGTACAAACTATTAAATTTTATGAATTAATATCAAATTAGATAGTAATCAGACGAAACTTTTTCGGGCAAGCAATGCTGCGGGACCCACACTCAGAATAGATACTTGATAAGCATAGGCAAATATTGTGACCGGAAAGCCTTATCTCAAGGTTATTAAGTGATCATTTGGTGCGAGCAAGGGTTAGCATTATGCACGAGCAATGCCAAAGAGGCCGGGATAGAGAGGACGTAAAGGAGTAATACGCAATTATAGCGAATTTGAGTACCAAGCGGTAGATGACTCGTCTCAATTAATCAAGTCACACGAGCATAACCATGTATATAGAGGCAGTAATCAAGCTATTGGAGCTCTCTATGGCAAGACCCATTCTCCAAAAGTCAAATGATCTATCGAACTAGGATAACGAGATGATAAGGGCAATTAATGAATAGGATATGGCCACGAGAGAGAATGTAGATTAAGTTAAATCAACAGGTACATTTTCTTGGATTTTTCTGTCCACACTTACTATTAGTCTCTTTCATAATGGTACGACTTTAGGGGAGAGCCCTGGAATACTTTAGCTAAGGGTTTTCATTCATTTTCCCCCTGTCAATTAGGGTATAGATTATGATAAAAAAGAAAGTTAACGTAAAGATCAAATTCCACAGACACGTTTTTAGAAATGGGATTAGAAGCATTATTTAAATTTTGTTCACAAAGGGATAATTAAATACGTGATTAATAACTACTGTTTATGGACATAATTTCTAGTTAGATATAGATTTTTCTATTTTTATTCTCCGAATGAGTTTTCAAGTAAAAATATGCATTTGATAACAATTATAAACTTTTTATTCCCTAAATGGGAATTCACAAAATTTCTCCCTTCTAAGTGGGAAGTGGATGGCGACGGATGGTGGAGGACAGCAAATAGCAGCTGACGGCCAGCGAGGTGTAGGCGAGCAAGCGAGCGGCTAGTGGCAAGGCTGAGTTAAAAAATAAAAATATTTTACTTTTCTATTTTTGGAATAGACCTATTTTTTTTTTTCATAAATAAAACAATGAAATTGTAATACCAAATAAATTTTTATTATAAATCTGTTTTTTAGAGCAGAAAAATAGAATAATGAAATTACATTAACAAATGAATATATGTACCAACTCAACTAACTTGTGACCTGTAAGCGCTCTCTCATCTTTCCCTTCCCATTCTTTTTTCTTCTTCTTTTCTCCCCCTTTGATGCGGGGCTCTTTCCTTCACAAGACCTCAGCACTTCTCCTTTTCTTTTTTTGACCGGTCAAAGCGTTTTAGATGAAAAGGAATATGTTACGTGTAGACTGTCACGTCAGCTTCCGACGGATAAGCAGCTGACTTGGAATCCTCTCCTCCTCTTCATTCATCTCCAATCGCCTCCCGCAAATTTACTCCCTCTTAAGAACACCTTCCATGACCCAAAAAAACAAAAAAAGGAGCACCTTCCCTGTGTCCGTCTCCATTTTCATTATCCTTCCTCTTTCTTCGGGCGCGAGTTCTTGGCCAAGTTCCTAGAAATTCATGCAACCTTGCGAATCGAACGTCTTCGCAAGCCTCTCCCTGCACAGAAGACCGCTCGATTGCTCGCCTTCACCCTTGGCTTTTTCCCATAAATTCTCCTTCCTAACGTCTCAAGACCGCTCTCCCGCTCGAGAGCGGGAATTCTGAAAACTTGAGCGAGGCTCTCCTCGTCGAGTTACATGGGTCTTGTTGGCCGCAAATCACTCCCTCGAGCCGTTCCCAGATCACAAATGCAAAGGACACCCACGAAAAAATAACAAATTATCTTTTCATCAACGCAGGCCCAAAGTTTACTGTTAATGCGAATATTGAAGAGATGAACGGTAATAATGAACAGTGCTAAAATCCAGCTGATGTGGATTTATTGCTGAATTGGAAATGAAAAAGGCGGACAGATATGAGACATAAGTGAACGTTTGTGGCTTTTATTTTTGGAGCGGGGGTGGGGGGAAGAATTCAGGACATAATTGCAATAAAATCTATAATTCAAGATTTTTTAATGTATTAGGCATGCTAGCATGACAAACGAAACCATGTTATCACAAATTCCCATTTGGCAATCGAAGCTTTGCGATATCAGAGAGACATTGATTATCATAGGTCCATAACCAAAAAAATAATGAAAATGAATTGTTTTAGTGGGAAAAGAAAAGACCGTGGAACATTGAATTGCCTTAAAGTGACAAATATATATATTTTCGAATCTCAAATTTAGAAATTCCTTCACAAATTCTTTTCAATGGCATTGAAATGTTCTTATGACATCTAAATTAAAAAAATGTCCCGAGATCATCTGAAAAGTCGGGATATTTTCTAAATCCCAAAAAGTGCATCCCGTAATTATATCCATGTTTTGATTACTAATTTCGTCTTCCTTTTTTCTGTTGTTTTTCTGTTACTTTTTCTTGTGGCCAACTATGTGTCTTCTTTCTTTGAAAACTCGGCCACCTTGAACATCTCACCACCTGGGAACTTTTAACTTTCCTTTAAAATTTAAGGGATGTTTTCCCCGGAAATTGGATACACAAGTTAGCCGGTTTCCTGAGAAATATTGAAGGTGGAGACGGCTCGGTCATATTTGGGACAGTGACGGACCCGTTACCTTCCCAATTTCTACAAAGAAACTAAACTGAAATGTGAGAGAGATGTTAGGTATTATTGTAAAATATGGGTTTTGACCAGGTCAAAAGGGAGAAGGGAAAAAAAAGTTGAAAAGTCAACAGAAAAAGAAAAACGTGGACTTCGGCTCAATTACAAGGAAAAGCAACGCAGAGAAAGAAGACAGAGCTCGCAAAAGGAAAGAGAGGAAACGGGGGAAAAAGAAAGGAAAAGAAAGGAGGGTTTCGCCCCTCCTCACCACGGAATCCTCGATAAGCCAATTTAACTCCTATTCGCACGTCTGGTAAGTGATCCCACCATTTTTTCGTTAATCAAAATAATATTCAAAGTTAATAATAATAATAATAATAATAATAATAATAATAATAATAATAATAATAATAATAATAATATTCAAAGTTAGGGCACAAATTCAAAAGTAGGTCAATTCTGAGCTGCAAGTTTCAATTGAGAAGTTGTTGGATTATGTATTTATACACATAAATGACAGTTTAGGCTATTGTGGAGTCATAGAATTTTACATAACTCAATTTGGACATATGATTTGCCCAAAAGAAAATTTTGAAGTTGGCTGCGAGTGATGAACAGTGCACATCCAGTGCCTTTCAAGCCAAATTTGGGCAGTTTTCAGCACAATTTTGAGTTAGCCGAGTTGTGGGTCTTCTAGTGTTTTGAAAGGGCTTCTGTTTGACTATAAATTCGTTTGAAAACAGAGTTCGTTAGAAAGAGTTATGGCATGACCAATCTCCGTGCTCAAGCTCGGCATTGTGAATGGTTTTGAATGATGACTTCGGACGAGCGATTTTTGGACACGTTTGAGTTGTTTTGTTAGCGTATACGAGTCGCTTTGTTAGTATTTAAGCTTAGTATAGCCATTTTGTTGTTGAGGTAATATTTTATTGAGTTTTGACGTCGATTCTCATTTAATTGTTAGAATTACGAGATCGTTAACTTGTATGGCTGCGTGTTGTTGGTTTAAGTGAATAAGTTATGAAATAACATTTTCATTGCTTAAAAATCTGCATCAGGCATTTACTACTATTCAATTATTTGAGAATGATTTGAGAATTATGTTATGGAAGGTGTTGTGAAAATTTATAAATATGTATTACGTTGTGAACTGATTTATGAAATGAGTTTTAAAATGATTTAGGAAATGTTTAATGAAAGATGTTTTGAAATGTTACTAGTTTATCAAATGAATTCCGAAATAGTGTCTGAAATGTCTCGTGAAATATACTTTGTCTGATGAATGGAGCGAGGAAAGATGATATATTATGGGTTTGTGAAACCGTTTTGCGAAAGAATTACGTTAACTTTAAGTATGGTTCATGAAAGATGATTTGGTTCGATATGTGATACCGCATGTCTAGATCATCCTAGTCAATATTCCGAAACATTTTTCTGCTATAGACGCCCCCCTTTTTCCCTTTGTGATAAGAAGACACAGTTGATGAGATGCTTTCCATTGTGAAAGTTCGCTGATGTCGCTCTTGATGCCACGTCATTTTTATTTTTTTTAATTAATG
Organism: Eucalyptus lansdowneana; assembly: GCA_017140395.1. Lineage (NCBI taxonomy): Eukaryota > Viridiplantae > Streptophyta > Magnoliopsida > Myrtales > Myrtaceae > Eucalyptus > Eucalyptus lansdowneana. Next base: position 30,114,523 of record CM029484.1, on the reverse strand, counting down.
GGGATGGACGCACTTTCACATAATGGACGACATAGACTCTAATACTATATTAAAAAGCCTAATTCAAAAGCTTAAATTAATAAATGGAGGGAGACATCGTGAATATAAGGAATATTTTGAATCATGTTATCAAGTGATGTGAGATAGTATTTTTTTTTTTTTTTTGTCGATATGTGAGATGATACTTCAAAGTGATGAAATAGTTGATATCTTGGATGAATTTTTGGGAATCTTGGGTATAAAGACGAGTTAAAATGGAAAAATGGCGTGAAGAAAAGAATGACTAGCCTAGGGAAATCTATGAAATCTTTAAATTGGGAGTCCCTTCGGTTTGAGGGATTTTTTTTTTTTTCATTTTAGGGAAAAGCAAAACTCTAATTCAATACCTGAAAAAGCGTTTAGAAAGGATATTTGGTTATCCTAAACGATATCATTTCCAAATGAAACCAATGGAGGACGGTCGGGGATGAAGCACATGGAAAGTTACCCTTCATGATTCAAGATCAAAGGTACGACCCCGGCAAAACCTATGAGTAATAACGACGAAGGAACCTCGTCGGCGGCTGAACAGTGACCGGTGTTTGCTAAAGATTGGGCAAAGAATCCAGAATTGCGTGCGGGTGGGCCATTCAAAATGTTCTTTGCCAAGGAGATATGGCATAAGAGTGTAAAAGAGGGAAAGGCTGAGGGAAGTTTCGCCTCAGAAATAGTTCTAAATTATTCGTCATTCACGTCTCATTATCATTTGGCCTTTTATCAACTACCCACCTGTCTGATTTGTTGTGGTCGATAGCTTTTCTTAAATTCCCCTTCTTAAAATATTTCAATATTAAACAGCACCTAAATTTAATGACTTTAATTGTTCAAACAATTAGTGGCGATCACATAAAATCTTTCATAATGTCTGAAATATAGGTCTTGAGTTCTTTATCTTTCCATTCTAAAAGATCTACATTGAATGCACCAGCCATCAATTGCAAAAAAAAAAAAAAAGATGTTGAGCAACATTAGTAAATAGCGAGCATTTTCTTTAAATACAAATTCAACTAACAAATATTTTCAGCCAAAGAAATTTCACCCCGTCTAACCATCTTGATCGATGTGAACGTACGCATGGTTCTCAAAAACAACACTACAACGAGCGGAATTATATTGTCTTTTTTTCTTAAATAATAAAGTAAATTCTTTATTTTATTTTTTTTGTGGTCGGGAAGTAAATTCTTTATATCGATCGCACAAAACATGCCAAAAGTAATTTCATCAATGACGCTATTTGTTTAAAAAAAAAAAGAGATCCACAAACTATTGTCTTGTTGACAAATTCTATTCTGATTTGAATTCCAGACGGCCAAACATAGTTATATGGATTAAGAAATAAATTTATGACCCATTTTGATGGGTCTAGACAATATTGTAATATTAACGTGGAAACAACAGGATCTTATAAATAAGTCAATGCGAAAATACTAGAGAAATAAATGATGAATAATATGATATCGGATATTTACGTGGTTTGGTTCGAGTATTAATACCTACATCCATAGAGATAGCTAGTAGTGAATAATCCATTATAATCGAAAAATCATAATTTACAATTGCTTACATGCTTGAGTCCTTCCCACACATAAATTTAAGTCAAAACCCAAAATATTTAGAGAAAAGACCACGGAAAATCCCAAACTTTGCCCAAAGTGACAAATTTACCCAATTTTTTTTTTTTATATGAAAAACCCCAAACTTTGTCAACCGTGACACATTTATCCTAAACTTTTTTTCGTGACTCAAAAAACCTAGAACTTCTATCTGTATGACACATTTACATTAAACTATATGGTATTTTAGTCTTTTTACTTATTAAATTCTTTTTCTTTTTCTTTTTTTTTTTTCTTCTTCTCTCTTCCTTCCGCCACCCATGGCAAAGTCGGCAAAGGGAAGTTGGCATTTGATGAGGGCTGCCCTCACTGGCGTTCGGCGAGGGTCGCCCTCACCTAGGCTAGCTAGGGCGGCCCTCGCTAGCATCAGGCGAGGGTGGCCCTTGGTTGGGTCGGGCGAGGGCCTCCCTCACTAGCGTTGGGTGGGGGCCGCCCTCGCCAGATCTAGCAAGGGCCATCCTTGCCTAACACAGGTGAGGGTGGCCCTCGTCGGCATCGAGCGAGGGCCTCCCTTGCTAGATCTGGCGAGGGCACCCCTAGAGGTGGCAAAATGGGTCATGGACCCATTTTGCACCCATATTTTCACAAATGGGTTGAATGTGGGTTATGAAGTTGTAATGGGCCATAACCCACATTCAACCCACTTTAAGTTCAGTTTTATATGGGTTGAAAATGGGTCACACGTTCTGACCCATTTTCGACCCATTTTTAAAACCTAAAAAAACATGAACAGTGTCAGTGACCTTTACCTTCGTCAGTGACCCATTTTGACCCATCTCCGCTGCTTGCCTCCGCCACTCGCCACCACGGCTAGCCTCGATGGAGCTTGGGTGAGCTATGAGCTCGCCGGCCTTGGCTGAGCTTGTGCTCGCTTGGATCTGGTGAGCTGCGAGCTCGCCGGCCGTGACAGAGCTCGGGCTTGCCTAGATCGAGGGAGTTGCGAGCTCCCTGACCTTGGGCGAGCTCGGGCTTGCCTGGATCTGGCAAGCCGCAAGCTTGCCGGCTGCGACGGAGCTCGGACTCGCCTGGATCGAGCGAGCCATGAGCTCGGGCTCACCTGGATCTAGCGAGCTATGAGCACGCCGGCCGCGACAGAGCTTGGGCTTGCCGGATTGAGCGAGCCGCAAGCTCGCCGGCCATGATCGAGCTCGGGGTCGCCTGGATCTAGCGAGCTGCAAGCTCGCCGGCTGCGACAAAGCTCGGGTCACCTGGATCACCCCGAGCTCACCGGCTGCGACGGAGCTTGACAACTTGGGCTCGCCCGGACGGGCGGAGCCTTGATCTCGCCGGACTGCAGCTTGGTTGATTACTATCGACGGAGTAACAATGGAGAAGAAGGAGGAGGAAAAAGAAAGAAAAGAGAAAATAAAATAAAAAGAAGAAAATAAAATAAAATAATAATAATAATAATAATAATAATAATAATAATAATAATAATTAATAACAAATTTTAAAATAATAAAAAATTCGATTTTTTTAATGATATTTGGTAGATAGAAATCCATATACATACCGGAGAAGTGCTTTTAGATGAAGCTCGATGCTATTTAGATTGATAAATAAAAATTCAAAACATCATAATGTAATTTTTAACTTGATGAACTAAAACCAATAAATAAATCAAAATTAAAAACAATTACAATTAAGAAGCTATGCATTCTTGCATTCAAGAAGATTTTTTTTAAAAATATTATTTTCATATCAATTATTAGCTCATCAAAATTTTTATTATTAAGATATCTTCAAAAGTATTTTATTTTAAAGGTTTTTCACATTTTTATTTTATGTACATTTTAAATTTGGTGTGAAGTTTTTATTTAACTAAATTGAGTTAAATATAAATGTGTTTCAATAATATGGGTCGGGTCGGGTATGGGTTGAGTTGGGTGTGGGTGATAAGATTTACACTATAAGAATATAGGTCAAAACGGGTTAAATGGGTCAAATATGGGTCGATCCATTTTCGACCCAATTCATACCCGATTAGACCCACCCATTTGCCACCTCTAGGCACCCCTCACCTAATGCCAGCAAGACCACCCCTCGTCAAGCCCTCACCGGCATCAAGCGAGGGAGGCCCAGCCAAGGGCTGTCCTCACCCAACGTCGACAAGGGTGCCTTAGCTAGCCCAGGTGAAGGCGACCCTTGCCCAACGCCAACTGCCAGACGCCGGCTTCCCTTCGCCATGGCCGGCGGAGGGAATAGAGAAGAAGGAAAAAAGAAGAAGGAAAAACATAAAAAAAAAAAAAAAAAAGAAAGAAGACGAAGATGCCCTTGGTGAGGAAATGTGTTACAGTTTGTAAAGTTTGGGGTATTTCATGTCACCAAAAAAAAAGTTTGAAATAAATTTGTCACTTTAGGTAAAGTTTGGGATTTTTAGCGGTCTTTTTCCCAAATATTTATAAATAAACAAACTTAATTGGACGTAAACTCACGGTGCATATCACCGCGTATTCACGTCCGTGCGGCTTCTTCTATCTTCTTTGTTCAGCGTCCACACCACGCACGAAGAAGCGCCCCGGCGGCTATTTCTTGTGCGGCTCTTTCTCTCTCAAGAAAAGCCCTTGAGCCCTTGATTTTATTTTATTTTATTTCCTTTTGTGCAGCTACAACGACTCCAACGAATTACTCCTTTGTAGACCGATCAATCATAGAGCATGAAGAAGACGTCCACTATGGGGACCTAAAGCGGATTTCCTTTGTGCCCAATCTTGAATATTTTATTCAACAGAAAAGATATCTTCATGATCAAATATGAAAAAACTTATCCAAGCACATTGCGTTTTGCAAACTCTCAAACTAGAAATATAATTTAATAATTCTCCACCTTAACTTGATATTTTAAGTCAAGTTATAATGCTAATAATCTGTTTTGATCAGCTAATGCCTCAATGGATGCTTACTCTTCACAAACACCAATTGTGCTCAAGCAAACATGAGCTTCACCAAAGGAACATGCTTAGTCATCATGTCTGCTAGGTTTTTTGCGGTAGCAATCTTTCACCCTTCTCTAATATATCTATGATAAAGTAGTACTTGATGTTGATATGTTTCATTCACTAGTGATAAACTAGATTAGATGCCAAGTATATTGCACTTTGGTTATCACGGTGTATATTTGTTGGCTTTGAGTTTATCTCTACAAGCTGTTCTGATATAAATACCACCGCCAATTCTAACCCACTTCCTCACATCTGCACAAGAACCGATTCTTGAGGACGAAGAGATTAGAGAAAACAAGCAATTTCAGAATTTGGACAGTAGTATATCGCCGAGGTTGAGTTTCAGAATTTGGACAATTTTATATCGCTGAGGTTGAGTTTCAGAATTTGGGCAGTAGTATATCACCGAGGTTGAGATGGTGAGCACCCTGGTCATGTCATCCGTTGCAAGGCTATGATGGCATGGGAAAACGCAGCTGAAAGAAACCCTAGCACTCAATCGGAGCCATTTCATCGGACACGGCATCAATGCTACGGCCTCTTCCCTGTAGCAGTAGTAGCAATGATTGCAAGCGAGATGGCCAAAGAGACGTGAGAGACGGGCTCCAAGAATTGATGCTCTGATACCATGTAGAGATTGGGCGAACTTACTTGCATTGATAAAGTAATTTACAATATATACATAGGGTTTAAGGCTAAAATAATACATTGGCAATTATGCCATTTAGTATAAACTCAATTTGCCAATAATATCAACACTTTTTTGTTCTAGCTCAAAGTCCAAGAGCAAACTTCGTAAGGATATCATCTTATTCATTATAAAGGTTAGTATCATATATTCTGCCTTAGTCGAGCGAGACCTCACAGTGGATGCAGTAGTAGCCGCTGCCACTGAGAATGCTTGTCATCGCTCGGAAGAGACACACAGGGAGGCTTGTGGTCCTGTTACGAGACAGGGTGGCAGCACAATGCAATGGCAAAGACGAGGAAAAAAAAAAAAAAAAAAAAGCTATGTAAGTTTGGCGTTGCGTAGGCCGCAAAAAGTGCAGCGTTCGAATTCGTGTGGAGTGGTGATGGATACAATGATCATGGATTTCATTGTAAGGTATGCTTTTTCATATACACGCGGGAGCTGAAAAAGAGGGCGTCGTCATTTGTGCGAGGTTGTAACTTGTAAGGTATGCTCTTTTCTTTTACCTGACTCGGGGACCTACAACGTTGTCTGCTTTTTGGTCTTTGAGATTGAGGGACGATGGAGGAAGGTGTTATCTACTAATAGGCTAAGTAATACTGATATTGACACGTGACATATGACACGACACAATACGACACACCAATATATCATTTCTCAAAAAATAGAGAATTCCGACATGTTGGGACACGTTCTATATTAAATATATAATAAATTATCATTTTTATGATTATTTCAATCAAATTAATTTGAATCAAATTCATAAATAAATAAATAAGTAAGCCTAGAATAAATATGCACTAAAAACATTAATTCGCTATTTATTAATATCATTCATTGTTTTAATTTGACGAATTTAACTCTATTTCAATAATTCATAAAACTTGGAGAAAAAATAAGCAATCCATATTTTGAACTCACATGTTAGATATGTTGGAAGATGAGGAAAACAACTTAAGGGGTAAATTGTGTATCGCGGGAAGTGAGAGTCGGAAGAGAAGAGAAGATTATGTTTTAATTCTTTCTCAATTTATTATTTTTATTATTGTGTTTTATTTTTTCACATATATATTTTGACCTTTCATTTATTGAATTTTTAAAATTGACTTTGATATCGGAATCACATATAAAAAACTTGTATGTTAGAATTCCGACTCGAGTGTCGGAGAATATCAAGAAAATTGACCAGGTGTCCAATTTTCCGACACATGTTGACCGAGTGTCCGAAAGTGTCTGAGAGTGTTGGAGACTGTCGAATATGTGTTGAAGTGTCTGACACGACACAAAGGCTTTTCGAGAGTGTCGGTGCTTCATAACTTACGGGTTTCCCCAAAACGAACCCCCAACACCACATAGTTTCTCGTAGACACTATGCAATTATTTGTCGAACGCCATTAGGGGCATCCGATGCCAGATATCATCATTATCATTCTTTTGCTAAAGAGGAATCCGATACCTTAGCCTTTAAGTCCCATTGTCCCAAAAACATGGTTAACGTCGTATTTTCTCCCATATCTCCTTCAATCAATTAATGGGTAGATGATGAATATAAACATCACTCCCATTTGTTTCTTGAAAGAATGGATCCCGCAAAATTTTATAATTATTTATTATTCAATTTTTTATGATTTAGAACATATTGTTATTCTCATATTAAATTAAAAATTATCACCAAATTTTTTCTCCACTGCTGAAACCTACTCTGCAGGTATCGATTCTTACTTCGAAGTATTGGGGCAATCGTTCCGGGAATCCCCTCGTACTTGCCAGGAACTTTCCTTAGGCTCTGCGAAAGACAAAGTGAAATGGAAAGAGGCGTGAAATGGACAGAGTGGCCAGGCAAAAGTGATTCCCTCCAAAGGAAATGGAATCTTAAAAAGTAGTGTGTGAGAAATTCAGATGGAAACTAAAGACAAATTAGGGCCCTTTGGTTCGTGGGCAATTTCTTACTCTCTCGTTTTGATGAAAATGGAAGATGAAAATAAAAAGTTTCTGTTGTTTTCAATATTTACGTCCGCATATTGAATATACATTTAGAACGCACATTCGATTATGCTATTCACAACATTTGACTTGCAAGTAGGGGTGTCAAAAACTGAACCGAATCAAAAAGTTCGATTTTTTTCTATTTGGTTTTCATTTAGTTCAATTTTCGTTAAATATTGAAACTTTTTTAACTAGTTCGATTTTTATCAGTTCAATTAATTAAACCAAACCGATAAAATCTAAAAAAATTTCATTTTGTTTTTTTAAAAATTCTTTTTTGAATTTTTTTCCTTTCTTTTTCTTTTTCTTGTTCTTCTTCATTGGCAAGTTGCCGGCCACATGGCGATCGGCGACAAACTAGAGGCAAGCTCGAGCCTCGCTTGATGAAGCAAGACCAAGCTTGCTTGACGCCGGTGAGCTTGAGCCTCGCCTAGCTTGCCGAAGTCGGGCAAGATCGACCTTGCCTTATTAGGCAAGGCTCACCTCTGGCTGATCGCGTTGCCACCGTGGTTGACAACCAGCCAATGAAGAAGAAGAAGAAAAAGAAAAAGAATAAAAATAATTTTAAAACTGATTTTTTAAAAGACATAAAATTTATCAAAATGAATGCATGTAGGGAAAAAACAAAAACAAAAAAAAAAAATAAAAGTAAAAACCAAAAAACCGAACTAAACTAAACCGGAATTTCAGTGCGGTTCGATTCAGATCAAATTTCGGTTCGGTTCAATAAACTTCCTTATTGGTTCAGTTCGGTTCAGTTTTTTTGAAAAATTGAATCAAGCCGAACTGAGTGGGGATATATTTAGGTGATGCTCTATTATTTTGATGAAAGAGAGAACAATCCAGACCACGCAATTTTACATAAAATCTAGATGACTTGTTTATCCAGTTTCAAGGTAAGAGTTCTACATTGCATGTAAACTACCAATCGATTGCCAAAAAAAAAAATGCTGAGCGAGATTGATAATTCGTGAGTTTTACCTTTAAATACATATTCCACTTTAAAAAAATTTCGTGCAATAAATGCCTCTTTGCCCCCCCCCCCCCCAAAGGAGTTAAATCAAATCCATACCCGATAGCTTATTTTTATGGCTTCATTAAACATTATAAGAAAGTTTCAATCGTGCTTCTTGTTTGGAGGTTTCCTATTTCAAAGAACTCTTAGGGAGTCTATATATATCATTGTAATTTTTTTCCTCTATAAAATTATTGAGTAATTACTCATTGGAGATGACAATTTCTTGCTTGGGGATCGTTAAGTTTTGAATTTCAAATTAGAGTTAAGGGCATTTTGAACAATGCACATTTGTTACTCCTGAACAAAGTGCTTTTGTGCAAGGGAGGCAAATACAAGACAATATTCTGATAGTTTAGGAAGTTATTCATCAGCTAAGAATCAAGAAGAGAAAGAAGAAGTTTCAAGCCATTTTGAAATTAGACATGCAAAAAGCATACGACAAGGTGGAGTGGGATTTTCTGATGGGTAGGGCTGATCATGCAATGCCTATCAACAATCACTTTTAGTGTGAAAGTAAATGGGGAGCCTATGAACTACTTTAAACCATCCAAGGGATTAAGGCAAGGAGATCCTCTCTCACCTTATCTGTTTATATTAGTTTCGAATGTTTTATCATGGCTGATACAAAAGGCAATGGCAGATGGGAGCTTAAAAGGCATAACATTAAACTCGCATTGTCCTACCCTATTACACCTCCTTTTTGCAGATGATTCTATCTTCTTTTTGGATGGGACTATCTCAGAATGCCAAAATCTAGCTGCTGTCCTCAATCAGTATTGTTATGCTACGGGTCAAGCAATCAACCTCAACAAATCGGGGGTAAGTTTTAGTAATGGATGTCCTTTGAATTTGAAAAGAAATATGGCATATGAACTACGAGTCCCGATTATGGATAAAACAGGGAAGTATCTTGGCATTCCAACGGACTGGGGTTGTTCAAAAAAAGAGATGTTTGACTGGATCTTAGCAAGAGTAAACATGAAAATGGAGGGGTGGAAAGAGAAACTCTTGTCTAAAGCGGGAAAAGAAACGCTCATCAAAAGTGTTGTACAAGCACTTCCTCAATATGCCATGTCGATCTTCAAAGTTCCCGTTTCTATATGTAAAGCTATTGAAAGAAGAATCTCTTCTTTTTGGTGGAAAAGAAATGATACAAGCAGGGGGTTGCACTGGAAAAAGTGGGAAGAATTGAAAATGCGGAAGGATGAGGGGGATTTAGGATTTAGAGACCTACTAAACTTTAATAAGGCCATGTTGGGAAAACAAGCTTGGAGGCTTGCTCAATGTCCTACAGCCTTATGGAGCAGAATATTTAAAGGAGTTTATTTCCCAAATGAAGATATGTGGAAAGCAGGCAAAGGGCAACATCCATCATGGGGTTGGCAAAGCATTATGGTGGGAAGAGATACTATTGAAAAGGAGGTTCAATGGAGGGTAGGTGATGGCAAGCAAATTAAGATACGAGAAGATAAATGGCTGGAATTTGGAGTGATTGGTGGCTCGGCAAACAAAGATGATCCTAGAATGGTGGCTGAACTTATGGATGATGAAACGGGGATGGAAAGAAACTGAGGTGCTGAATCTATTTGATGACAGAAAGTGGCAAACGAAATTCTATCTCTCCCATTAAGCCCGAATGAGAAGGAAGACACCCTAGTGTGGAAGGGTAACCGAACGGGGAGATACACGGTTAAAAGTGGATATAATAAAGCATGTGTACAAGCAACAACAGCAGAACAGAACAGAGCAACAATATCCTTTCAACCCCCCCGAACATTATGGACTAAGATATGGAAACTAGCTATCCCCCCAAAGATACGCATCTTTATATGGAGTATTTGCCATAATGCAATCCCGACAAGGGAGAATCTCTACAAACGGAAGGTGTTACCCGACCCACTTTGCTCGCTACGCAACACGCATCCGTAAAAACCACCGAACACTTATTCCTCCTCCGCAAATGGACAAAGAATATATGGATAGATCCACGGATAAATCTTACTTGCACACCTAATCTCATAACCCGGTTTGACAAATGGCTATTGGAAAGTTTTGCAGGTAACCGAGCCTTACCCGAGGGAGAGCTGGTGGCCACGGTCCGTGGTTGGTGTGGAAAGCCCGAAACAACGCCATCTTCGCAGCCTTGAAGCCAAATCCGAACACAATAATGGACCTCGCACAAGCATTTCTCCAGAACTTCAGTAGATGGCAACAAAAAACAGAGGATGGAGAAGCCAAAAACCAGATCTTACAAAGAAAGTGGAGACCGCCGAAGGATGGGAAGATGAAATTAAACGTCGACGGCTCCTGGGTGAACGGCTAATCGGCAGGATCGGTAGCTGGGGTCTTGCGGGATGAAGAGGGGAACTTCATTGATGGCTTCGCGCAAAAGGTACGAGCATCCTCCCCGTTCGATCGAAACCCTAGCTATATTGAGTGGGTTGGAGTTTTTGAAGTCAAGACAAAGCAATCGAACGTGGGCGCAGAAGAGTTCGTGCAAGTACATCCAGTTGAAGTGGAATGTGAAACTGATAGTTTAACAGCACAAGAAAGTATAATGGGCTGGGCCGAACCTCCATGGAATGTGAAGCCCATAGTAGACAAATGCAGAAGTCTTCTCCTCACAGCCAAAGGGACGTCGCTTACCTACTGTATGCGGGACGCTAACACCACGGCAGATCTCACTGCGAAGCTCCACAGAACACAATCCCTTCCTCCCAATTGGCGATTCGCACCTCCTCTTGCACTATCGGAAATTATATGTGCTGAATACCACCCATCGAACTCTTGTAGTTATCGTATTTCATGAATGCAAATATCGCTTTTGACCAAAAAAAAAACAATGCACATTTGTTTTAAGGTTTTTTTTAAGGGAGACTATAAAAGTGATGTGTTTAACAACACATCTCTAACCCTCGTCTCCACATTATCTCCATTCTTTGTTCTTTCTATCTTTTTACTAGATCTTTAGATCTTGTGTTTCACCAAGTAGCTTTTTGGAGTTTTTGGATTTTACTCTTGTATTCGTTGTTGAAGATAATGAAAGTCCTCTATCTCCTCATGGTTTTTGCCTGATTTGGATATCCACATATATCTTTATGTCTTGTGTGGTTTCGATTTTACTTTGATTTTTTGCTATTTTTTTGCTACTTGCACTTTGATTGAAGCATCTTTTTGTGTTGTTCTTCAAAAGAGATTGTATGATAATTTTTTTTTCTTAAGTGTGATGCTTAAGAAACCATAGAAGTGATGTTTAGGAAGCTTCAAGTGTGATGCCTAAAGAGTTTACTCATTTTGAGTAATTGTTCATCACAATTTCTCTTCAAGTTCTCAATTGATTGCACCGATTAATATTGGACTTGTTACGTTACATTAGTTATTACTTGGAAAATTCCCTAACAATGATGCATTTTTGACATGAACATAAGGACGATTACTTTATAGTTTTACCAATGTGAATCATACTATCTTTATAATACTCACACGAAGCGTGTCACAAGTAAATTAAGTAATGATACTATTTGTTTTGAAAAGGAGACCCACAAATTACTTTGTACTCAAATAGTCAATTAATACAACTATTGTCTTATCATAATAGCTAATATGCAAATAATTAAAAATTGAATTCTAAGTAAGAGAAAAATCTTAGTCATCTCAGTGAATTTATCTGTTTTAGTTATTCCTTTTTGATAAACGAGAATCCCTCTGAAAGTATTTTTTGGTAATTCATTTTAACATTTGCAGATTGTCTCTCAATGAATTTAATTTTCGGCAATTTATTGATCAGTGAGAACGTTCAAGTTGAGGTATTACTCTCTTTCCATGATGCTTCAACTTTTGGGGACAGATTGGAAATATTTAGCTAAGAATTTTTTTCCTCGAAAACTGTGTCCACTGAATTTTGTAATTGTTTTCCGACCATAAAAGATTATAGGACTAGGACTAGAGATTCGCGTCATTTGCGCAAGGGATTAAGCAACTTTTCTTTCGTTACGCGGCGCGTCGATTTTTTTTTGTTTTTTTTTTGGCTTTTGTATCTTCGCGTTTCTTGACGATGACGGCGGTACGCGAATTGACTTCATGCTTTTTCTCGTGTTATTATATTTTGAGTCGCCGTCAGATTTACAGAGAAATTGAGGGACGACGGGATGGTGGGCCAGCTGCTCCCGGGTTTCTCCGAATGGACTTCTTGTGTATTTTTAAGCTGGTGACGTGGAGTCAATGAAAAGTCAAAAAGATATGGAGATACAAGAGAAGCGCAATGCTGCGGTGTTTCTTCTTAGACATGGTGTTACTCTCATTCGTTCGAGGAAAGGAGGCTATGTTGGCCCTTTTAGCCGCCACCGACTTTGAATACGCGGTATCTTTCTATTTTTTTCCTTTATTCCTCGTTCAATCATGTGATTGGTAAATTACAAATATAAATACTACTCACATTCATTTTTTTTTTTTCAATTTGATTGCCAATGATGGTTGTATTTAAAATGGGCCGATTAAAGATTTACCTAGAGGAACTTTTCCTCTCACCACCGTACAAAGTACACGTCTTAAAGTGAGGGCGATTTATCAGGCCCACCTAAAACTTTTAGAGATGTCAATTTTCATTGTGCGTTTGGTTAAAGCGGCCATGCATGAGATAATGTGGTCACATCTAAATAGACAATGGTAATGTGTTTGTTTAGGCTTTAGTATAATGAAACAGCAAAAATTTATTACTTCATAAATGATGTTGCGATTCTAATAGTGTTTATTAACATACCGATTTCATAATTTCATACAAACTAGCAAATTTTATGAAATAATGTTAAATTAGATAGTAATTAGATGGATATTGTTTTGGCGAGCCATATTCTTGGACCCACATTTGGAATAGTCACTTGATATGCATAGGCAAATATTGTGACCGGAAGGCCTTATCTTGAGGTTAGTACGTGATCATTTGGTGCAAGTGAGGGTTAGTGTTCGTAAAATTCTAAACACAAGTGCACGTATCGAACAAATAATATAATGATGAGAAAAAGTATTGTCCCGCAGAGATCGATTATTAATAAACCAATTAAATACTAAAATAGACTAATTCTAAAATTTATCTAACAGATCAAAACATAATTAAGAATAAATTAAAAACGAAGATTGTAGACTAAATGCAGTAAATCAATCAGATAAATATGTTAGAGCATCCGATTTCACCATAACCATTAGATATGAATTTCAGATTGTTGTGAATATAAGAACGATATCAAACATGTGATAGCGAAATTTCCTAACCTATTTACTATCATATTTCTAGGTATAGCAAACCTACTCAGCTTATTAATCCACTATATCTCTATGTGAATTAAAATAAACATGAGTGCATTAAAAGCTATGAATATTCCTGATTTACAATTAGTCTTTTGGATGACCTTATCACCGAAAGCTACACAAATAACGCAGTATATTTCTATCCACGTTTAATTCATGATTATACATTATAATGAGCAATTGCATATTATCATTTCTCAGTCTCAAACATGCACATCAGATCATTCAAGTGGTGGCCAGTCACTTAAAAACATTAAACGCGACAATATATAATTCATATGAATGAAATCAATTGTAAAACATAAAAATCATGAAATTTATATCATCATGGTTAGGCTACATCGTAGCCCTAACAAAAGAAAATTAAAACATAATAGAAGAAAAAAATAAAAATATAGATCAAACACAGCATCTTGAATCAAATGACAAGAATTCTGTCACAACTTTTATCTTATCTTCAAAATACTTGAAAAACTCTCAGAAGAATGAAAAAACGATCTAACCTAAAAAAAAAAAAAAAAAACCTCTAGCTTCTCTCTCATGTTCTCCTATTTATAGGATATCCAAAATATCTATCTCCCAACGCTTGCAGATAACATTAGAAAACAAAATCAAGAATTTCTTGATTTGATATCCATATTCCACTACGCTTTTATTTGAATTCCCGATAGTTGCCATTCTTTTCTTTATCCTCTCCATATCTCATTATTCTGCATAAACAAGGAAAATTCAAATAATCAGAAGGAAATCCAAATATTTTCTCATAGATAATGCATTAATTGTTGCCTAAAATAGGTAAAATAACTCTATTTTTATAGAGTTATCAAACCTCCAAACTTAACATTTTGCTAGTCCTCGAGCAAAAATAAGACATAACATATACTCAACCTAACAACCTTCTCCATGACATCTTTCCATAATTGCTCAAATTCACAATTCAAAGAAAAACACAAATTCCATCTAAACATTGAAATCGATTTATAAGTTAAGATCAATTCTAACTATATGATCCAAGTGTGTGTGAGAGTCCTCATCTTTTTCGAACTATATGCAATCCAAATAAATTCACATTGACATGTAACCTCTAAAAAATTCTCAATAATTATGACTAAATCTCATCGGTTTGCTTTTCATTCATCTCTCCACTAATGTAAGCTAATCATCCAACCAAAAATCAATAGGACTTTTCTCTGGTTGTAATGTAAGGCTAGGCTAAAGGTGAGATAACAGTAATTTTAAGCTCAAATCACCCATTAACACGTTGATTTCTAGGATTTAATTAGAGCCAATGTCATTGTCCAATTTCAATCATTCAAGATAATTTTTCTACCACCATATATTACCATTCCTTTTTTTTCTTCTCATTTTTCTTTTCTCATTTTTTTTTTTTGAATTGCTTTATGGTGGAGTTTCTCCCAAAATCCCTCCTAATATAACATGAAATTTTCCAACCCACTGAGTATCCAAAAGACTCACTCAATTGAAAGTTGGATAGGGAACTATAAAAGCAATATTTTTTTTTGACAATACACCCCAAACAACCATAGCAATCACTTCCTTTTTTTTTTTTTTTTTTTTTTTTTTTTTCATACTCCATCATTCCTTCCAAATTTCTATCAAGCTCAAATAATTTTTTATCCCAAAAGAAAATCAACGTGTTCATAAGGCATGGCACAATGATATAATTTGATAACGGCTAGGCTAAATATATATGGGTGCCAATGAAAAATTGGGTGATAATTAAGGCTCAAAGGGGTGACTAGGGATAAATAAACAGGGTTGGCTTGAAAGGCTCAATCGATCCAAAAATTGCCTAAATCATTTTCTCAGTTAGATTTAGCTTAGAATTTCGCTTCAAGAGAAAATCAAACAAATTCTAAGATTTTGGTGAAATTTAAAAAATCATATACTTCACATGAATGTTCTCTAGATTTACACATAATTAAAAAATTAAGGACTTTTAGTGCTTAGTAAGTGGATCAACATAATCAGAATTAAAATTAACTCACACATCAATTGCAAGTTTAAATAAAATTAAAATTTTCCTAAGAATCGCAAAAAATCACAACCAGGAAAGCAATCATGATAAAAAGAAAAAAAATATTATCCAAAAAAACTTAAGCAATGTCCTCAATGTGAAAAATAGAATAGGAAGAAGAAAACTCCCCTGGTTGTAGAATAAGTTCATAGATGACCGTGATGATTAAACTCTTGAAAGGTGCTCCCTAAAAAATTAACCTGGATAAAAAGAGAAAAGTCAATCTTATTTATTTATTTATTTATTTTGTAAAACATAAACTTAAAAATAAATAAAAACATAATTAAAATGCTTGGATTGCCTCCCAAGAAGCGCTTACTTTATAATTTTTAGCCAAACTATCCCAAGAAGCGATTAGTTCAATGGTGGTCTTCTGCTTATTGTAACCACCTTCAACGTAGAGTTTCAAACGCCTCTGAGGTTGGATAGTCGGTCTATATTGTTCTTCCATCAAATCTGTCAATGAAGAAGATATAATTTACCGGTAAAGAAACTCCATCTAAATAAACATATTTCAAATGAGAAGGTAAGGGTTTGAGTTCAAGAATTGGAGGCTCTTCAATTGATGGTTTAGGCTTTGTAATGTGTTGTCCCAACTCCTCAAATTTAATTGCATTTTGCCTTGAATATGGTGGAATCGTCTCCATGAATTTTGCATACTCCTTTATCTCCTCATTCTGAATATCTTTGTCCCTTAGTTGAATCAGACATGCTTCAAGTGGATCTTCAAAAATATTTTCCTGAAAAACCTTATTCACCAACTTGTCAACTGTCTCTAACTCTAAAATAAGAATTATCATCAGATGGATATTTCATTGCTTTAAAAACATTAAATGAAACAATATCATCTTGAACTCTAAGGATCAACTTCCCCTGTTGTACATCAATAAGAGCTCTTCCTATTGCTAGAAAATGTCGACCTAAGATAAGTGGTACCTCAAAATCTTCTTCCATGTTAAGAACTATGAAATCTGCAGAAAAGATAAATTTGTCAACTTTTACCAAAACATCTTCCATAATACCTCTCGAATATTTAATTGATCGATCAACCAGTTGAAGTGACATTGTTGTTGCTTTTACCTCGCCCAATCATAATTTCTTTAAAACTGAATAAGACATCAGATTAATACTTGCACCTAAATCACATAATGCTTTTTCAAAGCAAGAATCCCCAATAGTGCAAGGAATAGTAAAACTCCCTGGATCTTTTAATTCGGAGGCAATTTGTTTTGTAGGATGGCCGAACACTCCTCATTTAACTTCACAGTTTCATAATCCTCAAGTTTCATTTTGTTTGCCAAAATCTCCTTCAAAATTTTTGCATAACTAGGCATTTGCGCTAAAGCATATGCAAAAGGAATGTTAATGTGTAATTTTTTAAATACATCAAGAAATTTAGAAAATTGCTTATCTATTTTGTGCTGCTGGAGTTCCGAGGGAATGGAATTGGCGGCACATATGGCTTGGGATTATCTGGAAAAAGTTTACTCTTGCTTGTCTCTTTCGATTGTTTATTGACCACCTCTTCCTTGTCTCTAAAAATCTCTTCTTCTCCCACTTGTTTACCACTTCTCAGGGTAATAACTTTTATGTTTTCAATTGGATTTTTCTCTGTGTTGCTTGGCAAAGAACCTTGTTGTCTCCCTAACATCATGCTTGATAACTGACCCACTTGCATCTCCAGATTTCTGATTGAAGCCTCTTGGTTTTAAAATCTCACATCCGTGCTTTTGATGAAATCATGAGTCGTATTAGCAAGTTTGGTGACTATATCTTCCAAATTTGACTTTGTTTCTTCTAATTGTTTGAACTCCGGTGGTCTCATCACATTCGGATTATTCCATAAAAAATTTGGATGATTGCGCCATCTCGGATTGTATATGTTAGAGTAGGGATTATTCTGTGACTTGTTAAAATTCCCAACAAAGTTAGAATTTTCACTAGATTGTTCAAAAGTATTACCTACTTGACACTCTGTGCTAACATGTCCTCCACCACAAAAATCACTTGTCAAATTCTGAATTTTCATGACTGAAACACTCATATTATCAAGCTTTTTGTTGAGTGCTTCAAATTGTGCAGTAATTGCAGCAAAAGCATCAACTTCGTGAACTCCGCTAACTTTTCGCATTGGTAATCTCTCAGTAGGCCACTGATAACTGTTGGATGACATCTCCTCTAATAGATTGTAGGCTTCTTCTAGTGTTTTATTATTTAAAGTCCCTCATGCAGCTACATCAATCATAGAACGAAGATTTGTACTAGAACCATTATAAAAAGTTTGTACCTGCATCCATACAGGTAGTCCGTGATATGGGCATCTCCTAAAAAATTCTTTGAATCTTTCACATGCTTCATATAATGATTAATTATCCATCTGCATAAAATTAGTAATATCGTTACACATCTTCGCAGACTTTGCAGGTGGAAAGAACTTACCAAGAAATTTCTGAGCCATATCATTCCATGTAGTAATTGATCCTGCAGGAAGAGAAGAAAGCCAGCTCTTAGCTTTATCTCTAAGAGATAATGGAAATAATCTCAATCTAATAGCATCATCTGTAACTCTATTATATTTAATGGTGTCACAGATTTCAAGAAAAGCATCGATGTGAGCGTTTGGATCATCGCTTGGTAGCCCACTGAATTACACTGATTGTTGAAGCATCTGAATGAGTGACGGCTTAATCACAAAGTTGTTTGCTTGAATTGCAGGTCTTCTGATATTTGATGTGGTGCCTTAAACTGTTGGCACAGCATAATCTCTTAAGAGTCTACGTGGATTTTCATTCTCACCGTCTGCCATTTTAGCGTGATTTCTCTGTTCTCTTAGTCGCCTTTTGAATATACGCTCGATTTCTGGGTCAAGCTCAACAAGTTTCCCTTGTTGGCTATGCGTCATAAACCGATGTATGTCCTGAAAAATAAAACAAAAACGAAAGCTAGATTGAACTTAGAATTAGCTAGTATCAATATTAATTAGTATTAAATAAACAATCCCCAGCAACGGCGCCAAAAACTTGTTCATAAAATTCTAAACGCAAGTGCACGTATCAAATAAATAATATAATGATGAAAAAAGTATCGTCCCGCGGAGATCGATGATTAATAAACCAATTAAATACTAAAATAGATTAATTCTAAAATTTATCTAACATATCAAAATATAATTAAGAATAAATTAAAAATGAAAAATTGTAGACTAAATACAATAAATCAATCAGATAAATATGTTAGAGCATCCGATTTCACCATAACCACTAGATATGAATTTCAGATTGTTGTGAATATAAGAACGATATCAAACATGTGAAAGCGGAATTTCCTAACCTATTTACTATCCTATCTCTAGGTATAGCAAATCTACTCAGCTTATTAATCCACTATATCTCTATGTGAATTAAAATAAACATTAGTGCATTAAAAATTATGAATATTCCCGGTTTACAATGAGTCTTTTGGATGACCTTATCACCGAAAGTTACACAAATAATGCGGTATATTTATATCCACGTTTAATTCATGGTTATACATTATAATGAACAATTGCATATTATCATTTCTCAGTCTCAAACATGCACATCAAATCATTTAAGTGGTGGCCAGTCACTCAAAAGCATTAAACGCAATAATATATAACTCACATAAATGAAATCAATTATAAAACATAAAAATCATGAAATTCATATCATCATGGTTAGACTACATCATAGCCCTAACAAAAGAAAATTAGAACATAGTAGAAGAAAAAATAAAAATATAGATCAAACACAGCATTTTGAATCGAAGGACAAGAATTCTGTCACCACTTTTGTCTTCTCTTCAAAATACTTGAAAAACTCTCGAAGAATGAAAAAACGATCTAACCCAAAAAAAAAAAAAAAAAAAAAAAAAAAAAAAAAACCTCTAGCTTCTCTCTCTCTCATGTTCTCTTATTTATAGGATATCCAAAATATTTATCTCCCAACACTTGCGGATAACATTAGCGAACAAAATTAATAATTTCCTGATTTGATATCCATCTTCTACTGCTGCTTTTATTTGAATTCCTGATAGTTGCCATTCTTTTCATTATCCTCTCTATATCTCATTATTCTGCATAAACAAGGAAAATTCAAATAATCAGAAGGAAATCCAAATATTTTCTCATAGATAATGCATTAATTGTTGCCTAAAATAGGTAAAATAACTCTATTTTTATAGAGTTATCAGTTAGCACTATGCACGAGCAATGCCAAAGAGATTGGGTTGAAATAGAGAGGACATAAAAGAGTAATATGTGATTATAGTGAATTTGAATACCAAAAGATAGATGATGCGTCTCAGTTGATCATGTCACACGAAGGTGAAGCATATATATAGAGGTAGTAACCAAGTTATCAGGGCTCTCAACGGTAAGATCCATCCTCCAAAAGTCAAATGATTGTTCGAACTAAGATAACGAGACCATGAAGGCAGTCGATGAATAGGATATCGCTACGATAGATAATCTAGATTTGGTTTAATCAACACGTGCATTTTCTTAGATTTTTCTGTCCAAGCGTACTTCTAACATTTTCCTTCTTTCATACAGAAACATCTGTGTTCATCAATGAGGACGCTAGGGTTGAAAGATGTGCATACCATTAGTCTCTTTCATAATGGTACAACTTTGGGGGAGAGCCCGGGAACATTCTAGCTAAGGGTTTTTAGTCATTTTCCCCCTACCAATCAGCGTATAGATTACAATAAATAGATAAAAAAATAGCATATAGATCAAATTCCACCGACCCATTTTTAGGAATAGGATCAGACACATCATTTAAATTTTGCTCGCGAATGGACAATTAAGAAAGTGAATAATAACTATTTTGTTTTTTGACACAATTTCTGGTAAAAAATACAGGTTTTCTATTTTGATTCTCCGAATGAGTTTTTGAGAAAATACACGTGATAACAACACAAATTTTATGTTCTTAAATAGAAATTCACAAAAATTTATCCCTTCTAGTTGGGCAGTGTGTGGCAAAGGATGGTGGAGGATGGTAGACAGCGATTGGCGCTCGGCGCTTGGTGAGGGGAGGTAGATGGGGGAGCGGCTAGTAGTCAGGGTGAGTTGAAAAGTAAAAACTTTTTACTTTTCTATTTTTGGAATAGACCAATTTTTGGACTATTTTTTTCTATAAATAGAATAATGAAATTGCATTATCAAAAAAAAATTGGACTATTCTTTATTTATATATTTATTACCTTTACCAAAAAAAAAAATTGCATTATCAAACAGATTTATGTTCCAAACATGTTCCCTATAACAAAAAAATAAATCTAACTAGAAATAGAATGATTGTCATGAGCACCCCAAATATCAAAATGTTATCTTGAGTTTAAGCCCATGAACAGAAATTCGACTTGCGATAAATTGTTATTTTTGAATGCCCAAATATATGTCATGGAAATCCAAACTTCTTTTCGGTGTCATGGTCCGAATTTGGTGAATGTCGTGAGAAAGTTTCAATTGTGCTTCTTATTTGGTGGGAGTGATCAATTCCTGCGCAGACCAATTCTCACCCGCTGGACCGGAGGAGCCTAGAACCGAATAGAATCCAAGTTCCCACCCGGTTCCCACCCATTGCACTGAAGGAACCTAGAACCGAATAGGATCGGATCGATCGGTCCATTTCTGTTCCCAGGTAAATCGGTTAAAAGGAACCGATGGAAGACACATGTTCGCACGGGCCAAAAAATCAGACAACTTCAGCTTTTGTGTGAACATCAACCACACTTTACAAGTAGCGCACTTGATCTTAGCTAAAAGGCAAAAGAAAGCATGATAATGAAGTTGCCTGGCTTGGATTTTGTTCACAATCTCTCTTGCGCTCTGTGTGCTTGTTTGATGTGGGACTTTTGGAGTGGCTTTGTCTCTATTAGGTTTTATTCACTACCATCATTTTCCAGCGGGGCATATATAGTAATTTGCCTTGGATTTGCAAGAGGAAGAGAGAGAGAGAGAGAGAGAGAGAGAGAGAGAGAGAGAGAGGGGGGGAAACTAAGGCAGCGTTTGTTTGTGTTTCTTTTTTTTTTTGTTTTTAAACACTTTTTCTGTTTTTTTGTTCTTTTGTTCCCAGGAACAAAAAAGAAACAGAAATAAGAAACACAAAATTTGTGTTTCTTATTTCTAAAACACATTTGAGAAACACTTTTTTTTTTCTTTTTTCTTTTTTCTCTTATTTTCTTCTTCTTTTTTCTTTTGGCCGGTCGCCGGCCTCGGCCATGGCCGGCGACCGGCCGACGAGGGCCGGCGGCCTCGCCCAGCCACGGCGAGGCTCGCCGTAGCTGGGCGCAAGGTCGGCCTGGGCGAGCTCGATCTCGCCCAGATCCGGCGAGGCCGAGCTCGCCCAGCGGCCGGCGAGCCTCGACCTCGCCGGATCTGGGCGAGTCGGCGTCGCCTGGCGGTGGCCCGGCGAGGCCGTGCCTCGCTCACCGCTGGGCGAGCCCGGCGATCGCCGGCCCGGGCAAGCTCGGCCTCGCTGGCGGTGGCCGGCGAGGCCGCGCCTCGCTCGCCGCTGGGCGAGCTCGGCCTCGCTGGGGGCCGGCAAGCCTCGCCGTGGCTGGGCGAGGCCGCCGGCCCTCACCGGCCATGGCCGAGGCCGGCGACCGGCCAAAAAGAAGAAAAAAGAAAAAAAAAAAAGAAAAAAAAAAAAAAAAAAAAAAGGAAAAATAAGAAAAAAATAGAAAAAATAAAAGAAATAAAAAAATTATACAAATTTACCAAACGTGTTTCTGTTTATTTTTATTCCTGGAACAAGTTTACCAAACGCGTTTTTTTGTTCAAAAATTGTTCCGGAACGAAACACTTTTTTCTATTTACGTTCCCCTGGAACAATTTTTAAACAGAAACGCAAACAAATGCACCCTAAGTGTGTGACAGCCATAGAGAGCTCAGTCCCACATCGGCTGTTAAGAGAGGTTAACAGGCAGGTTGCCTGTGTAACTATAAGTAGCGAGGAACGAGACAAAGCGTTGTTGCTCTCTTGGCTATATCAAGGGTGATGTTGGTAGCACAACAGCACTAAGAAAGGCATTGAATTGAGGCACTTTCATTCCATGAATATTTAAGTTTAAATGATTTCTTAAAAGATTTTTAGAAATAAAATTAAAATTTGAAAATATAAATAATTGGTGCGATTCAGGTGGTTGGTAATATTTTGGGAATTGCATCAACATCTCTAGTTCTTTCTACACTATTTGGAGGTTTCCGATTTTGAACTCAAAATTTGAGAGAACTTGTTGGAGACCCAATGAGATGTTGTTTATTATACACAATTAAGCTATCATGACATCATCAACATAGTCCAAACTTGACATCGTCAATGCCATTCCTCTAAGAAAAAGGAATCCTATGTTTGGACATTTTAGTCCACCATCTCGAACACATGGTCTACCATCGTATTTTCTTCGATTGAAGGCCATTTCTCCTTCAATCGATCAGTCTTCCATTTCTCCTTCAATTGATCAGCCCGTAGATAATAAATACAAATACTGCTCACGTATATATCTTATGAAGCATGTTCGCAGGCGATGTCCATGTCTATAATGCGCCAATGGAGCGGGAACATTATTCTTATAGAGTGAGCGAAGTGATTGTTATGTCCCACTGAGAACTGCTGTTTAGATATCCATTCTCACGACACGTGTGGTTATGGTAATGGTCAAAGCAGCCATGTTGGAGCTATTACGGCTATAATGGAAAGAGGCAATGGCTATGTTGTTTTGGTAATTCCAGGAACTTGCCAGGAACTTTCCTTGCGATCTCTGTGAAGAGGAGAATGCTCCATTATTTTGTTGAAAGAGACAGAGCCATCTATGTGGCCCACGCATATTTACTTGAAAAGTGGATGACTCGTTCATCCGGTTTCAAGGTAAAAGCTTTGAATTGCGTATGCGCTAGTGATCAATCACAAAAAAAGATGTTGAGCAATATTGGTAATTCGTGAGTATTTCTTTAAATACAAATTCGACTTATAATAATTTCCATTCCATCCAAGGATATCTTCAGCATTAATAAATTCATTTTTGGTGTGAACACACCCACAGTGCCCCCCCCCCGGGGCCAACAAAAAAAACACTATAATGAGCAGAATTAAATTTTCTTAATTTCTTAATTAATAAGGTAAATACTTTTAAATTTTTAGCACTATGAATCATTTTATATCTATTTTACTCCAATGAAACATGTCACCCGTAAAGTTCACCAATGATGTTATCTATTCTAAAAAGGAGACCCACAAAAATTACTTTGTACTCGAAGAGTTGATTAATCCAACTATTGTCTTTAGCATATGATAAATTTGTTCCACTACTAAGAGTACGTTTGATTCAACTTTGCAAATGGGTTTTGACTGTAATGCAAATGCTAAAAGCCAAAGCCCTCTAAGGTAATACAAATTATGTTTGGTAAAAACTTTTTGCAAATGGACTTTGAATTCAATAAATGCTTGGCAAAAAAACCTTTTACAATGGGTTTTAGCTATAACTTTTATTTTTTTAATAAAAAAATATAAAAGCTAAACACTTCGCTTGAGCCAGCAAAGGGCAATGGTTGCCGGCAAGCTAGATTTGGCACCAACGGATCGACTAAGGTCACATGACCTTAAGCAGCCCTCACGTGGGTCACACAACCTCAAGCAAGGTTGTTGAAGGTCGCAAGACTCAAGCCACGCGACCTCTGGCGGAGGTCACCTAGGTCGAACAAAATTTGCTGGCCCCTTGCTAGCTTAGATCTGGCTTCGTCGGCCACCGTTGCACAAAGAAGATGAACAATTACGCAAGGGGAAAAATCAGAGAACTAACAAATTGGTGATGATAGTTTTGGAAAAAAAAAAGAATCTAATTTTAACGTTTGGCCAAATGTTGAAAATCTAACGCTAATTTTCAGCTTTCCCAAAGTCAAGTATTTGGCTGAAAGTCTTTTGGGAAAACTAAACCAAACGCATCAAAATATCTCAATGAATAAAAAACGAAATTATAAGTCAACTATTATTAGAGAAAAAAACTATCTCAACGAATTTAAACTCTTCTAGTCATTCCTTTTCGATAATCGAGAATCGCTCTGAGGGCATTTTTGGCAACATATACTAATATTTGACAGGTTGTGTCTTGGTCTTAAGTTCCGGTTGCCAATTAGCTAAGATTGAGAATCTGCGATCATAAAGTATCCGTCATTTAGAGGGCCTAATGGTGACGTCATGCTATTAAGTTTAAGACTGAGAATTCCAACGTCACCTTTTGTAGTTGCAAAGTTATTGAAGATTTAGCGTTGTGTATTGACAAGTCCGGTATGTTCAAAGTGTCTTAAAATTTGAAGATGTAGGGGTTCGTGAAATAGAGAGGACAAGAAAGGAGGAGTAGGCGACTATTACGAACTAGAATGCCTCGTGGCATATGTCATGTTTTAGGCTTGGATGAAGTTGAAGGATGAACCATTGATGTAGGTATTATCCAAGCTACCAGAGCTCTCGATGGCAATATCGATCCTCCAAAAAGTCCTTGAATGAAGGACGAAATAAGAATAAGGCCCGACTTGATTCGAGTTAGTTAGAAATATGATCGAAGAGGAAATTGTTCCTTGCCTTGACATAGTCGATCTACGTGATTCATACCGATTGAGCCCTCTTGTGCTGTACATTTTTCTCATGATTTTGTTCTTCACATTCTTGGATGTAATAAGGTCACGCGTCTCCTGGGATTCGTCCTTCTTCTTCCCTTATCAGAAGTTGCATGCTTACCTCGGACAGTGGTGGGGCTAAAGATTATACAAGCCGAAGGTACTCAACGATAAGGTTCGTTCACAAAAAGAAAGGAGGGAAGAAATTGGGAGAATGTTCCTATTTATAATATAATGGATATACAACTAAGGAAGAAATTGAGAGAATGCTCCTATTTATAATACAATGGATATACAACCAATGAAAGAATAAAGACTGATACAAATCGATCCTCGCATATCTCCAACAAAAACAAAAAAATCAGGCTGCATCAATAATGGATTCGATATACCTGAACAACAAAAATAATCGAGTTAAACTCAGTGTTGCTATTGTTCTCTGTGCCCAATTTTCCTCACGAGCTTCTTGCTTTTCAATCCCAAGTAGCTGAAGATTGGTGTATCAGGGACAGGGATGCACTTGACGACCCAACCAATAGGCCAAGATGCGGCCGCAATCCAAACACATGCGCCCCATTGTTCCCAGCTCAACCGCTCCGTGTCGGCGAACCGCTTTAGGAACTCGACCATCACCACCTGGAGGACCACCGTCACGAAAATGATCCCAAGGAACAGCTTGTTCTTGTGTATGCCCTTGAACACGTTCCTCTTCTCAAGCTTCCTCGCGTTGAACTCGTTGAAGATCTGGCACAGGACAAACGCGTTGAATATGAGCGTCCGCTTCACCGCCTCATCCACGTCGAAGATTGATTCGCCCTTGAACTGTAGAGTGAGGAGGACGGCCATTTGGTACGTTGCTTGGGCAACAATGTTCCTCCACATGACATTGGTTATGAGCGGCTTAGTCCGTCCCACAGGGGGCTTCTCCATGAGCTCCCTAGTGGGCCGCTCCGTGGCCAGGGCGAGGGCACCGAGTGTATCCATGATCAGGTTCACCCACAAGAGCTGGACAGCCGTCAGGGGGACATCGCCGGAAGAGACGGCAGCCACAAAGTTGATCACGAGGGCGGCGACGTTTACCGTGAGCTGGAATTGGATGAACTTCTGGATGTTATTGTAGACACATCGACCCCACTGCAGCACCGTTGCCACGGAGGCAAAGTTGTCGTCGAGAATTACGATGTCCGAGCTCTCTTTGGCCACCTCAGTGCCTTGGATGCCCATTGAAAGCCCGATGTCTGCTTCCTTGAGGGCTGGTGCATCATTCGTGCCGTCCCCAGTGACGGCGACCACATGGCCTTTCTGCTTCAGGCATTGAACCATGAGGAGCTTATCGAAAGGCGAGGATCTTGCCATTACTCGGATTTTCTCAACTCTCCGAAGCCTCTCCTCAGGTGTGTAGCTTTGGAACTCCGCACCTTCCACGATGGCTCCACTGAAGGCATCGTCCCCGGGCCTGAGAATCCCACACTCCGCAGCTATAGCCTTTGCGGTGAAGATGTTGTCTCCTGTTATCATCTTGATGTTCACTCCTGCGTCCTGACAAGCTTGGATCGCACTCTTCACACCGGGACGGCATGGGTCCTTAATACCGACAAGTCCCAGTAATGTCAGGCCGTCCTCTTCAATCTTCTTCCCGTCTTCTCTTGTCAGGATAGCTTCCTCGGAGACTTGTTTATGAGCTAGAGCGATGCACCTAAGGCTGCTCGCTGCCATCCCCTGAATAATCTGCTCGAATCTCGCCCTTTCATCTTCATCCAAATCTTTCACTATCCCCGACCCGTCGTAGAAGCTCGAGCATTTTGCCAAGACCATCTCTGCCGCACCTTTCCAGTGCACATGGAGTGTGTTGTCCAAGCTCTTCCTTATTAGGACACCACTTCTCTTCTTCTGTGAGTTGAAGGCTTCGACTTGGATGACTTCACAGCTCTTCTTTGTCTCCTCCATGTCCATGCTCAATTGCAAAACCGCCCAAGCGAGAATCGCTTTCTCAGTGGGACTACCTGAGAACTCGTACTCCGATCCCAGAGACAACCTGCAGACACTGCCCGTAGTGTTCAGAGCAACCCCATCCTGAATCAAATCCAAGACAAACCTGGAGACAGAGGAGAAGGTGTTTTCTGCCACAGAGTCTTGGCCTACCCAGAATTTTGTCACCTTCATCTGGTTCATTGTGAGAGTGCCGGTCTTGTCGGTGCAAATAGTGGTTGCTGACCCCATCGTTTCACAGGCCGAAAGCTTCCTCACCATCGCCTGATCCGCCATCATCCTCTTCATCGAATAAGCAAGAGTGAGGGTTACCGCAAGTGGCAAGCCTTCGGGAATCGCGACCACCACGATTGTCACTGCAGCTGCAATGATGCCCACCACGGAGTTCATGATATCGTTACCTGTAGTTAGGCCTGCAATGAATTCCCGGTTCCCGTTCTCGTCCTGGGTGTTTCCAGTGAAATAGCGAATCAGCAGGACCACGAGAACCAGGAAAGCAACTGCCAAGCCTACTTTGCCAATCGACGAGGTAAGCTTGTTAAGCCGAGCCTGTAAAGGGGTCTGCTCGCTGTTGTCGCGGCTGATTGAGCTCATCATCTCGCCCCATGTCGTGCTCATGCCCACGGATGTAACCAGCATCCGAGCAAACCCATCAGCAATCTTTGTTCCCGAGAACAGGAATGGATTCTCCTTGCGGTTCACTTCTACGTGATCGCTCTCCCCAGTCATGCTCGATTCATCAACCTAAATTGACAACACAAACGTCGCACATGGTTTAGGGACGCTAGGACGACACAATACGAAGCGTTCTGGTCTTCACTTGAGGCAAAGAAAATGAAACGTGAACAAATAGGAAATAAGAACAAATGGATTACGTTTTAAAAGTAGAATTTTTTTAACAAAGTTTTTCTACTATAACTAGAACTACGAATAAAAACCATTCCTTATCCTTTTTGTCACAGAATCAAGATTTTGAAAATGACAGGCTGCCCAGTCAAGCAGAATATGATACACTCCTACAATTTTTTGGACTAATTACTCATGCTCGAAAATGGTAATAATAATACTACGTATGTTTCTGAACTTGAGTTAAATATGCAAATCTAATGCGTCAAACCAGTACAAATTGTCAGCCATACCTGCAAGGAATGCCCGTCCAGGAAAAGCCCATCTGCTGGAACTTGATCGCCCGTCTTCAAACAAACGACATCTCCGACAACGATCTCAAATATGGAAATCTGCTGCCGCCGACCCTTCCTTATCACATCAATGAGAATATTATCACTCACCTGAGATAATTTTTCAAACTGCCGGTTTTGGCGGTAATTGCTCCCAGCGGACACGGCGATCACCAGGAACACCGCAACGAATATGCTGCCACCATCATACCAGCCTTCTTTGACCCCGTCCTCCTTGATCCCGAACCCAAGCGAAAGCCCGGCGCAAACAAGAAGAATCATGATTGTGAGGTCCTTGAAAGCCTCGACCACGAAGTGGAAGAAGCCCTTGGCAGGCGGCTTCTTGTATGAGTTGATGCCAAACGCATTTTGCCGGCGAGAGACGTCGTCTGGGTCACCGCTTATTCCGGTTGAGACATCAGTTTCGAGTGCTGAGATGACTTTCTGGACCCCGCCGAATTCCTGGAGGTGGCCGAGGTCCTTGTCCTTGACCAGCTTGGTGAGCTGTGACTGATCAATGTTGAAGGAGCTGGGGTGATCAGAGAGATCGTGGATGGGAATAGAAGTGTAGGAAGGAGATTTTCGTGGGGACAACTTCTTGGTTTTCTTCGCGAAGGTAGTGATGGCTCGGGAGCAATATATGGTCGCGAAGGCTAGATGCCACCGCTTGGCAAACTTGCGCATAGCGGCGGGCAAGTCGAGAGAGACCCCGTAGCGGGGGTAGTCCCCACGGAGAATGCTGGTCATGGCCGGGCCTCCAATGAGGTATCGCACAGTGCAAATGGCAAGACAAAGAGGAAAGCTCTGATGTTCTTGGTGTTTGGTTTAGCCGCTCATAAGTGGAATTTTGGAATTTTGTGGAATGATGGGAGGCCATAACCAACCATGGATCTTTTATAGAGAACTTTTCTTGCCTCAAGCGGGGCGCCGCGTTTACTCCCCGTGGGCAAAGAAGGGGGTGGGACGTGTTTCCCCGAAAGTGGAGAATCCGCGTGGTGACGTGGAGTCCAGGAAAAGTCAAAAAAGATATGGAGATACGAGAGAGACCCAATGCCGCGCTGTTTCTTTTAGGCGGTTTGCCGCTAATTCGGCCGACATAATCAAAGACATCCCCAACTTTAAGACGTCATGTTATCCCGATTTGTTTGAGGAAATGAAGCCCATGTTCAACCATTCTAGCACCCCCGTCTTGAAATACTCGGCGTCGTTATATTTTCCTTTATTGCTCGTTCAATCATGTGACTGGTATAAATATAAATCACTCCCATTTACAATTTTTTTTTTATTTCAATTCGATTACGGATGATATCCGTGCGCCTATTATAGATTTAGCCAGAGGAACTTTCCCCTCTCCATTCAGGAATGGAGGAGAGCACAACCGTACGATGTCCAATGAGGGCAATATATCAGACCGGCCTAAAAACTTGCTCTATAGATATCAATTCTCATTGCACATTTGGTTAAAGTAGTCATGCGGTCATGCGAGATAATGTGGTCATAACGAAACAAGCGATGGTAATGTGATTGTTTGGGCCTTGGTATAATGAAACAGCAAAAAATTTGTATGGTTTCACAAATGATGTTCTGATTCTAATATTGTTTACTAATAATATAGTTTCATAATTTTGTACAAACTATCAATTTTTAAGAACAACATCAAATTAGTTAGTAATTAGAGGAAAATTATTTCAGCAAGCCAGGCTGCAGACCCGCACTTGGAATAGTCACTTGACAAACATAGGCAAATAGTGCAACCGGAAGGCCTTATCTTGAGGTTAGTACATGATCATTTGGTGCTAGCAAGGGTTAGCATTGTGCATAAGCATTGCTGAAGAGCCGAAGAGATAGGGATGAAATAGAGCTTTCGTATGTTCTTCGTTGCTTGTGTGGATAAGGCCTATGTTGTAGAGTATATAGCTTCGATCATAGGGATCAATTTCTAGTCCCATAGCTTCACATAATTCTATAAAGCTTCCGCATAATTTTCTTCTGATTGAGCCAACATCTATTGCAATTGTTGTTCGATTGAAAGAATCTCCATTCCAGAACTGTATGTGAGATTTTTGTTGGAAGATATGCGTCGATACTCCGTGATATTCGGCAAAAGATCTTGATCCAATTACGATTGTGCACAAACCATTGAAGATTAGATTTGATTTAGTCTGATCCATAGAATCATTTATTTCCATTCAATTTGTACATCTTGTATTATATCTTTAGAGAGATTGTACAACAGAAAGCATTGAAGACAATATACACAAAATTCCCAAAGGCCGCTCGTCTTCAGTCTCGATTTCCTCTTCCTTCGTTCTCTTTATTTTCTTTCAATTTTCACTTCATACAGCTCCTCCCTTATGTGCATAATGATAATAATACATAGAATAAAAAAAGATCAACAAATTCTCATTATTGACTGAGCGGTGCTAGTGTTTTTACAAGAATTCTCTAGCCAGCCTTCCAACAAAAGATCTTTTTTACCATCAAATGGATTGACACTAGATACAAAAAATGGTACCTTCAACAATTTATTTGTCCCCCACGCCCCTTAAATTCCAGGAATTCATCACCTTAATAACCTTCGATGGTTATATGGGCATCCAAAATACAAATGAGATGGATGTTTGTTAGCCCAACCATTTTTCTTAATTCCGGTCTCAATAAGGAGTAATAGGCGATTATAGCGAATTCAAATGCTGAGTGAGAGATGACGCGTTTTAGTTCTGATCAAGTTGCACGAAGCTGAACAATATATGTAGGTAGTAACGAAGCTATTAAAGCTCTCGTTGGCAAGACCTATCCTCCAAAAGTCAAATGATCCATCAAGCTAAGATGGTACACACAATGACACGATAAAGGCAGTTGACGAACAGGATATCGGCACGGGAGACTCCAGATTTAATCAAATCAACACCTGCATTTTCTTGGGTATTTCTTTCCACATGTACTTTTGACATTTCCGCCCTTTCATACAGAATCATCGGTATTGATCAATGAGAACGAGACGGTGGAGAGATGTGAATACTATAATTATTCTTTTTCCATAATGGTACGACTTTGGGGAGAGCCCGGGGAGATTTAGCTAGAGGATTTTCATTCTTTTCCTCCCCTGCCATTAGCGTATGGATAGATCAAATTCCACCTACACATGTTTAGGAATAGGATAAGATGCATCATTTAATTTTGTTCCCGAAATGGAGAGCTAAACGTTGAAGTTATGAGAAGCAAATGTATAGAACTTCGCCCTGGGTGGTTCCTTTGGCCGGCCGCAACTCATTCATATACTTCGGGGATCCATTGATGAGAAGGGGTTAGAGAAAGCTTCCAGTAATGACAACTGTCTTTTTTATTAGTACCACTAAGGGCCAGAGAAATTTTTTGAGTTATGAAACAGGTATAGAAAGCAACCAAGAAACCACCGATTTGGCTTGGTGGGCCAGAATTTTTGGTTCTTTTTTATATGTATTGTTAAATTAATGCCTCAAGTTTGAATTCGGATAACGATTTGTTAAATCGAATTTTGTTGAGGAAAATTTTTTCAAGTGTATTATAAATCGGATAGAAATATTTCTTCTTATTGGACATACTTTTGGACGTGCAAAATATCACTACAAAATAAAAGAGGAAATATATGAGATAAAAAAAAAAGGAAGAAAAATCAAGGTTTTCTTCCACTTATCTACCGAAGGAGCGAATCCATGTTGAGGAAAAGAACCCATGGTGGGGCCAAAGTCAAAGTTTTGACTTTGGACGCACAATATAAAAAAAGGCTAGGTTCCTTTTATCGACATAAGGAGTTGCACGTAAGAGTAGCCGCAAGTTTTCAGAAGCTGCGCGAAGAAAAAAAGGTGTGGAGCCGCAAAACTTGAGAGCAACAAGAAGCCGCGTGAAGCCTTGAACAAGAACGCAAAGCCGTATGGATCAAAGGTGAACACTAGAGTACGTAAAACGTTTTACATTGAGCTTGAATGTGCGATAATTTTGTGCAGTGAATTCATGTCCAAATGAGTTGGTTATTTATAAATACTTTGAGTTTGAAGTTAAATCTAGGTGTGGGAAATACTTAAACGTGTGACCGATTGTAAATTCTGATTCTTCGATTATAGTGAATTATTTGCTATTGGTTCTCTCTGTATATATAGGCACTAATATTCGGATCGAACTACGTAAATTTCTAGTGTCCTTATTGTTTCTCGTTTAAATTGCAAGATTCTGTCATTTCCGCATATTATATTCCAACATTGTATCATGATAAAGGATATTTGAGATTGCTTGGGAAATTGCATAATAATCGTAGCGAGTCGTAAAAAGTCCCCAAGAGCTCTAGCTGCTTAAGACTTGCCATAGAAGCAAGTCAGAAAGATTGAGAATTAGAACATCTTATTTGCTTCATTCTCAATAGTCACAGGTGATCCTTTTGTCGATGGATTGTGGTTTATTCAGGGAAAAGCTCAAAATGGAGCATCTCATTTCTTAACCAACCCACTCCCGAAGAAGTCGAGAAAAGAGCGTTAGACAGATCAGCTTCCCTCGCCAAATTCACTAAGCAAGGGCAGATCCGAGACGAAAAACTCCTTCATCATCACCGCTCTCGAGATTAAGCCAGTGAATAGAAATTCGACCCAAGATAAATCGTCGTTTGTGGACGCGCAGGCATGTGTAATGGAAATTTAAGACTTCTTTCCAGCGTCGCTGACCGAATTTAGAAGGGGGTTTCCTTGATTGTGCGAGAGCAGTCGCCAAGCAAAGCAGAAATGGGAAAGGCACACAAAATCAATATTCCTAACGTGTGTTTGTGCAAGAGCGTTGACTTTGGATGCGATCACGATGCGGCCGACTCACATATGTTGATTAGTTGTTGAAGCTCTCTGACCAACGGTTGATACGCGCACAGAGGGAACTTCCGGGTTCTTCCTTTCGCATCCAATTGGAGCCATTCGCTGAGGAATTTTATCCGAAAGCCGCCATTAAATCACGTGGGTTTAAGATTTTGGTAATTCTTTTATGTGATTGAAGAATTGTTTTGTGAGAAATCATCGAATTAAACACTATATAAATTATTACGTGTAATCAAGAGTCGAGAAACACTGACAATATGATATTTATTGTATCATTTGATTTAAAGTGGGACTCTTGATTGTTCCCTTTGTGTGGTTAGGTTAGTCCGGCCGAATCACATATTGTTTTCTTATTTAGTCTATTTTATCGTTTGATCGCTTGTTTTCACAATACTAAATTATTTAGCAGTTTCTCATGATGGTTTGTTCAATTAAAATAAAATGAGAATATGTTTGTTTATGTAGACAACCAAGTCATCACACGACATATCATCAGCTAACTTGGGCGGAGAAATATTGTGTACACAAACGGTGTTACGTCATTTTTACACAAATCCACGCGTCAAATTTGGGCTCTCCTGTAAGAAATTTCGAAAACAATTCAAGCCCATCATATTCTCTCTCCGTGGCTATTCACTTCGGCGGGTCTTTGGAGTGGTGGGCAAAGGAAATTAAAGAAGGGGCTGTTTGCTTCGAAAGGAAACGATGGGAAAATTCTGGGCTTAATTTCCCGGAAAAGCACTCCATCGCAACGCGACGCGACGCAAGAGGTGATGATGAGCAGCCGGAAAAAGTAGCCGGAAAAGACATTGTTACTAATCGAGCCCAGCAAATGAAGGGAAAGGAAGAAAAAAGGAAAAGCATCGACTCCACCGGTTGAACTCATCCGGTGCCGCGACGGGGAGGATCTGGAGGCAGTTCTTTGGAGTGGGGGACGGAGTGCGGAGAGGGGAGACGGACTTAATCATGGACTGCAGGCGTAGTTGAGGCCATGGGGTGGAGGTGGTCGACGGCTGCTGAGGATGGTGGAGATGGAGAGGAGGAGTGCTTTTTGGATAGGAAAGAGCTTCGAATCTGGTGGCCCCGCAGGCCTGGGTGACCTGGGGTGGAGTGTGGTCGACGGCTGCCGAGGTGGTGGAGAGGGAGAGAAGGAGGTCCTTTTTGGGCCAAATAGCGAAAAAGAAAAAGAAAAGGCTATTCTTTTTTAAATTTGTCCACTTAGCCGGTGTTTCCGACAGGTGGGCCCACAAACGACACGTGCCGTTCACCCGAGTGCATTTATACAAAAATGACGTGGCGAAATATTTGCTCGGGCTGTGGGGTAGAGGAGCAAGTAGCGGGCGGTGGCCCTCGCAGGAGCTTCATATGGATCTCGGGATACTCGCAGGGCTCGGCGAGAGTAGCCGTGTCTCGTCGGTCAATTTTTTTCCGCGACAATCGCCGCCTCTGTTCATGCTTGGTCGGTTGCTATCGTTGATAACAGATGCCGAATGTTTATACCATCAGAATTATCTCTAATTATGGTGAAAACGAGTTGCAATGTTGATCCCATCGTTTGAAAGGAGCTCTACTTAGAGGAGCCATACTCAATGCCAATTACGCAGGACTTGCCTAAACTATTTACCTGCAATACGGAATTCAATTCTAGTAATAAAAAACTTCAGATGTTTGAGATCTCGTCGTTGGAGTATCTGGAGAAGAACTAAAGGGAAAGAAAAACCAGAAGGCGTTACCTCTTCAAGAACATCTCTCCCTGAACAAAACGCGAGGTGCTCTTTGTTGGACTTGAGCCCACGTGTAAATTGTACAATACGGTCAAGGAAGGAATAGACTAGGTGCTCTTTGATCCCAAATCTCATTTACTACAATACGGTCCCCATGTGCTAAGCCTGCTTCTACCAATTCCACTTCACGTAGCTTTTGAATGGTCTCTCAGGCACTGCTATGCACTTCACAACCCAACAAATAGGCCACGAAATGGCTTCCAATGGGATGCACACGCCCCATTGCTTCCAATTCAACCTCTCAGTGCCTGGCAACCTTGCCGAGAGCTCCATCATCGCGACCGAGCGAGGACTATTCCTCCTAAAACAGCACAAAGCAATCTGTTGTGTCTGATCGTCCCCTTGAAGAATTGATCTCTTCAAGCTTCCTGCAATTGAATAGGTTGAAAACTTGACAGGGGATGAGAGTGCTGAAGATCGATGCGTTCTTGACCTGTTGATTCACGTAGAGAAGTTCACCTTTGAACTCAGTATCAAAAGGACTGTTACCTGGCATGACGCTTGAGCTACCGGGTTTCTCCACATAATGTTGGTTACAGGCGGACCATTCCAACCTACAGGATGCTTACGCAAGAGGTCATCAGTCGGTAGACCAGTGTTAAGGGCCACAGCGCCTCATGTATGCACGATTAGGCTCGCCCATAATAACTGGACCACCGTTAGCGGTAAGCTGCTTGATGAAACTGCAGCTACCATGGTAATTGCTGGAGATGAGGCGAGCGCCGCAAACTGGAATTGGATGAACTTTGAGTACGTAAAGGAGTAATATGCAATTATAGCGAATTTGAGTACCAAGCGGCAAATGACATGTCTCAATTAATCAAGTTGCACAACGGTGAACCATGTATATAGAGGTAGTGATCAAGCTATTAGAGCTCTCGATGGCAAGACCCATCATCCGAAAGTCAAATGATCCATTGAACTAGGATAACGAGACGATAATAAAGGCAGTTAATGAATAACATATGGCCGCGAAAGAGAATGTAGATTAAGTTAAATCAACAGGTGCATTTTATTGGATTTTTCTGTCCACACTTACTATTACTCTTTCATAATGGTACGACTTTGGGGGAGAGCCCTGGAAGACTTTAGCTAAGGGTTTTCATTTTAATTTTCCCCCTACCAATTAGGGTATAGATTACGATCAAAAAGAAAATTAGCGTAAAGATCAAATTCCACGGACACGTTTTTAGGAATAGGCTTAGATGCATCATTTAAATTTTGTTCGCGAATGGACAATTAAATACGTGAATGATGACTATTTTGTTTCTAGACATAATTTCTAGCTAGAAATTGATTTTTCTATTTTTATTCTCTGAATGAGTTTTTAAGTAAAAACACACATTTTGATAACAACATAAACTTTTTATTCCCTGAATGAGAATTCACAAAATTTCTCACTTCCAAATGGAAAGTGGGCGGTGCATGGTGGAGGACCGATAGTCGGAGAGGTGTAGGCAAGTAGATGAGTGGCTAGTGGCAACTGGCAAGGGCGAGTTGAAAAGTAAAAACATTTTACTTTTTTATTTTTGGAAGAGACCTTTTTTTGGATTAATTTTTTTTTCATAAATAGAACAATGAAATTGTATTACCAAATAAAATTATCTTCCAAACTATTCATTAAAATAGAAAAATAAAATAATAAAATTACATTAACAAACAGATGTATGTACCAACTCAACTAACTTGTGACGTGCAAGCGCTCTCTCATCCTTTCCCTTCCCATTCTTTTTTCTTCTTCTTTTCTTCCCTTTGATGTGGGGGCTCTTTCCTTCACAAGATCTCAGCACTTCCCCTTTTCTTTTTTTGACCCGACAAAGCCTTTTAGATAAAAGAGAATAGGTTACGTGCAGACTGTCTCGTCAGCTTCCGACCGATGAGCAGCTGACTTGGAGTCCCCTCCTCCTCTTCGTTCATCTCCAATCGCCTCCAGCAAATTTATTCCCTCTCAAGAACACCTTCCCTTATGACCGAAAAAAACAAAAAAGGAACACCTTCCCTGTGTCCATCTCCGTTCTCGTTATCCTTCCTTCTCTTCCTCTTTCTTCGGGCGCGAGATCTTCGCCAAGTTCCTAGAAATTCATGCAACCTTGCGAATCGAACGTCTTCGCAAGCCTCTCCCTGCACAGAAGACCGCTCGATTGGCCGCCATCACCCTCGGCTTTTTCCCGTATATTATCCTTCTTAACGTCTCAAGACCGCTCTCCCACTCGAGAGCGGGAATTCTGAAAGCCCGAGCTAAGCTCTCTTTGTTGAAATTTACTTGAATAGAGTCAGAGAAGAAAAACATACCAGAGAGTTGTTGCTGTAACTCTCGTCACAATATTCAACAGAACAAAGCCTATAAAATAGGCAAAACATCCAAACCACTTTGCAAGAAAATAGCTATAGAACAACAACAACAAAGACCCACTAACATATCCCACTAACAGAACTTGTGCAGAAACTAACTCCTAAAAACAAGCCACTTCCTATTGACTAGGACTCCACTATTACATTATTGAAGACACATAAAAACTGAAAGTTAACTACTTCAACACCCTCCCTTAAACTGATGTTGCAGACAATCAGTTTGAAAGAATAAAACAAAACCTCCCTTAATTTGGAACATCCAACAAACTTACACCAAGAAGCTTTCTCAGCTTCTGAAATGTAGACAATTTGAGAGGCTTGGTGAATAAATTAGCAAGTGGATCTTCACTTCTGCAGAAAACAAGATCTATCACTTTATCTTTTGTGAGATCCCTCAAGAAATGATATTTCACATCTATATGTTTGCTCCTTCCACGTAGAACTGGATTCTTTGAAAGTTTAATGGCTGAGTTGTTTTCACAATATATTGTTGTCGCTTTTTGTTGTTTAAACTGAAGTTCTCTAAGAATCTTTCTTAACCAAATAGCATGACAAGCACTTGAGGTGGCAGCTACAAACTCAACTTTAGTTGATGATAGAGTAACAATTGGCTGTTTCTTTTAAGACCATGAGACAGCCCTTGACCCAAACATAAACACATAGCCAAAAGTGTTTTTTCGATCATCCATATCTCCAGCAAAATCACTATCAGTGAAGCCAAACAAATCTGATTTTTCTCCTTTTTTGTAAAACAGCCCAAAAGTTGCAGTCCCTTGCAGGTAGCGAAAAATTATCTTTACAGCTTGCAAGTGTATTTCTGCTGGGTGTTCCATATATCTACATATGAGGCTGACACCATGCATGATTCTGGCCTCATTGCTGTCACATACATTAAACTTCCAACAATTTGCTTGTAAAGAGTGCTATTCACCTTTTTCCCATCAAAATCTTTCAATAGCTTCAATCCAACCTCAGTTGGTGTGGTCACAGAGTTGCAATTCTTTTTTTGAAA
This sequence comes from Eucalyptus lansdowneana, assembly GCA_017140395.1. Lineage (NCBI taxonomy): Eukaryota > Viridiplantae > Streptophyta > Magnoliopsida > Myrtales > Myrtaceae > Eucalyptus > Eucalyptus lansdowneana. The sequence continues at coordinate 30,076,099 of CM029484.1, read as the reverse complement.
TTTGTCTAAAATCTCTTGAACATATTTCTTTTGGGAAAGAAAGATTACAGCTGCAAATTGGATTACTTCTATGCTCAAAAAATAATGCATCAATCCAAGATCAGTCATCTCAAATTCACCCATTATAGACTTCTTAAATGTGTTGATCAAGACACTATTATTCCCTGTGAAGATGAGATCATCCACATACAAACATACCAAAAGCAATTTTCCACCATCACCAACTTTAATAAATAATGTATGCTCATATGGACATTTTCTAAATCCTTCCTTCAAAAAATAGGCATCAATGCGACTATACTAAGCTCTGGGAGCTTGTTTTAACCCATATAATGCCTTTTTCAGTCTATCAACTTTATGTTCACTACCATGCTTTACATAACCGGAAGGTTGATTAACAAATACCTTTTCTTGGATGTCGCCATGCAAGAACACTGACTTCACATCCAATTGGAAGATAGGCCATGAATTCTATGCTGCTAATGCAATTACCAATCCGATTGTGTCAAGTTTTGCCATAGGAGCAAACACCTCTTTGTAATCCACTCCAAATTCTTGCTTATAACCTTTTGTGACCAAGCGTGCCTTATACTTGTCAACTTCGCCATCTTTATTCAACTTCATCTTGTACACCCACTTGACCTCGATTGATTTATGTCCTCTTGGAAGTTCTGTCAACTCCCAAGTATTATTCTTCTCAATGGCTACGATTTCTACATCCATAGCAATTCTCCAATTTTCTTTTTGCATAGCTTCATCATAGGTTGTAGGATCACAATATGAAAACAAAGCAAAATAGGTAAGTGGATCTTCAGATTGATCAACCCCTGTTACTTCATAATCACTCATCCAAGTGGGTCCTTTTCAAACTCGATGTGGCCGTTCGTCAATTTCTGCAGAAGCGTTTTGACTTTGTGAACTATCTGTGATGGTTCGACTGGTTGTGGGCTCTTCATCATTTCAAAATTCATTGGAATTTGTCCTTCAACACCTTTCTCACTCCATGGCCAAAATTGTTCTTCATCAAATATCACATCACGACTGATGATGATTTTCTTGGTTACAAGATCATAAAGCTTGTAGGCTTTTGATTGATCACTAATGCCAAGAAAAACACATTTGACTCCACTATCATCTAGCTTTTTTCTCTTCTGATTTGGAACATGAGCATAGGCTATACACCCAAAAATTCTGAAGTGATCTACTACTAGTTTTTGTCTGCTCCAAGCTTCTTCAGGTGTCATATTTAGAACAGCAAGAGTCGGGCTTCTGTTCAAAAGATGAATGCTCCAATTAACAGCTTCGGGCCAAAAGCTCTTTGGAATTCCACTTGCTGTCAATAAACTTCGCACCATATTCAAAATAGTGCGATTCTTCTGTTCGCAAACTCCATTTTGTTGTGGTGAATAAGCTATAGTGAGTTGTCTCATAATGCCATGCTTCCTACAGAAATCTGCAAATGCACCCGAGTTGTATTCGCCACTGCGATCTATGCAAAGGACTTTTATTGGATTCCCACTATCTTTTTCAGCAAGTGTTTTGAAGCTCTTGAATGCTTCAAAAGCTTCAGCTTTTTCATGCAAAAAATAAACCCAAATCTTCTGACTATAATCATCAATGAAAGTAATGATATACCATTTACCTCCATTGGAAATTGGAAATATTGGCCCACAAATATCTGAATGGACCAGTGCCAACGGTTTCTTTGCTCTCCATGCTTTTCCTTGTGGAAATTGAGCACGGTGTTGTTTGCTAACAACATAGTCTTCACATATTTCGGACGGAGCAATGATTAGGGGCAATCCCTCCACCATCTTCTTTTGATGTAATGTCTGTAGTCCACCAAAGCTGAGATGATTGTATCTGAAATGCCATACCCAAGCTTCCTCTTTTAATCTTGCAACGAAGCATGAATGGGAAGTGCTATGGAGATGTAGTGGGAACATCCGATTGGCAGTCATTGTAACTTGAGCAATTAGACCCAATTTCTCATCATGGATTCTACAAACACCTCATTTGAGTGTAATTTCATACCCCTTCTCTTGTAATTGACCAACACTTTGGAGGTTGGTTTTTAATTTTGGAACATAAAACACTTCTTTGATGGTATGTACTGAAGTCCCTTCAGGAACAATTGTAACCGTCCCTTTCCCCATGATTGACGCGGTAGAGTCGTCTCCGAATTTTATTGTGGTGCGGAATGACTCGTCTAATGTAGAGAATGCTTTCTTGTCTCCACACATGTGGTTGCTATAGCCAGTGTGAAGATACCACAAGTTTGAAGAAGTTTTCTCATTTTCTTGACACACCAATAGGAGAATTTCTACTTCTTCCTTTTATGCTACAAAGTTAGTCCTTTCAATACTTTGTGTATTTAAATTGGTTTGACATTCAGGTTTGTAATGCCCATACCTGTGGCATTTAAAGCACTCCACTTTGGATTTGTCTACTGACCTTGGTCTGAAATCTATTGAGTGTCGACCTCCACATCCTCGTCCTCTGCCTTGAGAATCACAAGAAAAATAGCCATTAGATTTTTTATTGAAATTGCGGCAATCATTGGTTCCCCTTCCTCTACTTTTGCTACTATTAGTTCTTATTGTTGATGAAAAATGATCTGCAGTTGAGGCATTCAATGCCTTCTCTTTTGGTTCTTGCTGTAAGAAATTTTGTTCATGGACCAACAACGATCCTTGCAACTCATCAATTGAGAGTTCTTCAACATCCTTGGCGTCTTGAATAGAACAGACAACAAAGTTAAACTTTGGTGTCAAAGATCGAAGAATCTTCTCAACTATTGTGACGTCTTCTATCTTATCTCCATGGATTCGCATCTTATTGACAATCGCCATTGTCTGGGAAAAGAAATCCATGATTGTTTCTCCCAATTTCATTCTTAGCAATTCAAACTCCCCATGAAGCATTTGGAAGTTGTTGCCTTTTTGCCCTTGCCGAGCCTTGATATTTCTTTTTCATGGAATCCCATATATGTTTAGAGGTGTCCTTGTAGAGAATTGTCTCCAAGATGGATCTGTCAATAGCCCGAAACAAATAGTTTTTGGCTTTAAGATCCTTCAATTTTGCTGCTTCCAAAGTTGTTAGTTGTGCTGCTGTCAACTAAGCTCCTTCCTCTGGTTCGGCAACACCAGAAGTAACAACATCCCAATACTCCTTAGACTTGAGGAAATTCTCCATCAACATGCTCCAATGGTCATAATGACCATTAAAGCGAGGTATAGCAGGCTGTAAAGAGTTCTTTGTGGCCATCATTGCTACTGCAAAGAAGAACCACTACTGCTCTCGTGTTTGATCACTCAAAACTCTCCTTTTGAACACTTGTTTTTCTTCCTTGTTGTGGCTCTGATACCACTATTGAAATTTACTTGAATAGACTTAGAGAAGAAAAACACACCAGAGAGTTGTTGATGTAACTCTCGTCACAATATTCAACAGAACAAAGCCTATAAAATAGGCAGAACATCCAAACCACTTTGCAAGAAAATAGCTACAGAACAACAACAACAAAGACCTACTAACATATCCCACTAAAGAACATGTGCAGAAACTAACTCCTAAAAACAAGCCACTTCCTATTGACTAGGACTCCACTATTACATTACTGAAGACGCGTAAAAACTTAAAGTTAACTACTTAAACACTCTTCGTCGAGTCAAGCCGTCCCTAGATCACAAATGTAAATGACAACGGCGGACAGATTTGAGACATAAGTGAAAGTTTGTAGCTTTTATTTTTTGGGTGGGAGAGGGGGGGAGAATTTAGGACGTAGTTGCAATAAAATCTACAATTTTAAATTTTTTTAAGGTATTAGGTCCGTTAACATGTCAAACGATGCCATGGTACAACAAATTCCCATTGGTGCAGAATTGGCAACCGAAGCTCTATGACATCGGAGAGATATTGATCATCATAGGTGCATAACCAAAGAAATATTGAAAAGCAAATTGTTTTAGCAGGGAAAATAAGAGACTATAGAACATTGAATTGCCTTGAAGCGACAGAAATATATATATTCTTTTTCAAATCTCGAACTTAGAAATTCCTTTCCAAATTCTTTTCAATGGCATTGAAAATGTTCTTACGACATCCAAATTAAAAAATGTTTCGAGATCATCTGAAAAATTGGGATATTTTCTGAATCCCAAAAAGTGCATCCCGTAATTATTTCCAAGTTTTGATTACTAACTTCGTCTTCCTTTTTTCGTCTTGTGGCCAACTATGTGTCTTCCTTTTTTAAAATTTGGCCACCTTGAACATCTAACCGAGTGGAACTTTAACTTTCCTTTGAAACTCAAGGGATGTTTTCCTCGGAAATTGGATACTCAAGTTAGCCGGTTTCCTGAGAAATATTGAAGGTGGAGACGGCTCGGTCATATTTGGGACAGTGACGGCCCCGTTACCTTCCCATTTTCTACAAAGAAACTAAACTGAAATGTGGGTTTTGACCAGGTCAAAAGGGAGAAGAAAAAAAACGTTGAAAAGTCAACAGAAAAAGAAAAACGTGAACTTCGGCTCAATTACAAGGAAAAGCATCGCAGAGGAAGAAGACCGAGCGCTCGCAAAAGGAAAGAGAGGAAACGGGGGAAAAAGAAAGGAAAAGAAAGAAGAGGGTTTCGCCCCTCCTCACCACGGAATCCTCGATAAGCCAATTTAACTCCTAGTCTCACGTCTGGTAAGTGATCCCACCATTTTTTCGTTAATCAAAATAATATTCAAAGTTAGTGCACAAATTCGAAATTAGGTCAATTCTGAGCTGCAAGTTTCAATTGAGGAGTTGTTGGATTACGTATATATACATAAATGACAGTTTAGGCTATTGTGGAGTTATAAAATTTCACATAACTCTATTTGGACATATGATTTGCCCAAAAGAAAATTTTGAAGTTGGCTGCGGACGATGAACAGTGCACATCCAGTGACTTTCAAGCTGAATTTTGGCAGTTTTCAGCACAATTTTGAGTTAGCCGAGTTGTGGGTCTTCTAGTGTTTTGAAAGGGCTTCTGTTTGACTATAAATTTATTTGAAAACAGAGTTTAGTAGAAAGAGTTATGGCACGACCAATCTCCATGCTCAAGCTTGGCATTGCGAATGGTTTTGAATGATGACTTTAGACAAGCGATTTTTGGACACGTTTGAGTTGTTTTGTTAGTGTATACGAGTCGCTTTGTTAGTATTTAAGCTTACTATAGCCATTTTGTTGTTGAGGTAATATATTATTGAGTTTTGACGTCGATTCTTATTTAATTGTTAGAATTACAAGATCGTTAATTCGTTTAGTCGTGCATTGTTGGTTTAAGTGAATAAGTTATGAAATAACATTTTCATTGCTTAAAAATCTGCATTAGGCATTTACTACTATTCGATTATTTGAGAATGGTTTGAGAAATATGTTATGGAAGGTGTTGTGAAAATTTATAAATATGTATTACATTGTGAATTGATTCATGGAATTAGTTTTAAAATGATTTGAGAAACATTTAATGAAATATGTTTCGAAATATTACTAGTTTATCAAATGAATTCTGAAATAGTGTCTTGTGAAATATATTTTGTCTTATAAATGGAGTTAGGAAAGATGATATATTACAGGTTTGTGAAACCACTTTGCGAAAGAATTACGTTAACTTTAAGTATGGTTTATGAAAGATGATTTGGTTCGATATGTGATACCACACATCTAGATCATCCTAGTCAATATTCCGAAACCTTTTTCTGCTATAGACGTCCCCCCTTTTTCCCTTTGTGATAAAGAAGACACGGCTGATGAGATGCTTCCATTGTGAAAGTACGCTAAGGTCGCTCTTGATGCCACATGATTTTTTTTTTTTTTTAATTAATGGGGATGGATGCACTTTCACATCATGGATAACACAGACTCTAATACTATATTAAAAAGCCTAACTCAAAAGCTTAAATTAATAAATGGAGGGAGATGGCATAAATATAAAGAGCATTTTGAATCACGTTATCAAGTGATGTGAGATAGTATTATTTTTTTTTTGACGATATGTGAGATGATACTTCAAAGTGATGAAATGGTTGATATTTTGGACGAATCATTTTGGGAATCATGGGTGTAAAGACAAGTTAAAATGGAAAAATGGCGTGATAAAAAGAATGACTAGCCTAGGAAAATCTATGAAATCTTTAAAGTTGGGAGTCCCTTCGGTTCGAGGGATTTTTTTTTTTTTTATTTTAGGGAAAAGCGAAACTCTAATTCAATACCTGAAAAAGCGTTTAGAAATTATATTTGGTTATCCTAAACGATATCATTTCCAAATGAAACCAATGGAGGACGGTCGGGGATGAAGCACATGGAAAGTTACCCTTCATGATTCAAGATCAAAGGTACAACCCCGGCAAAACCTATGAGTAATAACGACGAAGGAACGTCGGCGGCGGCTGAACAGTGACCGGTGTTTGCTAAAGATTGGGCAAAGAATCCAGAATTGCGTGCGGGTGGGCCATTCAAAATGTTCTTTGCCAAGGAGATACAGCATAAGAGTGTAAAAGATGGAAAGGCTGAGGGAAGTTTCGCGTCAGAAATAGTTCTAAATTATTCGTTCATTCACGTCTCATTATCATTTGGCCTTTTATCAACTAACCACCAGTCTGATTTGATGTTGTCACGCCCCAAACCCTGAGCGCGCCAACATCCCATCATGGTCATGCAAATGCAACATTCCCAGGTAGTGTCGCCGACCCCATTCATTTATTAATGCGCAAGCGGAACGTATTATAAAACCCCTGACAATGAAATACGAGATAGAAAAGCAGGAAACAATTTCATAACCAATCACTTACACAAACCAACGAAGTTACAGACGAAGGCCTACAGCCAAAAGTCTACAAAAGATCGACTCTTAAAAATGAACTGTCCTACGACCTACAAGTTGGACACGCTCTCCAATCCTTATGACTTCACCTCTGCAACTTCTCAAGGCCAACCAAAGCTATATGGCCGCTCCGTCCACCGGGGACCTGAAATGGTTATTCAATAACCACTGAGACAATGTCTCAGCAAGTTCAACCCCCTAAACCCCTATTAGAAAGAAAATACACCCAAGGGTGGCCTAGCCACATCACACAGAGAACTTACCTCGCCTCAATTCCTTCCTGCAGGTTAGCACAATTTGTATCACATAATCTCAAGCAGTAATAATAATCCAAATAATTGGAACGCCATCACTTTCATATAAATCACGATCGCACTTAGCACGCATTCCAATTATTATTCACTGTCACACAAGGGCATAGCCCACTCACAAGTCGACTATCTATTAACATTACGACATTTCCAGAAGAATAAAGGTCTAGTCGGTCTCGCCACTACTGCGACCAAGCCATGTCGTTCTATCGACAGCATTCTAGAAGAATAAAGGTCCAGTCGGTCTCGCCACTACTGCGACCAAGCCACGTCGTTCTATCTACAGCATTTCTAGAAGAATAAAGGTCCAGTCGGTCTCGCCACTACTACGACCAAGCCACGTCATTCTATCGACGGCATTTCTAGAAGAATAAAGGTCCAGTCGGTCTCGCCACTACTGCGACCAAGCCACGTCGTTCTATCGACGGCATTTCTAGAAGAATAAAGGTCCAGTCGGTCCCGCCACTACTGCGACCAAGCCACGTCATTCTATCGACGGCATTTCTAGAAGAATAAAGGTCCAGTCGGTCCCGCCACTACTGCGATCCAACCACGTCACTCTCTTGACGGCATTTCTAGCAGAATAAGGATCCAGTCGGCTTAGCCACTACTGCGACCCGAGCCTTACAACTAGCACATGACAATTCGATACCGATCCTTGGAAACTTTACATTTCACTCACATAATCCAATTACGATATTAGCCATTAATAATCCAATTTCAATGCCGAACTCGACACTTGGGATTTTATGAATAAAATTCATATTTATCACAATCAACACTTAATTTGCCACAATCAATTATCAAATTCAAATTCTAAATACACAGCAGCAGCGATCGGGATGAAATTCTGAGAGTTTAGAGTCCCGACGAAATTTTGAATTTTAATAAATAATAAATTTTATTCCGAAAATTAATTAAATAATAATATCCATATTTTTCGCAATCCACACTCAATTTATAATATCCAGCCATCAATTTCAAAATCCGAACACACAGTAGCGATCGGCACGAAATTCCGAGCAACCGGGGTCAAAAATAATTTTTCCGTTTTTTTTATAAATAATAATATTTTAATAATTTCGGAATATAATATAATATTATAATTTCCAGAATTTCGAAACAATTAAATAATTCAAAAGTAAAACCCTATTATGTCCCATCAAGGTTTATTATCAAATAAACTATCTTAGCCTTTAATTAAACACACTTTAAATTAAATAAACCTTTTAATCCAAATCACAATTAAATAAACTAAAATATCCACCTAAACTTACTTAACTTAGACTAAGCACACTTAGGGCATAATTAACCGTCTAATCAAGATTTAGTGAGTTAAACTCACCGAATTAGCGAATCGAGCGGACCAAATCGACGAGGACGACGCGATGATCGATTCACTCCAAGGCGGGCCTAGCTTCCGGGGTCGGAAGCCGGCCAAAACGGGCCACGAAGGGGCTGCCATACCCATTTTTCTTGGCTGCTGCTTTGGGGCCGAGAAGGGCTGCAGGCGGCGGATCGGGCGAAGGAACGGCGGAGGAGGACCGGCGGGGCTTAGACGGGCGAGGTGGGGCGAGGCGCGCGCGGGAGCGGGGCGCCGCGCGGTCACGCGAGGCGGCGACGGCACCGGCGGCGACGAGCGGGCAGGCGGAGGGCGGCGGCTTCTCCAGCTTGCTGGTTGCTGGGTTTTCAAAGAAGAAGGAGATGAAGAAGATGGAGATGGAGGAGTCGCACGGTTGGGAGGAAGAAGAGAGGGAGGAGAGAGAAGAAGGGGGGGCTTTTTCTTTTCTTTTTCTCTTTCTTTTATTCAACAAAAATGGCCCACCATGACCTAGGATGACATCACACTCCACTATCTCCCACAACCTCTTCCAATGGGTGCAATTCCATTTTCCGCCGGGGCCTAAAACTTGTGCAACAATGTCTTCAATTCCACTTAATTATCTTCCAATTAAATCTTAATCCCACTTGAATTAAATCAAATTGACCCCCATTAATTCATTCAACACCTCATCAATCAAATTGGTATTTTTCCTTACCACCGTGGCGTACTTGCATCCCAATTTCACAATCTCGGCTTCAATTGAACGAAGACGGCCCTATTTATCCGGTCGAAATTAAAACCCGAAAATCCGGATGTCACGGATGTGGTCGATAGCTTTTCTTAAATTCCCTTTCTAAAAATATTTCAATAGTAAATCACACCTAAATTTAATGACTTACGGACACATTTTTAGGAATAGGATTAGATTTTGCTCGCCAATGGATAATTAAGAACACGAATGATAACGATTCTATTTTTGGACACAACTTCTAGTTGGGAATAGATTTTTTATTTTTATTCTCCAAACGAGTTTTAACGTAAAAATACGTGTCTAATAATAATACAAATTTTACGTTTGTTGAACATGAACTGACAAACTTTCTCCCTTCTGATCGGTGGTGGACGACAAAGGATGGTGAAAGATGGCAGACAACGCTTGGCGCCCGACAGGGGAAGGTGGGTAGGCAAGCGACTAGTAGCAAGGGCAAATTGAAAAGTAAAAACTTTTTATTTTTTTATTTTTGGAATAGACCAATTTTTGGACTAAATTTTTTTTCCATAAATAGAATAATGAAATGGCATTACTAGACGGATTTATGTTACAAACATGTTCCCTATAACAAAAGAATAAATCTAACTAGAAATAAAATGGTTATCATGCATGGCCTAAATATCGAAATTATGTCTCGAGTTTAAGCTTATGAACAGAAATTTGACTCACAATAAATTGCTATTTGTGAATGTCCAAATGTATGTCATGGAAATCGAAACTTCTTTTTGGTGTCATAGTCTGAATTTGGTAAATGTTGTAATAAAGTTTCAATTGCGCTTCTTATTTGATAGGGGTGATCAGTTCCCAGGCAGTCCGATTCCCACTCACCTGTTCATTTAGTCTAAACTGAAGAAGCCTGGACTTTTTAGTCTGGACTTCCCACCCATCGGTTCATTCAGTCTGGACTGAAGGAGCCTGGACTATTCAGTCTGGATGGAAGGAGCCTGCACTGAAGGAGCCTAGAAGTGGATAAGATCGTGCAAAAGAATTAAACAACAAACAACTTTAGCATTTGTGTGAACATCAACAACACTTTACAAGTAGAACGCTTGATCTTTCTTAAAAAGGTAGAAGAAAACATGATTAATGGTGTCGCCTGGCTTGGCTTTAATTCACAATCTCTCTTGCTCTCTTTGTGTGCTTGTATGATGTGGGACTCTTGGGGTAGCATGTAGGGGTGATCAGGTCCAGGGTGGGTAGGGTCTAGACCTGGACCATGTATTCGACCCTGTTATAACTTGTTCAATTTTTTTGGACCTTATACCCGACCCTATCTATATTTGACCCTGTACTCGACCCATTCTGTTTTTTCGGTTCGATTCTAGAGTCAACCTTGTTTCCACTAGAACTTGTTTTGCAATCTCCCGATATCCTATAGAACGTCGAATTTTATATTAATATGCGAGAAAATAACATAATTCTCCTAATTTGTATTGAAACATTAAGCACTTGTAATAAATAAATACATTAACTTTTTTGGCTAAACGAAAAATTAAGAATTCACAAGGCTAATTATAATAAATAAAATCATAAGGCAAAAAATTAGTAACAAACATGAGTATAATATTAGTCTTATTCTCACCTATGAAGCACCGACACTCTCCAAGAGCCTTTGCGTCGTGTCTAACATTCTCCGACACTCTCGAACACTTGGTCAACACTTTGGAAAATCCGACACTTAGTCAACTTTTCCAATACTCAAGTCCGAATTCTAACATACGAATTTCCAATATCAAAGTCAATTTTAAAAATTTTAAAAAAATGAGAGGTCAAAATATGTGTGTGTGTGTGTGTGTGTGTGTGTGTGTGTGTGTGTGTGTGGAAAAATAAAACACAATAATAAAACTAATAAATTGAGAAAGAAGAAAAACTTAGTATTCTCTTTTGACTCCCACTTCTTGTGATACACAATTCATCTCTTAAGCTTTTTTTCTCCTCTTCCAACATATCTAACATGCGAGTTCAAAATATGGATCGCTTGTTTTTTCTCCAAGTTTTATGAATTATTGAAATAGAGTTGAATTTGTCAACTTAAAATAATGAATGATATTAATAAATGGCGGATTAATTAGTGTAAATTCATTCTAGACTTTATTTATTTATTTATTTATTTATGAATTTGATACAAATTAATTTGATTGAAATAATCATAAAAATGATAATTTATTATGTATATGTAAAAATATATATTTAATATACAACGTGTCCCACCATGTTGGAATTCTCTATTTTTTGAGAAACGGCGTGTCGGCGCGTCGTGTCGTGCCGTGTCGCTTGTCACGTGTTAGTGTCGATGCTACTTAGATTCTCACAACTACTACATGAAACTACTAATCTATGCAAGCATTACTCCTCCTACAAAAGAGAAATTAGGCAAGCCAATCTATATGATACACGAGAATTTGGTGGCGACGAACACCGTCCGTCCATCGGACAGTATGAGAGGGAGCCAGTGAGGGAGGGAAGTAAGTGAGGAAGAGGAACAACAAAGGAGGAGTGCCATGCGTGTTTGAGAAAGCCAAGAGAAAGTACGTCGTATGATTGTGGGAGTAAGAATAGAAATCAAGGGGAAAAAAAGGGTTTTGAACATCTACTTACAAAAATTATTAGGGAATCGGTTCCAAAACTAGTTTTCGGGTGGGTAATCACTCGAAACCTATTCCCAGACCGGTTTAAACCGGTTCCGAATTTTGGGAATCGGTTTCCGACCCTGTTTTCCGAGTGGGCCGGTCCGATTCTCGGGTATACCTGGTCCGGTTGCACACCCCTAGTAACATGTCTCTTTTAGGTTTTATTCACTACTATCACTTTCCAGGAGGGCAAATATAGTAATTTGCCTTGGATCTCATGCAGGTGAGGGGAAGAGAGAGAGAGAGAGATTGACTGTTCAGTGGCTATAGAGAGCTTAGTCCCACATCGACTAGTAGGAGAGGTTAACAAGCATGTTGCCTGTTTAGGTAGCAAGGAACAAGGCAAAGTGTCGTTTGGTCTCTTGGCTATGATCAAGTGTGATGTTGGTAGCACAACAGCATTGAGAAAGGCCTTGAATCGAGGCACTTTCATTCCATGAATATTTAAATTTAAATGATTTCTTAGTAGAATTTTTACAAAAAAAATTTAAAATTTAAAAAAGTAAATAATTGATCCGGTCTGGGTGGTTGGTAATATCTTGAGAACTGGCTTCTTTGAGGACTAGACCAAATTGGGCAATTCTATCTTGAGAACTGGACCAGCTTCTTTGAGGACTAGACCAAATTGGGCGGTTTGAGCCAAGTCTGATTCGATCGGCTCACTTCTTTTATTTGGCGGTTTCCTATTTCGAACTAGAATTTTCTAAGAGCCTATCGGAGACCCAGTGGGATGTTGTTTATCTTACACAATTAAGCTACCACGGCATCATCAAGATAGTCCAAATTTGAGATCATCAATGCCATTTTAGAAGAAAAGGAATCCTAATTTGGAAATTTTAGTCGACCGTCTCAAACACATGGTCCACCCTCGTATTTTCTTCCATCTCTCCTTCAATCGATCGGCCCGTAGATAATAAACATAAATACCGCTCTCGTTTATTTCTTATGAAGTATGTTCGCAGGCGATGTCCCTGTTTATCATGCGCCAATGGAGCGGGAACGTTATACTTGAAGAGTGAGCGAAGTGCTTGTTATGTCCCGCTGGAAACTGCTCTGTAGATATCGATTCTCACGACACGAGTCGTTATGGTAATGGTCAAAGCAGCCATGTGGGAGCTATTGCGGCTATAACGGAAACAGGCAAAGGCTATGTTGTTTCGCTAATTCCAGAAACCACCTAGGAACTTTCCTTGCGATCTCTGAAGAGGAGAATGCCCCATTATTTTGATGAGAGGGACAGAGCCATCTATCCGGCCCATGCACATTTACTTGAAAACTGGATGACTCGTTCATCCGGTTTCAAGCTAAAAGCTTTGAATTGCGCATGCACTAGCAATCAACAGAAAAGATGTTGAGCAACGTTGGTAATTCGCGAGTATTTCTTTAAATACAAATTCGACTTATAATAATTTCCATTGCACGAAGGATATCTTCAGCATTAATAATAATTTTTTTATTAGTGTGAACACACCCACAATGCCAAAAAAAAAAAAAAAAAACACACTTTAATGAGCAGCATTAAATTGTCTTAATTTCTTAATTAATAAAGTAGATACTTTTAAATTTTTAACATTATCTATTCTACTCCCATGAAACATGTTACCCGTAAAGTTCACCCATGATGTTATCTGTTCTAAAAAGGAGACCGGCAAAAATTAATTTCTATTTGAAGAGTTGATTAATCCAACTATTGTCTTTAGCATATGATAAATTTGTTCTACTACTAAGAGTATGCTTGATTCAACTTTGCAATTGAGCTTTGACTGTAATGCAAATGCTGAAAACCAAAACCCTTTGAGGAAATGCAAATTGTATTTGGTAAAAACTTCTTGCAAATGGGCTTTAGATTTAAGGAGTGTTTGACAAAAACCTTTTCCAATGGACTTTAGCTATAGTTTTTATATTTTTTATTAAAAAAAAAAAGTAAACCCTTAGCCAAAGCTAGCAAAGGGCTACGACTGCCGATGAGCTAGATCTGGCACTGATGGCCATCAATTGAGGTTGCGTGACCTCAAGCGACCTTCGCACGGGTCATGCGACCTTGAGCGAGGTCGCCAAAAGTCGCAAGACCCAAGCGATGGTTGCTTGAGATCATGCAACCTCTGGCGAAGGTCACCTAGGTCAAGCGATCCTCACCAACCCTTCATGGGCCACTTGATGGCCCTTTGCCTACTAGATTTGGCCTCGCCGCCCCTTCACTAGCTAGATCTGGCTTTGTCAACCATCGTCGCACGAAGAAGATGAACAGTTACTCAAGGAGCAATATCAAAAAACTACCAAATTGGTGAGAGTAATTTTGGAAAAAAAAAATTCTATTTTCAACATTTGGCCAAATGCTAAAAGCCCAATACTAACATTAAGCTTTTAGCTTTGAGACTAGTATTGGACTTTCAATTTTTCCAAGATCAGCATTTGACCGAAAGTTCCTTAGGAAAATTGAACCAAACCTATCCAAAATATCTCAATAAATAAAAACGAAATTACAAGTCATGTGTTATAAGAGAAAAAAATTCAGTCATCTCAACGAATTTCAACTCTTCTAGTCATTCCTTTGAATTCCTCCAAGGGTATTTTTGGCAACTTGTACTAATATTTGACAGGTTGCGTCTTGATCTTATGTTGCGTTTGCCAATTAGCTAAGATTGAGAATCTGAGATCATAAAGTCACCGTCATTTAAAGGGCATAACAGTGACGTCATGCCATTGAGTTTAAGATTGAGAATACCAACGTGACCTTTTATAGTTGCGAAGTTATTGAAGATTTAGACTTCTGTATTAGCAAGTCCGGTATGTTTTCAAGTGTATCTTAAATTTTGAAGATCTAGGGGTTCGTGAAATAGAGAGGACATGAAAGGAGGAGTAGGTGATTATTACGAACTTGAATGCCTCGTGGCATATGGCACGTTTTAGGCCGGATGAAGTCGAAGGATAAGTCATTAATGTAGGTATTATCCAAGCTTTTAGAGCTCTCGATGGCAATATCTATCCTCGAAAAAGTCCTCAAATGATCGACGAAATAAGAATAAGGCCCAACTTGATTCAAGTTAGTTACAAATATGACCAAAGCGGGATTTGTTCCTTGCCTTGACATAGTCGATCGACGTGATTCATATCGATTGAGCCCTCTTGTACTGCACATTTTTCTCATGATTTTGTTCGTCACATTATTTGGATGTAATAAGGTCACGTCTCCTGGAATTCGTTTTTCTTCTTCCTCTTATCAGAAGTTGCATGCTTACCTCGGACAGTGATTGGGCTAAAGATTGTACAAGCCGACGGTACTCCACGATTAGGTTCGTTCACAAAAAAGAAAGGAGGGAAGAAATCGAGAGAATGCTGTATTTGTATTGATTGAATATGTATCCTTTGTCCGTTTGAAAACCCAAAAAATGATAAGAGGATGGTTGCTTATCAGTATCCTCCAAAAGACAAGCACAAAAAGGGAAATTCCAAAGTCCCAATTTCAATAAAAAGGGCAATTCACTCATCCTTAGAAATCAGCAGCATTTTACCAAGTAAATCCATTCGGAAAATTGCAAAACTTTAAGACGACGTGGAAGACGACGTGGAAGATGACGTGGACGAGACTCTGAGGAACATCTTTCATGAAGGACTCTGAGGAATATCTTTCATGAAGGACTCGAGGTACAATTTAACTTGTGCGGGCCCCAATAATTTTCTGAAGATCGGATCAAAATAGAGCACAATTCTAGATTGCAACTGGGTTAGAAAATTGCATTTTGGACATCTAAATGAACTCTAGAAAATCGTGGAAAATTTCCATGTTATAGTTTAAGATGTGGTCTAAACTTTTGTGAAGGACACTGTCAAAAATTCAATAGATAATGAAAACTGAACAAAGGTTCGAAAATGGCTTATGAAAACAATTTCAGACCCGAACAGTTTTTGAAATATATCTTGCATATACAAAGTCTGAAAGATTTGAAATTTAAGTATGTTGTAGAACAAGCCAAAACACACAACTGATGAAGAAAGCCCCATCAAGGTTGTACCATAGAAATTGGGATAAAATTGGCAAAATCCACAGTAAACCGAATTTCAACATGATCGCATTCTCGGATTCCATCCACAATTTGTGATATTCAAACTCAAATGCACTTAAATCTCAATGACCAGTATTTCAATAACATGTTAATATACTCAGGGTACTAAATTATTAACACTACTTGCAACACGAATATTCCAAAACCGTCAATGAACATAATCAAGCAAGAATTGATCAAGCACCAATTTAATCAAGGGCGATTAAAACTTGAGGAAATCAACCTCGATGTATGGAATTAACCTACGTAGCATAAACAGGGCGAGTGTCCGTTCTGGCGAGGTCTCGGAAGCCCTGTGTTCAGTTGTTTGTTAGTCGATGGGGCGGCTTGAGGGCGGTGGGGTGGCGCGAGTGTAGGCTGAATGAGGGGCGCATTACTGGCAAAGGTGGCGGCAAGGAAGCCACGGTTGTTGCGCGGAAACAGAGAAGATACGAGGGAGGATGAGGGTCATGCGGCGTCGAGCAGCAAGGAGGGGTGATGCGCGGATGAAGAAGAGGATGGACGGAAGGGAACGGTGGGGTAGTGGAGTGGCAGAAGAGATGGAAATGAATGGAGTTTTGCTGAATTTATATTTTTGTTTCCCCCTTCACCACCGCCTACATGGACAGTTGATTAAATGCCACATTACCACAAATTGTGGCAACACAAAAAGACGCCAGCCGGGGGAAACTAAGGAAGAAAAACGGTGGTTCGGCTTATTTTAATCTTCAATTTCTCCCCCTCCACCGCCTGCGTTGTAAGTCCGGTCTTCTTGTGGTCCGTTTGTTGATCATGTCAGCACCGCATGGTGCTGGCAAAGGAGGGGGAACGCCAGCTGTTGAAGCTGTGGCGTTGCTGGGGTTGATTCAACAGAGGTGTAGCTCGGTGTTGATTGCCTCGGAGACCGATATGAGTGCGACGAAGAGAGGGGAACGGCCGCTTGAGTTGGTCTTCGTGCGGTCTTCGCGGCTGACCCGGTGGCTTCAGAAGGTGATGCCAACTGGGGGACTGCGTCCATGCCTTGGTGATGTGGAAGTGTCGTCGAGTGAGGCTGAGGTGACGCGGTGGTGGTGTCGAATGGCCAGCTGGTGTCACGGTTGGTGACAGGGACGAACTGAAGTGGCAAGTCCTTATGGTGGCGAGGCATGACAAGACACGGTGGCGTGATCCGATAGCAAGCTTGATGACGCGGCAATAGCTACTAGTCACTTGAGGCTCACAATTCTGTCCAGCGAACATCTAAATATCACATAGGGAATTGTCCTTGCCCCACCCAGATTCAATTCAGGTCTCTGACCCGAAGACAATGGATCCATATCTCCATTCGGGTACTGTCCAGGTGGGCCGAACTTGGCCCATTGCTAACTGGACCCAGTGGTCCACTGATTCGGTTCAGTGGCCCATGGGCCCTGAATCGGGACGCATGGTATGTATGGCCATTGAACTGGAGGAAACTGGGGCGCTGGAGCGACTGGAGCAATTGGAGCAGGGACGGAGGATTGTCCCGAAATTTGGTCGGGTGATTCCTCCATTGTAGGTAGGGTCGGACCTTGGATTTCACTGCTGTGTGGATTCTGCATATTCAGAGAGTCGAATACGTACCTGTTGCGCTGGTTTTGTTTTGCATGTGCAACAACAATAACTCAGAAACAATTGAAGGTAATTCAGAAGGATTTTTGCGGAAGCGGGGTAAGACACTGCTGTGATACTGTGATACATTGACAGGGGGTTAGAGACACTGCTCTGATACCATGATGAGAAATGTGGAACGGTGGAGGAAAAGAGCTTTCCATATATTTCATCCTACTCTATGTACAAGAATGCACCCATATTTATAATACAAGAGATGAATCGGAAAGAATATACAATATCCTATATCTACGATTTAATGTATCCATTAAAAAATCAAATCCCAATCGAGATTCAATATGAATCAATCAAAAGAATCGGAACGGATCAAATCAAATCTAGTCTCCAACAGTTGCTATTGTTCTCTGTGCATGATTTTCCTCACCAGCTTCTTGCTTTTCAATCCCAAGTAGATGAAGATTGGTATATCAGGGACCGGGATGCACTTGACAACCCAACCGATAGGCCAAGACGCAGCGGCGATCCCGACACATGCCCCCCATTGTCCCCAGCTCAACCGCTCCGTGTTGGCGAACCGCTTTAGGAACTCAACCATCACCACCTGGAGGACCACTGTCACGAAGATGATCCCGAGGAACAGCTTGTTCTTGTGAATGCCCTCAAATACGTTCCTCTTCTCGAGTTTCCTCGCGTTGAACTCATTGAAGACTTGGCACAAGACGAACGCGTTGAATATCAGGGTCTGCTTCACCGCCTTGTCCACGCCGAAGATCAATTCGCCCTTGAACTGTAGAGTGAGGAGGATGGCCATTTGGTATGTTGCTTGGGCCACAATGTTCCTCCACATGACGTTGGTAATGAGCGGCTTGGTCCGTCCCACGAGAGGCTTCTCCATAAGCTCCTTGGCGGGCCGCTCCGTGGCCAGGGCAAGGGCGCCGAGTGTGTCCATGATCAAGTTCACCCACAATAGCTGGACGGGAGTCAGTGAGACATCGCAGGGAGAGATGGCGGCCGCAAAGTTGATGGTGAGGGCAGTGATGTTCGCCGTAAGCTGGAATTGGATGAACTTCTGGATGTTATTGTAGAAGCATCGACCCCACTGCAGCACCGTTGCCACGGAGGCGAAGTTGTCGTCGAGGATTATGATGTCCGAGCTCTCCTTGGCGACCTCAGTGCCTTGGATGCCCATTGAAAGCCCGATGTCTGCTTCCTTGAGGGCTGGTGCATCATTCGTGCCGTCCCCAGTGACGGCGACCACATGGCCTTTCTGCTTCAGGCATTGAACCATGAGGAGCTTATCGAAAGGCGAGGATCTTGCCATTACTCGGATTTTCTCAACTCTCCGAAGCCTCTCCTCAGGTGTGTAGCTTTGGAACTCCGCACCTTCCACGATGGCTCCACTGAAGGCATCGTCCCCGGGCCTGAGAATCCCACACTCCGCAGCTATAGCCTTTGCGGTGAAGATGTTGTCTCCTGTTATCATCTTGATGTTCACTCCCGCCTCCTGACAAGCTTGGACCGCACTCTTCACACCGGGACAGCATGGGTCCTTAATACCGACAAGTCCTAGTAATGTCAGGCCGTCCTCTTGGATTTTCTTCCCATCTTCTCTTTCATTGATCGCTTCCTTGGAAACCTGTTTATGAGCGAAAGCGATGCACCTGAGGCTGCTCGCTGCCATCCCTTGAATAATCTGCTCGAATCTCATCCTTTCATCTTTGTCCAAATCTTTCACAATCCCCGACCCGTCGTAGAAGCTCGAGCAATTTGCCAAGACCATCTCTGCTGCTCCTTTCCAGTGCACATGGAATGTATCGTCCAAGCTTTTCCTTATTAGAACACCGCTTCTCTTCTTCTGCGAGTTGAAGGCCTCGACTTGGATGACTTCACAGCTCTTCTTTGTCTCCTCCGTGTCCATGCTCAATTGTAAAACCGCCCAGGAAAGAATCGCTTTCTCGGTGGGACTACCTGAGAACTCGTACTCTGATCCCAAAGACGGCCTATAGACACAGCCCGTGGTGTTCAAAGCAACCCCATCCTGAATCAAATCCAAGGCAAACCTGGAGACAGAGGAGTAGGTGTTTTCTGCCACAGAGTCTTGGCCGACCCAGAATTTCGTCACCTTCATCTGGTTCATTGTGAGAGTGCCGGTCTTGTCAGTGCAAATAGTGGTGGCTGACCCCATCGTTTCGCAGGCCGAAAGCTTCCTCACCATCGCCTGATCCGCCATCATCCTCTTCATCGAATAAGCAAGAGTGAGGGTTACTGCAAGCGGCAAGCCTTCAGGAATTACGCCGGTCACTGCAGCTGCGATGATGCTCACCACGGAATTTATGATATCGTTACATGTGGTTTGGCCTGCAATGAATTCCCGGTTCCCATTCTCGTCCCGTGTGTTTCCCGTGAAATAGCGAATCAGCAGAACCACGAGAACCAGGAAAGCGACTGCCAAGCCTACTTTGCCAATCGACAAGGTGAGCTTGTTGAGCTGAGCCTGTAAAGGGGTCTGCTCGCTGTTATCGCGGCTGATCGAGCTCATCATCTCACCCCACGTTGTGCTCATGCCGACGGATGTAACCAGCATCTGAGCATTCCCATCAGCAACCTTTGTTCCTGAGAACAGGAATGGATTTTCCTTGCAGTTCACTTCTACGTGATCACTCTCCCCAGTCATGCTCGATTCATCAACCTAAATTGACAACACAAACGTCCCACATGGTTTAGGGACGCTAGGATGACACGATACGAAGCGTTCTGGTCTTCACTTGAGGCAAAGAAAATGAAACGTGAACAAATAGGAAATAAGAACAAATGGATTACGTTTTAAAAGTAAAACTTTTTAACAAAGTTTTTCTACTATAACTAGAACTACGAATAAAAACCATTCCTCATCCTTTTTGTTACAGAATCAAGATTTTGAAAATGACAGGCTGCCCAGTCAAGCAGAATATGATACACTTCTACAATTTTTTGGACTAATTACTCATGCTCGAAAATGGTAATAATAATACTACGTATGTTTCTGAACTCGAGTTAAATATGCAAATCTAATTCGTCAAACCAGTACAAATTGTCAGCCATACCTGCAAGGAATGCCCGTCCAGGAACAGCCCATCTGCCGGAACTTGATCGCCGGTCTTCAAACAAACAATGTCTCCAATGACGATCTCAAATATGGAAATTTGCTGCCGCCGACTGTTCCTTATCACATCAATGAGAATATTACCGCTTATCCGAGATAATTTTTCAAACTGCTGGTTTTGGCGGTAATTGCTCGCAGCAGACACGGCAATCACAAGGAACACCGCCACGAATATGCTGCCACCATCATACCAACCTTCCTTGACCCCATTCTTCTTGATACCAAACCCAAGCGAAAGCCCGGCACAAACAAGAAGAATCATGATTGTGAGGTCCTTGAAAGCCTCGACCACGAAGTGGAAGAAGCCCTTGGCAGGCGGCTTCTTGTATGAGTTGATGCCAAACGCATTTTGCCGGCGAGAGACGTCATCTGGATCACCGCTTATTCCGGTTGAGACATCAGTTTCGAGTGCTGAGATGACTTTCTGGACCCCACCGAATTCCTGGAGGTGGCTGAGGTCCTTGTCCTTGACCAGCTTGGTGAGCTGTGACTGATCAATGTCGAAGGAGCTGGGATGATCAGAGCTGGTGCTCAGGACCAGATCGTGGATCGAAATCGAAGCATAGGAAGGAGATTTTCGTGGGGACAACTTCTTGGCTTTCTTTGGGGAGTTAGTAATGGCTCGGGAGCAATATATGGCCGCAAAGGCCAAGTGCCATTGCTTGGCAAACTTATGCATGGCGGGCAAGTTGAGAGAGACCTCATAGCAGACAAAGTTGCAACGGAGAATGCTCGTCATCGCTCGAAAGAGACACACAGGCTTTAAGGATGCTCAAATGAGGTAGGGCCGCACAATGCAAATTGCAAGACAAGAGAAAAACTCAATGTTTGCTGTTTAGTTTAGCAACGAAAAGTGCAATTTTGTGTAATGTGGAATAATGTTTTAGACAACACTAGCATTGTATTTATATATCATGAACTAGAGGGGAACCGTTTGGGTTGGGCATTAAGAAAGTTCCTTTGGCAACGCACCCTGTTTGCTTCGGATTTTAATCTTTCCCTTTTGTTGTTTTAACGATCATGGCGGTACCCAAATTGAGTTCTCCGTTCTCATCTCTTGTTACTTTCCAGGAAACGAAAGTGTAAAACCAGCGCTTGCTTGCATTCATCCGGCGGGCTCGGGAACTGGAGAGGACGAAAAGTCTGTAAAGGACGTGCAGAAATGAGGGACAAAAGCTGATGCCGGCCTGTTTCTTTGGACTTATGCAGGTGGTTACCAACCTCATCAAGGAATCCAATACTGGACATCTTTATATCGTTCGTTTGAGTAATGGAATCCTATGTTCCTGCTTTATTCCCACCATCTCGGATAAAAGGTATTCTCAGATTATCTCTCCATCGCTCCTTTAGTTGGTCGATTGGTTGAAGACCAACGTGTCCTGGTCTTGGACCGGGTTTGGGCCGACACGTCTGCCTACATTCTCGTGGGAACACTCTCTTCTCTTTCCACGTATGTTTCTTCTTTTTTGTTTGAATTCCACAATTAGGAATAATAGCTTATTACCAATCACAAATTCTGAAAAGAGTGAGCTTCACAATAATTTATAATTATTTATTAGTTAATTTTTTTATGATTTAAAACACACTATTATTCTTATATAAATTAAATACCATCACCCAATCATTTCTCTTTCTTGATTTCCTTCCCTTTCATATAGAAACAAATGCATTAGAAAATTGATTGGGTGATACTCTTTAATTTACTATAATCACAAGAAATTAAATAATAAATAATTATAAATTGTTATGTTGTCTACTTTAAGAATTTATGGCTCACGATAAGCTCTTATTCTCGTAGAAATTCAAAGATTATTATGCTAGTAAAGCTCTATATATTATTTATTAATGAATGAGAATGTGGGACTTGAGAGGGACGCATGAAAGTTGCTCTTTCATAATGCTTATTAGGTCGAAAGCTTTTGTCGTCAGGACCAACATGCTCCAACCATGGGAAGAGCCGAAGAATATTTAGCTAAGGAATTTCCACCTTTTCCCTCTACCATTAGCGTACAGATCAAATTCCACGTCAATACTGAGCTCTATTTTGATCATCAATGGATAACTGAATTTTGAATTATGTAGTTATTAAGTTCACAACTGTCGCGCCTCATATTCATTAGGAGTGGGAAATTGACAAGGCCAATTTTCTTAGTGAAGAAGTACCCTCAAATGCAACTAACAACCTTGAAATTTCTATAATCTATCAAAAAAATAATTAGGGTACCAACTCAACTAACTTGTGACTCCCGTTCTCTTTTCTTCTTCCTTCTTCTTCTTTTCTTGCCTTCGATGTGGGGCTCTCTTCTTCAGAAGATTTCAGCACTTGACCATTTCTGTTTTTGACCAGTCAAAGCTTTTCAGATAAAAGAGAATAGGGAAAATTCCAAAATGGGACCCGAAGTACCCTATTTTTCTCAAATAAGGGTCCGAAGTGAACATTGTTTCAAATAGGGACCCGAAATGCCATTACTTTCTCAAATAAGAGCCTGGAGTGGATGTTGTTTCAAATGAGGATCTAAAGTGGTTATGTTTGTTTCAAATAAGGACCTGACTTTTCAGTCATCAAGGGTATTTTTGTCTTTTGTGATTTTTCGCCTTTTTTCTTTCCTCTTTATTTTTTATTTTTGGGAAAATTTCAAAAAATGACCCAAAGTGCCCTTATTTTCTTAAATAAGAGCCCAAAGTGGACTTTGTTTCAAATAATAATCTAAAGTGGCTTTGATTGTTTCAAAATATGGATCCCACCTCGCCGGTTGCCGACTAGCTAATTTTTTGACCGGTCAATGGTATTTTCATCATTTGGCATTTTCCCCTTATTTCCTTTTTTTTTTTTTTTTCTGGTTCTTCTTCTTCTTCATTGTCGATGGCTGCCAGCCATCGACGATGCCCACAAAGGGCTGGGTGAGGGTCGCCTTCACCAGTGAGGGCCATCCACGCTAGCCACAAGTGAGGGATGGCGTCGCTTGGGTGTGGCAACCCTCACCTAGGGGCCATCGACAAGGTTGGCCCTAGCTAACTACTAGTAAGGACCGACATGGGCGATCTCGCCTAGCCCTTTGTGGGCATCACCGGTGGTCAGCTAGCCACTAGCGAAGAGGAAGAAGAAGAACCAACAAAAAAAAAAAGAGGAAAGAAAAAAAAAGGCGGAAAATGGAAAGACAAAAATATCCTTGATCGCCAAAAAGTCAGGTCCTTATTTGAAACAAACATAACCACTTTAGGTCCTCATTTGAAATAACATCCACTTCAGTCCTTATTTGAGAAAGTGATGGTAAGACTTCTTGGTCCTATTTGAAATAATGTCGACTTTCGGACCCTTATTTGAGAAAAAGATGGCACTTCGGGTCCTATTTTGGAATTTTCCCAAGAGAATATGATACGTCTAGACTGTCACGTCAGCTTCCGACGGATAAGCAGCTGACTTGGAATCCTCTCCTCCTCTTCTTTCATCTCCAATCGCCTCCCGCAAATTTACTCCCTGTTAAGAACACCTTCCATGACCGAAAAAAACAAAAAAGGAACACCTTCCCTGTGTCCATCTCCGTTCTCATTATTCTCCCTTCTCTTCCTCTTTCTTCGGGCGCGAGATCTCCGCCAAGTTCCTAGAAATTCATGCAACCTTGCGAATCGATCGTCTTCGCAAGCCTCTCCCTGCACAGAAGACCGCTCGATTGCTCGCCATCACCCTCGGCTTTTCCCATGAATTCTCCTTTCTAACGTCTCAAGACCGCTCTCCCGCTCGAGAGCGGCAATTATGAAAACCCGAGCGAGGCTTTGTTCGTCGAGTTACATGGGTCTTAGCCTTTCCCAGATCACATCTGCAAAGGACACCCACGAAAAATAACAAATTATTTTTTTCATCAAAGCAGGCCCAAAGTTTACTGTTAATGTGAAGATTGAAGAATATGAACAGTAACCATGAACAGTGTTAAAATCCAGCTGATATGGATTTTTTGCTGAATTGGAAATGACAACGAGGGACGGATATGAGACATAAGTGAAAGTTTGTGGCTTTTATTTTTGGGGCAGAGGGGGTGGGGGGAAGAATTCAGGATATAATTGCAATAAAATCTATAATTCAAGTTTTTTTTAAGGTATCAGGCATGCTAACATGACAAATGGTGCCATGCTACCACAAATTCCCATTTGGCAATTGAAGCTTTGCGAAATCAGAGAGACATTAATTATCATAGGTCCATAACTTAAAAAATATTGAAAAGCGAATTATTTTAGAGGGAAAATAAAAGACCGTGGAACATTGAATTGCCTTTTAAATCTTAAATTTAGAAATTCTTTCACAAATTATTTTCCATGGCATCGAAAATGTTCTTACGACATCCAAATTATAAAAGAAATGTCCCGAGATCATCTGAAAAATTGGGATATTTTCTAAATCCCAAAAAGTGCATCCCGTAAGTATATCCAAGTTTTGATTACTAATTCCGTCTTCCTTTTTTCTGTTGTTATTCTGTTACTTTTTCTTGTGGCCAACTATGTGTCTTCTTTCTTTTAAAACTTGGCCACCTTGAACATCTCACCACATGGAACTTTTAACTTTCCTTTAAAACTCAAGGGATGTTTTCCCCGGAGATTGGATACACAAGTTAGCCGGTTTCCTGAGAAATATTGAAGGTGGAGACGGCTCGGTCATATTTGGGACAGTGACGGACCTGTTACCTTCCTATTTTCTGCCAAGAAACTAAAATGTTAGAGAGAGATATTAATTATTATGGTAAAATATGGGTTTTGACCAGGTCAAAATGGAGAGGGAAAAAAAACGTTGAAAAGTCAAAAGAAAAAGAAAAACGTGGACTTCGGCTCAATTACAAGGAAAAGCAACGCAGAGAAAGAAGACCGAGAGCTCGCAAAAGGAAAGAGAGGAAACGGCTGAAAAAGAAAAGAAAAGAAAGAAGAGGGTTTCGTCCCTCCTCACCACGGAAACCTTGACAAGCCAATTTAACTCCTATTCGCACGCCTCGTAAGTGATCCCACCATTTTTTCGTTAATCAAAATAATATTCAAAGTTAGGGCACAAATTTGAAATTAGGTCAATTTTGAAATGCAAGATTCAATTGAGGAGTTGTTGGATTACATATATATACATAAATGATAGTTTTGATGAACAGTGCACATCTAGTACTTTTTTTTTTATATATATATTAATGTGAGTAATCCATACAACCAGCTGCTATAGCATCCGCACATAACAAGTTCAAGAAAGGAGGGGGCGGATGAAGAGTCCAAGTACGAGTCATAGGAGTTCTGTTATGGGCCTTACAAGCCCAGTCAGCTACCATGTTAGCCTCCCTGGGACAAAACCCTAGCGAAAGATTGGAGAAAAGGGTTAATAGAAAAGCTGCCTCTGAGAAGAGAGCGCGATCCGTCCATGGCGGCTGTGTTCGACGATTCAATATTTCCACGAGGGTGAGATTATCAGATTCCACGAGGAGCGTTGCCTTTTGGAGCCCCTGA
This sequence comes from Eucalyptus lansdowneana, assembly GCA_017140395.1. Classification (NCBI taxonomy): domain Eukaryota; kingdom Viridiplantae; phylum Streptophyta; class Magnoliopsida; order Myrtales; family Myrtaceae; genus Eucalyptus; species Eucalyptus lansdowneana. The sequence goes on along the minus strand of CM029484.1, from coordinate 30,049,961 downwards.
TCAAGAAGATGCCGAAGCGTCAAGGAAAGGGCTTGGATCTCGACCTGCAGAGCGGAGGACGCAGCGACGCCTGCGGAGAAAACATCTGTAAGTCTACCCTGGTGATCCCTGCAAATACCAGCTATGCTGCCTTGATTACTATCCTGTTGATGAGATCCGTCAATATTAACCTTCAGAATGCCGGGATCTGGGGGACGCCAGAGATGTCCCTTATTTTTGACCAAGAGATTCTGATGTGTGCAGGAGGGTGAAGACAATCGATCGACCTGGGTATGAGTCAAAGCTGCTTCTGCGACCTGGATCGGATCGGGAAAATTTCCTTGGAAGAGGAAGCCATTCCGAGCTCGCCAGATCTGCCACAGGAAATTAGAGATAAGCGCCATTCGAGGTAAGTGGTTGCCATTCCCTACCGTGGACACGATCCATGAGTCCAACCTCTGGATATTGTTGGGGTTGATAGATATGCCGATCTGGGAGTGGGACCACACCCGATTAGTCCACGAACAGAGTAAGAACAGATGTTCTAAGGTTTCTAGAATATGTTTTTTACATATTGAGCAACAAGGGCTTTCTATAATATGCCTTCAATGCAGGTTGTCTCTCGTCGCTAAGGAGTTGCTGCATATGGACCAGAGAAAGATGCGGATCTTAGGAGCTGCAGGCATCTTCCATATATTGCGCCAAAGCCAGGTAGGAATTTGGTACGATGTAGAAGCACCAGTTGTTGAAATACTTGATTTGGTCTGTGTGATTACATGGTATGCTGATTTGACCGTGAATGTGCCTTGATTAGTAGCTATCCATATGAGTGCATCTTTGGTGAAGTTAGGTCTGATCTGAATGTCTGTGATTTCTTGAATGATTGGCAAGTCGAAAAAGTTGTGCAGTAAATCTATTTTCCATGAACCAGTAGACTGATCAATAAGATCAGCTACTAGAAGGGGTTCTTCTTGGGCCTTTAGTCCACCTAGAATACCCATAGGTAGCCATCTATCTTCTCTAATGTTGATGCATTTCCCATCCCCTATTGACCAACGAATGTTGGGTAAAATGGCTGCTCTCCCACTCAAGAGACTCTGCCAGCCCCATGATGGGCGAGAGCCCTTGACAGCTTTAACAAAAGTGGAGGAATGAAAATATAAACCTCTTAAAAACTTTCCCCATAATGATAAAGGTTGTTGAATAAGACGCCATGCTTGCTTGTCGAGCATGGCTTGATTGAAACTGATTAAATCTCTGAAGCCTAAACCCCCTACTTCCTTTCGATTCTGTAGTCTTTTCCCAACACTGCCAATGAATTCCAGACTTGCTTGTATCATTGTTCCACCAGAATTTAGCCATACGCTGTTCTATAACTTTGCATAAGGACATAGGAATCTTAAAAACAAACATGGCATATTATGGAATAGATTGAATCACAGTCTTAAGCAAAACTTCCTTCCCTCCCTTAGATATAAGTTTCTCCTTCCACCCCTCTAATTTCGATTGAATTCTAGTCAGAAGCCAAGAAAACATATCCCTTTTAGAGCTGCCCCAATCAGTAGGTATCCCTAAATACTTACCACATCACTGTAAAATAGGTACTCGTAATTCACTAGCCAAATTTTCTTAGAGAGACTTAGGACAAGATGGACTGAAGAAAATTCCAGATTTGTTTCGATTGATAGTTTGTCCAGTGGCCAGACAATACTGATTTAATATATTAGATAGATTCTGGCACTCCATCAAGGTACCATCAAGAAAGAAGACAGCATCATCAGCGAAGAATAAATGTAATAAAGTAGGACACCATTGATTCAACTTAATGCCTTTGAGTAAGCCCATATCCATAGCATTCCGAATTAGGAGGGATAAGAGATTAGCAATGAGAATAAATAAGTAAGGGGATAAAGGATCACCCTGCCTAAGCCCTTTGGTAGGATGAAAACTCTGTAAATAATCACCATTTATTTTGATGCACAAAGTTGTAGTTGAGATGCACTGCATAATTAGCTGAACCTAGCGAGAATGAAAGCCTAGTCGAAGTAAATAATCTTGAAGAAAATCCCATTCAACACGGTCATATGCCTTCTGCATATCTACTTTAAGAACAGCTTGAAAATGACGCTTCCTTTTTTTGGTCTTAAGCTAATGAATGACTTCCTGTACTATAAGAACATTATCTTGAATCTATCTTCCAGAAACGAATGCACTTTGTTCCTCAGAAATTAAGGTAGGCAGCAAGGGTTTTAACCTATTAGCAAGTACTTTAGAAAAAATCTTATATGCATAGTTGCACAAGCTAATAGGGCGATATTGATCCAAGCATTCTAGGTTTGGGGTTTTGGGGATCAAAGTAATAGCAGTTCTATTTAAAGCTACCGGTAGTGATCCAGAATTGAAAAATTGCTGAATTGCCCGATAAACATCCTCTTTAAGTACTTCCCAATGAGATTGATAAAACATACCAGTCAAACCATCGGGACCTGGGGCTTTTGAAGCACCTAATTGAAATGTGGCCTCTTTTACTTCTTCAATTGTTACCTGTGCTAGAAGCATGGCATTCATTTCTGCATTAACCACCTGTGGACACTGTTGTAAAACCTGTTCATAACAGCGAGGGCCGGAGGTTGTATAGAGGAGTGAAAAGTAATCAGTAGTCATTTGTTGGAGCTGTTCAAGATCCCGAACCCATTGCTGATGATCATCTTGCAATACTGAAATATGATTACGTTGTCGTCTTTGAAGAGTAGTGGCATGAAAGAATCTAGTATTGCGATCTCCCCACTTTAACCAATTTATCCGAGAACGCATCGCCCAAAATTGCTCTTCCCTCTGCCATGCTTTTTGAAGTTCTGTTTTTAAAAGTCGTTGCCGTGATTGATTTAAGGAAGTAGGATACTGATTGGTCAGAATTTCTAACTGGTGCTCCAATTGTGTTGCCTGTTGCCGGTTATGGGAGAATTTCTTGCGACTCCAAATGGATAAAGCAATAGCAACCGCACGAAGCTTTGCTGAGAGAGGAGAGTCCTGCCTCGAAACAGATTGCCAAGAGGTTCGAATGACTGAGCGACAGTCAGGATCCTAATTCCAGAAAACTTCAAAGGTAAAATGTCTCTTTCTTCAAACCGTGCAGGGTTTTGTATCTAATACGAGTGGACTGTGGTCTAATCCTACTGCAGGGAGAGCAAGCACTTGAGCATTCGGGAAAATAATGCGCCATTCAGCAGTGCATACAGCCCGATCAAGACGTTCCTTCACTAAGGCATCCCCATCTCGATTGTTGGACCATGTGAAAGCGTAGCCATGAGAAGAAAGATCCAACAAGCAACAATCATTAAGAACATCTCGAAATGAAGACAGGCGGTAAGAGTCAGCAGGTCGAGATCCCATTTTCTCCCAACGGTTTAGAATTTCATTAAAATCCCCGAGGCAAATCCAAGGTAAAACATTGTAACTGCTAAACTGTCGCAAAGTCTGCCAAAGATATTGACGATCATGAAAAACTGCAGGTGTCTGAAGACAAGTAATCCGCATGGATCTTCCCTCCGAAATATCCTGGCAGATGAAGTCAAAAAAATGATGAGAGGAGGTAATGTCAGTCAACCTAAGGCCATCATTCCAAAAAAGGGCTAAGCCACCTGCAGAGCCAATAGGGCTGAACACTTGAAGATGCAAAATACGCAAGGTACGTTTCAAACGAAATAAAACATCATCACCATTCTTCGTTTCCATCCAAAATAACAAGTCAGGCTTTTCTTTAGCCATTAGGGCTTTTAAAGCTTGGACTGTTAGGGGATTGCCCAAACCCTGACAGTTCCAACTGAGGATTTTCATCTTTGAACAGGTGGCTGTTTAAGGCCAGCCACCGTTGCCCACAAGCTATCTTCAGCCGCCTCAACAATTGGCATATCCAACAAGAGCGAATCATCAAAAGCTCCCAGTTGCCCTCCAGGTATGTCATATGGTGTATAGCGTCTAGGTTTCTTAGCAGGGCCTATTTTGATGCTCTGACGAACACTTTTGCCTTTCTTTGCTTGAGGAACCGAGGTCTGCATTTGCACTCCTTTAAGCTTGTCCTCCGCAAGAATTAAAGCAGTAGTGATATTGTGACGTGTCGAAGTAGCTGAGCCCAATATTTCAATACAACCCTTTGATATGGTGGACTTAACCTGTTGCGGAGAAGTAGTTACTTTGGGGGTAGGTGGTGGTAGAAGGGGGATGGGTTGAGCGTTGGTAGGAGGCGTTTCAAGTATTGTTTCCTCCCACTCCTCGTCCATAGATGATTGTTCATAATAAAATTTCCAGTATGGGCTATATTGCTGAACTTCGGCTTTTAACCAGGGACCATAAGGTGTTTTCTCAGAGTCTGTGATCATAGTCTCCTCAAAAGGTATTGACGGACAGGAGTCAATGTAATGGCCCAATCGACCACAGGAGTAACAGTAGTGAGGTAACCGTTCATACCTGAAATCTAGCCAGAAAGTTTGATTATTGAATTTAATGAGTCTACCAACCTTCAAAGGTTCAGATAAAGCCAGCTCGACTCTTGCTCGGCCTGCTCTCAGAGTGGAACCAGGTACAAAATCAGATTTTACTTGCAGAACAGGACCTACCGTACTTACTGCCTTACGAATCATGTCATATGTATAGCATTCTAAGGGCAGACCGATGACCTGGACCCAGAACGCACAGGTGGAAAAATCATAACAGTGCAGAGGGGTGTTGGCTGCCCAAGGTTTGAAATTAATAAGATGTCCCGAGAATTGCCAAGGTCCAGTTTCTAGGATTCTCTGTTTCTCAGCTTGAGACCGGAATTTTGCTAAATAAATGCCCGCTTCTCGCTGCAGGATATCAACTTGCTCCGACCTCCATGCCCTCTTCAATACCGATTGGAAATCTTGGAAATTAAAGGAAGGATTGGAAGGAACTTTACCGATTAATGTTAACTTGCACTCCTCAACTGCTTCAGGTGCGGGTTGAACATGCCGTTCTTCAATTTCCTTTTCTGAGCATAATCGGCCCAATTTTTGACAGAGTGCAGCAACATGATATGCATCGGGATCGTCTTCGCCAGCCATTACCAGAGAGGGTATGTCGCCTTAGAAGATGAAGGGCATACATGGAGAAAATGTGGACATGCAGATGAAAAAAGAGACCCAAAGGGTGGAAGACCGAAATTCAGCAAGCCATTACCAGAGAGGGTATGTCGCCTTAGAAGATAAAGGGCGTACACGGAGAAAATGTGGACATGCAGATGAAAAAAGAGACCCAGAGGGTGGAAGACCGAAATTCAGCAAAGGGTACACTAATTGGAGGCTAAGGTAAGGTGTGGAATGTGGGTAATCTGCTTAGAGAGTGGAAAAGAAAAAGAGAGAGGAGGATGATGATGAATTGCAGCTCGCATAATTACAGCAAGATGTTAAAAACCTGAGGAAGAAACAGGGTTAACGGAGAAGAAGAACTCTACCCAGCTGATAGAGAGGAAACTCGACAAGATGAGATTTCTTTTCACCTGATGTGCACATCTAGTACTTTCAAGCTGAATTTTGGCAGTTTTCAGCACAATTTTGAGTTAGCCGAGTTGTGGGTCTTCTAGTGTTTCAAAAGGGCTCATGTTTGACTAAATTCGTTTGAAAACGAAGTTCGGTAGAAAGAGTTATGACACGACCAAGCTTCGTGCTCAAGCTTGGCATTGCGAATGGTTTTAAATGATGACTTCAGACGAGCAACTTTTGGACACATTTGAGTTGTTTTGTTAGTGTATATGAGTCACTTTGTTAGCATTTAAACTTAGTATAGCCATTTCATTGTTGAGGTAATGTTTTGTTGAGTTTTGACGTTGATTCTCATTTAATTGTTAGGATTACGAGATCATTAGCTCATTTAGCCCAGCATTGTTGGTTTAAGTGAATAAGTTATGAAATAACATTTTCACTACTTAAAAATCTGCATCAGGCATTTACTACTCTTCGATTATTTGATAATGGTTTGAGAAATGTGTTATGGAAGGTGTTGTGAAAGTTTATGAATATGTATAATGTTATGAACTGATTTATGGAATGAGTTTTAAAATGATTTGGGAAACGTTTAATGAAAGACTTTTCCAAATGTTACTAGTTTCTCAAATTAATTCTGAAATAGTATGAGAAATGTCTTGTGAAGTATATTTTGTTTGATGAATGGAGTTAGGAAAGATGATATATTATGGGTTTGCGAAATCGTTTTGTGAAAGAATTACGTTGACTTTAAGTATGGTTTATGAAAGATGATTTGATTCAATATGTGAAATCGATTTATGTTATGAATAATAGATTGGTTTTTGCGAAAAGAATTGATTTGTGAAAGGCTATGTTTTGACTTATGAAACTAATTGTGATATGGATTGGTAAAGGACTAAATGTAACGCGACAATGTAAGCTTGTTAGAGCCACCTCTAAGGCATTATACTATTGATATACATTGATTAAGGACTTAGTGCTATACAATAACACAATTTTGTGGGTGACATCTCTAGGGCCTTGTATCATTGAAATGTACTAGTCAAGGACTAAGTGCTACATGGTGATGCGAGTTTCATAAGAGGCACCTCTAGGGCCTTGTATTGTTCATATGTGGTAGTCAAGAGTTAAGTGCTACATGGTGATGTGAGTCATGTGAGAGCTACTTCTAGGGCCTTCTACTATGCAATGGTTAATTGTTACATGATGACATGAGTCTCATGAGAGCCACCTCTAAGGCCTTAAGATGTTATGTGATACAAGTTTGGTCGATAAAATGAACCATTAACATGTAATTTGAGATTAGTCAATTAAATGAACTATTGACGTGTGATTTGATGAGATTGGGACTAAACCATGAATTATCTATTTTGGTATTATTGATGAAAATGGTATTTCTACTGTTAGTGTAATTATGCTGTAATTTGATCTTGTAAGTTTGCTATATATTGGATTTAGGGTATTGAGTTTTGGTATAGCTCTATAAACATGCATAGTATATGTTCGATTTGTTCATTTCAAGACCCTTGTTTAATGGTTGTTTGAGCGAGAGCCTTATTGATGAAGACTTTTGAGAGTTAGACTTTTGGGAATAGTTTGAGTCTACATCCTTTGGGTGGAAGAATGACCATGTTATTACCCCTATCCCTATAGGATTTGAGGTGTCAAAATTATTTACAAAACTTTGGCCATGAGCATAAAATCTGGAAATTAGGTAATGATTTGTTTTGAAACGAGCAGATCTGAAATATTTTCTCGTTTCTCGTTGGAACATTGAGGCAGTTAAGCCTGCTCGATGCAGGAGGTTTCAATTAGTGTAATTTCCCTCAACGAGTGAGTTTTCTACTTGATTTTCAGTCTTGAATGTGTTGCCCTTTTGATGCCTTGCTGACTCCCATCCGCCCTCCGGACCAGAGGAGGAGATAGAGGGCGGTGGTCCTCACAGGAGCTTGGCGTGGGTCATGGGACACTCACGGGGCTCGGCGAGAGCAGTCAGCGGCTACTGGTAAAGAGTTCCGTGACTCTCGCCGTCCTGCATGATGGGAGTATCTTTGATTACGCTTGTCGTTGCCATTGTCAATAAGTAATACTAAAATGTTTATAACATCAGAATTTTCTCTGATTATGGCGAAAATGAATTGCAATTTTGATCCTATCATCTGAAAAGAGCTCTAATTGAGTAGCTATTACTACATTCAATGCCAATTATACAGTGTTGACCTCAACTATTATCCTGCAGTACTATATGGAATTCAGTTCTAGTCCTAGAAATCTTCAATTGTTTGAGATCTAATCATAGTAGCATCTGCAAGAGACCTAAAGGGAAGATAAAAACAGAGGGCATTACATTGGGGCATCACGTCTTCAGAAACTTGTCTCTACTTGAAGACATTGGGTGCTCTTTGTTGGAGTCAACACGGTCAGGACAGGAATAGACTAGGTGCTCTTTGTTGGACTTGAGCCCAAATCTAATTAGTACAGGAATAGACTGAACATTGTGTTCTCATTCGGGATGTGCTTAGCCCGCTTCTACTTCTTCCACTTCATATAGCTTTTGAAGGGTCTCTCAGGTACTGGCATGCACCTAAGAACCCAACTGAGAGGCCATGAAACGGCTCCCATTGAGATGCACACGCCCCATTGCTTCCATTTCACCCTCTCAGTTCCTGGAAACCTCGCCAAGAGTTCCATCATCGCCACCTGAGTGATGACTATCCCTCCTGAAACAGCCCAAACCCATTTGTCGAATCTGAACGTCCCCTCGAAGACGTGATCTCTTCAAGCTTCCTGCAATTGAATAGGTTGAAAACTTGACAGAGGATGAGAGCGTTAAAGATCAATGCGTTCATGACCTGTTGATCCACGTAAAGAAGTCCCCCCTTGAACTGCAGTATCAAAAGGACTGTCACCTCGTATGATGCTTGAGCTACCAGGTTTCTCCACATAATGTTGGTTACAATCGGATCATCCCCAGCCACAGGATGCTTATGCATGAGGTAATCAGTCGGTAGACCAGTGTCAAGGGCCACAACACCTTATATATGCACGATTAGGCTCACCCATAATAACTGAACTGCTGTTAGCGGTAAGCTGCCTAATGAAAGTGCAGCTACCGTTAGGGGTGAGTAGCGGTCTAGGGTCGACCCTGGACCGACCCTGGACCGGCCCAACCCTGCTGGTCCTGGTCCGGTTCCCAAGGGGACTGGGTCGGTCCTTGGTCCTGAAATTCCAGGACCAACACTGTGCGGGTTGGTCCTCGGTCCTAAGAGTTTTGGGTCGGTCCAACCCTGGACCAATCCTGTATATTATATATAATTTTTTTATATATTCAAACCTAAGTAAAATGTCTGTTATATTATATTATATTGACATGTTCTATCAATAACACTAATAGTAATTTCAATTTAAAATTTTTGTTGAGTATTAATTATGTGTCGTTTGTTTTGTTTTCAGGTGTTTAGAAGTTCGAGTGAATTAATAAGATGTGAAGTTATATATTTATGGTTTATATTAAGTATTTTGAACTTTTTATGGTTTAATTATATTTTACTAATGAATTTCACCTGCACTTTGCTTTTTAATTTGTGTCAACTTGTAGAAGTTTTTGAAGAGTAGAGTAGTACTGCAATTGCTACGGTGATTTGCTAGTCAAGTGGTGTGAAGCTCATTTTTTAGTTGAGTGGACTCTACATGATCAAATGCTAGTCAAGTGGTGTGAAATTCATTTTTTGGTTGAGTGGATTCTACATGATCAAGTGTAGGAAAACACTTTTGCATATGGTGTTATGAATATTAAAGATAGATGATTACAAGAATTTTCCATCTTGTCCCATATCTCAATGAGCGGTTAGCAGGTATGAAATTTCTATTATTGCGTCATCTTAAATTTGCTAAATATGTATTGGTATTTACAGTTTAGTTGCATAATGCCGCATTTTCGATGGATGTGTCATTTGAATTTGTGGGTTTGCTTTTTTAGGGAGTATAAAAATTAAGACGAAAAAAATTATCGACCGGTCCTGGGTTGACCCTGGAATCGGACCGAACCCATTGGGTCGGTCCGGTCCTTGGTCCCAAGCTCAATAGGGTCGGTCCTCGGTCCTAAAAATTGAGGACCGACACTGTATGGGTTGGTCCTAGGGTTAGGGGGTGGCCCGAACCAACCCGGACCATGCTCACCCCTAGCTACCGTGGTAATTGCTAGAGCTGAGGTGAGCGCCGTAAGCCGGAATTGGATGACCTTTGAGACATTGTACTGAATGCATCTTCCCCATCTTGGAGCTTTCACGATGAAAGCAAAGTTATCGTCCAAGATGACAATATTGGAGCACTCCTTGGCTGCTTCATTGCCGGAAATCCCCATGGAAAGCCCAATGTTGGCTTCCTTGAGGGCCAGTGCATCGTTCATGCTGTCCCCTGTGATGGTGATGGCGTGGCCTTTCTGCTTCAGGCACTGAACCATGGGAAGCTTATCAAAAGGGAAGGATCTCGCCATGGCTTGGATTTTTTCAACTCTCTGAAGCCTCTCCTCAGGCGAGTAGCTGCGGAACTCAACTCCTTCCACAATGGCTCCGTTCCAGGCATCCTTCTTGGGTTTGAGAATCCCACAGTCCTTGGCGATGGCCTTAGCATTGAAGATGTTGTCTCCCGTTATCATCTTGATGTTCACTCGCGCAGAGTGACAAATCCGGACGGCTTCCTTCACACCAGGATGGCACGGATCCTTAACACCGACAAGTCCTAGTAATGTCAGGACGTCCTCCCGGATCCTCTTCCTGTCTTATCTTTTTTCATTCGCTACCTCTGAGACTTCTTTATGAATGAAATCAGTGCACCTGCCACTGCTCTCCGCCCTCTCCTAGCTTATATACTCTAATCTGATCCTTTCATCTTCGTCCAAATATGAGACTTGTTTATGAGTGAGAGCGATGCACCTGAGACTGCTCTCTGCCATCTCCTGGATGATCTGCTCGAATCTGATCCTTTCATCTTCGTCCAAATCTCTCTCTATCCCCCGCTGGTCATAGAAGCTCGAGCACATAACCAAGACCATCTCTGCCACCCCTTTCCAGTGCACATGGAATGTGTCGTCCACGCTCTTCCTTATTGGGACACCGCTTCTCTTCTTCTGCGAGTTGAAGGCCTCAACTTGGATGACTTCACAACTCTTTTTTGTCTTCTCCATGTCCATTTTCAACGGTGCAACTGCCCAAGAAAGAATCGCTTTCTCGGTGGGACTACCTGAGATCTCGTACTCCAATGCCGAAGATGGTCCATAGACATTGCCCGTGGTATTCGAAACAAGCCCGTCCCGATTCAAATTCAGAGCATACTAGGAGGCCAAGCACTCTTCTTGCTCATAGTACCGGCCAACCCAGTATTTCACCACGCACATCTGGTTCAGTGTCAGACAGCCGGTCTTGTCGGTGCAAATAGTGGTGGCCAAACCCATCGTCTCGCAGGCCGACAGCTTCCTAACCATCACCTTGTCCGCCATCATCCTCTCCATCGAATAAGCAAGAGTGAGTGTTAACGCGAGCGGCAAGCTTTTGGGAAACACAACCACCATGATCGTCATTATGGCTGCAATGATTCCCGCCACAGAGTTTATGATATCGTCACCTGTTGTTTGGCCTGCCATGAATTCCCGGTTCCCGTTCTCATCCTGCGGATTTCCAATGAAATAGTGAATCAGCAGGTGAATCGGCAGGACCACGAGAACCAGGAAAGCTACCGCCAAGCCTACTTTGCCAATGGACAAGTTGAGTTTGTTGAGCCGAGCCTGTAACGGGATCTGCTCGCTGTTGTCGCCGTTGATCGAGCTCATCATCTTGCCCCATGTCGTGTTCATCTCCACCGAAATGACCAGCATCCGATTATACCCATCAGCCACAGTCGAACCAGGTAACAGGAAAGGGTGGTCTCGATTGACTTCCACGTTTGCTCTCTCCTGCCATGCCAGGCTCATCGACTTGCACCAAATGCCCATCTAGGAATAGTCCATCCGCCGGAACTTCATCTCCAATACTCAGACAGACAACATCCACCGACGATCTCGGATATGTCAATTTCTTGGCGCCTTCCGGATCTAACGACATTAACTAGGATGTAATTTTGTCCGCACAACCAGTCAAGTTGCTCGTACTGCCAGAAGTTATACGCAGTGAATACCGTGATCACTGCAAAGACTGCCGAAACTATGCTTCCACCATCGTACCAACCTTTTCTGAATCCACGCTTCTTTATACCAAAACACAGAAAAAATGCAGCAAATGTTGGAAAAATATGGCTTCGAAATGGGATGAACAATGAAATTGGATCAAGTAAAACAACTCGGACTTTGAGGCATGATATCACTATCTAAGGATTTATTTGCCCCCACAACGTTGCTAATGATCACCAGCAAAAATCCTTCATGATACAATAAAATCTCGGATAAAAATACTAAATAGCAATTCTAGTATTTCTCCAGGATTTCTCTAGAAAACAATCGAAAAATTGGCTGCAGTTTTTCAGAAAGAAGACTAAAAAATGACCACATTTTTTCTTTCCGAAAATTAACAAGTATATGTATGAAACAGTTTTGCAACTCTTCGTGAAAATTGCCAAAGAATGAACAAACACATCCTTTAGAAAATTGTTCAGATAAACAAATGCGACTCTTCGAAAGAAGTTGAAAACCGAACAATTGCAAACCTTTGGGAAAAGTTGCAAAACCGAATAAGTAATTTTTTCAAAGGTTGTCTTGAAAAGACACAAACAAAATTCGAAATTTAATTTTTTTAAATAAAATTTCGAATTTTCATTTTTATATTTCATTTCCGAAAATTCTCAAAATAAAAGGCAACCTTTGAATTGACTAAAAATAATAATAACAAAAATAAAATAAATAGATAACAAAGGGATTAGTGTTAATTAATCCGCAGGCGCGCAAGTCTAAGTGCGCCAAATAATCGCGCACCTGCACGAGGGTATGATGGGGTCTAACCCCACCCAATCATTCAAGTTGCTCGTATTGCCAAAAGTTATACGCGGCGAATACCGTGATCACTGCAAAGACTGCCAAAAATATGCTTCCACCATCGTACCAACCTTTTCTGAATCCACGCTTCATTATACCAAAACCCAGAAAAAAATGCAGTGGATGTTGGAAAAATATGGCTTCGAAATGGGTCGAACAATAAAATCGGATTGAGTAAAACAACTTGGACTTTGAGGCATTATATCACTATCTTTAAAGATTTATTTGCCTTACAACGTTGCTAATGGTCACCAGTAAAAATCCTCCAGGATACAACATAGTCTCAAATGAGAATGCTAAATAGCAATTCTAGTATTTCTCTATGAGTCTCTCTAGAAAACAATCGAAAAATTGGCTGCAGTTTTTCAAAAAAAAGACTCGAAAATGACCACCTTTTTTCTTTCCGAAAATTGAGAAGTATATATATAAAACAGTCTTGCAACTCTTCATGAAAATTACCAAAGAATGAACAAACACGTCCTTTAGAAAATTGTTCAAATAAACAAATGCGACTCTTCAGAAGAAGTCGAAAACCGAACAATTGCAACTCTTTGGGAAAAGTTACAAAACCGAATAAGTAATTTTTTCAAAGGTTGTCTTGAAAAGACACAAACAAAATTCGAAATTTAATTTTTTTAAATAAAATTTCGAATTTTCATTTTTATATTCCATTTCCGAAAATTCTCAAAATAAAAGGCAACCTTTGAATTGACTAAAAAAAATAATAACAAAAATAAAATAAATAAATAACAAAGGGATTAGTGTTAATTAATCCGCGGGCGCGCAAGCCTAAGTGCGCCAAATAATCGCGCACCCGCACGCGGGTATAGTGCGGTCTAACCCCACCAAATCATTCCTTTAACTACAAAAAGAAAATCCCACATTTTTAAATTGGCCAACTTCCTCGCACTTTTTCTATGTGGGACAAAGAAAAAAGTACTCATTTTGTTTTAACAAACAAAACTCCAACAACAGAAACTAAGGGTGCGCATGACAACCATTCTGTTCCAAAAATAGTTTCTGGAACAGAAATAGATTTTTCTATTTCTATTTCTAGACGAGTTTCTGAGCAAAAAAATCTATTTGATAACGATACAAAATTTCTATTTTAAAATAGAAATTCGTTTGATAACAAAAGTATACAATTTCTATTTCTTAAAACAAATTTTTCTTTTTTTGGAGCAAATGAGATGTCCATTCTTACAAATTTCATATGCTTATGAACTCATTAACCCAAATACAAAGTAAGAGTTTTTTTTTTTTTATAGTAAAGTCTCCCTTTTTGAAAAAAAAAATACAAAGTAGGAGTTGTTATATCAAATTTTCTAAATTTTCACACAAAATTCTTTAGCATCCACCTAGATAGGCAATTACGGTCAAACAAAATACTTATCAATAGTCTCCATACAATAGAAAAAAGAAATCAATATGCATTACTTGAGCATGATAGAAGGTTCCCAAAACTCTAGTAGAATGAAGGTGGGCAACTATATTCTAATCCCCTTCATGCTAGTATGTCATGTCGATCACCGCTACGGTTTATGATATCGAGCAATCATTTTAGAAAGAAACACAAAGAAGTGTATTGGGCAATTTGTGGCAAATTTTACAAATCGGCGAATTTTACGAAGTGTAATAGAGTTTGTCATAAATGACCATTACAAATAAGGGAAATCCTCAAGTAGAATATCACATTACAAGAATTGAGATAGAAATCATCAAATACAGTATCACATTACAAAAGCAAAGATTGGGAATCCCCAAATACAAAATAATAGAAATACATTACAAAAGTTGAAAACACGATCTCATGGAATCTCCGGCATATTATGATCTCTTGCCATCTTATTGGCAATACTTTTTCTAAGCATATTCATTTTAGTAGAAAATTTCATGGAGAAATTATTTCTGATTTCTGTTCCAGAAATAGAGAAGTAGAAAATTTCTATTTATGATTTCTGATCAAAATCTATTTCTGGAACAGAAATCTATTCCAGAAATAGAAAAACGAAATAGGTTTATCAAACGAATTTCTATTCCAGAAATAGGTCTGGAATAGAAAAATTGTTTCTGGAACAAAAATTATGGTTTGTCATGCACCCCCTAAAAGGGTCACCCAGACGACATCTTTGAAAGCATCCCACAAAAAACTTAAGAACCGCCTCTTGGGTCGCTTCATATACACATTAGACCCGAAATCCTTCACCCGACGATGCACATCTTCCGCATCACCGTTGATCCCTTTCTCCATGTCGGTTCCTAAAGCAGAGGCGATGCCGGCAACTCCACCCATCCTCTGAAGCTGGTCACCATCTCTTATTTGAAAGAGCTCCCTGAGGCGAGTTTGATCAACTCTGAAGATGCCCTGATTCAAGCTCGCACGGTCATGAATGGATACATCTTCTGGAAGGGTGGGAAAGGCAAATCTCCAAAGCTGCTTGGCCTTACTGAGAGTTGCAGATGGGAGGTCAAGAACGCACTCGATCCAGATCAGCTTTGCAAGGATATCGCCTTCCTTGTTTACTGTTCCGCTCTCTAAGTTGGATTCGGGGAAGTCCATGCTCTCGTTATAGTTGAAGAAACAGACCACAGTATGACTTGGAATGGCGAGAGCTTCACTCCCCTTTTCATATGCAACGGCTCCGGCAATATCAAGCACGGCCTTCATGGTAAAGATCATAATCATGGCCGATTGCCAGCCTTCGCTGAGTTTCTCGAACATGGTTTGCGGAGAAGAAGAAAACAGAGGGGATGACCGAGGCAACAACCGGAGGTTTTGCCAGAAAGAACGGAGAGGAAGATGGCCCTAGTGAGAAGAAGTAGAAGAGAGTGGTCCACTGAGAAAGACAGTGAGCGTGAGAATGGGGTGAAGATTTTTGGGTTGTTCCCTGGCTTTTTAAATGGTTTTCCTAGCATAAGAATCCTTCGATATTATGAGTGTCGCGACCTACCTCTCGAGGGGAGGGAACAGGTTTAGGGGTATTGCCCAAAGTACGGACCTAAGACCCATGATTAGGCGCGGGCTCTCCTAAGTCCATACCCCGCGTGACGTTGGGATATTTTTCATGAATCTTTGCACAAAAGGAGTCGCCACTAGCCTATTGAGGTCGGCTAGAAACCAAGTGGGGCGCGGGAGAATGCCACACTTCCTACGCAACCAGAGAATCTAGGGTCGGGGACTTGATTACACTAATTGACCAATTAGTGCCCTTTCAGTACCTAATCTTGTTCATTTTAGCAAAATGATTCTTGGCAAGCAGTTCGAGTTGATTTCATGCCTATCCACTAACATATGAGGTGATCATGCGAGTGCGTAATCATTAAGTAGCAATCATAACTACCAAGATCCTAATTGTAGTAAAATTGAGCACGTCGCGATTAAACATCCACGAACGTAATCAAATATGCGAATTAAACATGCAATAAAATCAAGGTACAAGAAAAGAAAGGCATAATTACGCTAACAAGGCAAGACACAACAATTCCTAACTAAACCCTAAGCTTTTCCAACTTTCGAATTTTTTTATTTTTTTTTTTTTTTAAAAATAAAATAAAAATAAAAATAATCTTTTAATTTTTTTTAATTTTTTTAATTAAGAAAAAAGGCGAATTTTTTTATAGCTTCCTGAATTTTTGAATTTTCGGAAATATTTTTGATTTTTTATTATTTTCGATTTTTTTATATAATTATTTTTTTTAATTTTTTTTTTTTTTAAGTTATCTTATCACTGCTCTGTCATTTCCTTGCTGCACTTCCCCCTTTTTCAGCGACCCCTAATCCCGAAGCTATTTTCTGTCTTTTTTCATTTTCTTTTCACTACCTTTTTTATTTCCTTTTTTTTTTTTTTGTCTTTCTTCTAAGCTTTTCTTGTTCTCTGCATGCTTTCTTCTCCGCTCGAAGCTTCCACAAAACACCCGAAACTCCCTTTGCCATTTCATAGTTTTCTTCTATTATTTATTATTTTGCCTTTTTATATTTCTTTTTCTTTCTTTTTCCTTTTTTCTCTCTTTTTGTCCTTTTTCCTATTTTGGTTATTCTACTGCGTCTTCTCCTTCCTAAAGCTAACGCCAGTCCTGCAACTTCTTCACCGAAGCTCCATCCCACCGAATCTCATCCGCACACTAACGACACGGCCCTGAACAATTGGTGACCCTTCCATCGCCCGTCCACTGATAGTCGCTACCCCACGGAAAGATAAACAGGCGCATAAGAACAACAAGAAGACAAGGAATGGAACACGAACACTAATGAACAGCCGAACTCCTTAGATATTAGGGAACTACGTCAAACATCAAGAAATGTTCAGATTCAACCATAACAACAATGAAACCTAAACGAAATCATGCTCAATGATCCATACAGGATTCCTTTTACGCAAGATAAGAGCATACTCATTCCAAATGATCCGAAATTCACGACCCAATCCACGTTAACTTAGTTCAAGCGTTTTATCAAACACGTGGTAAGCACTGACTCAGGATGAGGTTATTGACTCCTTTTTTGGACCCGTTCGAGTCTAGACCCAGAGAAATCATCAAGAAACATGCAAAATCGACCGCATCAACTTACTTAAACTCATCATGCATACAGGCTAACAAAAGGAACAAAACTTGGCTTCCAATTAGACCAAAACAAGGTGGAGCAGCGAAGGTTCATGCGAATAAGCATCCCATCACGGAGTTCCCTACCCAACTCGAAGACGGCAGGAAGCGGGTTAACTTGCGACAAATCGAGCTATAGCTCGCCGCTTTGGTATCTTCGAGCTGGGATCCTCGGGCAAGAGAGGTTTGAACCAAGTAAAGAAACTCACCAGTGACGCCGAGAGTCGGGGGTGAAAGATCGTATGCTAGAGGGTACTAGCCAAAGGTCGTCGAAAATGGTTCAAGCGTGGCCGATCTGCTAGCAAAAACTCCTCCTCCCTCTCAAGTTTCACTCTCTTCCTCTTAGTCGCTCTCTCTGTCTCCCCCCCTTTTCTGCTCATCCCTTCTTTTCTTTTAAAACCGCCGTTGGTTCCTTTTTTTTTTTATGGTTGCCTCTGTCCAAAATGTCTTTTTGCTAGCCCACGAAGCCAGCTCTCTTTCTTTTCCATCTTCAGCTCTAATTTTCCTCGGTCAGTCCAACCTCCTTGCCTCTATGTATGTCTGCGGTCAGTTTTCTCCTTGGGACCGAGTTCAATCTATTTTCAGCTACAATGATTGCAGGTTTTCTTAGACTTTGCAGGTTTTCTTAGACTTCGTCAACTGCAGGAGCTGCCACGCTGCAGCCAAGCGTTCATTGCTTCCATTTTTCTGAAATCGCAGTTGTTAATCCTCTGCAGATCCTTCTTCGGCTTCCTCCTGTTCTGTCTTCTGTTCTATTTCTTTCTTTTTGCAGGTCTTCGAAGACCGACACAGAGGGAAGAAGACCCTCGCTCGTGGGCTGAAAGGGAAAAAGGGGGTTGGGTTGCTGTTGTTTCTTTCTTTTTCTTTTTTTTTACTTTTTGATTGATTTTTTTTTTTTGTAAAAATAGGTGTCAACAGCTGCCCCTCTTTGAATGTAGCATCGAAGATGTTGCATTCAAAGACAGAAGACACCTAATTTATTTCAATGGTAGAGGGACCCTGAGTGCACAAGCGCGTATCAGGTCGACAAAAAGGACTCATAATTATGGAAGTGTGTCTTGTCGATAAGAGGAAGACTCCGGGATATAGAAACTCTTCGGGTCATAAAAAGATATGAAGACTCCGGGATATAAAACTACCCGAGTCATAGGAAGAAAGACTCCGGGCTACAAAGCTCTCCGGGCTACAAAAGATCACCGGGTTACAAAGCACACCGTGTCATAAGAAGAAGGACTTTGGGCTACAAAGCTCTCCGGGCTACAAAAGCTCTCCGGGCTACAAAGCTCACCGTGTCATAAGAAGAAGGACTCCGGGCTACAAATCTCTTCGGGCTACAAAAGCTCTCCGGGCTACAAAGCTCACCGTGTCACAAGAAGAAGGACTCCGGGCTACAAAGCTCTCCGGGCTACAAAAGCTCTCCGGGCTACAAAGCTCACCGTGTCACAAGAAGAAAGACTCCGAGCTACAAAGCTCTCCGGGCTACAAAAGCTCTCCGGGCTACAAAGCTCACCGTGTCACAAGAAGAAGGACTCCGGGCTACAAAGCTCTCCGGGCTACAAAAGCTCTCCGGGCTACAAAGCTCACCGTGTCATAAGAAGAAGGACTCCAGGCTACAAAGCTCTCCGGGCTATAAAAGCTCTCCGGGCTATAAGAAGAAGGAGAAGGACTGAAATCTCACCGTGTAACAACGAGTTTCAACCAGGTTAAAATACATGGTTTGAGGAAAAGCCATGAACCTTTGGAGATGACTTGGTTTAAGGTTAACCATACCTTTGGGTTTTAGGGATGCGCCTGCTAACTCCTTGAAACTACATGGCTTCACTGAAGAATCCTGTCAAACTCAGCTTGAGCAAATGTTATTAGGGACGTCATCAAGAGACATATTGGCAATATTGTAGCATTAATTGAACAAGCTAATCAAGCTAAGTCCAACTGCTTTAGAAAAACATTCAATGTCAATCAACATCACGTGGCACAAAACTGTCATCTTGCTCAGGGATATATCATTAATCATCAAATTCTCTAGGAGTCAAGTTCTTATCAGAATGACTAGGACTCATGTAAAAAAGACTCATTAAACATGCCAAACTAAAGCTTCTTAGTTAGAGAGGGCTTCTCACACACTCTCGATAGAATGACCGCTTGAATAACTGATTGCTGAGGGCATCTCACATAACCCATGTCAAAGGCTTCCAGAAACATTCGCAATGAGCACAATCGATCGATCAAAAGGTCTTTTGAAAGGACCGCAATATAAGCTCGTTAGGGCTTACACAAAGGAATGATTGTTTTGAGGCACATAGGGGAACACTTGTTGCTATCTTCGTGGGGTTTACAAGTCGAGAACTTGAAAGATAAGACAAGATAGGATTACTTCCACTTCTTCAAGCAATAGCTTCTCCGTGGCATTCTCACTTTCACTCAAACCATCCCAATCATAAGAGACTTCGGAAGAGGGTTATAATGTTGGCTCGGGAAAGGCTTGAAAGGCTTAAAATTCTCAAGGGGGGTTTTTAAGAGTCAGTGATCATCATAGCATCATGACCGAGTCACTCGACCTTTCGAAGGCATTTGGCTTTTGAAACGCTACACATCTCGAAAGTCCCTTGACTAATCATTTCTACATGAGAGCTTTGCTCTTTTATCTAATTTCCTTTGCCCTTTGCGATGATGATTTTTTTCTTTTTTCACCGGCACTTGGATTTTGATAATTTTTCTTTCACATAAGATATAACCCTTTGGCTCTTTTTCTTGACGGGCATTGGCCTTGCTTTTACCAGGCACACTGCTTTTTCATGTCCCATAGTTTGTCAAACGTTTTGCTTTTTGAACTTTTGTAGCTCTTATGACTTTCGAGATGCTTTTCACATTTCCTTGTGATTGTCAATTATATTTGGTCAATTCTTATGCCTTGCCCCAGTGAAGGGAGATGATCATCGCTCGGGATTCATAAATGAATAATCAGGCCCAAATTGGTTATAGCAATGGGTATCAGTGTTTGGGTAGAGAAGGAAATGCTCTTCTTCACGTTGGGATGAGCCAAGCTCCGATGAGAATTCCTCTGAAGCTACCACAAGAAGATTGATGTGAGTGAAAGTAATATAATCTTTCTCAACCTTTCGTTTTACAAGACGACCGTAACCCCTTATGTTGCCCCAATGTAGGGTCGTTCTCGATAGGGGTACTTTGAAGGATCATTTTTTTTCAGCCCAAAGGGGTAACAAGAGATCAGTGCAATGCTTGGGATTGATGAAGGAAACGCCTTTATCATTTCGATCTTTGTGTTCAATGCGAATGAATCATTCATCCTAAGAGAGGGTCTCTTTTCACTCAACTCTCAAAAGTGTTTGAAGGACGTGTTTGGAAATGAGCTTGCCTTTCTTCATCCTAAGCACTTCTTGTTTGGCATGGTTAACATTTCCATTTCACTCTTTTGCCCGAATAAAGTCGTTTTTATGAGCCATTTTTCTTGAGGGTCACAGACGCGAAGCGTGCATAGTGACACCAGAGAATAGGTCATGCGAATCATGTCATGCATTTTTTGTTTTTGTCCTTTTTATTGTCTCGACTTACGTCTCAAAAGAGACATTCAACCTGTTGCGCGACAACTTGATGGATTGTTGAGTCAGTTCTTTCCCTTGCCATTTCCTCATTAGACGGTAGGGTGCCTGAAACACAAATAGATATGCACGTATGCAACATATGCACAATATCTACAATGCTATGCATGATGCTATGCTACTTGAATTGTGCATGAAGTGACCCCTAGGCCTTGATTTCATTCATGGAAAATACTTCTTGATTGCATCAGCATTTACAGGTCTAGGCAATTCACCGCCATCCATTTCAACTAAAATCATGGCACCACCAGAAAGAATCTTCTTAATGATATATGGCCCTTCGTAGTTCGGGGTGAATTTTCCACGAGGATCTGGTATTCCTTAACACTAGGTCATTGACTTCGAAGTGTCTGGGACGCACTTTTCGATTGAAGGTTTTTGCGACTCGTCTTTGATAGCACTGACCATGACACATAGCTTGCAATCTCTTCTCATCGATCATGTTTAACTGCTCATGCCTCTGTTGCGTCCATTCAGTCTCATCAAGCGTAGATTGGGAAAGGACCCTTAAAGAAGGGATTTCAACTTCAACAGGCAAGACTGCCTCCATCCCGTACACGAGTGAGAAAGGAGTTACCCCTGTGGAGGTGCGGATAGAAGTTCTATATGCCATTAGCGCGTAAGGGAGCCTGTCGTGCCAATCACGATAATTTTCAGCAGTCTTTGATAAGATTTTCTTTATGTTCTTATTCGCCGCCTCCACTGCTCCATTCATCTGAGGACGATACGGTGACGAGTTCAAATGCTTAATTCGAAACTCACTAAACAAACCATCCACGACTTTATTGTTCAAATTAGTGCCATTGTCGGTAATAATCGCCTCCGGCACCCCGTAACGAGCGACAATGTCGCGACGAATGAACTTTGCCACGTTCTTAGCAGTAACATTAACATACGAGTTGGCCTCGATCCACTTGGTAAAATAGTCTATCGCCACCAAAATAAATCGATGCCCATTTGAAGCCTTAGGATTAATGGGCCCGATCACGTCAATTCCCCACATTGAAAAGGGCCAGGGTTGAGACATTTGATGAAGTTCATTTGGAGGGGCATTTATCCTATCTCCATAAATCGCTTGGTGACACCGTCGTACGTCTTGAATGCGATCGGACCCCATGGTCAGCCAATAGTAACCAAGCCGCATGATCTTTCTCGCCAAGAAGTGTCCGTTCATATGGGGGCCGCACTCCCCTTCATGTATCTCTTTCATCAAACGGTCGGCTTCTTTAGCATCAACACACCTTAGCAATATTGAGTCGAAGGACCTTTTATAAAGGACGTCTCCACTAACGAAGAATCTTGATGCCAGCTTTATCAAATGTTTTCTGTTTGCCACTTCACTTTCTTCAGGGAATTCACCCTTCTGCAGATACTTCAAGATGTCATGATACCAAGGTTGTCCGTCCGGTTCCTCTTCAACCGTCATGCAATAAGCCGGGCGCCTGACGATTTCAATCCTCAACGGTTCAATGTCCAAGCCTCCAGCCACTTGCAACATCGAAGACAAGGTAGCTAGGGCATCGGCGAACTGATTTTGAGACCTTGGTAAGTATTCGAATGATATTTCTTGGAATTCTTTCGTCAACTCTCCAAGGAACTCATGATACAGGATCAATTTAGAATCATGTGTTCGCCATTTGCCTTCAGTCTGTAAGATGATAAGGGTTGAATCACCATAAACTTGCAACTTCCGAATTTTCATATCAATGGCGGCTTGGAGGCCGAGAATGCATGCTTCGTATTCAGCAATGTTATTCGTACAAGGGAACGTCAATTTAGCAGCGACGGGGTAATGTTGTTCATCCGGGGAGATAAGAACTGCCCCAATACCCGACCCAGCTAAGTTAACCGCACCATCAAAGTACATCGTCCATTTGTCGCTTGATACAAGTAAAATTCGCTCTTCTGCATCACTATCCCCATCAGATGCTTTGGACCTCTCGGAATTTTCTGCCAACATATCTGCTATTGCTCGACCTTTAACGGATTTCCGTCCCAGGCTCTGAACGTCAAACTCAGAAATTAAGATTTGCCACTTGGCCAACTTGCCAACCAACGCCGGCTTCTCTAGGAGATACCTGATAGGATCATTTTCGGTCACCAACAAGATTCGATGATGAAGTGTGTACTGTCGCAGCCTGTGCAAGGCCCAAATTAAAGCCACACAAGTTCTCTCAACTTCTGTATAGTTCATCTCAGAAACAGTGAATTTTTTGCTCAAGTAGTATATTGCACATTCTCTCCCGTCGTTTGGTCTTTTCTGGGCTAGCATAGCTCCTAATGACTCATCATGTATGGTTAAGTACAAAATCAAGGGAATTTTAGGGAGATGGGGCACTAAGACTGGTGAATGGGTGAGATAATGTTTTATCTTCTCAAAGGCACCCTGGCACTCGGCATTCCACTCAATCTTTGCATTCTTTTTCATGAGTTTGAAGAATGGTTTTGCCGTTTCAGACAACTGACAAATGAACCTCGCCACATAATTAAGTCGTCCCATCAGGCTGCGGACTTCTTTGACGGTATTCGGGGGTCGTAAATCGCAAATGGCTTTAACCTTCGATGGATCAATCTCTATGCCCCTACTACTAACCATGAATCCTAATAGTTTCCCAGATTTCGCTCCAAAAACGCATTTTGCGGGGTTGAGGCGCAACTTGAACTTCTGAAGACGTTCGAATAACCTTCGCAAGACCTTAACGTGATCTTCACCACATCTCGATTTCGCAATCATGTCGTCGACGTATACTTCGATTTCCTTGTGCATCATGTCATGGAATAACGTGACCATGGCTCTCTGATATGTTGCTCCAGCATTCTTTAGACCGAAAGGCATCACTTTATAGCAGAAAGTTCCCCAAGGAGTTATGAATGATGTTTTGCTCCTGTCTTCCTCCTTCATACGGATTTGGTTATATCCAGAAAAACCGTCCATGAAGGAGAATAACTCAAACCCAGCCGTACTGTCAACCAAGACATTGATATGTGGGAGCGGAAAGTCGTCTTTAGGACTTGCTCGATTCAAGTCGCGATAGTCAACACACACCCTGATTCGCCCATCTTTCTTCATTACGGGCACGATATTTGCTACCCAATCAGGATAACGAGTTACTTCAATAAAGTCTACCTTCAATAGTTTCATCACTTCTTCTTCAATCTTTTTGGACAACTCTGGTTTAGTTCTCCTAAGTCTTTGCTTCTTGGGCAGCACATTGGGATCCGTTGGTAAAGCATGTTCCACAATTTCAGGATCCAATCCCGGCATGTCGGCATATGTCCAGGCGAACACATCTTGATACTCTTTCAGAAGGTTAGTCATCCTTTCCGCTTCTGACTCTGAGAGACATGCCCCGATTTTTACTTCGTTGACATTCTCTGCATCGCCCAAATTTATGGTGATTGTTTGCTCTTCAGTCAACGGCTTCGATTCTTCGTGTCGATTCCATTCGCGCTCGACCCCCTTCCGATCGTCGTCGTCGATGTCATCGGAACCTGAGGGACTTTCTTCATGCACATCCGAGTCACATGCGTCCTTATCATGATTATGCATAATGTAATGCCTGAGATGCGATGATGTGAGTTAGAGTAATGTTGACAACAAAGACAATGCATGTCATTTTCAAAAGCTTTCAAAGTATTTTTGTAAAAATTTTAAGAACTCGTCCTCATATCCTCGGATTTCCTCGTTCTTGCGGAACAGTCAAATAAGGGAGCATGTGGAGGCCTAGGCCTCAGCGACCATCATAGGGCTAGTTTGATGTGCTTCCACATGTCCTTAATAAAACATATGTCTATTTTATTGAATGAGGAAAGATAAGGCCGTATTTTAACACACACCACCCTCGACCAACGGCTCAATATTGAGGCTGATTATAGTTCACGTTACAAATGACGAAAACAGGAAATAGATAAAGAAAAACTATGAGATCCCGCGCAGGGGAAAAGACATAAAACGAAAGACTAGGCTAAATGAGAACCTACTTTGGAGGGATAGCCATGACTTCAGAGGACTTGGCTTCCTCGCACGCCAGGATGGTGCATATAACGTCCTCCTTAAATAGCTTGGTCACACCATAGATATCCTCCTCTTCCTCGAACAACATCCTTGGGGGTCCTGGAAACGTCTCATCCAGCAACGGGAAAAACGGGCTTTGATAGCGCTCGTCCTCTTTAGTGTGACTCTGGTCTCTATACTCGTCTCGGGCTCCTCGGGCACCTCGGCCTTCATGTCTTCCACGGCCTCCTTGGTTGTTATGGCCTCCCCGTTTCTCAGCATATCCCAAGCGTCTTCTTTTGAAGTTTTTACGAGCTTCGATGGGTTTTCGTACACCTTAACCGTGTGATCAAAGGCCCTCTCCAGGATTATATCCACTTGCTAGCATAATCTTTCCCGCAGCTATGGCCGGCTTAGACAATTCAGGAACCTTCGTGAAAGACCCTGCAGGCATGTGGACCATGGATACCAGATCGAAGGTTTGAAAGCTGGATTCCTCGGTACACTCAGGCTCCACATATGGGATGGTTGTCTCGTGGTAGATCTTGAAGTCAGATTCTCCATGGACCGTGATAAGCCTGTTATCCACCACAAATCGTACCTTTTGATGGAGGCTAGAGGCAACAGCGCCTGCCGTGTGGATCCATGGCCTCCCTAGCAGAAAATTAAAAGCGCTTGGTATATCTAACACCTGGAACACGACTTGGAAGAGTACGGGGCCAATCAACAGCTCAAGCTCAATTTCCCCTATCACTTCCTTCTTCATCCCGTCAAAGGCCCGCACAGTTGACTTGCCAGTACGGATCCTCCCAAGATCAATGCCTAGGCGAAGGAGGGTAGCCAACGGGCATATATTAAGCGCCGAACCATTATCGATCAACACTCTGCAAACCAGAGTGCTCTCATGCTTCACCGAGATGTGTAGTGCTTTGGTATGATTAGGACCATCGGGAGGGAGGTCCTCATCCGTAAAGGAAATCTGGTCTTTCAGCAGAACTGCCCCAACAAACTCTTCCAATTGGACTTCATCGATTGTTTTGGGTACGTGTACCTCATTGAGGACCTTCAGTAAGATGTCCCTGTGCTTCTTGGAGGATTTCAACAACTCCAGGAGGGAGATTTGGGCCGGCAACTTCCGCAATTGATCTACCACATTGAACTCACTAGATTTTACTACGGCCAAGAATTGCTTCGCCTCTTCCTCAGTCACGACCTTCTTTTCCATGCCTTTATCAGGTGCGTAACAGCGGCCCGATCGCGTGACAGCGTCTACCTCATTTGTTTGATAATCCCAAGGTACAGCTTTGGGATCGAATTTAGGAGGACTCTCCAACACTATTACTCCATCTTCCTCTCGCGGTGGCAATTCAATTGTGATCGGCGTTACGTTCCCTCCCGTGACTTCAATTGCCGACATTTCCTCAACCATAAGGTCGATCATTGTGGGTTCAGCGACTTCCATCTCGATATCACCGGCAGTCTCCTCATCCGATAGTTCAATTACCATCGGAGTTATCATAGCTACCACCCCTTCCTCGTACAAAGCTGGGGTCTTCGAAATTCCAGGCATAATCTTCTTCGCTCGAGATATACGAGTAATGTTGCAAAAAGATGAGTGGAATGATGACGGGATTATCATGGATACGACATTCTCTTTCTCTTCTCCGCGTCGAATTACCCCTATGGCTATCATCCTGCGGACGCGGTTCAGTTTCTCCTCCGGGGTCACATCTTGATGACCTCCATAGTATCCTGCCAACACTAAGGACTCGTACAACTTGGAAGCATTCATAACTAGAGGCTGTTGACTCACCTGCGTCTCCTCGGAGATTGAGTTCACTCCCTCCGCATGGTCCGGTAGGGGGTTTTGTTGCACATTAGGCTGAGCTTCCTTGAACGTCAAAATGTTTTTGTCCAGTAACTGTTGGACTTTGTACCTTAGCACATTGCAACTATCTACATCATGCCCCCTTTCTCCCATGTGGTACTCGCAGGTCTTGGTTACATCAAACCCGGCGAACCTCGTGGGGTTGTCTCTAGGTACTTCTTTTGCAACCATCCTCTTTTCAAGAAGCATGGGCAACAGCTTTGACAACGGTCGTGGTAGTGGGGAAAATTCCTTTCGAAAGGGTCTCTTGCCCTTGTCATATGATCGTGATGAGCTCCCTTGAACGGCCATAGGATTGTGCGCCGGTGCCGTGGGCGACTTAGGGTAAAATGACTCTTGCACGAGCGCTACCTCAACTGCAGCTTCCTTATCTTTTCTCGCCTGGAACTTCTTCGTGCCTCCGGTGGATATCTTCCCTTCGATGAGTGCCCACTCAACTCCTTCACCTACATCTACCAGTTGTGAAAAGGTTTGGCATCCCGAAAATACTAATCCTTGGAAGTATTCGGGGGGTAATGTCTTGAGGAATAGTTGCTTCATCTCCCTCTCATTCAAAGCTGGCTTCACCTGTGAGGCCATGGTTCTCCACCTTTGTGCAAAGGCCTTAAATGACTCATTTCTCTTCTTCTCAATGCGGGTCAATTCTTCTCTCGTAGGGGCGAGCTCGGTATTAAATCGGTATTGCTGCAAGAACTCGTTGGTCAAATCTTCCCAACTAGTGAATTCTTCAATGTCCAGCGCAATGAACCACGTCAGGGCAATGCCTTCCAAGCTATCTTGAAACGTGTGTATGAGAAATGGCACGTTGTCACGTAGCGAGCCATTTTCCTCATGTAATATCTGAGGTGGGTCTTGGGACATCTCGTTCCATCATATTTTCTTGTGAACTCAGGCTCTTGGAAGTTCTCAGGGAAGTTCGTCTTGGTGTATGGAGACAGCCTATCAGCTCCTTTCAGCTCGTAACCTTGCAAGGCACACAGTCGCTCCTCCATCTTTGCCAAGCGTCTTTCACTTTCTTCACTTAGACGGGGTGCTGGGTTTTCCTTTGGAGGAGGATCCAGATTGACGATAATTGGCGTGACAGAAGGAGCCTCTCCAGCAGTTTCTTTCCCAGGGGGATCAGCAGTGTGCGTGCCTTCTGTTGACATTGGAGTGGATGTTCCCGTGACAGCTACAGCAGGGGGCTCCTTGAGCTTCTGGCTTATTTCAAGCATCATTGTGGTGAGTTGGGCCAGCTGGTCCTCCATCTTGGCCATGCGTACATTGGTGTCCTCGTTTTCCATTCTGACTTTCGCGCGCGTGCGAATTGGGGATCTCCGCTTGGCCATGTCGACAATCGGTAAAAGACAATCGATCGGGGCTAGTACCTAAATAAGGATAGATAAGCATGTATAAGCATAGAGTAATGATTAGGCGGTCGGTCCATGACAAAGATCTAATCGCCTAAATTTGCTCGTTTCATTGAAAGCAAGGTTGCTACATAACGCAAGAAAAGACATGAGGGAGAACCCCTAAACAATGAGGCTAATCATGACTCTTATCTCCCGATAACGCGACTCAAGACAAATTCTTTAACATTGTAACCTACGTGGGCATGGGCCCATTACATATCGTGCTTGACTCGATCTAACTAACGAGGACAGCTCCCGCTTGTGACCGCCCCACTAACTCGGGTCAACTTCGAGGCACGATCTTCGGCTTCTTCGAGCTTCCTTTTGAGGCGCTTGATCTCGGTTCGATGGGTGGTCTTTAATGGCACGTCAGGAATCTTCGGGCGTAGGCTCTCTGGGATTTTATGCTTAAGGATATATTCCATCGAGGCATAATAGGTCTTCTCTTGCCCTTCCAACTCCTCTTCGGGCCATATCAGCTTCCGGGGATGGCACATATCCCACATCGACTTGACTAATGTAACGGAGTCTTCGTGATCTTGGCATCCATCAGGGAAGTCTATCCTGAGCGGGTCTTCTTGGATCATCGGTGGAAGTTGTTGAACCTCTTGGAACTGACGGGCGACTCGGGTTGGGTAATACTCAGTGACTCCGGTAATTCCCAACAAAGGAACAGGTCCAGTAAGCCCACACACGAACCACGCTTCTAGAACTCGGAGCCATTTGGCGTGCCATTGGAAATCTTCGGGTCCAGGGTTGGTCATGAAAGCTAACCACTCAGAATAGTGATAGTCGGGGGCAAACGTCTTCCTATCTTTAAACTTCAGGATAGGGTGGCTAGAGTCAGAGATGTCGTTCACGGTCATTAGGCTACCAAACCCTTTAACATGAGAGAAGAACCAAATTTGCAAGAGTTCAGGAGGAGCGTGGAAAGTTTTGTTTTTGTTTTCTTTGAAACGAGCAAGGGAAAGAAAAGTTTCAGTCAGGACGGCGTTAACAAAGCTCTTTCCCATACATACCTCACGAACTACCCATGACACGGAAGGGTTAATAGCATTCCTACAATGTGGGAATAACACGAACCCGAAGAAAGCTAATAGGAAGATCCTATTCTTTTGAAAAGATTGGGCATTTTGAAAAAGCTCATTTATGAATGAAAATGGGCAAGTCTTGCGATTAGCTTTCAAAACTTTCCTCACGTCATCCTCCTTAACTCTAAGGAAATTGGATAAAGTCGATGCATGCTCAGTCCCTACAGGTGGGCCAATTAACTCCGACACCAAAGGCTTTCCCATGGCAACACTGTATTCTTCCAGGGTTGGAGTGAGCTCGTGGTCACCGAACATGAATGTGCAAGTCTCGGGACACCAGACATGCGCCAACGCTCGTACAACACCATAATGAGTTTCTATTTCTAAAAGGGGAAGTAATCGTCCGACGTAAGATCGAACCCAATCATGGCCAGTCGGGTCTAGTCTATCCCACCATGTGCGAAGCTCGGCTTTCGGGGTAGCAATGATGTGAAGCTCGGGTATCCCCATCGTATACTACTCACAGCTACTATCAACCTAATTTGCCATGAACCAACCAAAAAAAGAAAGTGAATAAGTAAATTACGAAGGAGAGAATTTGAAAATCTTAACCTACTCGTTGAGTAGCAAAGCCAATGACATAGACATACGCATGGACGGTGGTTCAATTTCTACTCTAAATGGCTCAAAATGGAGCCATGGGATCACCGGACTGAATCAGCAAGGTTGTGGCTAGGTCGGGTTACCCATGACTCCGGCTTCGTCAAAGAACCGACCCGTGTCGCGCGGTTGCAGACCGGGGTGGGTACCTTCAACGTGAAGAAAGAAATTTCGGGGTTAAGGTGGGCGACTCGTACTACGCGGTTGTAGTCGGAGTGGTATCCACCTCAACACCATCCTAGGTGATCCTATGCGGCCCAGGTCCGGCGGCAGGTTGTGTGTGCTATGGTGTAGTGCAATGTAGGAGATTCATGCATGACAATTTAAAAAAACAATCAGCACTTCAAACATGAATAAACTATTCACTCTTATACCCCTACAAAACAAAGGTTAGAAATCACCACCCCTTATAACTCCCATAAACAATCAACATTTGACATGTTATGGATGCACATACTATCTTTGTTGCCAAACAAAAATATTTTTAAACAAGATTAATTTTGGCCTAAGTCCTCTAAAGTTTAAAACCAAGTCCCCCGGAGTCGCCAAGCTGTCGCGACCTACCCCTCGAGGGGAGGGAACGAGGAAAACAATTTATTATAAATCATAAATTATTAAAGAAGTAATTTTCATAACAATTTATAATTTTTAAAAATAGATGACTCCGAAAATTCCGGGGATTTGCTAGGAACTTTCCTTGCCCTCTTTGTAAAGACGAAATGAAATGGGAAGAGGCAGGAACAAAGCAATGTCATGGAATCTTGAAAAGGAATCAGTGAGTGATGCCAAAATTAAATTTGACCGAGATGGAATCTGAAGAGAAGTTGGTTCGGAGGAACTTCTTGTTATTTCACTATAGGGAAAACGATAACGAAAATAAAATTTTGCTGTACTTTTCAATGTTTGGGCATGTCTATATTATTAAACCCCCCCCCCCCAAAAAAAGCAAAAAAATAAAAATAAAAAAAGGGAACATGCATATATTGAAAATGCCATTAAAAAGCGCTTTTGGCTAACAAGGATATATCTAATAGTGAGTAAGGAAATGCTTAGATGACGGCTCCATTTATTTTGATGAAAGAGACATAATCATAGGGAACATGCATATATTGAAAATGCCATTAAAAAGCGATTCTGGCTAACAAGGATATATTTAATAGTGAGTAAAGAAATGCTTAGATGAGGACTCCATTTATTTTGATGAAAGAGACATAACCATCTACCTCTCGTAATTTTATTCGAAACCCAAATGACCTGTTTACTCGGTTTTCAAGATTGCATTTCATGTGCATTAATCATCCTTACTTCTTAGTGAGTAAAATACTTTTAGCATTTTGACTCATTCTCTTAGAGGCGATAACAATGTGGTCATGATGTCGTGGGCTAGACATGATACTGATAGTAGGTATTGTTAAGAATGAGAATTCCAGCATCACCAAATATATATATATACACACAGACAAGACTTATTGAAGATTTAGGGTGTGTATTAGTAAGTCCGGTGTGTGTTTAAAATTTATCATAAAATTTGAAGGTTTAGGTTTTTCATGAGACTTTTCCCTACAACTAAGGTACGACCGGGTGAGAAATCACACTTATTGACGAGCGCTCTTGAGTTAGAAGCAATTCACATAAATCATGAGTTCATGAATTTACATAAAAATAAGGCAATAAAAAGTTTTCAGGGATAACTGAAAAGGAGAGAACAAGGGTAAGTATATGCCGAAGCGCATCCGTGCCCACTTTTAGCAAAGCTCGAATTTCGGAGTCTACGTCGACCTCATTCTGCTTCTTGCCTTGTCAGAGGGAAATTAAAAACCCCTTCTATGCTCCTTTTAGGACATATCACATGGCGCCATTTCCAAACCCTAATATATCACAAGGAGAAAAGAAAACGACAATCTTGCTTGTCCGATTTCCCTGAGAAATCTCGCAGAACCCTCTTCGGGTTTCTTTTTTCTTTATGGCTTTTTACTCCTATCATCTTTTCTTTTATTTAGGGCTAGGTAATATTGGGGGCTATGTAGTCGCATTCACACCATTGGTGTTGCTACAGCGTGAGTAGATGCACTCCTTCCCTTTTCACGCCTTGTCGTTTAGAACGCGAATGATAACAATTTTATTTCTGTTTCAAAAAAAAAATTATTTCAAAATTGTTTTTAGAATAAAAATCGGTTTAATAAAATTATTTTATCTTTCTATTTCTATAATAGATTTTTATTCCAAAAATAGGCTTGGAATAGAAATCACAAGTAATTTTTTTTTTACTTTTCTATTTTTGAAACAAAAAAGAGAAATAAAAATTTTTATCAATATTT
This sequence comes from Eucalyptus lansdowneana, assembly GCA_017140395.1. Classification (NCBI taxonomy): domain Eukaryota; kingdom Viridiplantae; phylum Streptophyta; class Magnoliopsida; order Myrtales; family Myrtaceae; genus Eucalyptus; species Eucalyptus lansdowneana. Next base: position 30,017,956 of record CM029484.1, on the reverse strand, counting down.
ATCCTATTTATTAGTTGGTTATTCATCTGTCGTCACAAACCTCCGTTCACCGTTTGTTGCCGCCACTCCTAGCCGTTGATCACTGCTGCTACTGCCATCTGCTAATCGTCGGCCACTGGTCGTCACCAATCACTGCAGCTGCCACTAGTCGCTGGCCGCCGACGCCATTTGTTGGTCGTTGCCCACCAACCATTGCTAATCACATGCCACCAATGCCGTCTACCGACACTGGCTGCCGCTGATCTCCGTCGTCGTCGCCAGTTGCTGGTCGCTAGCATTGTCTATCGGTCATCACTAATCGCTCGCTACCGACACTATTTATCAGTTGTTGCCCATCGATCGCCGCCGATCGCTTGTTGCCACTGATCGCTTGCCATCAGACATTGCCAATCGCTGCTACTGCCGTCGATCGCTGGCCGCCGGTGTCATTTTCCAATCATCACCCACCGGTCGCTACCGATTGCCTACTATCGGGCACTGCCGGTTGCCTACCATCGGCAGACACCGATCGCTACTGCTACCACCGGTTGCTAGTTGGCAATGACATGTAACTATCGACGGCAGTAGTAGTGATCGGCACCCATTGGCTATCGCCAATTGCTTGTTGCCGATCATTGCTGCTGCCACCGATTGCTAGCCGTTGGCACCATTTGTTGATCGTCGCCCGTGGGCCGTTGTCAATTGCCTGCTGTTGGCCATCGCCGATCACTTACCGCCGCACCATTTGCCGATCATCACCCACCGGCTACCACCAATTACTTGCCATCGGCTACCGGCAATCACCTACCGTCGACCCTTGTGGGTGTCATTTGCTAGTCGCCGCCGCTAGAAAATGAGAAATTTTATGTCATTAATAAACGAATTTCTACTCTAAAAATATAAATTTTGTGTTATTATTAAATGTATATTTTTACTTAGAAACTCATCGTGAAATAGAAATAGAAAAATCTATCTCTCTTTCAAAAATTAATTTTTAAAAGAGAGGAGATGATTAGCGCAAACTCACCTTCTCCGAAAATGACCTAATTTGGCAAGTCTTCTCTCTCTTCAAGTCAAGTGAAGGGTATTCCGACAAAAAAAAAAAAAAAAGTCAAGTGAAGGGTCTCTTCATGAAAGGCCGTGTCCCAAATCTTGTCCTGAGAAAATATTTTCTTGTCCTTGAGTCCAGCTTCGCGTCCTCGGCCTCAAGGACAACTTCCTCCCTGGCATTGTCCCGACCTCTCCAGTGAAACCCTTGCGCCACGAGCCAGCAACAGCTTTCCTTATTATGTTCACTTCTGTTTTTGAATCTCCACCGCCCAAATAAATACGAGATTATCATTGATAAGAAAAGGCTACCAAATCAAAGTCTAATTAGGACCCTGTCTTTTACGCTTCATCTAAAACGGATCAGTTTCCTTTTTCAATCGGGTCAAGTCCCATACTCGATTCATACTCGAGACATCAAATTAATAAAATTGTGACATGAATATGTTTATTTGAAATTTTTTTGTGGCATTTACCTTTTTTATGTAAAGTGTACAAACTATGTGACAGCCTGAATTTTCAGATTTTATTTTTGATTAAATAAATTTGATCTTTCATCGACAAACTGATAGTGTTATTCTCTTAGCTGATCACTCACAAGATAACTAGACTATCTGGGGAAGCCATTAAGGGATTTTAATGCAATAGACTTGAGAATTCGATCAGGAATCGACTGCTCAACCGTGCTAATCTGCAATGATCACTATAAAAAATCGATCAGAGACCGGAGATAAGTCGATTTGATAGAGGTATGTGATTAGCGCGGGTAATTCCACCTAATTACAAAATTCTTGTTGAATGTCACTAAACCGATTTTTCTGTCATTTCTGTATCCGGTGTCTGTGTTTGAAACCTCAAAATTTTCATGACAACTAAGAGTCACCAATGTGTCGGAGATGTACGTTGTGACTCGAGATAAATCGATCACGGGTCAATTGCACTAAAAATTCCTAAAAGCTACCGGTTAGACTAGATCACACTAAAGCCGTGCCAGATTGAAATTAACCACAAATTTGAACCCGATTTCAGAAATTGAAAGTTCTATCGTGCCACGATCTATTTTAGGAACGTCGACTCATCCTCCGAAGAGTTTTTAGAGATTTCGAGATTTTTACGGAAAATCGTTTTTGACGATTTGAAAAATTAGCAGAAATTTGGATGGGTCAAATTGAAGGAAATTTTGGCCTCCTTACCGAGCCTTTGGGTGTTGGGGACTTGCAGAAAATTGTTTGGGATTTTTTTCTTCAAGCGAAATCGGACGTCAATTTGGAGAAATTGGAGAAGGAATTGAAGCTTATGTGGTAAACTTCGGAGCTTTGGTTGGGGGGTGAATTATTTGCATCAAAATTGATTTATTATGTACTTATCTGGTTAGAAAGTATTAGGGGGATATTGCATTTAATTGGATGGATAAAGATGATGGACTTCAAGCCTTCCAAGCTTGCCGAGCACACCACCAGCTGCCTAATCCCCTTCGCGCATCTGCTTCTGCTTTCATTTTCAATTTGTTTCCTCTGCATCTTTGCTTTATGTCTCTGCGAATTCTTCATCGAGCAGTCCATGAATCCAGCTGCTTCTTTCCTCCCATTTCGCTGCCACCCCCATCGAATTGGCTGCCCCCACCATCTTCGTGTCTTCATTTGAGCGGCACGAAGTCAAAGCCCCAGCAAGAAGCCGTGGACACTGACTCCTCGGCAGGTTTCTTCAGCGTCGCGGCCTAGCTCACCGTCCACACGTCTCCGTAGTCAACCACCAGCTACAAGCCCTGCACGAAGTTGACCTTTGAAGCTCCACCGACTCAGCTGCACGTCTCCACAGAAATTCCCAACTCCCTGCTTCATCTTCGACCGCACGCCAGTGAAGCAGCTTCATCATCGCATGTCTTCAGCAGATCAAGTTCTTCCAGCAGCGATCGATTCTTCAATTCAACCGCTTGCTTTTCGGCCCAACAACGGCCTTTGCTGCTTCTTCGACCGGCCCTAATCTTCAGCATCGGCCCACGCCATTTGAAGCCCGCAGTTAAGCCCATCTTCAGCCGTGAACTTCAGCTGCAGCAGGCCCATTCAGTTCAACCTTGAAGCCAGCACAACTTCGGCCCAGCCCAATTCAGCAACAAGTCTAAGCTTGCGTTGAGATTTGTTGGGTCAGTTTTAGGCCCGGTCCAAGCACGTTGGTGTCGCCAAAAGCCCAAGTTTCGGCAGCCGTCGCGCCGCCGTCGCGTTGAACCGGTTTTTGCATTAAACTAGTGAGTTTATGCACTAAAATCTCCTTAGTAGGCTAATGACGTTTGAGGGGTGTTTAGTTTAATTTAATTAGGAATTACATGGTTAGTTAGATTAGATTAATGATTTAATTAGTTAATTATCCATGTTAAGTGGTTAGATTAAATTAATCAAGGCCTAGATAGGGTGTGCTATTTATCTAGATAGGTTCAGGAATTTTCTCGGCTCGTTTAGGCGGTTAATTTAGTGATTTTGGCCTAAGGTAGTATTTTTAGTATTTAAATTTAATTATTTAATTAATTTTGGTAATTATTTAATTATTAAATATTTTTTGGAAATTAGACCAAGATAGCCGGTGACCGGAATTTCGTGCTAATTGCAATGGTGTGATTAATTTTTGCAATTGAATGTTAAATTGTGCAAATTGAGTCCGATTAGAAATTTGAGTATTTAATTCCAAAATTTATGAAATTCCAATATTTATTTAGAAAATCTCAAGTGTTGGATTTTAACACCAAAAATGGTTTTATATACTATATAAAAAAAATGGGATTTTAAATTGAAAAATATCAATTTTTCTGGATTGAGTTAACCGTATACCCACACACGACTATTTTACAGTGTATTTCTAATACGAAGAAAGATACTGGGTTTACCATTTTAATTAAGGCATTTGAGTGCAATGCACGATGCCTTGAGCCATGATTGAATGATCGTGTATTGGTTAAGAGAAATCGTCCCCGGCTGTTAAGTTGGACATCACCCCTATATGGGACGCCCCTAGACAATGGGATGCCGGTCGCAGTAGATTCTAAACCTATGCTCATTCGGGAAAACCGTCCAGGAAATACGTTGCCATGCTCAATGGAGTGAGACAATGCCTGACTACGCTAAAAGACCACCGAATAGAGAGCAAGTCGTGCTATATGCTGAGATAAAAAAATTAGGAATGCATGATTAATTGAGTTGAATGTATCGAATTATGGGACAAAATTATGTGGCACGGTATGAGACGTGTCATAAAGATTTGGCCCTGTAATCAAGACCTCTGTGCTTGTTTGCAATTTGAGTATGGCATTCCAATTAATTAAGCTTGGTTATTGCTCATGCTTTCATGTTGTTTGTAATATGAACTGTACTAACCTGTAGGGTGGATCTGAGACGAGGTAAATCTCTGTGATTGTGTGATTAGGATGCCTCTTGGCATATTATCCTCCTAATCGAGTTTTAGAGCATGAATTCATTGAGATTTATATCTCACCCCGTCGTGAGCTTAAATTTTCAAGATTGTAGAGTGGTGGATCCGGAGTCTAGTTGAGGGGACCTAAGGAGTAAGTTGGTTAGGTCAGCTTCTTTTTGGAAAACCGTCTTTTGAAGTCTTTTGGTTATAGACTTTTGTATATAACTCAGTGTGAATATAAATGTGTGTTTTGTTTGTGAAATTGTTGTTCTGCTATTCTATCCCGAGATGGTTATTGTTAGGGGATTTATTATTCGCTTTTGCATGTGTAATAAAAATGAAAGGGTCGGCGACTTGTCCTGAAAAGTCGCAAAATTTTATCGACTAGAGAGGGATGGGCACACGCTCGAGAATTGGGGCATGACAAACCAAGATTGATATTTTAAGTTGAGCAACAAATCCTATTTGTCAAAACCTGCACAAATCAAGTTGATTAAGATTTAGGAAACTAAGGCTTTGTCCATTTTGCAGAAAATGAACGATTTAGAAAAAAAAAAAATTCAAATCATTAATTTTCCCGTGCTACACATCGACCCAGTTACTGGTAGGGTTATGGCCTGAAACTGTTAAATGTGCCTTCCATAGGAAGGCAACCAACCGAGAAAAGACGAAGGATGGCAAAAGAAGCAGCCATAAGGGGACTCTTTTTCCCATTGTTAAAGTTCATGATTTTCTATCTCCTAGACTCCTACTTACTTTTATATTTCCGATCAAAGATTATATAGTCTTCGGTCCAGATTATATTGGGCTTTATGTATAACTTTATCTCCATCTTTCTTTTATACATGTTTTGTTGGTAACGACAAACGTAAAAGAGAAAAAAAAATTAGAAAAGAGAATTGACAATTTTTTTTTACTTAAACAAACCCTTCAAAACCAAAATGATAGAATTACGATACTGCACTAAGTAATTTTAACACTTTAATCGAAGTTTGGAGCATATAAAATTATGGAGAAAGTAAGTGTACGCTATTTCATAATAAAAAAAGTTCACCAGGGGGGCATTTGCAACCCATTTTGCCGGCGGAGGTGCTGCATACGCACCCTCCACTAACTTATTGCGGAGTTGGATCCATGAGGTCATTTAGACTTCAGCTTTAACAGCACACTTCCCTATCAGACTTCACAATTCCATCATGTGCTTGGCATTGGCTTGCTGCGATTGAATCTTGAATTTGAGGATGAGTCTTATGGCTGGTTTAATCCTCTAAAAACCAGTTAGAACCAGCCTGATTGGTTCACTTCCGCAATAAATCAGTCTGGTCCTCATTTTTTAACTTGAAAACTAGTCTAGTCTAGATAGGTTATCGGTGCAAAGCTTTGGATCGGCCGGTTCTACCTAAGAACCAGCCTATGAGGTTACTCACGAAAGATTCGAACCTTCTACCGCAAAGATGGAATCCACTCCCAGCTCCGTCTAAATGTGCTTTTTCAAGATTTCTAATCTTGCTGATCCACAAATATGCCACTCTTTAAATAACACAAGTCCAAGTGTCCCTATACCTTAGGCCAATAACCATGAGTGGATCCATCCCAAAAAAGAAAAACAGAAAAAGAAAAATAGTGTGTGTAATTATGAAAATGACAGAAGGTGTGGATGATGCCGCCGTACGTAGATAGAGAAATGAGGAACAAAATTAAAAAAAAAAAAAAATTTGGCCTTGAAAGTGTTGCTGTTTCAATGGATGATTCCTTTTCATTCAAAAAGAAAAAAATTGCCATCAAAGAAATTATTGTTCAAGTTCAAGCAATTCACAGCATCAAACACCATTTCAAGAAAAGAAAAGAATCGAGCTTCTTGATTTCCATGACCTGCAATCCTTCTTCCCTTGGTACCCCCGGCTGGCTCACATGGCAATATGCCATGTGAACTGGACTTGGACTTTCGACCAAAAAAAAAAAAAAAAACACTGGACTTGGACAAGCTTTGGATCATTGGCGATCTAAATTGCATAGCAGCAACGGTCAGGGCTTGCCCAGGAAACCAGCGTGTTGGGCCTCGTTTTGAAAGACTTATAGGCTTATTTCAGGTACCACTTTGGACTGTTAATGAAGCTTGAAGAGGCCCATTGGACCTCTTCTATGCACTTCAACCCATCTGCCCACCAGCGGGGCCGAAAGCAAAAGAAGAACATGAAAGTTAAAAAAGGAACTTCTTTAGGAATATTATGATTTAAAAACTGATTCACAGAATTAATGTTGGCATTAAGCAATGTGATAGACTATTGCTGGATACGGTAATCGCGGACAACTTATTTAAAGCCCAATTTATAATGTGTCGTGTTACTTCAAATGCCGGTTTTGTAGATCGGCCTTAATCTAGCATAAGTCAAGAGAACAACCTTTTGATGGGCAATAATGAATTTGGAACCTCCAAAATGACTACAAGTTTGCCGACTACAATTTGTTTACTAAGTGAATAACCATAATCTGATTGGGCATTTAAATGAGACAATAATCCCATGTAAAAGGCTTCATTTGTTTAAACATCCAATGAGATATTGCCAAGTCATTTCACAAGCGAAATATATAAATAAATAAAAAAGTTCTTAGTTTTTTTAATGTTGGTGTTTCAACTTTAGTGATAATCAGGTTGACATTTGGTGATCCATCGAAGCAGGTCTCCAAGATGTGACAATACACGCAATGTACAACTTTGAATTTTCACATACGATTTTCATAAATCATGACATATTCATATTACTAAAGACCGCATGAAATACAGAGCAGCAACACAATACTAAAGTTAAGGCGCGCCCCTTATCCCGAGTCCACAAAGTTCCAATCCCCTAAGGATAAGAAAGATCTAAGAACGTGAACTGGGGTCCAATTTGAGGGCAAGGAAAAGTCAACAACTCAATGCCTGAGAAAAAAAGAGGGAAAAAGAGAAGAAGCTGCAAATTCAAAAGATGAATTTAGCTAAATAAAGATACAGAAGAACAAGGTCCTTTTTGGGGGGAGGGATTGCGACAGGACGAAGGAATAATCAACGAATGAATATGAATAGGGATCGAGGCTTTCCGATCTTCTCTGGTTCAACCACGTTGACCCGAAAGAAGCTCCTTTTCTTTTTCTTCTTTTCATCATCCAATGGTCATCATCATCTTGACGAATTCATCGTAGTTGACCTGCCCATCGCCGTCCAGGTCGGCCTCTCTTATCATCTGCTCCACCTCCTCGTCCGTCAGCTTCTCCCCCAGATTTATCATTACATGCCGAAGCTGCACAACGAACAAAAAGCTCATCATTTTCAATATACTCCTCTACTTTTTTTTTAATTAACTAATTAGTTTTTTATGATTTGTTTAAGTGAAAATCGAGGAAACTAATTAAAATTAGAATGTCAACTAAGAGTTTGGGGAAATCAGAAGTCAGAGAGCACTACTTTAGTGGTATTTTCCTTCCGTACAATGTATGTTCATTGCACCGGGACAAAGGGGCAGGAAATTGATGTGGGCTTTTATCCTTAGTTTATGCATGGACCTCTCCCTAAAGTTAACAAAAAGGATATTGGAAGCTGTCCTCATTGACATGTCCATATACAAGGTTCCCAAACTCATGAGCAATTTGAAATCCAACGAAAGAATTGGGGGTGGAAATTGTAGCTGGTAACGTAAGGAGAGTATTTGATATGGAGAGCAAAGTTTAGGGTGATATTTGTAATTTTCTGTATTCATTTTGAGTAGAAGAATACTAACAAATTAGCGATTAAACATAGGACATCATGGGGTTTGCTCATATATATAGTAGATCTAAAGTTCATGCCTGTCCAATTCTGAAGGATACATAAGAATTGTTTCATTTGGTTTTATTCATCATCTTCCAGGAGACCCCTCAAATCAATGATTAGTGTGAATTTAGGGAATCTATATCCGTCTACCTAGTAGATGGTCAATTGGGAAAGTTGCTATCAACATGGAAACTAAAGAGGAACCCTGTTTTTGTTATTTTTCTGGAGAAATTCTCCCTATTGGCATGCTGCAGTGATTAAATTTTCTTCCCTGTACAAGAAAGTATTTCATGCATCCACCCACTACAGCATGTCAATTCTTGCAACTAATCAATCAACATGAAGCCCCTCACTCGTTACATGCTTTTGTAACTAATCTTTGCTTGCTATCGCAGACCAGTCGAATGGCCCCGGGCATCAGATAGTCATGGTGTAATGTTGATAACTCGTTCGATTTTTCGCGTGACCCGAATATGGGGATGATGAATCGATTATTGCGTACCTCGCTCGCGGATATGTATCCATTCTGGTCCTTGTCGAACACTTTGAAAGCCTCTTTCAGTTCCTCCTCTGCATCCGTTTCCTGGTCACGAATCATGCAATGTCATTTGAACAGAACAATTAAAAAAAGCTGAGAGAACCGAAAAAGAGAAGGAGGAGACAATCTGGTTACCTTCATTTTGTTGGCCATCAAGTTCAAGAACTCAGCGAATTCGATCGTGCCGTTCCCATCGGCATCTACTTCGTTGATCATGTCCTGAAGCTCTTTCTCTGTGGGGTTCTGATCCAACGACCGTATGACCGTCGCTAGTTCTTCAAGAGTAATGCAACCTGCGAAGTGTAAGCCGCAAAGAAGGCATGAAATTGGATCGTAGCTTTTCTTGGAGAACGAGTGAGATTCTTCACGAAAGAATGAACAAGAAAGCAAGAAAAAGAGACTAACCATCGCCATCTTTGTCAAATAGAGTGAAAGCTTCCTTGAACTCAACTATCTGTTCTTGAGTAAGCATATCTGCCATGCCTTCTTCTTGGTTTTTTAGAGAGAGAGAGAGAGAGGGAGAGAGGGAGGGAGGGAGGGAGGGATGGAGAGGCAGGGAGGGTTTGGTGTTTGAGTATGTGTAATGTGTAGCTCAAGCTTAGCTGGGCTTATGTAGGCTTCCAAGAATGTGAAAGTTGGGGGGAGCATTAAGTTTCTGCAAAAAAATAATTTAATAATAGTCAAATTAAAGTTATTACTGAACTTTTGGGTTCTCATGGTCAATTTTTTTTTGCAGAGAAGAATCAAATCAAATGCCCTCTCTCTCTCTCTTTGGAGCCGTCTCAGACCATGACCGTTCATGTTTCTCTAGATAGACATGGACTTTTGGGGAAGATGCAGGTGAAATAACATAAACAAAGTCTCGCCCTTTTCTGTAATTTCCTGCCTATTGTTTTCTGCTTGGAGGTGTGAAAAGAAAAACGATTTAGACTAAGCAAAATGACAGCTGTTAGGGTTCGATGTCCAGGGGACAGTACAAGAAGTGGAGACTTGAGAGCATTCAAAACGAGAGAGAGAGAGAGAGAGAGAGAGAGAGAGAGAGAGAAGTAAATGGTAGAGAGAGAAAGTAAGAGAGAGAGAAGGCATTGGGAGGCGTGTCCATTGTTTCCACGATATGACTTTTCTTTTTCTACAACTTCGACCCAACCCCCAGTTGGCACGCTGCGTTGCTTGCACGAGGGTTTCTTTTGTTTAAGCAACTTGGCCGAGATCCGTCGCGTCCCCTGTAGTTTTGAAGTCGGACCATGTCTTTGTGCAGATTAGTCGCTGCACACGAAGGTGTGTACGTGTTCTTTAGCCAAAAGGGGATTTGGATTTTGCCGTTGAACGACTCCCGAACGATGTTCACTTTCAAGACATTGCCTTAAACTTCATCTCACGTAATTTAGGACCGTCCCAAAATTCAGAAGCTCGTGTGCAATGGGGCACCTCAAATTTTTTCATGGCAAGGCTAGTGAAAAGCATATAATTCAGGAAGTAATTAAGAAAAAGTGCTTTTATGTCTCTCTGATTTTTGTATATTGCGATGCATAGACTCTAGTGTCAGATTTGTCTCGTTTGTGTCCTTGAACATATTGCTGAAAACCTACTTCTATGACCTCTTGGATTTTCTTCACAAGAAGACACTTCTTATATATAAACAAAAGTTAGAACCAAGATAGGAAGCCCGTTTTAGGAATCTTGCTCTACCTAGGAAAGCACTCATGTAGAAAACCTACTTGAAATGGGAAAAGTCTTTTTTGAGCTCAAATTCAAAACATGTGAATTCAATACCAGGCATCATAGCTGATGGCCCCGCTCGCCTTATTCATAATCTAGGAATATACATTTTATTGCCCTCCCATCAAGCTTAACATCACTCGCTCAACACATGACATGAATAATAAAATATCTATGATAAAATTAGCAATGTTGTCTAACTATACTTCTTCAAAAGTCCAACATCTAATCGCGATTGATGGGGATCTATTCGCTAGCTAACCATATTGACATTAAAGAGTATCCTATGGGCCGTCTCTACTAATGTCCTACTCATCAACTATACATTTTGTTATGGGTCATTGGCACTAACATGATGTCTCACTGTACCACCTTATGTTATATAGAATTCATCTAATAGCTTCGAGCATAATTCCATGTTGCTATCACTCCGAACATGCTTGATTGTCCTACAAATCTCTATTTAGATCAAAGGTCTCAACTATCCAATTCCAACAACAACATCAAACTTGTACCTTGACACAAGCACCCATGTCTTCCCTAAGTGATCATCTGCAATTAGTAGCATAAATCTGGCACTCTTACCTGAAGAAAATCGTGACAATCTACGAATATTCAAGTAAATTAACTTTGTAATCTCTATATTTTATTTGACAGTCATTCTAAATTGTACTTTTCGGAGTTGTTCTAAGTCACAACACTTGCGTACATTCAATTTCTCAACCACATAACCACATAGCATATTTCTTTTACTAGTAACCTTTAGTCTTCCCACACTAATGTATCCCACATGTATATGTCACAATTTTAGATTCCCAAACAAATGTATCCAATGTCTAAGCAACAAAAATCGTCTCTGTCTCCCCTTAAAGTTCATATAGGTCATTATGCTTGATTCTTCTTGTTATTACCAAGGCACCTCGAATGACCTTCAGAACTCCATCTTCTAAAGTACATCAACATGTAGTTGAACTTAGAGCATTCAAGGAAATCAAGTTCTTCTTCATCTTTGGATTGTGCCTCACTCTATTCAATATTCTCACGAGATCATCATGCATTATAAATCTAACATTGTCAACACTCACAGCATCACACTCATTCTTGTTCCTCTACTACACTTCATCACTATCCATGCATGAATAAGTAGTAAACTGGTTTCTATTTGGAGTGGCAAGAAATGAATAACTAGAATTTATAACAATCGTAGTAATATCATTAGTAGACTTAACACTAATTCCCTCACACTTCTCATTCTTTAGCTTACGGTAATCCCATCTAAAATGCCCCTCTTCTTACAACTCTCTGACTTCGTCTATTCAAGTTGGCACTATTATTACTAAATAAGTACTAATTCTTTCTCCACCTACAAAAATAGTAAGAACACGTTCACTAGATTCTTTTCTAGGACTCTTTACTTAGGATCAAATCGCAAACCTCATCAATTCTTAACCCAGAGGAATTACTAATAGTAATAATAGTGGCGCTCCAATAATCAAGCTATGGGGATAATAAAATCAAAGCACGTACCTCATCCTTAAAGTCAATCTCAATTGAATTCAATTCACTAATGAACCCACTAAATTTATTGATACGCTCAACCGACATGCCTTCACCCATCTTTAAGTGAAATAGACCTCGCATCAAGTAGACATTATTGATCATAGAGGGCTTCTCATGCATGTTTGACACAACATTCATCAGTCCCATAATAGTCATCTCTTTCATGATGTTAAATGTAATGTTACAAGACAACATCAGTCCAACTCTTGTATATTCAGTAACTTCTAATTAGCTTAGTTTATTGACTCTAGTTTCTTCCTAAATAGGGGTGAGTGCAAATTTCTTAGGTATAGATAATGCTCAATCAGCATCTTCCAAGAGGCAAAATACTTCTTATCAAACTTTGCGATTTTGACTTTTCCTCCTTCTATCAAGTCTATAAATTTTCATTTTTTCTTCTTCTATCATTATCGATTAGCTTTAAGTCAGCCAAGCCTGGCTTTAATACCAATTATTGCGGAGAACAAATGATCAAACAATAAAATAAATAGAACAAATAAATAAATTGAGCACCAAATTTACATGGTTCAATATGTGCAATTTAAGTCAAGGAAAGCATTACAAAATTATTCTATATATCAATATTACAAAGATTAGAATTACGATCAAGTCACTTAAACAATATGAGTATTTCCCAACTCCAATTACACCCAAAAACTAACACAATACTTAACATTCACAATTCCTCACCAAATAATTTCCTAATCTCACAAAGGAATCCACAAATTTAATACAACATTTATCATCTTCAACACTTTCGGATGTCAACAAAAAAAAAAAAAAAAACCCACTATCAAATTGCTCTAGGGTGTAATTCATAAAGGAGTCGTCTTTTGAGTACTCTTCACAACGAGGCACTTCTTATATACAGATAAAGGTTGATTCAAATCAGCAAATCACTTTTAGGAATCCTACTTTAGCTAGGAAACTTACTTGAAATAAATAAAAAAAAAAAAATTCTGTTTTGCGCTCAAATTTGATACAAATCTTCAATGGAACAGAATACCATGACTTGCCTCATGTGAAAAATCCCCAAATTTTCCAAAATCACTCACGAGCCCCAATCCCTTAGCCATTTACAAAGCATTAATCTCCCTGAGACTCAACATCACTCGTGATTGGTAATCGTCAAATGAAATTTGGTGCTTAGTACACAAAGTAAGAATAAAAATAAATGTTCTTGAAAACGGAGGATGCAAAGTAATATCGTGATGAAAACTCATATGACCTTAGGAATTTACCCATGAAATTGTACTAAGGTGCCTAGGAAAATAGGAGTTTGCTTGTGATAATGAGCTCTAGGATGGCGTGTACATCCATCAATGCTCAGGATATCATCTCTCCAAAATATCATGCATCTTCTTGATTGACAAAGTCATTGAGGTGTACCCTATGAATTGGGGAATTTTTCTATCTAGGCGGGCTGAGTCAAAATGGGAAAGAGAAAATCTACCAGCAACATTTATCTTCTTGTAACATACTAGCGAGATATGGTGGGTATAATTATGAACATAAAAGAGTAAAAAGCGGGAACGTTGATGATGCATGTAAAAGAGGTTTGGGCCTTTCGTACGCGGGGGAGTTGGAATCTTCAGAAGTTTTGACTGGTGTCTTACTTGAAAGTAGGGATGGAATTCCTCGTGTTGGAAAAACTAATAGCGTTCACATCTCCACCAAAGAAAGTAGGCGACCAGTCAAAATCAAAAGGCTTTTCTTTCTTTTAGTCTTTGTCTTTGGCCTTTTCCTTTTCACGTTGCCATGATGAATATGATCATCTCTTTATCACGAGAAAACATGGAAGGCGGTTTCAGATTTGAGCTCGTTCCTGTCATGTCAAGATCGCCTTTCGCCGACCATGATGGAGCTATTGTAAAAACAGAATTGATTTATGTTTGATTATCAAGTGATTCATTGTTGTTTGTTCAAGTTAGAGACCATAAGTCTACTCTTGATGTGTGCAGGAGTATTATTTTATTTTCCTAGGAGACATTTCAAATCGATTCAACCAGATAAAGGGGTTGGGGTTGAAACTGTTTCCCAATAAAATGAGTTGTTGTGACCTTGGAACCGAGAATCAAAGGGGTCGTAGGCTAGTTATATGATTGTGAAATCGGCTATTGTACCAATTCTCCTAAGAACCATACTTGGACCGATCGATCCAAATTAGTTGGGTTCGGTCTAGTTACTAAGTTGAATCCGACTCAAGTGTGCACTGTGATATGTACATTAAAATTTGCCTTGCCCTTGGAATTGGCCAAAATTTTGTGGTTCCCAAAAGCCACTTCCTCCTTGGCTCATCTTTTTGTTTTTCTTTCATTTATTGATCGGGAGTTGATAAAAAACTGTTGTTTAGGAAACGTCAAAAGAATTAAAAATTTTATTTTCAGCATCAACATATGGGTGGAAGCTAGCATAAACATCAAACGACGAGTGGGGCTCAGAAAAGATAGGTGAACCAAAAATGAATACAAGAAAAATAGGAAACCAAAAGGACCACAATGGCATTTACCCTTTGGCGAGGACTCTCTCTCTCTCTCTCTCTCTCTCTAGAAAATAGTGTTTGGTGTGGTGGCAAGTGGATCTTGACCAGGAGACACCCGGAAAAATAATAATAAAAAAGAAACTAAATAAGCTCCCTTTAAATTTCCCAACAAATTTAACAAAAAAAATTATTCTAGCTTTCAAAAATTTAATGATTCACAAATTCACGATGACTTCAAATGTGATTTTTTTTGTAATGCTTCCGAAGATTTGAACATTTTTAAGTATCTAATATAAAATTAAACAAGAATCTCATTCCAAGCTCTAACAATTCAAAAGCTGACAATTCAAAAGTAAATTTTATGCTCCCAACGACTTTATTTTCGAGGCGAATTGGAGAAATTGATTTTGTTTTCCTCATAGGTATTATAGTTCATGTTATAAGGAACCAAGATGCGTGGGAGGTCATACGCGCAATCAGAACTGGTCGCCCTGTAACCTGTACGTTTTTCCATAAATGAGGGCCGATGGTCGGTGGGGGGATGCGCGACTCGCATGGCTGTCGAACGCGTTTTCTTGAATTTCGGCAACATGGACACCGACGCGACAACGGGAAGAGATGTTTTTCAGAGCGAGTTTCGATCCATTCGGTGTGCCACTGCCACCCAAGATTTTGCTGAATTCATGTGGACAGCGTAGCTACTATTTCCATACCATTTCTTTTTCGTAGGATAGATTAAATCGTGGTCTATAGTTCTTTTTTCTTTTTGTACCATTTCCCTTTAACTTAATGTTAAGATGTGAATATGAGTCGTATTAAAAAAGTCTTCTATTGAAGAATTTATATGGTCTGAAATGGTTAATATGTTCTAGCTAGCTCATATTTTATTAGTTTAAGTTTTTTAGTGAAGGTTAAGTCTAATTTGATACGACGACGAGAAATAATTTAGCATATTTTTAAGAGGTTTTCTTTTTGTTTCATTCATTCAAATCTCAACACTATACCTGTTCATGACCGTTTAACTAATGAACTCGGCTATTACATGTTCATTGATCCACCTGAAAGTTGATCACAAGTACGAAGCCCAGTCTACTGCATGCTTTCGGTACATGAGAGGTGGCATCCATCTCATCTGGAGTGTGCATCCAAGTTGGGCTCACATGCATTAGAAGTGAGTCTCAAACAACTTTTCACACAAAAACGCTCCGTATATATATTGTTTTGCTGTCAAATTTTGGAGGACATCATTATTTAGAAAGTCTTACATTTATTATATTATAGTCAACTTAATCATAAATGTTCAATTTCATAAATTTAGTCCTAAATCATTTGATGATTCGCCAATGTAGCTCTTTGAACCAATTTTAGCCGGAAATTATTAATGTGGATGCTAGTAGTCCTATATGGTAAGATGGGCAGTGGCATGGATGATTTTTGCAATTCTTTTAAATTTCTTGAATTTTTTTTCTTTACTCATAATTTTCTTTCCTTTCTTTTTGCCCTTTTCTTTATTTCTATTTCCCTCCACTGATCACTGGGGCTTCGACAATGGTCGGCGGAGGTCACTGGCCACAAGCGAGGGCTGAGATGCCCTCGTGGGTCACAAGTGAGGTTTTGTGGTAGACAATGGCATGGCAACCCTTGCCTGTGGTAGGCGACTTCCATCGAGCATCGTCGAGGCTTGGCAATCAGTGGAGGGAAATGGGAAAAAAAATAGGAAAAAAAATGGAATATAATAATTCAAAAAAATTTAAAAATTGCAAAATCATCAATGTCAATAATTTCTAATCAAAATTGGCGAAAAAGACTATTAGCAAATCATTAATTAGTTTAAGAACAAATTGGTCAAATTAAAAAATTTAAAACTGAATTATCGTTGTACAATGGATTTAAGTTTTTATGAATAATTTTCTCGATAGCAATGCACAAGAAATATTTGGCGAGATTTTGACTTTGAATTGAGTGATCACTGTATTACTCGTATTCAAGTTTTGTTATATTGCTAAACGTTTATATTTTATATTTTAATTTTTTTGGTCCGACTAAGCTTTTTATTTTTTGGTCGGAGTTACATTGCTAAACTTAAAACGTAATCTTTCGACTAAAAATGCAAGCTGTTCAAAATTCTACGTTAGCTTGGATTAACACTTTGAATTACTCTTACTCGAAAATCCCATTTGCTGACTTCCAAAAAATGAACAATCGCCATTTGGGGTTTAGGGATATGATAACCTTCAATAGAGCCATGCTGGGGAAGCAAAGCTTGGAGGATAATACAAAAGCCCACAGCTCTATGGGGTCAACTTATGAAGGGTCTATATCCTCGATGCGACTTCTATCATGCAGGGAAAGGCACTTGCCCATCTCGAGGGTTGTAGAGCTTGATTATGGGGCGTGAAGCAATACGACCCTCGATTATGTGGGCCGTGGGTAATGGAGAGAGCATCGAGATAAGAGAGGACAAATGGATCGAAAGGAGATTGAGAGGGTGACCTGCTAGCCAAGGGGAGCCTAGTATGGCTCCCTATTTGATAGATAAGGAGGCGTTTAAATGGGAAGAGCAGATCTTACGGGCATTTTTTTAAAGAGACTACATAGGAAATTCTTGCTGTTCCTCTAGATTCTCAATTTACGGAGGATAAATTGATGCAGTCAGACTCTGGGAATTTCACTGTGAAAAGTGTGTACGACGAGAACAGACAGAAACAAGCGAAACCGGTTGTTAACGTGGCCTCCTCCGCTTTTCAAGTACCGCGTGCTCTTTGGACCAGAGTACGGCAAACCCCGGCAGTACCCAAAATTAGGTTTTTCCTTTGGAGTATTTGTCAAAATGCTATTTCTACCAAGGATAATTTATGCAAGAGGAGAAATGTACCTGATCCTATATGCAATTTGTGTAACCAGTAAACTGAGACGATTAGACATGTCTTTTTGCTATGTCCCTGGACCAAAAGAGTTTGGTTCTACCCATCCCCAAAAATCGACATCTCAAACACTGGGCTTTCAAAAGTAGAGGAATGGCTGGTCGAATACAACCACACCTCGGTTTCTTTTGAAGCAACTGCTCTCCTAGAAACCTAATCCATTTTCAACCGCGATATGAGGAGTGTTTGGAGTTGAAAGCATATCGATCTGATATATAAGAGAGGTGTTATGTGCAGATCAACCAAGGTGTAACATAAGTGCTCTTATCAATAATGCTCGAGCCTGAATAAGACTATTTTTTTTTTTTATCTTAGTGTAGTCCATTTCAACTGTAAAGTGAATCAAGTAACGGATTAGACTGTCAAAATGTCATTCATTTTAATTTAGACTAGTCAAATCGTAGTTAGGTCAAATAGAAAATGACCCAACCCAAATTGACTAGTTTAATCCATTTCGATTCATTTCCATGCAATGTAAATTTAATGATCTATAACTTGTCCAACTCGTACCCAACATATATTCAACCCATTGTCATTGATAACATACTTTAATATTTAATCAAAAATAGGAAAATTCATACTTAAACTAAGGTGAAAGCGAGGAGCGAGTGAGCACGAGATTAAATGAAGATTAAAGAGATTCTTCAAAATGAATTTGACCTAAATAAGTCGTGAATTCATTTAACATTCATATTATTATTGACTTTACCATTCTAAATTCATTTATGAACCATTTAGTGAATATACTAATCTTTATAACGACTTAACCCATTAAGATGGGTTAGGAAATAGGTCTATGACCTATTTTCACAAGTCTATTCAAGTCAGACTATCCAAATCCCTGAAGCCCTTTGAACTCTTAATTTTTCGGTCGAACTTGAACTCTAATCTGTTCTGAAGCTTTTCTAATGTATGATCAAACTTGAGATTTATGAATGAAAATAATCTGTATTACAACAACAACAACAACAGAAAGAAAAAAACCTAATCCCTCTGTCTAAGACATCTGTATTTGGTATTCAAATCGTATCAGGAGAGAACAAGCCCAATTAACCTCTTTCCTTGACTTACTCAAATTGACTACGACCCTTGATTACGCGGGTTCCACACGCGGGAACCACGCGATCAACCGTCGACCCACACGCGATCAGACTGCCACGACGACCTCGGTCCATGGAGAGCGGGGGTCGGACCGTTGAATGAGTCAACGGTCTTCGTTCGTGGCTTCGGTCGTGTTCAACGATAAAGATCGGAACTTCCGAAAGGGCAAGTAATAATTACAGACGGTCTGCGATGAAGTGAAGACTGGGAACGAGAGAAGACGGACAAGATGAGTCCAAGGCTGTCTTCATTAAGGTTCGTGCTCTTCTAGAAAGTTGAAACGACCAGGCTCCGGAAGGTCTTGAAGAGCCAACCACCCGTAGAAACCAGACGCGAGAGAGATTTAAGCAACTGATGAATTCGGGAAGCTCGTATACAGCTACGAGACGCATTGGGCCGGAGGAGGTCCGGCGGCTACTCCGACATGGGCCGGAGCTGTTAGATTGTTCCGGGATTGTCCTTCGGCACAACCTTGTTTATATAACAAGTCTTAATACATTATCACCGCATGATTTATCAGCAAACCAATCGATTCTCGTATAGGACTCAAAAGCAGCAATGAACAATTTGCACTACAAAGCGCCAAAAGCTATCGATACCGTCAAAAGGTGACACTAAACAACAATCTACTATTATTTACTATTAGTACATCTAGCGGTTAAGAGCAACGCCGAGCGCCTAAATTCTAAAACTAGACGCAATACACTGCCATCTCACACCGTCAGTGCCTCTTGCAAATTCTACTCTACGGCCGGACCTCTCCGGGGCGGAATATCCGGTGGTATCACTGGTGGAGGCACATAGTCTGGCGGCTTTGTCGGCGGTCGATGGATTCCTGCGTCCTCGTTTGGTCGAGGCGGTGGCGCTTCAGGCTCCGGTGGAGGCTTATGGGGAGTTGGTGGTGACGGCACCGGAGCGATTGGAACATCCGGCATCGAAGGGAACCGAGATGGAGCTTTGCCGGGAGAGCCTGGCGGGTCGGACGGGTCGTGAAGCAGCAACCAAATTGATCTCGTGGCAATTAGTTTCCTCGAGGCAATTACTTTTCTGAGTGAGTCGGATGATGTTGGTGCTGAGGGAGGAGGCATCTTTTTCATGGCGCGGCCGGCGAGCAATTTTGTGGGCGGCCGAACGGTGGTGATTCCGGGAAGGACTAAAGTAGGAAACCGAGCAGGCGGTGGGGAGACACTTGTTAGTTTGCATTCACGCCACGTCATACAATGCCCCATGACACATCACACGCTACGCTACGTCATCTATGACGTGTCACCACTAATGGAGAAAGTGTCATTGCCCTGCCCCCCAATGATGACGTGGCTTATATTCGTTTTAGGAAGAAGCTCCTAAATTTCTAGGTTTCCCACAAAAAGACTTTTAACACATTGAACACATGCACTTTTGGCCCCAAATACTATTTAAGGTTCTGGATATCCAATCAGAATTGATTGAGCGATACTCCTTTGATTTCAAACTCAATTATTGCATTGAATTGACCCAAGTTACAAATTAAGGATAATCTACGAATGAAACGTGCGATGAATCAATGGTTAAAGGCCAGCAATATTTAATGTGACACTTCATAGTCATTTGTGCTAAATTTGAACATAAAAGACCAGCTATTGGTACCTCCATTTTTGGCCAAAAAGCACCATGCAATCAAAATTGATTGAAAGTTTGACTAACAAATTTAACGAAAGATATGATATGTGAAAAAATAGACGACAAAATATCATAAATGTGGGTAATGTTTTTTTTTTTTTTTTCTTTGGTAAGGGAATAAATGTGGGTAATGTTTATATCAAGAGTTTCCACAAACCGAATAATCAGATCTCAAGCTATTAATACTTTATAAGAAACTTCTATATAACGACTGATTGATAATTAAAGTGAAGAGATGAGAAGGATAGGAGTGTAATTGGATTTATTAATAAAAATCCGTATGCTCCGAGCGCTTAAAAGAGCCATAAAAGCAGCGAAATCTATAAATTCGTATTCACTTTTGGTCTTCATTATCAAACTCAGCCCAACTACTTGGTTGGATGTGATCTTTGTCACAAGCCAAAGCAAGACACCATTACCTCATTCCAATGTTTCCTCGCAACATAACGTTATCCAACATCCTCAGCATCATCTTTATTTTGTCAAGGCAAGGAAAGAAAACATCTACGGCCGAGACATTTCCAGTTGAAAGCATACTTGCATATGTGTAATCGGCATGCGTTGATGCAGAGCAATCATAGAAAAACCCATCTGCGATCATCAACAGTTGACAGATTCCACTTATCAGCCAAGAAACATGGTCAAGTAATGCTCACTGAACGAGTACGTAATCTCTTGTTGGATCGGCTCTATTGCAGATTGGTGGGCAAGCCACGCCAAAGCGAGAGGGGAGAAACCTTTTTCCATAAACGAAGAAATCCATGGAGTGGTTCCTGGACCTGTTTTTGAAACAGAGACGCGTTCATTGCTCTTCACAAGACAAACGTTATTTACGTTAGTCAGTGTCATTTGAGAATCTAATTGGGGCACCAATCCAATTACAAGAGACTGCTCTTAGGGTGCGTGTCCGGGCGTCATGTCAGAATTCATCCTTCCTCCTTCATAGCAACAATTTCCGGGCTCTTGCTTATCACTTACTCCATGTTTTTTAAACCTCATTGATCAGGAGTTCTATAGAGAAGTTACCTGTCAATCCCATGGAATTGCTAGTGTTGTCTTATCTTATGGACATGTTTTCCATTAACAAGACCGATGTTATTGCTCCATTATATCACTCCTAGTATAAACCTCCATTTCTTCGAGGATTCCTGCATTGGGAACTAATTCCTGCAATTGGTGGACTACATAGCATCCTTTCTTTGTGCTTCTTTGATTCTTCAATCATCTTCTCTGTTTCGTGCTTTGAGGGTGCTTGGCATCTTCAGGGACAATGTTCCAAAAGTTCAATGAAGGCTGGTGATCGGCAATTGGGATCATTCTTATCGTCAAGATCAAGCTTAATCTCACCAAAACTGTAGAGTATGAAAAGGGCAGTGGAATGTTGGTCCTTCCCTTTTTATATTGTCATCACCTCACTATAAGATTGATGAATGGATGATCTGCCCTGAAGCCGATGAAGAGAGCACAAGCAGAGTACAAACTGACGAAGGCACTTGCTTTCAAAATGGGATTCAGCCTCGGAATACTCTCAGACTCCCAGCTGCCACCCTTAGCAAAGCCAAACAGTGGCGTAAATCTTTCTTCTGCAGTTGCCCTACAGATACTTCCTCACATGAACATCCTAGCACCAGCGTGTTATATACAATTTCGAGAGAGGGAAGCTTCAAGATTGATCAAACTACCATCTAAATAGAGATATAGATCGGCTTCGCATGATTGGTGGTTCCTGTTTTGTTGACTCTGCTCTTGGAACAATTCTGGAGCGAGGAATCAGCGGCAATGTGGAATACATGGACCGTTGGCTGAAGTCATTTGGATCAAACACGTACTAGGAGCTACCCAATAGGAGCTTTTTTTCGTTTTATATGGGAACTTGTAAGACAAAACCTTATTTTTTCTACTGAAAGTGTGCCAATTTCCATTGGTTTTGGTAATGGCATAAAAAGACATGGAATTACAGAAGGATGGCATGAAGCTGTAAGCATATCTTTTGTTCTACCTCCTGTAATCATGGTCTCTGCGGGGTATAATTTCTTGTCATGCAAGCAGTATGATTGGTTTCACATAGAAAATGACGTAAGAGTCAATGTCCTTCGGTTTGTCCATTTAAAATATCGTTGTGGGAGAAATCATCTGTCTGAATACAGGACGATGAGTTCCAGCAGACGGACTGTTCCTAGAAGGGCACCCTTTCTTGCTCTCTGGCACAAAGGTCGGTGACAAGTTTTGGCCAGGATGCTAGTAACATCTGTCGGTGTGAACTCAAAATGGGGAGCACTGACAAGCTCATGTAGTCGTCACAGAAGTGAGGAAACGCCTCTACAGGCTCAGTTGAGCAGGCTCATCTTCACTAGGAAAAGTTGGCGTGGCAGCTGTTCAGGTAATTTTTCCCGGTTCATCAATACACTACTTCACAGGAAGTAGACAAGGTGAGAATGGCAACGCAGTCCTTACCCACAGCGATATAACTTCTGGTAATGTCTTACATTTGTTGGTCAGGAGGCTCGCCACAGCAATGGCAAAGCTACGGTTGCTAGTGCCACTTAAGGCCTGCCGGAATCTCTCTTGTTCTTTCTCGCTTATGAGCTGAAGAGAATGATGCTTGCTAAGGGGATGCTGAGGAATCTATCCTCCGGTCAGATCATGAGCTCGGTCACCACCAGTTGCAGGGACAGAGCAGGCATACCGATGCTGGACATTACGAAGATAATGTAGTTTCAGCTTAGCCAATTTTACTCGGCAGACACTAATTGCCCTCCCATCCGCACGTACTCAATCTGATTCAGGGAGGAGCAGCTTCGGACACAACAGGAAGCATGTGCACGTTGTCTTCGAAATTTGAGCTCGAGCTTTCATGTAGCCCAACGGAGAGCAATTCTTTCTCCGGCTGTCTGAATCTTGCAGAGAGACTTTGAGGCAATAAAGAATAGTTATACCGTCCTTCCCGTTGAAGCCTTCACTTCGAACGGGCAACTCGGCAAGCGAACCAGCTAAAAACAACGTACATGG
This sequence comes from Eucalyptus lansdowneana, assembly GCA_017140395.1. Taxonomy (NCBI): domain Eukaryota; kingdom Viridiplantae; phylum Streptophyta; class Magnoliopsida; order Myrtales; family Myrtaceae; genus Eucalyptus; species Eucalyptus lansdowneana. The sequence continues at coordinate 29,994,746 of CM029484.1, read as the reverse complement.
CACAGTTCACGTACATTTGAACGGAGATGCTGAGTTTACACCGTGAAAGTGCTCCAAGTACTATGATATTTCTGGCCCTTCGGTGAATCTGGATGATCAATAAAGGATGATCTTCCAGCAAATTATTCGTGTGGGTAGTAGTTTTGAAAAATTAGCGGGCCATGTATATACAGAGGACACGATTTGTTCATCCGCTTAAAAATGAGAAAAAAGGCTCATTTTCACACAAACTAAACTCGTTATTTCTTGAAAACAGGACTGCCAGTAATGTCGGAATCAAAAAGGAACTATATAGGCAAAAATTATAGTAAATTAAGATACATACAGACCATACATCATTAAAGCTATGGATAGCTAATGGCAAATGTAACCTCATATTGGAACGTGAGTTTCATTCAGCAAATTTTCTCCATGACAAGTATTTGATGAAACAGATTTGTCATTTCAAGGTACAGAAGGCAAATAAAAAAAGATCAATCTACAAATTTGTTTGGTTACAGAGGAGACCCATCCAACTCCAGCAAATACATAAGAAAACTGGAGATTTCTCTTTGTTTTTCAACTAGCCACCTTACCGGTGACCCTCTGAGCAATCCATCCAAGACCGTCGAAAAGCCCATCGCCTGTGAGGGCAGAACAAGCTTGAATGTGCCAATCATGGTTCTTGATGCTGTGAAGAGAGAGTGCATCTGTTATTTCTGCCGGGGTCATGGCATCTTTCAGGTCTTGCTTGTTTGCAAACACCAACACCACGGTCTGCTGAAGGTCCTCACTTGCTAGCAACCTGAATAGTTCATCCTTCATGATGGAAATCCGTGCTCTGTCAGTGCTGTCTATCACTACAATAACAGCATTAGTTCCCCGATAGTATGTGGCCCACGATGTCCTTAATCTTTCTTGCCCGCCAAGATCCCAGACCTGATAACAAGCATAACCACAAGGATAGCAAGATCAGTTCATTGACGGACCAAATTTGTTAAACCAACACTTTCCTACTAATTCAAGAACATTGGCCACCATAAGATCTTCTTAGTACATGAGCTGTCTAGTAACTTACATGTCCAGCTAAATTTGACGGATGCGCCATGAGACCAAAATCACTTGCATATGTTAGAGTATCTATTGAATCCCAGTCAACCTTCCTTTATACTCATGACTCATCTACCCTCCAACATATTTCTCACTAACAAACTGAAATATATTCCAGCACCATTTTATTTGAAAAATCTTAATTGCTAATCCATGAATTATTTCTTCATAATCAGACTACTTTTGATTAGTGAAAACGCAAGATGATAGAGAAACAAATATATAACAGAATGGCATGATTGACTCTCGTGTGATTGTTGACTTGAACTGGCTCTACCAAGGATGCTAAAGTAATATAACCAAAACATTCAGAGGACTATCTGAAATTGCTGAGACAACGTATTGAGGGACAAAAGCAAATTATCACAATCCAAAGTATCCAAGTACGCCATCATCCAAGCAACTTAAAAATGATGCATTGAAACAGAAATGCAGCATACAACACAGTGAAGGCAGCATGCGTTGCGAGTACCTAAGATGAACAATCATTAGGAGTTTGACAACTAACTAACACAGGAAATTCAAAACCATCTTATTAGATAGAACATCAATTTGCAAATGAAGTCATATGTCAGCAACAAAACCCTATTGCCAGAGCTTACATTCTTTTGACCATATGGTAGAAAGAACTCTTTTAATCAAGAACCTTAAATAAAAGAGTTGTCCTGGAGGCAAGACAAGCTATGATAGTCTGTAATTACTAACACAACATCCAAATCTCTAACAAGAAAAGGCAAGAGAAGTTCTTGTTAGCTTGAAATCTTTAATTTAAGTGATTCAAGCAATGATCAACAAAAAAATCCACGCTCCACGGCCCACTAAATGAAGCCATCACCACAGATAAACACATACATCCATATTGAGAGAGTCAAGATCAGAACTGAAATCACCAAGTTCAACCACCCAATTAGCTAAACTAGGCAAAGCTGCTCTTTTGTGTTCAAGGATAATCACAACTCCAACAAAAGTAGACTCCCCTTATCACAGCAACCGATCAAAATGGCAGCCCATAAACTTAAATCATCTAAATCATACGGAACTCTGAATCCCAAACCCTAAGCACCGATGGCAGCACCGTCCAAGATCGCATTTTCCCACCACTAATCACCAGAACTCGCACACGAAAAGGGTTCGTTATTACCGCACCTCGAATCGGATATTCTTGTAAACCACCTCCTCGACGTTGCTCCCGACGGTCGGGTGCGTCGTGACAACCTCCCCGAGATGCAACTTGTAAAGGGTGGTCGTCTTCCCGGCGTTGTCCAACCCCACGACCACAATCTTGTACTCCTTCGCCGGGAACATCATGAACCAGAACCTCGATATGAACGCCCCCATCCCCCCTCGCCCGCAAAGCACCTGCAACCGTCCAAACCCCAAGAATCAGAAATTCATTCGAATCGCGAAGGGATTCAAAAGACCCAGCAAACGAATTTCGATCAGCTGGCGCCAACAAGAAGGGAAGCAAGAAATCGACAAGACGAGGAGGCAGAATCCACGAAACCGAACCTGAGATGGGGAAGAATTAGGTCAGGAAGGCGGTCGTTTCGTCGGATAGCGGAGGGGAAAAATCGCTTCTTTAGGGAGGTAATCGGCAATTGATCCGTGGAATTTTTAGCTAAGTTTTAGTTTTGGATCGCGATCGGTCTGCCTTTGTTCTGGCAAAAAGGGCAAAAAGGAAGGAGAGAGGAGAGAGGAGAGAGGAGAGAGAGGGTTTGAGACCGTCGTAAGTTTTGACGATGCGGAGGCGGTGACGATGACTTGGAGATCGGCGGAGGCGTGACGGGGAGTTGACTGGGCCCCACCCCCTGCGCGTGGAGATGAGGTGGCGCGCCACGTCGGCTCGTGGGTATTTCGTGAGCCATCGAGTTCCTGTGTAAGCCCGAGGCTTTGATTTGGAGTCGGTATATCTGAAATTTCCGAGCACTGGATTAATTAATGATATGAAATATGAAAATAGTTAGAATTAAATATTAATAGTATAATAAGTGTAGGATTTTTTTTAATTAGCATAATCTCGTTAGTTCGTTAAAGTCCATGAAAATCTGTTCACCCACCGAGCCAGGCGGGAGAAGCCTGGATCCGCTTCCGGATCTTAAGAGGCATATCCTCGTCAATAGTTTCCAATTTAAGGTTCGCCCAAAATAAACAGAAAAAGGAAACCTAGAAAGTATCAAAAAAAAAAAAAAGGAAAGGAAAAGCGAAAAATCTCACGCAAGTCCTAAAGTCTCGAAAAGAAAAAGCGGGGGTTGATCCGACCGCCCCCATCGTTCGGGGCCCCACGCTCCCCCCTGGCTCGATCCCCTGCGAATCAGTCCAATAGCCATGCGCCGCGTGGCTTGAGCCCCGCGGGATCCTGCCGCACGGTCGTTGTTGCTCTTTCCGCTCCCCTCGTCGGGGGGGGGGGTCGTTTTGGAGCGAAACGGCGCGCCCTCCGAACGCACGCTTCCTTCCAAAACGACACTCGCAAACACCCAAAACGGCCGAGAAAGCGCTTCTCCGTTCTCTCTCTCCCCCCTCTTCGGAAACTCCGCCACTGTCCCCAAAAACCCATTAAAAACTCCGCCTTTGCTCCCGTCGTCTGCACTCTACTCCTCCTCCGCGGCAATCACCACCGCACTCGCCTCCGCCGGAGATCGAGCCATGTCGGCGCAGTCCCTCCACTTCTTCACCGGCTCGCCGAGCGTGGCTTTCCTGAGCAAATCCAATCACCACCCCAGGCCTTCCCTCCCCGCCACACTCCGCCCCTTGCCCGCCGCCGCCGCCTTCTCCGGTCTCTCCATCAGAGCCTCCGCGTCCGACGCCAACCCGCAGTCCCAGTCGGCCCCGCGCGTCCTGGTGTCCGACAATGGGGCCGGGGCCGTGATTTCGCGGCCCGCGTCCGCCGGCGACGCGGCGGCCATCGAGGTGGACGCGGTGACGGAGGCCGAGCTGAAGGAGAACGGGTTCCGGAGCACGCGGCGCACGAAGCTAGTGTGCACCATCGGCCCCGCGACGTGCGGGTCGGAGCAGCTGGAGGCGCTCGCGGTGGGCGGGATGAACGTGGCGCGGATCAACATGTGCCACGGCACGCGGGAGTGGCACCGCCGCGTCATCGAGCTGGTCCGGCGGCTCAACGAGGAGAAGGGCTACGCCGTCGCCATAATGATGGACACGGAAGGGAGCGAGATCCACATGGGCGATCTCGGCGGGGCTGCTTCTGTGAAAGCTGAGGTTCGTTTGTTCTTTCGTTCCGACCGAATTCGCATTCGTGGAAGATTGTGATACCTCCCGTTCCAGGAGAAAAAGGAAGGGACTTGATGAAAACTACGTTTCTATTTTTGTTAATTTTCATTGTTCTCCGTATAGTGCAACTCAATTGCAGAAAAATTGGTGAGGAATATTAAATTGCATGATGCAAAGGCCTTTACCAATGTATCTAAGTGAACTGGAACTGGTTATTATAGCTCATGCTTGATTTATCATTCAATCATGGAACCCTACCAATTAATGCACGGCACTCGATAGCTATCTGATGATAGATAACATTTCTTCAATTAAATGCCGAGTCAAGGGCAAGACGGGAGCTACGCCGTCCTCTATCGTAATTTACACCCAATTTGTGAGCATCATACTTGAAATTGCATTGGTGCTGATTCAATGCTAGGGATTTTTTTTCTTTTTTATTTAATAGGATTTAGTACAGACTGACTAGGAAACTGAGTTTTGCTTATGTGTGCTTTTGTGCTTGTCTTGGGTGCGTGCTTTGTAGGAACAATGTGGTTGTTTTTGCTTTCTTATGTTAGGTTCCGTTGTTCTTTCAATGGTAACTGCTTGTATTTGTGGAATGAAATTTTATGGCGAATGGTGGTCTCCTTTTTGATTGATAGTTCTTATCTTTCACCTTGGGCAAGCTGCTTATCCTGTGTACAGGGCTTTTTGGGGGTGATGAAGATCACTTTATTGAAATAGAACCAAGTTAAATACTCACACAGAAAGTATACATTACGAAGTAGTGGAGGAAGGATATGGAAAAAACAGGACAACTGAGATAAATATCAAAAGGAAAAAGCCAAACTAGAAAGTAGTCTAACCAATAACATGGCCAAGAGCAGTTATCTTCTGATATATTCATCCGAACTGTGGCACTACTGTGTTTTCCGTGCCCTTCAAGCTGGTCAAAATTGCATGTTTTATGTAGTGGAGCAGAATTAGAACTTTTACAGTGGCTAGTGCAAGAGATTCTGCCTGGATGTAAGTGATTGCTCGTATACCTAGAGGAAAGAATTGAACTTGAAATGTGATCCCATGAGTTAACAGTTGGATTGAAATAGTTCTGCAGAGAACTGTTATAATCTTTTCCTGTTGCAGTTTTTGTGGCAGATGGCATTGCTTGTAAAGAGAATTTTCTTTAATTGATTGTGCTTTTGTCAGGATGGTGAAATATGGACTTTTAGCGTGAGGGCTTTTGATTCCACTCTCCCTGAACGAACCATCATTGTGAATTATGATGGTTTTGCTGAAGGTAATGACTAATAAAAAATATCGTTAATTAAAGAAACAGTATTTATTTCTATGAGATCGTGCACTGCTTACTGTATTTTTGTTTTGTCAATCTGCTGAAATTCACAGATGTGAAGGTTGGGGATGAACTCCTTGTCGATGGTGGAATGGTGAGGTTTGAAGTGATTGAGAAAATTGGTCCAGATGTTAAATGCCAATGTACTGATCCCGGACTTTTGCTTCCGCGTGCTAATTTGACTTTCTGGAGAAATGGTAGTCTAGTTCGGGAACGTAATGCAATGCTTCCGACAATTTCTTCAAAGGTTTACCTCTGTCTTTATCTATTTGTTACATGCTGACTTATAATGTTGAAAACCGAAAAAGATTAAGTTACTATCCAAATTTTTATGCCAAACAAAATGTTGATCCTTTTTTTTTTGACAAACCTATGTTGAACTTGTGTTTAGGACTGGCTGGACATTGATTTTGGGATCGCCGAGGGTGTTGATTTTATCGCGATATCATTTGTCAAGTCTGCTGATGTTATAACTCATCTTAAGAGTTACATTGCTGCTCGCTCTCGTGATGCGTAAGAACATGTACCTTGCCACTCATTTATAGTGTATTAGTTTTATGTAATTTGTATTGTGAAGGGCCAATTGTGTGTCTTGTTCACTCAAATATGCAGGGACATTTCTGTCATTGCAAAGATAGAGAGTATTGACTCATTGAAGAACTTAGAAGAGATCATTCTAGCATCAGATGGAGCTATGGTTGCCAGAGGCGATTTGGGTGCTCAGATACCACTTGAGCAGGTCCCATCAGCTCAACAAAAAATTGTTCAGGTCTGCAGGCAGCTTAATAGACCAGTTATTGTTGCCTCTCAATTGCTTGAATCTATGATTGAGTACCCTACACCAACTAGAGCCGAAGTTGCCGATGTTTCAGAAGCAGTTAGACAGAGAGCCGATGCTCTGATGCTCTCTGGTGAGTCAGCCATGGGTCAGTACCCAGAGAAGGCATTGACAGTCTTGAGGAGTGTCAGTGTGAGAATAGAGAAGTGGTGGAGGGAAGAGAAACACCATGAAGCTATGGAACTTCCACATATAGGATCTTCATTTGCAGACAACATTTCGGAAGAGATATGCATTTCTGCTGCCAAGATGGGTGAGTAATTGTGGCTTAGCTCTTCTTTACAATTACTTTCAAAGCTTGACAAATGAGGGCATACATTCTAGAAAAAAAAGTGAAGGCTGTAGGACTTGACTCCAAAGAGACATCCATGACAGCAGACTCTTGGCAGATGTCGTGTTTATGGCATATAATTATTCTTCGTGTCTTAAATTAATATCAAATGTCATTGCTGTTCTCCATTGAAAGATAGGACATCTATAACTCTGCTTTGCTTCTGATTGCTGAAATTCCCATGAAGCTTAAGTGAAAACTCTGCCCAAATATAACTTGGAGGGGATAACTGTTCCATGTCATCGGATGTTGGTCTAATTTGTTGCATTACTCTTTTGGCATTCTTTAGTGATACTTCATGTTGTCACAAATTCTGTTGTGCCATTATCTGTTTTGTTCTGGGACATAGTTGACAATTGTAGTGTTGTGACCCTTGAAACTATACCTATGTCTTTTCTGCAGCTGCAAAGAGACGCTTTTCTGGCTCTTCATGTCTAATATATTTTATCATTTGATGTTGCAGCTAACAATTTGGGGGTGGATGCACTTTTTGTCTACACAAAATCTGGTCACATGGCATCTCTCCTCTCGCGATGCCGACCTGACTGCCCAATTTTTGCGTTCACAACTACAACATCAGTGAGGAGGCGTCTGAACCTTCAGTGGGGTCTGATACCGTTCAGATTAAGCTTCTCTGATGACATGGAAAGCAACCTCAATAAAACATTCTCTCTTCTCAAGGCCAGGGGGATGATCAAATCGGGTGATCTTGTCATTGCTGTTTCCGACATGTTGCAGTCTATTCAAGTCATGAACGTACCCTGAGGAGTACTCATTTTCCACGTGAGTAAATTGTGTTAAGTGGTAATTCTGGATTATGATTGTCAGCATTTCAACAACTCGCGGTCAAGAAGTTCCTTTTTCAGATTTTGGATCATCCTGCTTCAGATTGGTATGCATTTGAGCCTGCGGCTGGTTCTGCAATCTCCTGCTTGGCTTTGAGCTGCTGACAATGCTCAGTAGAGATCGTGATAAGGTATCTGTCCTGATTGCAAAGTTGCGCACGAAGTGGGAGCTATTGTTTACATTTTTTTTCCCTGGTTTGATAATACCGGACAATGTAAGACTCTTTTTTCGCTTGATTATTGAATACTGTACCAAGGGATCCTAAACTAAGCATTGCTATCTGCGATAAATGAACCTATTATGGCGATGCGGTTGTAGACTTGTAGATGCAATATGAGGTTTCGAGAGCATGGAAGAGAATGTTGTGTCAGTGGTGGGGTTGAATCTTTTATGTGAACCATAGCTGAGAAGAGAACTCGAGGAAGATCCAAACGTCCTTCGGACCAGACTAGACTCTAATGCTAGGAAGCAGGAACACGCTGAGAAATCTCTGTAGCTGAGGCTGCAAGTGTTTGAAACGGAGTCCAATCATGCCTTTTTTTCTCTTCGTGTTTGCATTCCACTATGTGATATAGGAAAGGTTATCGAGCAAACTGCTGTCACCATATTTAAATCACCAGGTTAGGGTCTTTTATGACGCTTAAAGTCTTCAGCTGATGCAGATGACTTGTAGGCAGTACTTAACTAAGTTGTACGGTTGAACTGAACATGGAACTTTACCTTAAGCACACAAGCTCGCAAAATCTGCTAGCCGAGACAAAGCATGACCATATGGGAATACATGATCATCAACAGCAAGTAGTGCATGCTCCTAACTCTGACAGGACAACTGGTGCGAAAAAAACATAAAACAAGCACCGCCAAGAAAAACTTAAAAATTAATGTCTACGATGTCCAGGAGAGGCAAGGTTTATCATGGGCTTAGACAATGGGTTTCTCGCTTAAACTTATATATACAGGGAAGTGCACAATGATGGGCTTGCCACACATAGGGATCTAAAAATGTTTGTGTGTTTTCTTAAGTAGTCCGTGATTGTTTTTGTTTTTGTTTTTGTTTTTTTTTTTTGTTTTTTTTTTTTTTTTTTAATTTTTAATTTTTAATTTTATTAGTGTTCTATGTAGATTTGGTTTGTGTAAAACAACCACCTTTTCATGATTCTAATTATTAAGCTTTATCAATTTGTGGGGTCAAAATGAAGTATGAATCCTTCCAATTTTGCTTGATTGTATTATCTTTGGAGAGATCCGATAGGGGGCAACCTTTAGTTTTTGGCCTAAAGAACATTGCATAACAGAGAAGCCTTGACCTACTTCAAAGTTGTAGAAAAGAACGAGTGAGAGCAAGAGCTCTGCCATACACAACACGATTCATTTCGGTGAGGGCAAATAGGATGCACTAATCCCCCACTGCGTGAAGGGTGCGTTTGGAGATATGTCAACGACCAAAGTTACTTGCACTATCTCCTTATTATTCTGCATTGATTTATGTAGTTCACGTTTTGCTCTCGCGTTCTCTATCTCCAACAACTTTTGCAATGTTCAGTTGATTCCATGCGCTTGATTGCTCATTGACAGAAGCGGACATTCATGGACTTTGGAGATGTTGTTTTCCACAAGTTGGGCATACGAAGTTGTTATACAAACCCGTGCGGCAATGATCATTCATCACGTGCTACAAGGTCAACATCAAGCTGAACCAGTCGTTGTCTGTTTTGCATTCACACGAAAACTCCTGAAGTTTTCTATCATCAGCATCATGATAACCTTTTATTTGACTCGAGTAATTGACTGTTGGTTTGGAATATAGCGAATCCTAATCTGAATAGGATTGTCTTCCTCTCATATTAAACTGGTGGACCATGCATATCATCCTATGGATGAAACCTTAATTGATACATGTGGAAGTGGGTAGTTTGCCTATATTTGTGGGAACTATTAATCCACCTGCGAGATAAGGATAGTTCGTGTTCAAAGAAATTCATACATTTGATACATTGCTGATGCTATGAGGAAAACTAATAACTTTTAGGGTTAATACTACAAAAAACTTTTAATTGGTGTATTTGTGATAATTTTTGGATTGATAGAAACGCCAAACTAGTACGCTAGTGGCATATTTATCTTTTGTTAGTTTATGTAAAAATTTTACCATGAAATGTTGAGTTAGATAACACGCGATAATAACTCGATTCACATGAAAATCCATATCAGTTTGGGATAATCACAAGTGTATTATTTTGAGATTTTTATTTTTATTTATTTTTATTTTTTATGATAGACGTATCAGTTTGGGGCTTTCGGTAACCCAAAAATTAATTTAGGGTAAATTTGTCATAGACATATTAGTTTGAGGTTATTCGTGGTATTAATCTTAACTTCTACGTTATCTATGATAATTAACTTTGTGTTTTACTTTTGACATGCGAATGTGTACATCACACATGATGTGTATTGACATGCAAGTTTTATCAACTAGGAAATATAATACTGTATTTTTTTTTTTTTTCGATTGGAGGCACTAATCAATACAGTCACCAACTTAGCGAACGATTCTGGACATTATCTGGTAGAGGCGAACACTTAATTAAGAGGGTTTGAAGACTTGAGTAAGGCACTCATACCTTATAAATTCCCCAAGATTATTTTCTCACTTAAACTATCTAGCTTTTCATTTTTTTTTTTTTTTGGAAAGGGCGAAGTGCTCAAGAATTCTCACTAAATTCATCTACGCATATCAGCTAGCAAGAACCTATAACATGTACTGTATAACATGTACTGATCTTAATGCCTGTTGACTCTTTGATTTTTATTTATTTTTCCAGTTCATGATTTGGTTTAGAAGTCACACAAGCGATTTTGATCACTCAGAGACACAAACAGGTAGCGTAACCTGTTCATTAAACTCCGATTTAGTAGTTCTATAAGCCTTGTCTAATCATTGGAGCTATCGTATTTTTTCTATACATAAAAGAACCCTTTTTTGTGTAACTATGTGAAAATCATTAATTAGATGAGGTACAAAAGCTTAGGGGAATCCCCTAGCATTTCAAAGAGACTAATTATTTGAGAAGATGAAGGAAGGAAGCCTCCATATAGTAGCCAATAAAATATTTATCTAGGAAGGCCTACACTTTTGGTAAGGCGATACCTTACCTCTTACAACCTTTTGAATCCTAACCAATAGAAGACGAGGCTCAATCGCCTTGTTTTGAAACTGTCTATGGTTGCATTATTTCCAAATGCAATAGATTGTCACTAAGAAAGGCAGGTTAAGGAGTCTCACCGCCAAGCTTTTGCCCTTGGTGGCCTAGTCATCCATTGAAGTTCTAAGTTCCATCCTCTTACCTAATGCCAAATTCCATTTTGTGCCAAAATACTATGCTATACACTACTTGTCCGAGTGCGCTCAAAGAATAAGTGATTTCTATCTTTTATACCAGTTATACAAAAATTACACTTAGTATCTATTGAAGACAACCATTGTGATATGGCTGTTGATGTCAATAGTCTATCTCTATAAAGAAACCAGTTGATAATATTATGCTTGCTAATATTGCCAATCCAAATTAATTGATACTAGTCCACGGCCACTCCCTATTGTCTAAATTCTTTGTATATCTCTTTGCAACAATATGTTTGACTAAGGATAATATGTGTCAAGGTAAGTCTTAGTTTGATAATATATTGCCAACTCCAAGCCATATTGCCCTTTATGTTGAGTTGCATAATAGGAGTACCTCTACATATAATATGATGAACCCAAACTCCACAAGGAAGTGGATGGAAGATTGATGAGGCTCTAAAGCATGTGACCCATCAACACTTTATTCTAGATTTTCAGATCAAGTTATACTAGTCCTCCCTCCTTTTTTGGTGAGCATACTACATTCCATGCAACTTTGTGGAATTCATGCGTTTTAGCATTTCCTACCCATAAGAATTGCCTAATTTTCTTTTCAATCTTGTAGATAGTTTGCTTTGGGAGGAGAGACATTTGCATCCAATAACTGCAAATAGATAAAAGGACCAATTAGGCTAATTGAAGTCTTCCTACATAGCTGATAAGATTCTTGTCCTATCCATCTATTTTTTGGAATATCTTTTCCATTAGGACCTACTATCCACATGCATGGGCCTTCGTGTAACATGTGAGACATTGAGGTATATAATGGGAAGGGTGCCTATGGATAAAGGCGTGTGATCCAATATAAGGAGTTTTTCATCCTCAAACAACCCAAAGAAAAGGATATGGCATTTGTTTGCGTTAAACCTAAGCCTAGTAAAAGCCGCATAATCATCAAGTGCATCAACATGACAAAGGACAAAGTTCACATCCCTATGAGGAAATATGAATAGGTCATTAGCAAAGCATAAATGAGTAATCCTTTGCAATTCACAATGCCAATAAAACTTAAAAGACGGGGTAGCAATTTCCCTATGATAATTCTATTAAGGATTTCCATAACCAGAATAAAGAGGTAGAGAGACAAAAGGTCACCTTGTCGGAGCCCATTTGTGCTTGCAAAGTACCCAACCTATTCATCATTGAAATCAATCGAGAACCTTGGGGCAGTAATGCATTGATTTATCAGATCAATCCAGTATTGAAGGGTATTAACAGCTTTTAGAACCTCGAGAATAGCATCTCATTTTACCATATCATAAGCCTTCACGTGATCAATTTTGATTACCACCCGTTTTCCTATATTGCCCTTATGGTAGTCATGCAAGAGTTCTTGGCACAATAGAATATTCTCTGCAATCTATCTTCCCGTAATGATAGCAATTTGGTTGAGGCCAACAACCGAAGGGAGAATACAAGTTATTCTATTTGCAAGTAGCTTTGATATGATTTTATATATATGATATTGTAGTATGAAATGGGTATGTACTCCTTAAGGTAGCATGGATTTGAAACCTTAAGTACAAGAGAGTTCGGTGTAGAATTTATCAATTTCAGTATTCTCATTGAAGAGAAGAATTCCATGATAGTATATTCAATGTCATGTCCTATGGTGGGCTAAGCTTTCGTGTAGAATAAATTGTTATACTCATATGGATTGGGACCTTTGAAATTCTTGAAACCCCTAATGACTTTGCGAATATATGCTCTTCCAATAAACGATGTAGTGACTAAGAGCACTAACATCTTCATGGAATAGAGAAGCAAGCCTGTCATACGAGATGCGACTATGACTGGAGTTTCCAAATAAGTAGCAGTAATAGGATATTATTGTATCCTTGAGAGCCCTCTTATCAATAATAATAAAACCATCGTCAAGTAAAAGTTGATTAATCTTGTTTTGAGCACTTCCACACATCATGGAGGTGAATCAAATCTTGTTGTTGCTATCACCCTCTCTAAGACATAGATTTCTAGATTTCTATATGAGAAGGACTTCTTCATGTTGAGAGCAAGGAGCTATTCTAGTTGTGCTTTTTCTTTGTACTAAGTGTTGGGGTTGTGGGTGTCTACAACGAGCTCTCGTTGAATCCGCTAAAGGCTTTCCATAGCCTCATTGACCTTCAAATGTAAGTCACCAAATTGAGATTTGTTCATGCGCTTTAGGTGTTGCTTCAAAGCTTTGAGTTTCTTCACCACTATAAACATTATGGATCCTCTAATTTCCTATTTTCCACAAGTGTGTATCATGCACAAGAAGTTGGGGCTTAGGCTTTGTTTGTATATTATACTTTTGTTTCATTTTCATTCAATGATGTCCTCTGAGTATCACTTCAATATCCAAAAATGACACTTGAGAGTGAAGGAACATATACACTTTCGAATATTCAAGTGATTTATATATTAATGTATTTTAGTACACTACCCATCATAGATTTATAACTAGGGGTGAGCATGGTTTGGGCTGGGCTGGTCCAATACCTAATTTAGGAACTAATTCGCACAGTGTTGGTCTTCCATTTTTTAGAGTGAGGATGGACCTTGTTGAGCCTAGGATCGAGGATCGGTCCGGTTCCGAGGTCAACCTAGAACCAATCAATAATTTTTTTGTTTCATTTTTTGTATTCCTTGAAAAGACAAACTTACTATTTGAAATTACATATCCAGTACCAATGCAGCATTGATAAACTAAACTATAAACGTTAGTATATATCCAACATATTTAAGATAGTGTAACAATAGAAATTTAACAATTGCTAAAAGAAACAAAGCATAAAAATGACCAAGACTGCCCATGGAGATAAAGTGTTTCTATCGCTGGAGCCTGTTAAAATTCCCTCACTTTTGATTTGTCTTTGAATCATTTTTCTGCTTGGGAAATGGAATGAGATGGGAAGTTTAAGAGAAGAGAATTCTAGGCTACAATGCAAGTGAAACTTACCAGTGAAATATAATTAAACCATAAGAAGTTTAAAATACTTGATATAAATCATGAATATACAACTTCATGTCTTGTTAATTAGGAGTGGGCATGGTACAAGTTGGACTAGTCCCACACGAGGCGAGGGGCAAGTAGTGAGTTGTGAGGTGAGGGGTGAGCAATGATGCAAGGGGCGAGCGGCGAGTTGCAAGGCGAGCGTCGAGCGTGCTCACGAAAAGGGTTTTTAAATTTCTAATTAGGGCTTTGTCCTTTCTGGTTTACTTGGCAAAGATAAACAAAAGAGAAAAAAAGAAAAAAAGAAGAAGATAGAAAAGAAGGAAGATGACGGAATTAATGTTGGATAGGTAAAATAATATTATTTATAACATATTAAAAATATAGTGTATCTAATATATATTTTATAAGTATATATTATATGTAATACGTCAATATCTACAGAGATTGTCCGGGTTGGATCAATCCTAAACTCACAAGATTGAGGACTAACCTACCCAATACCAAGAACCAAGTTAGTCCCCTTGGGAACCGAACTAGGACCGGTAGGGTTGGACCGGTCCAAGGTTGGGCTAGGATCAACCTTGAACCGATGTTTACCCCTATTTATAACACATTTTTTTTTTTTTTTGAATACCATGATTTATGGACCTCATTGCCCTATCCAGCAGTGATTCCAAATTTAAATACTACTATAACTAAGTGTAACGCCCTTCAAACTTTTAGTTTTCATTTGGTTTCTCAATCGGTAACTCATAAGTCTCTTTTAATTGGTATCTTTGTCGAACAACTTTGTCATGATAATCTGCAACTAGATGCTATCTTGTATCGACAGTTGGTCCATGGCCATCGATATATATCAATATTGACCGTCATTCTTACGACCATCGACAATAGTTCAAGTGAGTATTGATAGCCATTAATCCTTGAATCACCTGTCTGCTTACACCTAGAACCTAGTTAATTTTTGGTGCAAACAAGACCTAACGTATATCGAACTCAAGTTCTTTTTGTTACAATAAATTTGATATTTCATTATGACCATTGTTTCTCATTAGTTTCTGGTGAAAACAAAATACAACACCGTGTTTAACATCTTGAAGGAGAAGACCACTGCTAATTTGATGCAAGCCTTATCAAATATGTATGAGAAGCCCTCTACGATCAACAAAGTCTATTTGATGCGACATTTATTTAATTTGAAGATGAGTGAAGGTGCGTCAGTTGTAGATCATATCAATGAATTCAATGTGATTGTTAGTCAATTGAATTCATTTGAGATTGACTTTGAAGATAAGGTATGTGCTTTGATTTTGTTATTCTCATTGCCTGATAGTTAGAATACTACTGTTACTACTATTAGTAATTCATCTAGGTCAACAAGTTTGACATTTGATGGGGTTCGAAATTTGATTCTAAGTGAAGACATCTGTAGAAGAGAATTCGACGAACCTGTATTTATCGCTTTAGTAGGTGAAAATAGAGGAGGATCTAAAATACATGTGGGTAAGAGTAGTACTAATATAAACAGGTGTAGTCAATTTATGACTGGTGATGTTGTCTGTTGGAGCTGTGGCAAAAGGGGGCATCTTGGAAGGAATTGTTTTAAGCTGAAAAATGATAAGGGTAAGGGAATTATAGTTGATTCTGTAGATAATGTTGCAGTTGTAGCTGATAGTGTCGATTATGTCTTGTCTGTCACTAATGATTCATCGTTTGATGGATATATTATGGATTCTGGTTGTTCTTTTCATATTACACCAGATAGAAATTGGTTTACTACTTATCAATGCATGGATAATAGTAATATGCAGTTGGGGAACAATGATGAATGCAAGGTTGTTGGTGTTGGCAATGATAGAATTAGAATGCATGACAGTATCGTGAGGACATTGACTGGAGTGAGGCACGTTCCTGAGTTGAAGAAGAACTTAATTTCCTTGAGTGCCCTGGATTCAATTGGGTATCGATATATTTCAGAATGTGGAATTCTGAAAATTGTTTAATGTGCTTTGATAATAATGAAAGGAATCAAGCACAATGACCTATATGAGCTTTAAGATAAGGCAGTGACAAATTTTGCTGCGGAGACATTGGATGTATCTGTTTGAGAGTTTGCATTGTGGCATATGCATTTGGGGCAACGAGAGAAGCCTGAATGTTTTAAGTGAAAGAATTATGTTATGTAGTTATGTTTCTAACAAACTGAATATATGCAGGTGTTATGATTTAGATCAATAGCGAAAAGTGCAATTTAGTACAATTGTCAAAGAAACCATGGAAATTGCAGAGTTAATTCACTTGAATGTTCGCAAGTTGCCGTGGTTTCCTTTGAGAAAGAGTGCTAGATATATGCTAATAGTTGTTGATAACTACTCGATGAAGACGTGGGTATTTGTGCTTAGGCACAAGTTTGATGCTGTTGTCAGGATCAAGCAGTTAATAGCTTTGATCGAAAAGGAGACTAGTAAGACGATCAAGCATGTGCAGACCAACAGTAGCATGGAGTTTTGCTCGAAGCTGTTAAACGAATTCTGCATGAAAGAAGGCATAGTGAAACACCGCACTAATGTTGATAAATCACAATATGTTGCGGAATTGATGAGCAAAACATTGTGAGAGATGGCCCATAAAATGCTCTCTAGTACTGGTATGGCTAGAAGATTCCTAGCGGATGCGCTAAGTACGGCATGCTACCTGATGAATAGATCCCCACCAACTGCAGTTGGATATGGGACTCCCGAAAAAGTGTGGTCAGGTAACATTGCTAATTATTTTGTTCTTAGAATATTTGGTTGCCCATGTGATGTTCGAGTGAGTGATGGTAAGCTCAATGGAAGGGTAAGAAAGTGTATATTCCTAGGTTATGCATGAGGTGAAAGAGGTTATCGATTGTGGTGCCCAGAGTTAAATTCACCTATTATCAGCAGAGAAGTTATGTTTGACGAGTCTCTAGTACTTCTGGCTATGAGTGATTATAGCAGTGTTCAAACGGATCTGAGCGGTATTTAACTTGAGGTGGAGTTGTGACTAGAAACTCCTAAGGTAGTGAGTACAAGTACTAGCAAAATAATTGACACGGATGGTGCTTGTAGCAAGATTGAGCCTATAGAGCCAATGGTTGTCGTAATTGCTGAAATTAACAATTACGTATTCAATCTCCTGATAGATATGGATGTATTAATGATTTTGCTTTATTTGTGGTTGAGAAGGTTGCATCAGAAAATCATTGCGGAACTGTTAAAGGTGCATGTGGAGTTGTTATTCTGATGAGGTTATCAGTTATGGTGAAGTTCAAGCGAAGCTTGGACTTGGATAATATCTGTGACGATTGAGCCCATCGAGGGCTATGGAAGAGTAGTAGCAAAGTTTGAATTTTTGCAAAGCGATTGCGACCTAGCTCAAACGTTGAGCCAATGTAGAGATTGTTAAGATATGTTTTGAGTTTAAGTCCAATGTAAAAGTTTTGAGTATTTCGAATTAGATATGTTGCAGACGTTCGAAATTGAGCAAAGAAGATCCGAAGATCAACTTCCTAAAATTCGAATCTGCGTTGGAGAATTTGACCGCTAAAATAGGAAAGTCCAACTTTCACTTAGATTTGGATTTTGTTTAAAACATACAAACATATGTTTTGGATAAAATCATTCAAGATAACAACAAAATAAGAAAGTTTGGTGTTGACTTTTGATTTGCACCTTAATTGTGATTAATGTACGTGTCAGGCAAGATAGGAAACATAATCCTATGAAAAGAAAAGTCAGCAAAAGAATAAGGGTCTCACTTATATATAGACTTGTAGCCGTGGGTGGTAGGAGATTGATCACGAAGAATTGGTATTGAAGCGCCGTCTCGTTATTGAGTGCTTGGGAGGGATTTTCTTTGTCGTTCTTGTCCGTGAATTACATCCAAGAAAGATTAGTGTTTATAGCCGATTTAAATCTTGAGATAAGATTTGCGTGTAATTCTTTTATGAGATCGAGAGATTATTTCTTAAGGAATTTTGAGGCTAAAGACTGTGTGCGTTATTTGGTGTAATTGGGGCTTAGGAAACATCGAAAGAGTGTTTGAGTGACTCGAGTGTGTAATCTTATTGTATTGCTTGATTTATAATGAAATTCGTTGTTACTTTTCCTGTGGATGTAGGTCTTTACGACTGAACCACATAAATCTAGTGTCCGATTTATTTTTTTCTTCTGTCTATATTATTATTTGATCGCTTGCTTTTTTCGCAACACAAGCCTTCAGGGGTGCGTACAGTGTTGACGAGTTGGTTTTTGGAGCGGCAGCGGTCGGAGGACCAATTGGAGAGGAGGATTGCTGCACCACCCATTTGAAAGAGGCAGTTCGAGAGGAGCATTGATCGGTCATTGCCGAAGTACCAGTTGAGGGTGATGTTCTCGATGCTCCCCCCTAGGGCATAAGAGTTACGGTGAACCTAGTGATTGATACACAAGAGTATTAATAAGATTAGGCAGAAGTTTCATTTTCAAGACACTAAAATTTTATTGCCCTGGTAAGAAAACCTAGAAACTTTTGTACCTAGTAGATATAACAGATTGTAAATTGGTAATGTACAAAGCTATATTCTTGTTTGACGTCATCTAGGTTTCGAGGGTTCCGAATTCAAAGCACTCACTACCTCCCACGTTCCAGCCAACCAAAAAGTAAACTAGGGAGAAACAATACTTGAAGTTTTACTGTTGGCACAACCTAAATAAAGTTGTTTTTTTTTTTTTGGTCGTGATTCTAATTTTTATGAAATGTTTTTAAGTTACATAACACACAATCAACATAAAGTGGCCTGCTATTCAGTAATGAACCTGATAAAATTCCCGTTACCCAACTTATATTTAGCAATTTGTTCGTCGACGAAAGTTTTCATTCCACGTTTGATTGGATAGCACTGAGGGTGTTGCTCATAGAAGGTTCTAATTATCCAACTTGTACTTTGAATAATAGAGAAAGAGAGGAAAAAAGAAACCAAACCTGTAATAACTGCTTAGTAAGGTCGATAGAAATCAATTCAGCGCTGCAACCCATCCCATCAAGATTGCAACTTGACAAATTCCCTCGGAGCTTGTAGTGGTTCACGATCATCGCTGACAGTGACGGCTGGGTTGAACAAACTGCAGTTCACAACGAGGATCGCTACGTCCTTGGCCTTGACCCCAGTCTTGGCCAGCAGCTGGTCGATGGCCCCGAACATGACTGCCTCAGCCTCCGCCCGTGCTTCTTCCATGCACGGCGTTGGTCAGACCCGAAGCAGGGCCTCGGGAAGGTATGTCCGCTGCCCAAGCCCAGACCGCTCGAGGATCCGCCGCTGGAAAGCGAGATTCTCCTCGGTCAAGGCGGTTGTGAGCTCCGACTGCTCCATGAAGGTCTCGAGGTTGCATATCTGGGCCGGGCCGGGCTTGTAGCAGGCGAAGTCGACGAGGCAGACTTTTTTGGGTTGGGTCATGAAGTGGAGAGTGGCCAGAAACACCACGAGCGTCGAGCAGAGCACGGTGGCGATGAGATTGAACCTGAGTTGGTCCCAGAGCTGGGCCAGGTCCCGGGCTGCGAGGGCCAAGAGGTCGGCAAAGGAGATGCCGATGAGTGGCACGAGGAGTAAATACATGGCGTTGGAGATGAGATAGTGATAGCCGAGCTTCACGTACTTGAGCCTCACTGACAAGAGGAAGTTTGGGAGGTTGTGGTTCGATGGTCTGTCCGAATCTTGGCTTCGAGGTTCGACTAAGACGGGGACTGTTTGATATCGGTTTTGTCGACTGATCTGTTGATCGGCCATTTCTGCAGAAAAGACAAGATTGTTGCAGCTTCGGGGGTTTCTTTTGTGTCTTCTTCAGAGGAGTTTCCTAAAGAGTAACAAAGGACGAGAGCTTGGTGTTTCAAAAGCAAACGGAGGGAAATGGCAAAGAGAGAGAAGGATAGATCTTAGCGATGCATGGGGAAGATCGGCGAGTGTTTGGGGTGGATTTAAAGAGAGTGCGTGGAGAGCATAGAGAAGTAATTAATACACATATTGCTAGGATTAATTTAAGGTTTTGCCAGTTTAACGATCTCTGGATTACCATAAGATTAACATCTTGTTGTGAATAGTAAATTCTTGAATGAGTGAATCCACAATAATTTATAATTATCTGCTATTTTTATAGTAAATTAAAAACATCACTTAATCATTTCTGATTAATTTAGGTCAAATACTTTTCAAGAGATGAGAAGTTATATTATGTAATTTAATACACGTGTCCACCCAGTTTGTAGCAACCGTTGGATGATGAGGGCCCCACGTTGATTAAGTGGGAAATATATAATTTGAGATTACTTCAATAATCGTTTGCTCCGAAAGTTTGAGTTATCAAATTATGAAGTAGAAAATAATTTAAAATATCTTGACAGTCTCTCGTGAGG
The DNA here is from genome assembly GCA_017140395.1 of Eucalyptus lansdowneana. Lineage (NCBI taxonomy): Eukaryota > Viridiplantae > Streptophyta > Magnoliopsida > Myrtales > Myrtaceae > Eucalyptus > Eucalyptus lansdowneana. The sequence goes on along the minus strand of CM029484.1, from coordinate 29,974,332 downwards.
GAATTTGGGTTGCTAGGTTATTTTGCTCAATGTCGGGTTTTTCAGGTGAGAACTACGTCAAGTAGTCTAGACAAGTTTTGAACTACACATCCTAAGATTTCCCGTCATTCCTGAACCATCCCAATTGGACCTCATTTGATAGATTAACTTAGTTAAAACATAATCAGTCTGAATTTAGGATATAAATGAATAAGTGACCCTACTTGGTTCACTTCCTCTTGTGTGATTGATTGTGAATTAAGATCAAACGACCTAAGTGCATGCTTAATTTGATGCTTGTGCATATGGTTACAAAAGATGAATGTATATGTGCGATGCATACTCGATGGCTAGCCTATTGGGAATTGATTAGAACCGAATTAGGGGTTAATTAATATTGACATCATTATGCGAATACAAATGGTGGCCAATCATCATTAATTATTAATTAATGAAGCCTAGTCATTAAGAGGTTGGGGGTAGTCAAAATGCAAGAAAAGCAAAGGCTGATCCCGAGGCCATTTTTTGTTTGATGTGTGAATGTTGCTAATCTACTTTAATTGAGTGCATGTTATGCGAATGGATGAATGGTTATATGGAAATGGACACCACCAGTGGTGACTATGCGAGGCAATCCATGGAGGAGGTGGTCGATAACCATGAAAACAGTGGCAAAAGACCGATATCCGTTCTGGTCTCATTTTGTAATAGGTAAGTTTAGCATTAGTTAATCACTTTTAGGATTAATTTTAAATTGCAAGTTCAATTCTCAAACATAAAATCAATTTAGAGTTATCCTCACTTTTACATAAATGGCTTAGACCTAGTTCTAATCAATTGAATAGAATTAGGTTGGCCTTAGTTTTCATTAGCAAGCTTTCAAGGGCTCATGTCTCAAGGCTCATTAACAAAGACATGTTTATATTTTGCCTCACGTTGCATTGGGTTTTCATTTTTCGCAACACTTGACAAGTTGTGGGTTTTTTCTTTTGCTTGTCTTTAATTCATTGAGTCTTTTAATTTTTCTTTCCAGGTTAGAATTAGAATTACCGTGGACCTTCAAATGAACCCCACTTACAAAGATATTTGCATGGAAATTTAACGGTTTTTTGGCTAAAAATGGTAAATCAAGATTGCATGATCACTTAAGAAAATAACCAATTTGTCAAGTACTGAAATGACACTAATAGAAATATTAGTGTAAGCAAATCCTCGAACTTAGAATCTCTAGTTATGTAAAAAAGGATTTGGCCGCCCATATCTTGATGTTGTTCTAGCTGACCTTTTAATAATGGCTAGTGGTGACTCTTAATAATATTGTTGCTAAAATAACTTAAAAACAATCCCTTGGCATACGAGGTATAGTCTTGGAAGAGATCGTGTTTATTAAGATGAACTGAGTCGGATCATCATTTAGATGATGTGTTCGATCCATCTTTTAAGATGCCAATTCAGACCAACTTATGAACAAATACCTTTTTTGATCAAGTAGGTTGCGATGCTCAATTATAAATAGAGCTAAGCTCGAACCTAACAAGCCAAATTCAAGCCCACATCTACCAAAACCCATAACTAGCCCACATATACTGAAGTCTCGCTCAAGCCTTTTATCATTTTCTTCTTTCACGCTCTCTCCATCATCTTTTACCGAGGGCGCACGAAACTTTAATCAAAGTTCAAACCTGAAACACTATGACATGAACGCCACACTTCATAGTGAATCCAAAAACGTGCATGACCAGACCTCCATCACAGGCTACTTCCGGTCACCGGACAACCGTCCATCGTCGTCCATCTCCATCATTATCCATTCAAAACCAATGCTAGCAACCACACCACGACCACAACAAGCAGCAGACCATAAGAGACGTGATAAACAAACCGTTGCAGATGAGTGGGGAGATTAACATTCGAGGACATTTCAAAGGGTAAGGCAAAACAAGACAAGAAGGAAGAGATTCAGATTCTGTCTCAACAATTGATGAAATGTAAAAAGGACTCAAGACTATGTGTTATTTTAGAGTTGTGTTTTAGAGACATTTCAAGAAACGAACAATGTGAGTGCAGTGAGAGTATTAAATCCGGTCTTATAATTGAAGCGGCTGGTTGCCTGAAGAAAAGAATTAACACAACGAGATCGCTGAGCAGCCATCAAAACTGACTGGATTTTTCTGTTCAATCAGAAATCAAGTTCGAAGTCTCTATTCTATCTTTCATAAACTGAGACAGATCGATGTGTTCGTACCTTGACAAAAATGGACTTCAAATCACAACCGATGATCGCACGAGCAAAGAAATGTTGTGGAACTCTTCACCGGCGATTATGAGTGTTGATAATGAAGTTTTGGCCTAGAACAGGACTTGTCGAACTTCATGACCAAATAATACAGCGAAACCAAGTATCTCTTGCCCGACGATGAAGTGACTATCAGCAGCGAGAGAGGGCGCACAGAAGCAGTCGTGAAGATCTCAAGCTTCTGCGAACTCGGTGCGTTGAGCGTCTCAGAGTTCTTTTGCTCGAATGGTCCCAAAGTTCCCGAAAGACGAATCTGAGAGAACAAGACAGAACCCGCACTCTTTAGCTATGATCGAGGCTTATGAAGTTGCCACGACAGAGGAAGGAGGGAGAGAACTATAAACCCCAATGACGAGAGGATTTTCTTGAGAAATTTCGCTGGGGCATTCTTCTTCTCCTCTACGTCGCCCCCTTCCTAGAACGTGTTTTTCCTTTTCTAGAATAAAAGATCCTCTTTTTTTTTTTTTTCTCCGTAAAATCCTTACTAGTAAAAAAAAAAAAGGGAAAAAACCACTTAAAAGCCTAAACTTTATCCAAAGTGACAAATTTAACTCAAACTTTTTTTTTTGTGATATGAAAAACCCTGAAATTTGCTAACCGTAACACATTTACCTCCAACTTTTTTTTGTGACACAAAAAACTATGAATTTTCATTTGTGACACATTTATCCTAAATTAAATGGCATTTTGGTCTTTTTATTTTTTTTAAATTTTTTTCTTCTTTCTTCCCTCTCGCCGGCCATGGCGAGCCGACAAAGGGAAGCCGGCGTTTGGCGAGGGCTGCCCTCGTCGGTGTCGGGCGAGGGCGGCCCTCGTCGGCGTCAGGCGAGGGTCTCCCTCGCTAGATCTAGCAAGGGCCCTAGTAAGCTCAGGCGAGGGCGACCCTTGCCCGATGCCGGCGAGGGCAACCCTTGCCAAACGCTGGCTTCCCTCCACCGGCTCCGCCATGGCCAACAAAGGGAAGATAAAAGAAAAAATGAAAAAAAATGAAAATTGAAAAATTAAAAGAATAAGACAAAAATGCTCTTAATAGGGCAAATGTGTCATAGTTTGCAAAGTTGGGGATTTTTCATGTCACAAAATTTTTTTTTGGGTAAATTTATCACTTTGGGCAAAGTTTGAGGGTTTTTGGTGGTCTTTTCCAAAAAAAAAAAAAATGCCACCATTTTCTTTTTTTTTTAGCTGCCACTTTTGGCTTATTCGGTATATCTCTTGTTTTTCTAATTTTCTATTTTTTGTTCTCAAGAACATAAAAAGAATAGAAATACGTTTGATAGTGTTAGCTAATTTTTTATTCTTCAAAATAGAATAGTGATCGGAGAATAGATTTGGAAAAAAAAAAGAGAGTAAAAAACATCCACTTCTTTAAACTTCGGAGCAAGAAATAATGTAATATTTGTGAGAAAATATTTAGATTCTCTTCTATTTACTCAAATTTTTCTTATTTATGCCAAATAATGAGGCATGGATAAAATAAGGAAAAAATATGAGAAAGGTGGAAAGGAAGAATTTTGTGATTTAGGAATTCAAATCACAAGCATTGAAAGTAGATGCCAAACGAGGGATTTTATGATTTATTCCCTAATTTAATGCAACAAATAAGCAATTGCGCCATGATAGGAGTTTTGGATCTATCCTATAAATAGGGTAACATTGAGGCTACATTTGGTTGTCCGGATTTCTAATCGGGATAGGACTGGATATGATAGGATATGAAATCCTATGATTTTTTTATATCCTATTCATTGTTTGGTGAATCTCAATATTAAAGTCGAATAAATTAACATCATATCATGTACATTTTTTGATATAAACGGCATATCATTATAAATGAACCTAAATGTTCATAAACGAGAGATGGTCAAAATCTCTCGTAACATTATTTCTTAATTTAATTTAATTTATTTTTATTTTTTCCTCTTTTTTATATTATTTTCTTTATTATTTTTTCCCCTTTTATCATTCTTTAATAAAATTTTATCAAATAGTAAACTGTACTAACATACCTAAATATATAATAAATATAAAATTTTAATTTATAGATTGAATGTTTATTATAAAATAGAATTAAAGTTGAACATATAAATTAAAATAAGATTAATTAAAAATATATATATTTTTAATTTTTAATTTTTTAAATTAGAATTCAAATATTATTTATATTGAAATATAATTTCAATTTTGTTAGTTTAATAAATTTGTTATTCAAGAAAAATAACTTTCATATTATGGACATTATAAATCCTATCCACCTTTATCCCACATCCCCCATGGGATAATTTTATTTTGCTTATATTCCCCTTATATTCGACTTTATCCTATCTTAAGCGAGCACCAAACATAGGATAGGATAAATCATATCTTATCCCAAAATTTATCTCGACTGCCAAATGCAGCTTGAGAGCTTAAAGAGACATTTTGGTTTTTCTTTTTAGATTGTTTTTTTTTTCTATTGTTTTGGGAGTATTTCAAGTATTTTGAAGTGAAGAAAAAGTGGTGACATAATTTTTGTTTTTGATTCAAAATGTTGAGTTTAATTTATATTTTTGTTTCTTCTTTTATTATGTTCTAATTTTCTTTTGTTAGGGTTACAATGTAGCTTGATCATGATGATATGAATTTCATAATTTTTATATTTTCAAGCGATTTCATTCATGTGACTTATATATTATTTGGTTATTTGGCTTAATGCTTTTGAGTGACTGACCACTATTTGATGATCTAATGACTTTTTTGATAATTTTCCCGTTTGAGAGGTAATAACATCTAAAAGCCTTTATGAAATATAAAGTTCCAAGTAATTTAGGTGAAGTTGGAAGTAATATAGGTGAACTACACAACAGCATCTTCAAATAAACTTTACACAATTTTTCAAATGATCTAGCTATTAAAAACCTGTTTTGACCAGTAATATGGACAATTATAGAGCTGCATGCACACTTCTTTCAGGAATCGACTACAGGTAAAGACAAGTTTATTCTTTAGTAGATTTGGAATAATGCTTGCTTATGAATACGAGGCAAAAAGGATAATTAAGGATTTGTGCATGGGAATCAACCTTGCCTATTTGGCAAAACCCCAACCAAAGCGCTTATTTTGCAGTAGATTTGAAGGACACCACTTATGGAACATAGACAGGGAACTCGTGAATATCGTCCATCCATGGGTTCTTCTCCTTAGCCGGGTCAATGGTCCTCAATGCCCGACAAACTGCGCTGTTGCATTTGAATCCGGACCCGAAAGCGATCTGCCATATCCTATCACCTTTCCTAATTCTTCCTTTGAACTCCGAGTAGGCCAATTCATACCACAACGAGCTACTCGACGCATTCCCGAATCGGTATAGAGTCATTCGTGATGGCTCCATTTGCCACTCAGTGAGCTCGAGGTTCTTCTTTATTTCGTTGAGAACAGCTCGGCCTCTAACGTGGATGCAAAAATGCTCGAAGGCCAGCTTGAAGTCGGGAGTGTTCGGCCTAATCTTCATCTTCAACACCTTCCTCACGACCAAGTTCATGAAGAACAAGAGCTGCTCTGACATTGGGAGCACTAACGGGCCAAGGGTCGTGATGTTGGTCTTCAGGGCTTCCCCAGCAACGGTCATCAAGTCCCTGGAGAGCGACACGCCAATCTTCTTCATCTCGTCCTCTCGCTGGAACACGCAATTGTAGCTCTTGTCATCCGAGCCTTTGTGGGTGCGGACGGTGTGGATGAGTTGGTACTTGGAGTGGCAGCGGTCGGAGGACCGGTTGGAGAGGAGGACAGCTGCACCGCCCATCCGGAAGAGGCAGTTTGAAACAAGCATCGACCGGTCATTGCCAAAGTACCAGTTGAGGGTGATGTTCTCAATACTCACCACTAGGGCATAAGAGTTACGGTGTACCTGGTGATTGATTCATAAGAGAAGTAATAAGATTGGATGGAAGTTTCATTTTCTCGAGACCAAAATTTAATTTCCCTGGTAAGAAAACCTAGAAAATTTTATACCCAGTAGAGAGAACAGATAGTAACTTGAGAATATACAAAGCTTCTGTTCAATTCTGCTGTCATATATCGAATCCATAAATGCGAAAAGTCCTATTTCAACTCTAGCTATATTATGTGGCATAATGAATCTTCGATTGACTCATTAGTGGATCATTTTGTTCAACGTCATCTATCATCTAGGTTTTGAGGGTTCCAAGGGTTCTGAGTTCAAACCACTCACTACCAAAGAAAGTGTAAACTAGGAAAAGAAAATAGCTTAAGTTTTATCGTCGGCACATCCTAAATAAAATTGTTCTTTTTTCCTTTTGTCATGATTCTAATTTTTACAAAATGCTTTAAATTACATGACACACTATCAACATAAAATGGCCGAACCTAATAAAATTCCTATTACCCAACTTATATTTGGCATTTCATTCATCGACGCAAGTTTTCATTCCTTGTCTGCTTGGATAATACTGAGGGTGTTGTTCATAAAAAGTTCCTATTGTTAAAAATATATTTTGGAAAATAGAAAAAGAGAGAAGGAAAAAAGAAGGGATATGTTCATAGGAACTTTTCGAACTTGTCACGAAAGTACAATTATTTTCTAAAACTTACAAAAAGTACAATCAAGTCCTAAAACTTATCAAGTTAATACAATCGAGTATGTTCGTTAACTTCATCCATTTAGACTAATAAAAAATGCTGACATAACTTTTTTTAATATTTTTTCTCCTGGGAATGACTATAGATTAATTTTAAATTTTCAACCCAAATGTTAATAGAATAAAATAAAATAAAATAAAAGTATTAAAAAAAAAAAAAAAAAACACACACACACACACACAAGAAAGCCAAAGACAAGGGCGACAGGCTCTTGCCACTACCGCCCCCATTGCCGGAAAGGGCTAACTTGGCGCCATCAACCTTTGCTAAGGGCCACCATAGCTAGGCGAGGGTCAATGACCCTCACGAAATTTGGGTGGAGGGTCACCAGCCTTCGCCAAGCCCTCGTTAAGCCCTTTTTGATGATGAGCCCTTGGCGCCTTTTATTGTGTCTTTTAAAAATATATATTTTTATTTTATTTAAGTAAGTTTTTGGTTTAAAAAAATTAGAATTTAATCAAAAACAAAGTTGTTTTAGCCTTGTGTTCCATGTTTTGGCCATGCCATCGCCATGAGTGAGAGAAAATATTTATAAAAAAAATCACATTGGCATTTTTCATTAGTTTAAATAGGCGGACTTAAAGAAAGGACTTGATTTTATCAATTGAATAAGTTTTAAGAGTTAATTGCATCTTTTATAAGTTTTAGGACTCAATTGCACTTTCTCTATAAGTTTTAGGACTGTCAATATATTCCAATAAAAAAAATCAAACCTGTAATAACCGCTTAGCAAGGTCAATAGAGATCAATCCAGCGCTACAGCCCATCCCACTAAGATTGTAGCTCAACACGTTCTCCCTGAGCTTGAAGTGGTTCACGATTACCGCTGACAGGGAAGGTGTCGGGTTGAACAAGCTACAGTTCACGATGAGGATATCTATGTCCTTAGCCTTGACCCTGGCCTTGTTCAGCAGCTGGCCGACGGCCCCGAACATCAGGGCCTCAGCCTCTGCCCGTGTTTCTGCCACGCACTGGTTCGGTGGGACCTGGAGCACGCCCTCAGGCACGTATGTCCTCTGCCCGAGCCCGGACTTCTTGAGGATCTGCCGCTGGAAAGCAAGACTCTCCTTGGTGAAGGCGGTCGTGAGGTCCGACCGCTCCATGAAGGTCTCGCTGGTGCATATCTGGGCTGGGTCGGGCCTGTAGCAGGCGAAGTCGACAAGGTAGACTTTTCTGGGCTGGTTCATGAAGTTGAGAGTGACCAGAAATATGACGAGGGTCGAAAAGATTACGATGGTGACAAGGTTGAACCTGAGTTGTTCCCACAGTTGGGCCAGGTCTGGGGCCGTAAGGATCAAGAGGTGGGCCAAGGAGATTCCAAGGACTGGCACGAGGAGTAAATACATGGTGTAGGAGATGAGGTAGTGGAAGCCGAGCTTCACGTACTTGAGCCTCACTGACATGAGGAAGTTTGGGAGGTTGTGGTTCGATGGTCTGTCCAAGTCCTGGCTTCGAGGTTTGACTGAGAGGGGGACTGTTTGGGCTGGGTTTTGTATACTTATCTGTTCTTGTCGCTCGGCTTATTCTGCAGAAAAGGCAAGACTTTTGCAGCTTCGGAGGTTTCTTGTGTCTTCTTCAGTGTGGTTTCCTGAAAAAATAATGAAGGACCAGAACTTGGAGTTCCAGGAGCAAACAGAGGGATATGGCAAAGAGAGATAGTCTTAGCAAATGCATGAGGAAGACTGGGGAGTGTTTGGGGTGGATTTAAAGAGAGTGCGTGGAGAGCGACAGTGTAGAGGATAGGGGTAAGCATATCGGACCGCTTACACTAGATTGGATCGGTCGGTTTGGTTCGATTCTCAAGGGCATCAGTTCGATTCACAATTCCATAAAAATAGATCCAACGGTTTTCGGGCCGGTTCCCGGTTCCGGGAGGGAACCGAACTGACACTTTTTTTTAAAAAAATATTTTTTAATTTCTTATTAATAGCAATAACGCTAAAATTGTAAGAACTCCAAAAAAAATTAATTTTTTAATTTTTGTTTGCTAAGTGGTTGGTTCTAATGGACCGGATCGGACCAGGAATCGATCACCCTCATAAAGGATGTGCTTCCTTTAAGATAAAAATGCATATGTGCCTTACATAATTTTGTATTGACTTTTGACGGTGTTGAGTGGCAATAATTAATTCACCACCATATTAGTTGTAGTCCTCAAATTGCAGTTTTGACAATATTCAAGTTTTAAATTTACTAAATTAAGATTTTCTTGGCATCCGTTATTTTTCACTAATGTTTTTAGTAAGTTAAAAATATTTTTCTAATTTATCCATGCTTGAAATGGACATTGATTTCCTTATTTATGTATTGATTTTCAAGATTCTTTAATAACTTAACAAAATATCTAATTTGGAAACCATACAGGTGAGCCATTTGTCCATTTTTAATTTATATACTCTTTCTTCATTTTTCCACTAGATATTTTAAGCCCCACATCCTTAGTTTGTGACATTGAATTTAGTTTAACCTTGATATCATGCATTACATCATCTCTTTCAACTTTAGCCCATTAATGCTCTCAATTACTCTTTTCTTTTACTTGGACAACAAGGAGTTCTCTACAATTTCAATCAAAATATCTCATTTTGCCTACTTTTATTAAGCCACTTTTGAGGCCACTTGTATCCTTTGGAGTAAAGCACCATTCCTCTATTTACACCTAGCATTTTCACTTAAGATCATTATTACTTGGTTTATCCACATTGGATGATGTGATTATGTCACTTCTGGTTTTCTAACTTGACCACCTCTCTTGCATTTCCACCTAGCATACTTTTTTACCCTTAATTCAACATTTCTGTCAACTTAAGTTACTTGTTCTCACCTCCATTGGCCTATAAATAAGTCTCCATATGTCTTCAACTTTAAAAAAGAATTACAACTTATTTTTGAAAGAAAGAAAAAGAGATCTTCCTTTAATATTTTCATGTTCCTATCTTTCATGTGAAAGGAAAGATTTTATTTTTTTGTTGTAAAATCTTCAAAATTCCATTTTTCGAAATCTCGTGCTTTAGATCTTATTGATCTCACATCTCTTGCAAAAATGGATTGACAGTGCAATTTCTATTCAGGAGTAATTGTGAAGGGAAAAAGGACTAAAAGAGCAAACAAGCGAAGGGCTTCAAACGTGTTTTTGTCATATCTTGAAGCCTAAGTGTTGTTTGCTTAATAGCTTCTTTTCATATCTAGCTGTGGAACTAATAATTGAATGAATATTTTGCATTTACAGGTCCATCATTCTCAAGAAAAGTATTTGAATACAATGATTGACATGTATTATGAGATGGCTGTGGTGGTTGGCAGAGATATGGCCATCGGAAGCTTTGCTAAGCAATTTAGGGACATCGATGCAACAGAAGTTGACTCCTCACCTGTCGACTTAGGCGATGACTTCGATGAGTCGATGAAGGGCTCAAAAACATCTTCCTCTACTGTGCATTCATAAAAGAGGTCTCACGAAAGGTGAAAATGTTCCAACAATGATGACAAGTATGTTGCACTTTCAACACAACTTGGAGAGATGGCCTCAACAATTAAGTCATTGGCTCAAAGGGATGTCGATCACTCGCAAGTCTATTACTCTCAACTCTACAATGAGGTGATGAAAGTGGATGCATACGATGAAATTACCCTTGGATCAGTTTTTGACCATCTAATTAAAAATGAAAAAATTGGAAAAGCATTCATGGTGAAGAGTGCGGCTCTTCGCAAAGTATGGGTCGATAAATTTCTAAGCAAAGGAGATCATCATTAGTGATATATTGTATTGAGCTTTACTGCCAACAGACTCGTGTTCTTTCTTTCTTTGTTGCTATTGTCAATGCTTCATGAGATTAAATTTGATATAAGGTTGTTTTGTATTGGCATTTCTATGACTAGTGATCTTATTGTGGACTTTGCCTTCAACTTAAAGCCTTTGTACTCTTGCTTATCCTTTTCGTTATTACTCTACCCAATAGATTATACTCTAATCTCCACGGTTCAAACCATTGAGATAAAAGGACCCATTTAAAAGGACTGGTGATGCACAAAGTACACGAAGCGATTCTAATTGCGAATTCTCAAATTGCTAGTTTTAGCTAGGAGACTTCAAACAATTTTCACTACGGGAAACAAAAGTAATTGGAAGACGATTCAAACTATGCGTGGCAAGAGTGGATTAAGTTGGGATGACAAGTTGAAGATGGTCATAGCTGGGAAAAATGAATTTGATCAATATGCATCGGTAATTTTTCTCATCACTTGCTCAGTACATTCTTTTAGGCAATGTTTCATGTAGGCAGTTTTATGTGTCTTTATATACTTACTTAGCATATAAGGGATAATTTCCTAACCATCTCAGCCAAGATTTTTAAACTTTAATGCATTTGCTAACATGCTAGACTAAATAAAAATGCAGATTATTAACTTGTTAGTCACCCTTGTTTCACTGAAGCCATAGGTTATCGTGTTGGTATTGTTTCTGTTTTTGTTACAAGTGCAATGCATAATTTAATATTGACTTTCATACTAGCAATTTATATGTCTGGAAATTTTCTCAATGTCTTTTACTGCTTTGATTTTGATTTCGATTGTTGGGTATATCTGGAATGCGACTAGGGTTGGTAAAGTTTACGTCTTCTCTTTGTCTTCTGCAATTTAGGTGGTGAAAGCCTAAGAAGGCACCATTTCAAAATGTTCAGAGCTCACTGAGTTAGTACTAGAGCTTGGTTGGACTCTAGGCATGTTACAATGGGCTAATTGCCTAAGATCGTTTCTGGGATTGCCTGAAAATGTGATATTGAATATACTTTAAGACATTACTTCTCGAGTCTTATTTGAAGAAATGAGTAGTAAAGAAATTAGAAAAGGTCAAGTAGTGATAGCATTTTGCCTCAACGATCAAGAAATGAATTGGAATAGTGTGTTACCCAAGACTCTTATGCTTTCTAGTTTGTTTTGATCTCAATCTATGCTAGTATAGAAAGCACATTAATGACTTCACTTCAGAACATTGTCGCAAATGAGTTGCTAATTCTGACATTGATAGGCGTTTTTTAAACCTCGTGCTTTAGATCTTATTGATATTGCATCTCTTGCAAAAATGGATTGACAATGCAATTTCTATTAAGGTGTAATTGTGAAGGGAAAAGGACTAAAAGAGCAAACAAACGAAGGGCTTCAAACGTGTTTTTGTCATAGCATGAAGCCTAAGTGTTATTTGCTTAATAGCTTCTTTTCATATCTAGCTGTGAAACTAATAATTGAATGAATATTGTGCATTTACAGGTCCATCCTTCTCGTTAAAAGTATTTGAATAGAATGATTTACATGTATTATGAGATGGTTGTGGTGGTTGGGAGAGATATGGCCACCGGAAGCTTTGCTAAGCAATTCGGGGACATCGATGCAACGAATGTTGACTCCTCACCTATTGACTTAGGCAATGACTTCGATGAGTCGATGAAGGGCTCAAAAACATCTTCCTCTACCGTGCATTCATAAAAGAGGTCTCACGAAAGGCGAAAATGTTCCAACAACGATGACAAATATGTTGCACTTTCAACACAACTTGGAGAGATGGCCTCGGCAATTAAGTCATTGGCTCAAAGGGATGTCGATCACTCTCAAGTCTATTATTCTCAACTCTACAATGAGGTGATGAAAGTGGATGGATACGATCAAATTACCCTTGGATCAGTTTTTGACCATCTAATTGAAAATGAAAAAATTGGAAAAGCATTCATGGTGAAGAGTGCAACTCTTCGTAAAGTATGGGTTGATAAATTTCTAAGCAAAGGAGATCATCATTAGCAATATATTGTATTGAGCTTTACTACCAAAAGACTTGTGTTCTTTCTTTCTTTGTTGTTATTGTCAATGCTTCATGAGATGAAATTTGATATAAGGTTGTTTTGTATTGGCATTTCTATGACTAGTGATCTTACTGTGGACTTTGCCTTCAATTTAAAGCCTATGTACTCTTGCTTATCCTTTTCTTTATGTACTCTACCCAATAGATTATACTCTAATCTCCATGGTTCAAACAATTCAGATAAAAAGACCAATTTAAAAGGACTGATGATGCACAAAATACACGAAGCAATTCTAATTGTGAATTCTCAAATTGCTAGTTTCAGCTAGGAGACTTCAAACAATTTTCACTATGGGAAACAAAAGCAATTGGAAGATGATTCAAACTGTGCGTGGCAAGAGTGGATTAAGTTGGGATGACAAGTTGAAGATGGTCATAGCTGGGAAAAATGAATTTGATCAATATATGTCGGTTATTAATTATTTTGCTTGACTGATCCATTCTTACGGAATAAGTGTACACTTAACCTTGTTAGTGCTCTGTTGATTCTCCTTAATTTATGAATTTGGTTTTGTTTTGTTATATTTTGACCTTTACTTTGCTTTAATTTGCTTTGTCACGATGGTTTATGTACTTCTCATGTATCTTTTTGAGAAATAAATATAATTTTCTTTTGTAAAAAATAAAAATAAAAATGAGGATGATGGTAATGAATATTCAAGGGAAACTTATTATTCAGGTTTCATTTAAAACAATTTGACTTTTAGAGCAACTAATTACACATAACATTAGCGGTTTGTACATTAGAAAATGCACTACTTAGTCTAGTTATTTATTAATGCCCTTTATGCACTAATCAACAAAATTCATTGTATAATACTTGCAATTGATCTAAACAAAATTTCATGTTCCTTTTGGAAAATTGTGCCACAATTGAATCTATCAATCGTATTAATTGTTGTGACACTACAATCAAGTTCCAAAAAATCAAATGATCCTTTGCGCATTGTGATCGATGATGGACAAGACTTTGACTTGAGCAAGCAAACTAATCCACATGTTGTAATTTTAGGGATGGGGAGAAATACAGACTTTATGAGAAAAAATTTGAAAAATACATAACAGATTTTAACAAAATTACGCCGATCGTATATGTCATCGTCATTGCATGGGCGCAAATGATAGACGCAAATTGCGCAACCCCAAGATCTCCATAACCAGAACAAGAACATGCATAATTGAGTAGAAAGATTAACGCACCTGTTTTGAGATCCATCGAATATAAAGCGGAAGCAGAAAAGGATTACCCACATGTTATCAAGGGGATCCACGCAACAAGTCCTCCTCCTCTATTGCCCTCCGTATCACTGGCTCAATGAGGCGGCCCCCCTCACGTTTAGCGTTAGGTAAACGCCCCTTAGGTGAGGATACATGTGAGAATTTAGGGTTAGAGGAGAGACTTGAGCACTATTTATAGGGTTTCCAGCCAGTCCCCCTCATTACGGGCCAGGCTCAACTCGGCCCACACTAGCCAGCCCATATTAGACTAATTAAGAAACCTTCTATCTCTCTTTAGACCAACCCTGTTTTACGATAACCGTAAAAACAGTAAATTACAATATCAATTAATTTAGTCCACGTTAGGAAAACTCTTACATTCTCCCACTTGGACTATATTAATTGAAATCGTACCGTATGTGCGCACATTTGGTCTAGAGATAATTCTTAATAGTCAATCCTATCCCATAAAGTCTTAAATACCGAATCATGGCGGTAACTGCGTGTATACACACAGAGCCTTCCATGGTCACGAGTGCTCTCAACTTTATTGATATGGATTCAATATGGCAGTGTGTCAAATGGATAACGTCTCTCATAGAGAGATCCCATTTGTCAGTCACCATTCTCTTACCTTAGGTGTCACAAAAACTTGTGCCACAAGAGAATGCTTTATGGTTCCAATGAACCCACATATGTCTTGTCCTTATGGTTAACCTTTCTTTATGTATCACAAGACATATGCACAAGGCTAATAACCGGATGCCCGGATGCCCTTAGCCTTCACTCAAGGTCTATAGAATCCCTTGAGACTTTATCAATATGTATTTAACATAATAACAACACATTCAAAATATTTTATTGAATGCAAAAGTTGATACATATCAAACCGTTACTAAGTGTAACGAACCACATATGTGAACTTTATCAGATAAAGCCATAATAGCTCCCACTAAACAACAGTATCTACATATCAAACCGTTACTAAGTGTAACGAACTACAGATGTAAACTTTATCAGATAAAGCCATAATAGCTCCCACTAAACAACAATATCCGAAGATACTCCTAAGCCCATGTTAACGATATGTTACTAAAATACACATGGGCGTAGGCCTTTAGTTAGTGGATCTGCAACCACATCATCTGTGAAAATATGTTATATTATAAGTCACCTTTCTGTACCATTTCTTTATGGTCAAAAAATATCTTACCACCATATATTTAGACCCCTTGAGACCTCTGTAGTAAATAAATAATACTACAAATTTGTTATCTCAAAACAACCGTATGGGTCTATCCATCAAGTTAAAACGATCAATTCCGTCATGAGGTTTTGGAGCCTAAAAGTCCAAGTAACAGCCTAAAAGAATGTTACTAACACTGCTTACATAGCAGAAGATGACATAAGACTTTATTTACTGCACTTACTGCTAACATATGTATTCTGTTATTGATTGCATGTTATCAGAATAGCCATCAAAGTTTACATCTAAATACCCTACTAACTGCAAGAATTGAACATAGCTATAAATAACATATAATCTCTTGTTTTCTTTAAGTACCTTAAAACCTTCTTGACACCAACCCAGTGATTATGTCCTGGATTTGACCGATATCTGCCTAGAAGTCCCGTCACAAAGACAACATTTAGTCTAGTGCAAATTCGAGCATACATTATACTTTTAAGTGCACTGACACAAGGTACACCATTTAATTAGATTTTCTCAATATCTAAATAAGGACAATGTGATAGATTTAGTCCATCACCCTTAACAACAGGAGCAATTCCTGACTTGCAATGATATATATTGAATATTTCCAATATACAATCAGCAAATGTCCTCCGAGAAAATCTAATATAATATGGCAAAAACAATCCTTACAGACCTCAGTACAAAGGATATAAGATGTCTCAATGTCACAATTTGTAAGCAAAACATGAGAAAAAATAAATTTCCTCCTACTGACCTTGTAAGTATATTGAATTACTTTGTTCTCAATGGAACAAAATAATAACACTATGAAACTTTAATAATATTGTCTGGAAACTTGCTTAAGACCATAAATTAGAACTTTTCAGTCTACACACAAGTTTACTTGAATCTGTTGCAAAATCATCCAGTTGCACAATATAGATTTTGTATCTATTTGGCGTAATTTTATATCAAAATAAATTATTAATACCACGTTCACTCTGAAAGAACATTTAAAGAAATAATTATTTCTTCACTATAAACAATCCACCCCTCTTTCAGAGTTAAAACGTTAGTTACAAATTTGGCTTTAAATTCCACAATCTTTGTTTGAAATTCTTTTAGTTTTGTACGCCAATTTGTAACTAATAAATTTGTGATCTTTAAACAAGTTAGTAAGTTTCCAAACATGTTTCATAGATTGTATATCGTCTTTTATGGCATCTAATCACATACTTAATTGAGAATAAGAAATGACATTTATAAATATGTCATTACATCAACCATATAGTGGATATTGTAATCATGCTTTCACAAATAGATTATATAGTCTCGATGGTATAACTGATCGCCTTTCCTTAACAAATCTCCTTAATAAAGCTGCAACCACTTCATTCTGCACTTGAGAGGTTTAAGAAATTTCATTATAAACTATATCAAGAATAGTACCTTGAACCTCAACAAGTTTAGTCTATGATATAGGAGATTCCATAATTATCTGTATAGGTAAAGACAAAAACACAATAACCTCCATCATACTATTATCTTTAATAATCTGAGAGCAGCTATCCTCTACAATTACGTCAATATTTAAAAACTTTAGAGTATGTGATTCCATGATTCTTGTACCTTCTTTAGGGTCATAAAATCAATACCCTTTTTGTATATGAAAAAATTGCTTTCATAATATCAGCCCACAAAAGACCAGATAAATTAGTCTTACTAATCATACTCATCACCATGTTCAATATGGTGCATTTATGCCTTTGCCCAAATCTTTTTGTCAGAATTTTCAGGTATAGTAATTAAACTACCACCCCAGAATCTACCAAGTATTTGACAAATGACCCTTTAAGCTATTTCGCATTGTCATACTTGCCAAAATACTCATTGCCATTGTTAAACCTCGACAACCTTTTTAATCATATACGAGATGTATATGTCATTAGGATTTAAACACAATTTTTGCAGATGTGTCCTAATTTCAATATCAGACAAGACATAATTTCAAGCAACTAAGGCTTCCTTCATCTTATAGCAGTGCAGTTCGCAGGCAAACCTCTTTTCAAGTGTTCCAAAATGGAACGCTTCATGGACAATAAGCAAATTCAATTGCTCTTTTCTCAAGCAACAAATCATATGTCCATAACTTAAAATTTGAAGCAGTAAAAAACCCCAATGATGACAGAATTACCATTTACAGAAAAGGTGACTGAAAAACAAGCAGTATATAATTAGCATCATGTGAGCATTGTGTAACTTGATGTACAAGTACACATCCAGAGAGTTACATGCAAAATCACATAATCACCTTTGGGCAGAATACATGACATGCAATTGTACACTCCCCACATGATAAGGGTTATGAGAATATGTTCCAATTTTTCGTGAATTCATCACCTTTGGGCATATGAATCACTAGAATCAGTCACTCCTCCACCACACTATCATGTATCCCTCCATGAACTAATACACAATCACCTCCTTTGGGAGTATGATTACGTATTAGACCAGGAGACATCCTAATCATCATACGAGACCGAAATTTCTCAAACCCAATCAAGCGTGCCACTTTGGCGATCACTACTCAATTGAATCATTGAAATTCTCTCATACCAGAGATATAAGCTTTACTCCTCACATTCACCATATATATGTGATTTTAACTTTAGTGATAGGGGCATCATATCACCAAAATCACATATCATGCTAATTATATTGCTTTATTCATTAATATATATATAACCTGAAAGACAGATTCCAATGAGATCATTGATCACAGTAACACAAGAAATTTCTCATAACAGAGAATAAAACATCTCTTATGCACCCCAATTACATATTACCAGAACAACATAAAAAGAATGCTGATCTATAATATTTCTCACAAATTAACATCAATAGTAATATAGGATACACCAAATCGACAAGCTTGACAGCTGATCTATTATTACTCATGAATTCATAAGGCAAAAATAACTCCAAGGCCAACAACTGATTTATTAATCAATTTTAGGTAACAAATATCATTACTTCACCTAGTGGCCTATTAATTGAGTCAAACCAGAGAACCAAATATCTAAAATTTAACAGTAGATAATATTGCTCTGCATAAATGTTGTCATACTCCTTAACCATAAAAAATATTCAACTTGATAGACATTAACAAGTGACCGGATGAATTCATGTACAATATGCAGTAACTTAATTGACATGCTTTACCCAGATTCAACAGATGTGTTAATCAGTACATCAGTTTGGTCACGAGTCCTTAAGTCGTCTATCATTCAAAAATTACCAGTGTGTAAAGGAGTATACTTGAGTAACAAAAGTTTCATAATCTTTATTGTTTCTCATCAGCTCAATACATAGCTCAAATACAATCTCATATGAATTGTATCTCATTAAGCCAGCTTCAGTTTACAATAAAATTTGATTTTTATTTATGAATCACACCTTTATAATATTTATGTGATAACATACCTATAACCCAACATTTATATTTCCAAAATCACAGAAAATATAAGAAAAATACGCAAAAGTACACTAAAAATACACGTATTTAGGGTTCCGTATGTATTTTCACATCCATAAAACTATCAAAGATATAAAATAAATATACTACAAGATAGGAAATCACCATACGAGTCCAACGCCGCCAGCCACGCGCCGATCCGACACTCCACGCGCCGCCTGAGTGCGCGGCGCGTGGAGCTCACGCGCGGCGTGCGTTCGACGCCCAGGCGGCGCGTGGCGGCGCATGGGGGCGCGTGCGGCCTCCCCCGGCGAGGCGCCGCCACCGTCTTGCTCGTCTCGTCGAGCCCAGTCCGAATTTGTGATTTAATTTTATTTTTATTGAACAAAAAATCTCGAAAATCGCAAATTATGGCAAAATCCGTACTAATTAGGGCAAAACCTTTATGCGTTCAAGTTCTAGGGTTATGGTTGCTCTGATACCACATGATAGACGCAAATTGCGCAACCCCAAGATCTCCATAACCAGAACAAGAACATGCATAATTGAGTAGAAAGATTAACGCACCTGTTTTGAGATCCATCGAATATAAAGCGGAAGCAGAAAAGGATTACCCACATGTTATCAAGGGGATCCACGCAACAAGTCCTTCTCCTCTATTGCCCTCCGTATCACTGGCTCAATGAGGCGGCCCCCCTCACGTTTAGCGTTAGGTAAACGCCCCTTAGGTGAGGATACATGTGAGAATTTAGGGTTAGAGGAGAGACTTGAGCACTATTTATAGAGTTTCCAGCCAGTCCCCCTCATTACGGGCCAGGCTCAACTCGGCCCACACTAGCCAGCCCATATTAGACTAATTAAGAAACCTTCTATCTCTCGTTAGACCAACCCTGTTTTACGATAACCGTAAAAACAGTAAATTACAATATCAATTAATTTAGTCCACGTTAGGAAAACTCTTACAGCAAAGACTTCGACTTGAGCAAGCAACTAAAACTCGCCGTAAACCGGCAGTTGGACGGCCCATCAGTTCGGCCGGGTTGGTCTATTCCTAACTTGGAGCGTTGGGCGGTAGGCCGTAACGCGCATGGGGTGGGTGGGACGCACTTAGAGCAAGAGCAGTATTTCTACAAGAGATGTCAGGCGTGTCCAATTTTAGTACGAGGGGCCTCGTCCTCACTAAAAGAATAGTCTTGCAAAAAGTAGAGAAGACAAAATGGGGAATTCTCACCGACTGGCCATGGAAGCCTCTGGGGAGCTCCAAGGTATACTGCGCTTTTAATTCAGGTTTCTTGGCCGGTTTTAAAACATTGCCTAAGGTTGGTGAATATATAATTTTGTCAAAAAGTTGGTTGGAGTTGTTCTTCACGATGCCACATTAATTGCTCGATATTAGAGTTGTGTAGAGGCATTTTGTATGAACAATCTTTTTTCAGACAAAAGAATTTTCACTTGGTAGTGCTCGAGTTCATCGTATTGAGAATATGTTATTACAAAGTAAGTTTTATAAGTGAAATAACGGAAATCAGTTCACAAGTGATATAACGAAAATTACTATTTCAACTATTGAGAAAATAGAATAGAAAGTGGTAATTCCGATAAATATGGAAAATAACACACTAGTTCCAACATATGCAAATTATATATTATGTAAAAAATACTAGGGGTGATCAAATCCCGGTCCGATTTAGTCCTACCTAAGAACCAAGAAGCGGATCGGAGGAGGATTGACTTCCAGTTTTTGGGATTAGGGATCGGATTGGACAATCTTGGGATTGGGAATCGAACTCAACTGACTAGTCTAGTCCGGTCCAGTCCCATGGAACTGATCATTTAGTAAATGAAAATTTAAAAATTAAAAAAAAATACTAGAGTTGTTACTATTTTAGAGTTTATTGTTATTTTTAAAGTCAAACCACTATAATTCTTTGTGCGTTGTTGTTTTCATTTATTTACTCTTATTAGTGCATAGTTGCTTCACAGCTTTTCTAAACATTACGTTGACATAATCTTTACTTAGCGATTAACTAATTCTGTAAAAAATTATCAAAATTTCTAAAACAATCTATTCATCCCCTCTGGGTTGGACTATTAGCTACCGACACCCTTTATGCCCTTATAAACAAAATCCTTTTTATAGTACTTGCAATTGATCAAAACAAAATCCCACGTTCTTTCTGAAAAATTGTGCTGCAATTTAATCTATCAATCATATTAGTTGTTGAGATACTAAAATCAAGTTCCAAAAAATCGGATGATCCTTCGTGCATCGCAATCGATGATGGACAAAACTTCAACTTGAGCAAGCAAACTAATCCACATGTTGTAATGTTAGGGATGGGGAGATGTACAGACTTTATGAGAAAATTTTCCAAAAACACAACAAATTTCAACAAAATCAAGCCGAACAGCGCCGGTCGGACGGCCATGAGTCTGACCGCGTTAGTGCAGTCCTAATTTAAGTTGTTGGGCGATGGACCATAAACGTGCATAGGGTGGGTGGGAACACTTAAAGCAAGGGAAGTTCTATAAGAGATGTAGGGCATGTCCAATTTTAGCACAATTAGACTCATTAAAAGAATAGTCTGGCAAAAAGTAGACTAGAAGAAATGGCTTCCAAACCAGGAATTCTCACCGACTGGCCATGGAAGCCTCTGGGGAACTTTAAGGTATACTGCGCTTTTAATTCGTGTTTCTCGGCGGGTTTCAAAACGTTGCCTGAGGTTGGCGAATTTAGAATTTTATCAAAATGTCGGCTTGAGTCATTCTTCACGATGCCACATTAATTACTTGATATTAGAGTTGTGTAGATTCATTTCGTATGCACAATCTATTTTCAAACGAAAGAATTTTCACTTGATAGTACTCAAGATCATCGCATCAAGAACATGTTATTGCAAAGTAAGTTTTACGAGTGAGACAACAGAAATCAATTTACAAGTGAGATAACAAAAATTAGTGTTTCAACTATCTAGAAAATAGGACAGTGGTAATTCTGATAACTATGGAAAAATACCATACTTGTTCCAACATATACAAATTATATATCATGCAAGAAGTGGCTCTGGACAATATTTATGTCTGGTTCAATCTATTAATTTGATAACTACCAGACACACACTCGTCAACAATCAAATAATATCAACCAATTATCTCCTAAATTTGTTTAAATGAGAGATGTACATAAATGCACTAGTGAGTTTCGCCTAGTCACTTTCGCCACTCACCATCCTTTTGATTCTGGCGTGAAACGTCCCCCTTCAACAGTACGTGATTTTGGCGCCATGGGTGGTTCACGGCACGTACCAATTCATCGCGAAAGGGCCTGGCGAAAGGGACTTCGGCTACTTCCTTATACTCCCATTTCTTCTGGGGAGGATGCTTCACAATCAGATTTGGATCTCCCTTTCTCGCCACCGAACTGCCAAAGGCAACAACCGGATCCTCGACAGAGGCATCGAGTTCGAGCAGGTGGACCGTGAAAGCAACTGGTCTCTCTCTCTCTCTCTCTCTCTCTCTCTCTCTCTCTCTCTCTGTTGCAGATCATTCTTGTATTTTCTGTTAACTGAAGCTATGCATTGACTAATGTTGCTTCAACCGAGATTAATAGGTGTCAAGTTTACATATGAACAGTAGCCAGTCAAGCTCACTCTCTGGGATGTCTGTTAAACGAGCGGGACCCTTGTGCACAGTGGTTATTCATATAATTTAACTACTCCCTTTTATCATACGATGCCCTATCTTCTTGATCAATAACACGGCATAATCAGGACGCAGTGATTAAGGGCCATCAAAGTTTAGTCAGTTCTTACTCATTTTTAGAGCGAATTTCTTTTTCCTTCTGTCTTTCTATGCAGGGACGACCAGATTTTGCTCACTGCAATTATATTATACATGGTTCGTTGGGCAAACCCTCAAACGTCTCACTTACCACTTTGGAAAACAGACGGTGTGATCATCACCGTCCTGATTCATGCCTTGGTCGTTGAATATCTCTATTACTGGCTTCATCGAGCCTTGCACCATCATTTTCTCTACTCCCGCTATCACTCCCACCACCACTCCTCCATTGTCACTGAGCCCATCTCATGTAAGTTATGATTTACATCACATTCAATTTAATGTTATTTTATTTAGTCCATTATGCAAATAAAAGACCTGTCAAACCTTAACGGTTCTATCTTTGAAAGTGTAACCGTGTCTTCTATGACGAAAGTGTGTCGATACTCCCAACGATCAACTGCAACTTCTTTTTACACGAGTTAGGTATACTGAGATTTACAAAATCTGATCGGATCGGGCTTCGGGTCAGACTTCTTTTAGTAAAGACGGAGTGCTACTTATTGTTTAGGAGTATTGGCACGCATGGTACTTAGTAGGGACCGAATGATTTGTTGTAATTGGATAGCCAACATAGTCGATGTTGCATTTAAGTAGCTCTTGCTTTTATTGTTTACATTTTGATTTCATGATGTAGTTTGGCAAACTTTGATTTTGTACCATTTTTTTCCTTTTCCTTTTTCTTTTTATTTCTTTTTGCAGCCATAGTTCATCCGTTCGCGGAACACATAGCGTATGCAATGCTATTTGCGATACCCATGTACACAACAGTGATCACAAGAACTACTTCAATCGCATCCTTCACCGGCTACATCACGTACGTTGATTTCATGAACAACATGGGTCACTGCAACTTCGAACTCATCCCAATAGACTCTTCACCATCTTTCGACCTCTCAAGTACTTAATGTACACTCCATCGTAAGTTCCACATACAGTAATCATTCTCATTTACACTCTCTCTCCATAGCACCCTCTCTTAGGGGGCAGACTGGTGTCTTGATCGAGCCTCTATTAGGGGGCAGACTGGTGTCTTGATCGGGCATGATTCTCTCTCTCACTCTCTCTCTCGACATTGTTTCCACACCATTATATGCATGTAAGGGCCAAAAGCATTTACGAAATTATTTGCGTGAAGTTGAAGAAATAAGCCAATATAATATATATGTGTGTGTGTATGTAAATGTGAGATACATATGATTCTCGGTGAAAGATGGGAAAATTGACAGGTGTTTTTGTTTGGAAAAGGACATTTTGGCAGAAGAAAATGGAAAAGGGAAATATCAAAAGAAGTATTTGAGCATGAGTAAAAGACATAAACAGAAATTCATGCATGGTTCATTTGATGTTTCAATCAATACAAGTGCTTGTCGGCCAGGTAATTCTTGTTCATTGTCATGAGTCATGGCCCATCAACAGGTTTCATTCATTGCACCACACCCAATTCCAAACAAACTACAGCCTTTTCATGCCAATCTACGACTATATATACGGAACAATGGATGAGTCAACAAATGCCACATACGAGACATCTCTTCGAAAAGTGGAAGATTCACCGGACGTGGTGCATCTGACACACCTGACAACGCCAGAGTCCATCTATCATCTACGGCTGGGATTTGCCTCCCTCGCATCTCAACCATACTCATCCAAGTGGTACTTGTGGATCATGTGGCCATTCACGCTCGCGTCGGTGGTGTGGACCTGGACCTGCGGCCACTCTTTCGTCTTGGAGAGGAATGCCTTCAAGAAACTCAAGTTGCAATCTTGGGTGATTCCAAGATGCAATGTCCATGTAAGAACCAAGACAAGAATTTGTTATCTTTCCAAACTTGGTGTTTACTTTCCCTTGTTGTTTCTAGGGGTGTGAGCTTCGATGAATTACTTTGTTACGGTATTGCATTCTTGAAAATTGGCAAAAAGTCCAAACGGGACACTGGCAATGCTCCCAACTTGGGGACGGCCGGCCCGTTTGCCTCAAAGGATGGAACAGGGATGGGAGAGAAGGAGGGAGCGGAACAGATACGGGGACTGATCTTTCAGCCCCAGCCCGCCCTGTCATGCCACTAAGAAAATCTCATTCCACTAAGAAATCTGCACATAAAACCAAGGGGTGATGGTTTAAGTTCAATGACCACGTAACTTACTAAAAAAATTGGCTGGTTTAAAACATCTAATGTGGGTGTTGACTGAACGTTTTGAGTTTATTGGTCTTCTATTTTCTCTGAGACTTATGTATGTCCATCTGTGTGTCAGCTTGGTTTCATGTTCTTCATTTTCCTGTAGTATCTATTACCATGGCGAACAGAAGCCATTAATGCCTTGATAGAAGAAGCTATATTGGATGCTAACCAAAAAGGAGTCAAGGTTCTGACTTTGGGTCTTCTCAATCAGGCAAGATCTTGTCTCCTTACCTAGGCAACCCTCCAATATAAATGTTAATCTAATCATATGGCGTCGAGAATTACAGCGAACCCGATCCTACTTTTTCAATTCACACTCAAAATTCTTTCATTGGGGTATCTATTTTAGCCAAATTATATAGTGCTTATTGATTCCAATTTGTTTTTCTTCTTTTCCCCTTTAGGGAGAGAAATTGAATGGGCATGGTGAATTGTTTATTCAAAAGCACAGAGATTTGAGGACCAAGTTGGTGGATGGGAGTAGCTTGGCAGTGGCAGTTGTGCTCCACACCATTCCTAAAGGGACAAGCCAAGTTCTCCTCAGAGGCAACCTTAACAAGCTTGCTTGTGCCATTGCGCATGCTTTATGCGCAAGGGGTATCCAGGTGCTCAATCCTCCTCTTCTTTTTTTATTTTTTATTTTTTGTAGGAAATCATTTTGGTTTTATTTTGCACATTTCTTTATTATTGGGCTTCATGACTAAATCTACCCAAGTTTCATAGAAAAGACAAAATTACCCTCTACCATTTAATTGCAATTTAAATTGGTGGTCCTAAACTTATTTACATTCCCCTTTTGAAGTTTTTCTATATCTATTTAAGATCTACCTACCATAATTAAGAATTTCATGTATCTAGCTTTTGATTATTGTAGATATTCCATGTATATTAGAGGCAATATGTATTATTATTATTATTATTATTATTATTATTATTATTATTATTAGGGTTAATACCCTGAAAAACCCCAAACTGATACACGTGTGACAAATTTACCAAAAATTATTTTTTTGACCACCAGAAACCCTAAACTGGTATACATTTGACAAATTTACCCAAATTGGTACACTTGTGACAAATTTACCCTCTGTTAGTTTTTGTTAAATTTTATTTTTTAATTATTAAGTTAAATGACATGTGACAGTTGACCAATATACCAATTTAGGATTTTACACTCCGTTTGTCACCGTTTACAATTTTTTGTGATTTTTTTGCGGTATTAATCCAATTTAGCATAGGGTATATTTGTCACAAATTTACCATTTTTGGGTTTTTTGCAGTCGAATAAATTAGTTTGGGGTAAATTTGTCATAAATGTATAAGTTTAGGGTTTTTTTTTTATAGTCGATCGAGGTAAACTTGTCATAGGTATACCGGTTTGCGGTTTTTTATGGTAAAAAAAAATAGTTTGGGGTAAATTTGTCACAAGTGTACCAGTTTGAGGTTTTCAGGGTATTAACCCCTTATTATTATTATTATTATTATTATTATTATTATTATTATTATTATTATTATTATTATTATTATAAAATTTTGTTTGATCAAAAAGAGAAATTTCTAAGAAATCTACATCTTTTTTGCATTGTTAATTAGATTTATGGATACATTGTTAAGTAGATGAAATTTAAGTAAATCAAAACATTGCATACAGTAAGATTTTTTATTTAATTATAAAATACCAATGAAATTTCATTATTTTGATTTGACAAAAATTAATATCATCGACAAATTTTTTACAAAGAAATATTTAGATATCTAATTGTGCATAATGTTTTTAGTTTGTTCTTAGATATTTCTTTGATTTCTTACATGTTCTATATAAAAGTATCTCGCCAATATAGTAAGGAAAAATACATTTTTTGATATAGTAAATAAAAGAGTTGATATATATTTTAGACTAATGAAATTAATAAAATGTTCACCAAGAAAGTGAGCTTTGGATATAAGAGGAGCAGAAATTAGATAGGTTGTTATAAAATTAATGATGAAGAAGAGATTTTTTAATTTTATACTATATCAAAGAAAGTTTTTTTCCTTATTGTTAGCTTGATGATTTTACATGGATCGTGTAAAAGATTATAAGAATATTTACGCAAGGAAAAATATGCAAAATTCTTAATTATGATAACTATCCTAAATAGAAAAAGGAAAAAAGTAGAAAAAAGGAGTGGGGCCATTATCTAAAACTACAATTGAAAGATTGATGGTAGTTTTATCTTTTTAGTGTAAATGAGGGTGGATTTAGTCATTTAGGAAGTGGAAATAGAGCCGCCCTTATTTTTAATGAGATTATTTTTTCTTATTTTGATTTAGTAAAATAAAAGTGATGCAAGGAATTTTCTTTAAGGTTTTGCATGCCCGCAATCAATATATAGTTATGTGCACCTCTTTTTTCATCTAATTGATGCAATACATATGGCAGGTTAATGTTGCTTTTAAGGACGAGCATGAGAAGCTCAAAAGGAGTCTCAATGGAAAGGAAGGAGGCAATTTGATTGTTTCAAGAACCTTTTCTCAAAAGGTATTTTTTTTTTGGTCAGACTCGAGGTACTTGACGAGGCAGTTTTTTAAATAAGCAACTTATAATTTATGTGAGAACAATATTAATAAAATATTAGTTGCAGATATGGTTGGTAGGAGATGGACTTGCCGAAGAAGAACAGAAAAAGGCACGCAAAGGAACGTTGTTCATACCCTTTTCTCAATTCCCTCCAAAGCAAATCCGCAAAGATTGCCTTTACCACAGCACTCCGGCGATGATCGCTCCCCAGTCGTTCAATAATTTGCACTCCTGTGAGGTTAGTTTGCTCAATTCTGTCGACGGAATTATGTATTATTGAGTTACATTGTGCTTTAGAATGGGGATGGCAGACTAGAAGCGTGTAAGTTAACTAGGTATGCTGGGAGGCTATCTCACTGGCAGATTCCAATCATACATTACTCATCATTTAATTCTCAACGATTTTGGTCCTCTATTTCTATTTACTGTGCAAAACAAAAGGCTACAAAGATTTTAACTCTGTTGAACTCATTTCGATTTGTGGTGACTTCATTAGAACTTGATGACATGGCAAACAAAAACATGTATTAATCTATCATGCAAGACTAACCATGACTTGTATATTGTCCAAACAAGAAAAATGTAAACTCAGTACTTGATCATATGCGGTGAACAAGATCATGTATTAATTGATCATGCCAGGCTAACCATAACTTGTATATTGTCCGAACAAGAAAGATGGGAGACGTAGTACTTGATTGAAGATATCTATCCTTATACAAAATGGTAGGTCACCTTGGTTTGTTTTTTCAAGTAGAATAAGGCCACTGATCTCTGCCATTAAATCGACGTCACACCCACGCATGTGTAGACACCAAGTAAGAGAAACCAACCATTTTTAAAGCGCGAATGGCATGTGAAATTATTTCGCAGCATCCAATTAACTCCAAGCTTTTCGTCTGCAGAATTGGTTGTCAAGAAGGGTGATAAGTGCTTGGCGAGTAGCAGGGATAGTGCATGCGCTAGAAGGATGGAACGTGAACGAGTGCGGAGGCATGATGTTCGACATGGAGAAAGCATGGGAAGCAAGCCTCCAGCATGGGTTCTGCCCGCTGGTGCTCTCGGCCATGTGAAGCAACAAGGGACTAAATCAGAAAGTAGTAGCATGAGGTTTTAGCACTCAGTGTGTGCTTGTTGCTTAATATCGTACTAAGTAAACGTTCTCATTCCGGAATAACTCACAAACAATGATAATGTCAGTAAGCTATTCCGGTTTGTTGGCATCGATCGACGAGGCTATCATAAAGCCGGATCGTGTCATTGTATTTTCCGCTGCTTGCTCCTTGATAAGAATCGCTAGACTCATTAGAAGTTCTTAAGGCTTTGTTTGCATATCAGAATATCAGAATGCGATTCAGTTTTTAAAACCCTAGTAAATCACTCTCCCTTCTCGGCTCTCTAACTTCGTATCTAGATCTGCTAGCTATCATAATGATCTGGAGTTTCAGTCCTAACTTAGACATTGGACATTTGGAAGTACTATTAGCTCCATTTATTTCGTTATAAACAAATGAATTTAATAACATTTTTCTAAAAATAATCATTTGCATCGCTTATAAAGTTGAATAAACAAAAAATATTTTTATCATCCACAAAAATATTATACATAAATTGTTATTGATAATAAAATTATTTGTCATTGACTAATTATTTCAAATGATTATCTTTAAGAAAATATTTTTTGAATAATTCAATTTTATAAAATAAAAAGATGTTACTTTATTTATTGTAGGACCAAATACTTCTTGATGAGCTGCTCATTATTCTTTGGCCTTTTCTCATATTTTACATGTCCAACCAATAGTACATCCGATTATGGCGATAGTTAATGTGCCAGTTGGACCTTTTGTTGCCCCTTTAGGGTTGTGCTCCTCTCTCTCTCTCTCTCTCTCTCTCTAGGCAAATCCCCACATCTCCTAAAAACTCTTCCCGCTTTCGAGCTCTCTCGTAAGCTCTCAACTTTAGTTTCTTAAGTTGAAAGCCTACTTAGTATTTGATTTTCTTTTTCTTTGCTTTGATAATCTATTTCTTCTCTCTCCTGATCTTTTTTTTGGTCTTGTCCTCTCCTATATCTATTTTACAAGCCACTATATATGGTATATGCCATGTGTAGGTTGCGAAATCCTACTTCTTCACTCACATGTTTCCAACTCTTGCCTTTTGAGAAGGTAGGGATTCGAACTATCTACCTACCCTTTTCTAAGTGGGAAGAATAGCCAGCCATTGGGACAATCCCCGGTAGTTCTCTCCTGATCTAATTTGGGAGTTTGAGTGTATGAATAAATTCCTACAACTGATCTTGGGTGAACATGGAGACCAATTCAACCATTCATCTCGTCAACAGCCACCAAATAGAATGTTCATGATGTGACTGTACAACCTCTCCAGGATTAGGCCATTTTCCTCTCCCAATTTAGATGTTTGTCTAGATCTTAGGGTTTCACTTTCCTGAACTAGAGTTAGATATAGATTTGGGAGTTCATTACGGGTATTTGATCTGTGTTCTTTCAACATATTGATGTTGGTGTCTTTACACTTGACAATAATGAAGAAGTGGAATCTAAATGCACATTGCAAGCCATTGAAAATGGAGTGAGAAATCTCAGTGTGTGCTCATCACTTTATTTGATGATCAATTGCGAAGTTTATAGTGCTAGATCTACTCTTAAAGGATAAGAGTGTGCCTTTAGATGCATATTCTACTTTGTTATTTGCATTCTGGCATTTGCTTTGTTCCCTAGTTATTTAGAATTTACTAGATTTGAAAACCTTTTATGTATCTCTCCAATATTATTATAATAAATAAATAAAGTCTTTCTTTTGACCCAAAAAAAGAATGTGCCAATAGAAGGTAGCTCCATTTGAGGCAGCTGATAAATATTAACTTCAAGCATTGATCACTCTTATCTTCCTTACATAGGCTTCGTTTTTTAATGGAAAATAACTTTCGGGAAAACTTTTTCGAGATTTCTAATGTTCGTTTCACGAAAAATGAAATAATTAGGGAAAACATTTTCCATCAATAGAAAAAAAAAATCTTCTAAAGTAGAGAAAAATATTTTCCACTTTTGAGAAAGAGCAAAATATTTTCCATATCCTTTCACCTCATTTTCTTTGACCCAATACCTTTTCCTTTTATTTTTATTTATTATTTATTTTGAAATTTTGATTTTATATTCTTTTAGTTTTACTTTTTCTTTTCTTTCTTTTTTTGCTTCTTCTTTTTCTTAGGCCAGTCATCGGCCACTGGGAACTTGAGCGTCGCCAGAGGATGGAGAGGCTTGAGCCTTACAGATCAATCACGCTCGAGCATCGCTAGGAGGCAACAAGTCTCACACCTCACAGATCAGCAATGCTCAAGTGTCGATAGAGCTTGTGAGGCTTGGGCCTCACCAGATCAGCAACACTCAAGCACCACCAGGAGGCGAAGAGGCTTACGCCTCGTAGATCACTGACTGTCACGCCCCGTTCCTCGAACGTGCGCCCATCCCTCACCTAGTCGATTAATAGCGACGTCTCAGGACGCATCGCCGACCTTTTTATTTATAATATGCATATGGAAGCAGATGTAAAATCCACAAACAATAAAAAAAATGGAATAGAAAAGTAGAGCCATATTTTTTGAACATGAAAAACCACAACACACTTTTATACAAAGCAAACCTCATAGTATATATTACAATATTATTCACAAAAGTCTGATCTAACACACATCAGTTCACAACTCAGAGTTTGCAAAACAAGATGGGATTTTAGTCATCATCCGAGTCATATTCTGGATCCTCCTCCAGATCATCCTTCGGATCCTCTTCAGGGTCTTTTTCCGATTCTTCCTCTTCAGGCTCCTCCTCAGGTTCCTCCTCCTCTGACTCGACTACTCCTTCTTTGACGCTCCAGTGGGAACTCACGTCGGAGTATACTGGAGATTCAGGATCACCTTTCAGCTTGGGATCCTTGGCATCCACCACCGCTCCATCCTCGGGATCTGCTGTCCGTTTCCCGAATGCTTCCTCTAAAATGAACAGGGGTACATCACCTTTCGGCATGGGACCTTCCTTCACCCATCGTGATATTCCCGATACCACGACCAGTACTCATGGGGTATGTTATTAGGTCCACCCACATCAACTCCAATTGTGGATTTCACCAATACATACTCTAAGCCTTCAGGGTGGGGGTGTATCGGAAAGTGAATTTCTATCTTGGTGATATCCTCAGGTATACCATAATGGCATGGGAGGATGAGGAGGTGGAGGTGCTGCCATCTAGGAGCCTGAAATGTTGTCCCACAACGGGGTGAGACTACGTCTCAACAAGTTCTACCCCCTAAGACCCGATTAGGAAGCCAATACGCCATAAGGGCTGCCTATGCACAACACGGGTCAAAGGATTTACCTTGGCCTTAGATTCCACCTACAATTCAATACAGTTCGAATAGGCACCCAATCAATCATAACAGATCGAAATATCAATCAATCGACTTAGTCGATTACATGTCAATCAGACCATTCCTCGGTCAGTCCATTTGATATTGTTCATTCTTCAAGATAACCTATCGAGTTACTGAGCTAGTATATTATAATATTCATTCTCCAATATGACACCCTAAGTCACCGAGCAACAAAAATATACTATTCATTCTCCAAGAATACCTATTGAGTTACCGAGCTAGTATATTATAATATTCATTTTCCGAGATGACATATAGAATCACCGAGTATATTCATCATGACGTCCATTCTCAAAGATGACATGTTGAGTCACCGAGCTGTTATGGCATACCATCCTATCTCCAAGATGACATATAGAGTCACAAAGCCGGTATTTCATACCATTCTATCTCCTAGATGACATATATAGTCACCGAGCCAGTATTTCATGTAATTCTTTCTCAAGATGACAAGCGAGTCATCGAGCCATAATACTATAACGTCAATTCTCCAGATGACATACGAATCATCGAGTCGTTATAGTATTTTTGTTCTGACGTGGCATTCAATTTTACTCTTTTTATCATGATAAAAGTACACGTGTCTGGGTACACGGCCGACCTCAATCAAAATACAAGGTTTTCACTTTTGAACCTCCAACTATTTTCAGTAGTCCCAAAATAGATTTTTGGCGCTGTAGACCGACGCCCGATAATTCTCCAATTAATTACCAAATTATCCGATTTTTGGAATAAAATACCCATCCGCACAATTTCACTTAATTTGCACAATTATGTACTCAATTAAATAAATAGAGAGCACTACGTAATCAGCACGAAATTTCAGTCACCGGTCATCCCGGTCTAATTTCTGAAAAATAATTAATAATTAAATAAATTACTAAAATTAATTAAATAAATGCAATAAATCCAACTTAGGTCCGTAATGCTTAATTAGAAGCCGAAATGGACCCGAAAAAATTCCGAGACTCGTTCAATAAATACTAGAACCTATTTCATTGCTAATTGCACTAACCATTTGCGTAATATGCATTGATGAGGCACTAAATTAATTCACCTAATCTAATCTATCCATCTAAGTACACTTAATTAAATTTAATCAACCCCTAAATATCATTAACCTACTAAGCGAGGATTAGTGAGTTAATCTCACTTGTTTTGCGGGCCGAGCGGTTCAAAACGTCGGGAACACAACGGAGGCCGATTTTCTCCAAAGTGGGCCTAGGTTTCGAGGCTTGAAACCACCTGAAAATGGGCCTGACATAGTGCCGAAAACCCACTTCCTTAGCTTCTGTTTTTGGCTGCAAAACAGGAGAGATGAAGTTGGTTCGGTGAGGCAAGGATTGGGGAAGGCAACGGGGACGACTCTTGGGTCCAAATGGGACTCGACAGCCTCCGACGGCTGCTCACGGCGGCTCTGGTGCTTGCTAGGCATTGGATAGGAGGCTAGGACGGCGAGGATGGCACGGCAAGGCAGCACAATACGGAGGAATGCGCGGCTAGCCATAACGGGCGCACGAGGTAGTGGACGGTACCGGCGTGTGGAGGCCGCGGCGTGGCTACTTTCGATAGCTTGCTGGCTATGTTATCTACAGGTTGAAGTCTCCAAGGCACACCAAGGAAGGAGGAAGAGGGTGGTTGCACGGCAAGAGGGAGGGAGAGAGAAAACCAAGACCCACTTGCCTTATCTTCTATAAGCCTGTCCCCTTTTGACTCATCCTCAGCCAAGTTGTCTTCCTTGGCTAACCATGAGCCACCAATGCTCTCTTCTAGAAGGTTGAATTGGTCCAAATGTTTAGGGAGGTGGGGGTATACGAAATTCCAAGCAAATGGCTTCAATTAGATATTTAATCTTGCTCAATCAATCCAATTTAGCCTTCAATAAATCCCGTTATCGAGTCAATACTCAAATTAGTATTTTTCCTCACCAATTGAACCATCTTGCATTCCAATTGCGCGATAAAAAACAATCCCAACTTTTTTTCTTAACAAAAACGACCCTAGGACGACTTTTTCCCAAAAAGTCTCGGTTGTAGAAAAATCTTCTAAAAGTAAGTCGATACTCCTAGAATTTATTGTGACATAACAGAATATTCAATTTCTGAAATCGGACTCAAATTCGCGGTTAATCTCCATTCGGCGAGTTTTTAGCATGACCTAGGCTACTAGGTAACTTTCAGAACTTTTCAATGCAAATGACTCGTGGTCGATTTTCTTCAAGTCACAATGAACCCACTCGACACATTGGCAACTTTCGGTTATCGTGAAAATCTTAAGAATTCAAATATGGACACATGGTACCAAAACGATCGAAAAATCAGTCTAGTGCTGGCTGACGAAAATTTTCCGATTTAGTGGTGTCACCCACGATTAGCCACACATCTCAGTCAAACCAACATATCTTTGATCTCAAATCGATTTTTAACTGCGCCATAATGGCCTCTAAATATAAGCACGAGCGAGAAGCTGATTCCTGGTCGAATTCTCAAGTTTATTGCCTTAAAATTCCTTAATGGTTTCCCCAAATAGTCTAGTTATCTCGAGATTGATCAGCCTTGAGAACAGCCTTATAGGCGCGTCAATGAAATGCCTAATTTATTCAATAGAAAATAAGATTAAAAATCCGGGATGTCACACCGACCATCACCCTAGCCGACGATCAACAATCGGCGACCAGTTGAGGAAAAGAAGAAGAAAGAAAAGAAAAAACCGAAAGAAAAGAAAAGAATAAATAAATAAAAAAATATTTGAAAATTTGAATTTTTAAAATAAAATAAAAAAGAATAGAAAAAGTAAAATAAAAGTAAAAACAAAAAATTGAGGAAAATCAAATCAAATACCGAATGGTGGAAAATATTTTCCATTCAATTTCAAGTTTCAATCGAACACCGAAAAATATTGTCATTTTCCTAGAAAATAGGTTCCGTAATGAACGGAGCCTTTGTATGTTCTAAATCATGGCTTTTACATTTAGCATTTTGGTTCCTATAATTTGAGATTTCATCATTATTTGACATTGATTCTTTGAATCATTAAGAAATCTCAACCATTTCTATGAAATTAACAAAACAATGTTGTGAAATGTCGAAAATTGGGGGAAAATGACCAAAATAGTCCTAAATCTATTGCAATTTTTCCAATTCAATTCTAAACCTAAGTCTTTTGTAATTATATCAATTCAGTTCATTCAGTTAAATTTAGCCGACCGGCACTAATGTGGATGTTGGCCGACGTCGGCCATCCAGTTGACACCGACGCGGCAATTTTCAGTAATATATTATGTTATTTGAATATATTATTTTATTTTTTATTTTTCTAAAATTCTAAACAATAAAATACTTTAAAAAATTGCAACGTTAGCATTAGTCAGACGGCCGGTGTTGGTCGACATCCACATTAGTACTAACCAGCTAAATTTGACCGAATGGACTGATTGATATAATTGCAAAAAGTTTAGAACTAAATTGACAAACAAAAAAAAGATTAGAACTGAATTGGAAAATTTGCAATATATTTAAGACTATTTTGGTAATTCTTCCCAAAAAAGGGAGATACTGAAAGGCAAAAGAAAGGAAGTTAATCTAAGGAACCTATGCGGGGCGTGAGATAATCCATTTGGTGCGATGAATTGTGCATCAATAATAGAAAATGGCTCTCTCACTTAAAAATATGCAGGAGCGTGAGCTAATGACTCCATTTAGTGTGGATTGAGCAAGTGTTATATCTATTCATTAAAAAGAATTTTACTTCTACCGTTGATTGTGTGTGGAAGTTTTATTCCAAACCCTTGTCCGCATATCTGTTGGGAAAATATGGCTTTGAATTGGGTAGAACAATGAAGTCGGATTTTTAGAGCAATCAAGTCGGACTTTGAGGCATAATATCACTTTCTTTAAGGATTTATTTGCCCTCACAAAGTTGCTAATAGTGCAAATATTCTCTAGGATACAACAAAGTCTCAAAAGTGAGAATACTAGATAGCAATTCAAAAAAAAAAAAAAATTGCTAATAGTCACTAGCAAATATCCTCTAAGATACAACAAAGTCTCAAAAGTGAGAATACTAGATAACAATTCAAAAAAATAATAATAATAATAACAAAGGGGGTAGTGCTAATTAAACTGCGAGCCTGCACGTGGGTATGGTATGGTCTAGCTCACATCCAATCATTCCTTTAGGTACACAAAAAAAAACCCCACACTTATTAATTGGCCAACTTCCTCCCACTTTTCCTATATGGGACAAGGATGTTGACACCTATTTTTAGCAAATCTAGGAAAATAAGGAAAATAAAAATTGCATTGGAACAAATAAAAGGAAAAAATGAAAAAAAATGGGGGAAATTAATTTGATTGATTATGCATGGAAATTTGAAATTTTGATGAGCATTCGGATTTCGTTAAATGCAGAAGTAATTTAAAAATCAAGTGAATAAGAGGCAAGAATTTTGCAAAATGGAAGAAATCGAGCGGGATCGAGCCGATTGCGAAATCATGCTCTGATTAGCAGCTTTGATTTAATGCAACAGAAGATAGGAAGTCGAAAAATTGCCATAAAAATGGCCATATGAAAATCACTATAAAGGAAGCCATAATTTTCGTGAGCAAGGGAGTGAATTCAGAAAAATTTTCAGAAGTGCGAAAAAATTGAGAGAGATTTCGTGAAAAGAGTGCCGGAAAAAGTGAAAAGAGAGAGAGAAAAAAAAGCTTTCTCCCTTTGTCTATCTTCAGTCAAAAGAAGTATTTTTCTTTTCCTGACAAATTGCAGAAAAAAGGAAAAGTCAGCAGAGAGGGTACAGAGAGACTTGAGAGAGACGTGAGGGAAGAAAAAAAAGAAAAAATAAAGGAAAACACTACAGTGTCGTCTTCCCCAAAGGGGCCTCCCCGACCGCGCCTGGTGTGCCCCCCGCCGTCCACCGCGCCAGCACCACCTCCGCCAAGCGCCATCGCCGTCCACCGCGCCAGCACCGCCTCCGCCAAACGCCGCCGCCGTTCCGCCACCGCCGCTTCGCCGGATCCGCTGCCCGACGACCACCGGAGACCACACTGCCCTTGCTCGCCTCCACCCGACGCTCAGCCGCCGCTGCACCGTTGTCCCTGCCGTGACTCGACGTCGCCAGAGCCCGCACCTTCGCTGCCCCCCCTGATCCGCCCGCGACGCCGCCCATTGATCTCGCCGCGCCGCCTGAGAAGTCCCGTCGCTGTCCTTGCCTCCACCTGACGCCCGAAGCTCGCGCCGCCCCGACGCCACTTGGGGGTGAAGCCCACTGCGACCAACAGCCCAAGATCGTCACCGGCGCCGTGAGATCGTTTTTGCCGCCGCCCGCTCCGATCGACTGTAGCCGCGCCTCCGCCCCAGCCGCGACGCAGCCCTTGCACGCTGCTCAAACTTCCCTTCCAAGCGACGTTCACGCCTGTAGTCCCCTGTTCACTGCTGACTCGTTCGCCGTCGGTGCGCTTGCTGTGCTTTCTCACCGGAATTCCTCACCAGCGACTTCCCGCGCCAGAACTCCGAACAGTTGCCAAGTTCGGTTTGAAAAAAAAAAAAATCAAATTAGGTAGATTTAATTTATTTTATTATACATATTTATTTTATCTATATTTTACTTAATGTATCTTGTTTTCTTTATTTGAAATGTTTCCATATGCATAACTAGAAATTATGACCATACCACTCGATTCGCAACCGCACCTAAATTTTTTATTTCATCTATAAGGCTTTAGATGAAATAATTAATTAAGTGGGATTAAAATTGATATTTTGATCTTTAAGGCTTAAGATCAATTTATCGATTTTACTAGCGAAATATTATCCTTTGATTTGAACGATGTGTGATTTTCTTTGGTCTTGATTGCTTTATTTATCTTGAAATATGTTTGGGCTAGAATTTGCATGTTTTAGGGTTATCTATATATTTAGGTTAAGCATTCTATTTATCATGAATTTTCAGAAAGAAATATAAAAAAAATAAAAAAACAAAAAATCAAATCAATCCATCTAGGTTGCTAGAATTTAATTTGAATTGCATGCTTAATTATTCAGCAATTATTATTTTTGAAAATTAAACAAAAAAAAATCATCATGCATTTGTCATGTAGAGTTAGGGCATATTTTGTACGTCATTGCATATTAGGGTTAAATTGCACTTAATTTAGTTTTAGATAATACTTTTCTTAATTCATTATAAGTCTAGGTATTTTCTTGAATAGATTGCATTTTAAGATTATTTGGATTAAGGTAGTATTTTAGTTTAAATTAGGATTTAGCTTTACCTAATTCCTAATGCAAATTAAATAGAATCTTAATCTAGTTAAATAATTTTCATTCTGAATTTTCATAAAAAAAATACAAAAATGACTTAAGATAAATTAGTTTTAATCCCTAGGATAGATTGCATTTAAAAATAATAATACAAAATAAAAATGTCATTGCATTATGAAATGCATGCCATTTAGTGATCATTGCTAGATTCATTTAATTGCATGTCATTAGAATTAGGTCATTTAGTTAACATTACGTTGCATATTGCATAATCTTCATTAATTAAGTAAAAACAAATAAAAGAAATTATGTGTTAATTAGAAATCATATCTAAGGTTGATGATGTGAATTTTTAATCTAACCATGCATGCTTTCATTGCTATAAGGTAAGTCCCCGCATTTTTTATTATTTCATTATTTTCTTGGATGTTGAATTGGTGGTTTGTGCACCCGTATGATCACCTCTCATGTTAGGAAGTAGATTTAAAATTAATCCGAACTACCTGCAAAAATATATTTTGAAAAATTAATGGAAATGGTACCGAAAGGGCATTAGAAAATTCTAGTGTAACCAAGTCCCGTACCCTTAATCTCTGGTTCGTAGGAGTAAAATAAATCTCCCTTTATTTTACTTAGGTGTCTGATCGACCTACCCTAAACTGATTAGTGGCGACTCGTAGATAATAATCTCTTACATGTTAAAAAACTTGAACCTTTAAGTCGCGAATTGGTATGGGCCTGGGAAAGCCCGAGCTAAGTTTGAAGACTTAGTAGTCCATTAACCTAGTTTTAGGTGGTGCACCTAAAAAAATTAGGTCGCGACAGCTTGGTGACTCCGCTGAGGACTTGAGTTGAAACTCTTAGTGGACTTAGGCCAATTTTATATTTTGAAAAATGTTTTTGTTTGGCAGCAAGGATTCCAGGTACGTCCCTAACATTTAAGGTGTTAAATGTTTTTGCAGATGAGGAGATATAAGGGGAGTAGTCTTTGCTAACCCTTGTCTTGCAGGTTGGAGTTGGAAATGAATGTTTTAAATTCAAGATATTGAAGTGCTGCTTGATATAAACTATAGTGCATGCTTTGCATTTTTCACTACATTTTTGCACACACAACCCGCCGGCGGACCTGGGCCGCACTAGGATACATAGGATGGCATTGAGTTGGATACGACTTCGACCGCAAGGCCGCGTAGTAAAGGTTGCCCAACTCAATCCCGAAAGTTTTTCTTGGTGTCAAGAATGTTTACCTTTGCCCGCGAGGCTGCGTCGCATTGGGGTATCATTCTTGACTGAGCCAGAGTTAGGAGGGCTTGGCTTAGTATGCTGAAATAGCTAGTACGAGTACCTAGAGGGGGTGAATAGGTATATAAAAGATTTTTCGTGATGATTGCACAATACTTAGACAGTTGAAGGATTTGCGACAAATAATAATCAACGTAAGACTGAGTAAAGGAAAGAGAGAATTGAACACGCGGTTTATAGTGGTTCGGCTTGATTCAAGCCTACGTCCACTCTTCTGCACTGACAGCCAATTGGCTGGATTCCACTATGAACAAAGAGATGTTACAGCGTTGATCTTCCTTGATTTCTAG
The DNA here is from genome assembly GCA_017140395.1 of Eucalyptus lansdowneana. Classification (NCBI taxonomy): domain Eukaryota; kingdom Viridiplantae; phylum Streptophyta; class Magnoliopsida; order Myrtales; family Myrtaceae; genus Eucalyptus; species Eucalyptus lansdowneana. The sequence continues at coordinate 29,934,794 of CM029484.1, read as the reverse complement.
GTGTAGATGATCTACCACACTCACTCAAGGTATCACCAAGTATAGACACTCTGTGTATACAATTTCGCTCAAACCGTATCGACTAATAATCAAGGTGCTTCGACTGGAATTTCTCTATCGATCACGTTACAAACACAACTAGAACGTCTTCTTTTTTATACTTCTTTATGCCATCATATCGTTGGCACTTACCAAAGGAATTCCTCCAATCTACCCGTTGGACGGAATCAATCAAGGAAGATTATTCGAGTTATTAAAGGAACCTGACGATAGCCCATCAATCCTGTTCGCCCATACAATCAGGATCTTGGTTTCCAAGAATAGAACATTCCAAGAATATTTCGTTGACCACCAGATCTTCAATTGATCTAGATACAAATAAAAGAATTCGATATATTTATCCAACCAAGAGATCTTCTCCAGAGGATAGGATTAAATCCTTAACCATAAACTTCGGCTCGGATTTCCTTCGTCACGGATCGAAAGATGTCAATGAGAAAAGTCTTGAGTCTTAAGTCTTGAGTCTTGAGTGCTGAGTCTCGGTGATCGAAAGTTTTCAGACTTTAAACTGACGGTTTGCAAATATCCAGACTAGATTGATAGAAACGTTTTGTCAGCTTCAAAATATTCTGGAAAGATTTCTCCAACAATCTCCCCATTTTTGATGGTGACAAAACTTTCCTGTAGATTTGAACAACTTTGACCTGCAAAAACATTTCTCAAGTAATACGGCTATCTCATAAAGATTAATAAAACAACCAGACTCTGCATCCACAGAAAATTGGTTAGTCTTTCATGAGTAATACCATATGACAACACTTGATATAAATGCAGATAGTCAAGCATCAAAATCCACAGCCAATTCAGTTCACTCAAGTCAAGTCATACTAAAAAACAAACATAAAAACAAATTTAAAGTCAAGTTTAAAGTTCGTTCAAATTGCAATTCTCCCCCTTTTTGTCATCATTAAAAAGGTGAGAAAAGCGTCAGGTCTACTTGGGAATGCGCACGATCTGGAAATCTCTCATTGACTGGACTATGCCTTCTAGCCTCTTCAAGTCTTCCCTTAGATGAGCTACCTCCTCTGCTTTGGCATTGGCTTGAAGTTGAAGAGCTAGGTCTTTCATTTTGTCCTCCAGGGTAACTGAAGATGCTTGTCCAGCATTCTTCATGGCTTGAATTTCACAGTCCAGAGCATAGATTTGGCCCTGCATTTCCAGAAGAATATCAAGAATACGATGAAAATCTGTAGAATTGTCCGTCTGTGTACTTGCATTTGCTTTCTCAGATGGAGTGAATGCAGACGATGGCACTTCTGTATAATCTTGCAGATTTGGTGTTGACGTATCGTGTCCTTCTTCAGGCAATTGAGAAGCCTGAAACTCTTCTGGGTCTGCTGGAGATTGTCTTAGACCTTCACTATTGGCAGCATGAGATGTGGACCTTTCTTGCTCGCCAACTCCCCCTGTCTCTAGGACCTCAAAAGGGGAAGAATGATGATCTTCTGTGTCTTGATTCCCCTTCTCTCCAGATTCAGCTGCATACTTTTCTTTCTCTTCTTCTCCTTCTTCTTCAGCTTCTTTCTCCTTTTCTCTTTGCTCTTCTTCTTCTCTGTTCTTGGCTTGCTCCTCTTCTTCTCTCTGTTTCTTCTGAAGTTCTGTCGATTGAGGTACAGAACGTCTGGTCCAATGATTGAGGCAGTGATTGTGAGATCTTCCTCCTCATCTTCATCCTCCAAGATGAGATTTTTCTTCTTTTTCGATGGGGCTCCAATGGCCTCCTTCCCTTTTCTCTTTGAAGCAGACGGTACTGGAGACTTCACTCTGAATTTCTCCATTGCCTTGGAAAGTTCTTGCAGACGCATCTCCGTTAACATCTTCAAACCTACCACCATCTTATCGCACGGTCGAACACAAAGTGTATGTGGCAGTTCAATATTCATGTGTCTAAAATCTTGGTTACCAGACCTGGGTAAGGCAATTGTCCCTTGTCCTTCGTCATTGCTCTGTACATGTGAAAGAGAATAGTGTGAGGGAGAGAGAACTTCTTCCCTGAGTTGATTGCATACATCAATTTTGCCTCGGAATTAAACACATCAGTCTTCGATGTAGACTTGGGCCTGATGCAATTGATCACAATTTTGTGCAGCACAATATTGATGGCACGCATCCTTGAATAGATGATTCTTCCCTCTATATTTCTATCTTTGACAAGTTCCATTGAGGCACGAGCAACTGAGACTTTGATTGGTTGATAACGTCCTCGTTCAACTCCAATTATGTCCGCCAACATGTCCACGTCTACCACATAATCCTGGTCTCGAACACTGAATGATATTCTATTCGTATCTAAGAAGCTAAGATTCGAATAGAAGTATGCTGTTAATTGCGCATATCCGTCTATGGTATCGGTGCAAATTGTTCCAATTGAAGCAGATTGAACTTCTCCCTTAAGTTCACATTAACGGCATCCAAGAAATCGAAATCGACACTCCTAGGGTTTATCACCCCTCGTTTCAGCAGTCTGAAGAACAAATTCTCTTGATCCTTTGATTTAAATAACTCCATCCTCTTTCCCTTCACCTTCGCAGCAATACCCATTCTAGGTTGAAAATCACTGAACATTTTATCATCATCGTTTCCTTCAATCGAATTAGGTCCCGACATACGAGGGTCACTTGGAATGTTCGCAAGTGCTTCCTCAGCCTTTCCCTTGGGAGCAATTCCCAAATTTTTCATTTTTCTCAGAAAGATATACTCATTCCCATAATTCTTGTCTTTAAGAAAATCATCCACGTATTTCAACAGAGTCCCAGTACTTTTCAATGCACAGTAGAGTTTGTAAATAAACGTGGGTTTTTGGACTCTTACAGGGTCTGCGTCCTCAATTATCTCTTCCTCCGGTTGTTGACCCGCATCATGTGGGGTAGATGGCGTTGAGTGACGTGGTGGAGAGTGAGTCGGGCTCTGTTGCTGACTTGATAATTCTTCCTTTTCGGTGAGATCGAAATGGGTAGGTCCCTCCTTCATCCTCTGTGGTCCCCTGTTCGCGATTCTTGAAGACTTCCTCAAAGAAGACATCCTTCCTTGTCGCTGAAAGATTCCTTTACTTGCTTTCCTAAGAAAAGATGACAACTTTCTCGAAAATGAACATGAAGTAGAAACCGGATTGGGAGGAGAATGCTTTTTAGGGTTTTGAAGATTGGAAAATGAAAACTGTATATATATAACTCAGTTTTGAAAAGGGAAGTTCAATTGGCATAAGGAAAGTGTACGAACACTTCTTTTTTAAAATCAATAACTGCCAAAATTAATCCTTTTGAAAAGACAAGTTTTCGTTTTTCACGGAGACTACAAAATAACTGAACGAAAGATCATACCTTTTCGAGTTTAGATAAAATAGCAACTTACAGTCTATAGCCATCAATGTCTGAGTCTGAGGATTTAGAGTCTGAGAGATTAGAGTCTGAGGGTTGGAGAGTCTCTAGACTTTAACTTCTTCGAGCTTCACAATGTTGAGTCTGGAACGGATAAAGTCGAATTGATTTTTCCCCAAAGGCTTTGTGAATATATCCGCTAGTTGACTTTTTGAATCAACAAATTGAATCGAGATTTCTCCATTTTGAATATGATCTCTAATGAAGTGATGTCGAATCTCTATATGCTTTGCTCTTGAATGAAGGATTGGGTTTTTGGTAGGTTGATTGCGCTGGTGTTGTCACATTTGATTTCTGAGCATGAGTCTTCAATCCCAAAGTCTTGTAGCTGTTGTTTTATCCATAGAATTTGCGAACAACAGCTTCCAAGAGCTACATACTCGCTTCGTTGTTGAGAGAGCCACGGTGCTTTGTTTCCTTGAAAACCAAGACACGTTCTACTTCCAAACAACCGGCAAGTTCGAAGTACTCTTTCTATCAACTCTACAGCCGGCCGGATCTCAAGGTCTCCGAATATCCCAGAAGATTAAAGTCTCCCTTCTTAAGATACCAAAGACCAATGCTTGAAGATGAAGCAACATATTTAATGATACGTTTTGCAGCATTTAGATGGGATTCTCTAGGATCTGATTGAAACCTAGCACAGATGCAAACACTCAACAAAATGTCAGGTCTAGAAGCAGTTAGATAAAGAAGTGAACCGATGATGCTCCTGTACAGCTTTTGATCAACTTTCTTCACTTCTTCATCTTTGTCTATCTTCAAAGAACTTGACATTGGTATATCAGTATTCTTGCAATTTTCCAATCCAAACCTTTTGACAAGATCATTAACATATTTTTCTTGGTAAATGAAAGTTCATTCCTTCAATTGCTTTACTTGAAGACCAAGAAAGAATGTTAATTCTCCCATCATACTCATTTCAAACTCATCCTGCATAGACTTAGAAAATTTCTTGCATAGACTTTCATTAGAGGATCCAAAAATAATATCATTCACATATATTTGAACAAGTAAAAACTTTTGTTTTCCTTTTTGATAAATAAAGTAGTATCTACTTTACCTTTGACAAAACCATTTTGTAATAAGAACTTACTTAGTCTGTCGTACCAAGCTCGAGGTGCTTGCTTTAAACCATACAAAGCCTTTTTCAGTCTGAAGACTGAGTCTGGCTTCTTTGGGTCTTCAAACCTAGGTGGTTGTTCCACATATACTTCCTCTTGGATAAATCCATTTAGGAAAGCACTTTTGACGTCCATTTGGAATAACCTGAAAGTTTTATAACAAGCAAACGCAAGTAATAGTCGAATAGCTTCTAACCTTGCTACAAGAGCGTAAGTCTCATCATAGTCTATTCCTTCTTCTTGCGTATATCCTTTGGCCACAAGTCTTGCTTTGTTTCGTACGACTTTTCCTTTTTCATTCATCTTGTTTCTGAACACCCATTTGGTTCCAATAACAATTTTACCTTTCGGTTTAGATGTCAATTCCCAGACATCATTAATGTTGAATTGTCTGAGCTCTTCTTGCATAGCTTCGATCCAACTTTCATCAGATAAAGCTTCTTCTATGCTTTTTGGTTCAATTTCAGAAATGAGAGCCACAGCACTAGACTCTTCACGTCTTTTGGATCGGTGCGAATTCCTTCATTAATTTCGCCGATAATGAGATCTTTGGGATGACTGGACTTATGCTTCCGCATTCTTGGTTGATTTGTCTGGATGATGATCTCTTTCTTTATTTGAATCTTCATGAACATCTTGATGCTGGTCTTTCAGAGTCTGAGATACTTCTTGAGTTATAAGCTTTGGAAGGTCTGGAGCAGGTTCAAACTTTTCATATTGAGTCTGACTGGATTCATCTTGTGTAGAGTCTTGAAATTTGACATTCATCGACTCCTCCACAGACTGGCTCTTCTTGTTATAGACTCTGTAGGCTCTGCTTGATGTAGAATATCCAAGGAAGATGCCTTCATCTAATCTTTCTTCAAACTTACCAACTCGATCTTTTGCACTTTTCAATATAAAGCATTTGCAACCGAACACATGAAAATATGAAACAATGGGCTTCTTACCTTTGAATAATTCATAAGGAGTTTTTTCAAGAATAAATCTTAGGAAGACTCTATTAATGATATAGCATGCTGTTGAAACAGCTTCAGCCCAAAATCGTGAAGAAATTTTACTTTCAATTAAAAGAGTTCTAGCCATTTCTTGAAGAGATCTATTCTTTCTTTCCACAACTCCATTTTGCTGAGGAGTGTATGGAGAGGAGAACACATGCTTAAATCCAGATTCATCACACAATTTTGTAAAGTCTTCATTTTCAAATTCACCTCCATGATCTGTTCTTATACTTGAGATAACACATCCTTTTTCATTTTGAACCTTTTTAGCAAATTTTTCAAAATACGAAAAGGTTTCTGACTTACTTGCAAGGAAATATACCCAAGTAAAACGGGAGTAATCGTCCACAATTACTAGGCAGTATTTCTTACCTCCAATACTACGGGTTCGGTTGGTCCGAAGAGATCGTATGCAGCAATCGTAGTACATGATTAGTAGAGACATGATTTATTGGCTTAAATGAATTTCTTACCTGCTTTCCCAGAATACATGGTGTGCATGGATCGGACTTTTGGTATGGTAATTTGGGTAGACCTCGAACAAGCTGCTTTGATGAGATTTTAGCTAATTGCTTCATGTTGACATGACCAAGCTTTCTGTGCCATAAGCTTGCTTCATCTTGAATTGAGATTAAGCATTGCGATTCATTTAGATTCATGTCTAAGAGGTAGATATTTCCATGTCTTTGACCCATGAAAGACTGAGTAGAGTCTTTACTGATTCCAGAACATATTCCTTCTTGAAAGGAGATCTTGAAGCCAGTATCACACAATTGGCTAATGCTGAGAAGGTTATAGTTGAGTCCTTCCACTAGAGAAACATTGCTTATTGTGAGATTTCCAATTTTCACATTTCTAAATCCCACAATATTTCATTTGCCGTTTCCTCCAAATGAAACTTTTCCACCATTCACTTGAATAAGCTTTATGAAGCAATTTGAGTCTCCTGTCATGTGTCTTGAACATCCGCTGTCAAGATACCACTTTACCTTTTTCTTAACGGAGACCTGCATTTAACAAAGAGTCTCAAGCCTTTTTTGGTACCCAAATTTTCTTGGGTCCTTTGGTGTTAGTAGGATAAACATTATTAGGCCATACTTTCTTAACAGGCTTCCAAACCATAGGACACTCTTTTCCAAAGTGATCCTGACTGTTACACTTTGAACACCTTAGAGCATTTCGACCTACAGACTTTACAAAAACTTTCTTGAAATGATTTTTGTAAGCCTCTCTCGACGGTCTTTTCTTAATTCTTTCTTTTACTTTAGGAAAATCAATCAAGGGAATTGTTTCGCTGTCATACCTAGACCGGACTTATTGAAGTAAAGTCTTTGAACCGAAAGAACTTTTTCAAGTTTTTCGGATCCTATCGAAAATTTCTTTGAAATATTTGATAAGTCAGTTTTTAATAAAGCATTTTCTTTCAAAAGATTATCTTCTTTTTCTTTAAGAGTAGAAACATTCAAGTCTAAACTTTTGACTCTTTCTTCTAAAATGTTTTTCTTTTGTTTTAGATCTGAGTTTTCCTTTTTAAGTTCGGAAATCCTTTTGAGAGAAGTCTTAAGGCTAAAACACAATTCATCAATGTATTTAGAGACTTTGATAGGAATTTTAAAATCACTTACCTCGAATTCGCTATCCGAGTCGATCCGAACTGAAGTCTCGAGTATGAATATGCCATCAAACATATGTTGGCATATTCATTATCACTTTCTTCACACTCGTATCACTCTGTGTTTCGGCTTTGAGAGCTTTTCGAAACTTCTCGGCTTTTCCTCTTTTCTTCTTCAAAAGAGGACAGTTGGGTCTGATGTGTCCCTTTTTCTTACATTCGAAGCAGACTACATCTTTGTTTAGTTCCTTATCATCAACAGACTTGGTCTGTTGTCTTTGCAAACTTTGTTTCTTTGAGTTGAACCTTATTCCTTTTCTATTCAGTTTTCTAAATCTTCTTATCATGAGAGCGAGCTCCTCATTGTCCATATCATCTTTAGAATCTGTATCATCAGAATCATCATTTGATTTTAATGCAATGGATTTCTTACCTCTTGGATCTTCGTCTTCATTAATTCGTTCCACTTCATAAGACTGAAGAGTTCTAATCAGCTCGTCGACAAATAGTGGCATAATTCTTTGCGTCTCTCTTATTGAAGTCTTTATATGATTCCAATTCTTGGAGAGTCCACGCAGTAGCTTGTTCACCTTCATGGGATCAAAAATTTTTTGTCCTTGGTTCTCAAGACCATTGACAATATCTGTAAAACGACTAAACATGTCAGTTATAGATTCTCCTGGTTTCATTTTGAAGGCTTCATATTGACCGAGGAGAATGTTAATTCTTGTCTCCTTCACTCGATCTGTTCCTTTATAGGTGATATGTAATCTGTCCCATACTTCTTTTGCTGTAACACAAGAAGATATTCTGTTATATTCAGTTGGTGACAAAGCACAATATAAAGAGTAAATTGCTTTTGCATCGAGTGCTTGTCTCTTGTTTATCTCTTCCTAAGTCATTCTGCTGGTTTCAACTTCTTTCCCTCTTTCAAAGACTGATGCAGCAGTTGGAGTGATTCCTCTTTCCACAACGTCCTATTCCAGAGGATCCTTTGATCGTAGGAAAGCCTTCATCTTGTTCTTCCAGATGTTGTAATCCTTTCCATCAAAGTAGGGTAGTCTGGTATTGCTTTGCCCTTCCATCAGTCCTGGTGCTAGCATACTAGCCATGGATCTTTTACTCTGAAGTAAAAACACTTCAAATAAAGTAAGAACACAGGCTCTGATACCAATTGAAATAGCTAGTACGAGTACCTAGAGGGGGTGAATAGGTATATAAAAGATTTTTCGTGATGATTGCACAATACTTAGATAGTTGAAGGATTTGCGACAAATAATAATCAACGTAAGACTGAGTAAAGGAAAGAGAGAATTGAACACGCGGTTTATAGTGGTTCGGCTTGATTCAAACCTACGTCCACTCTTCTGCACTGACAGCCAATTGGCTGGATTCCACTATGAACAAAGAGATGTTACAGCGTTGATCTTCCTTGATTTCTAGGTGTAGATGATCTACCACACTCACTCAAGGTATCACCAAGTATAGACACTCTCTGTGTATACAATTTCGCTCAAACTGTATCGACTAATAATCAAGGTGCTTCAGACTCTGGAATTTCTCTATTGATCACGTTACAAACACAACTAGAACGTCTTCTTTTTTATACTCCTTTATGCCATCATACCGTTGGCACTTACCAAAGGAATTCCTCCAATCTACCCGTTGGACGGAATCAATCAAGGAAGATTATTCGAGCTATTAAAGGAACTTGACGATAGCCCATCAATCCTGTTTGCCCATACAATCAGGATCTTGGTTTCCAAGAATAGAACATTCCAAGAATATTTCGTCGACCACCGGATCTTCAATTGATCTAGATACAAATAAAAGAATTCGATATATTTATCCAACCAAGAGATCTTCTCCAGAGGATAGGATTAAATCCTTAACCATAAACTTCGGCTCTGGATTTCCTTCGTCACTGGATCGGAAAGAGGCGTCAATGAGAAAAGTCTTGAGTCTTAAGTCTTGAGTCTTGAGTGCTGAGTCTGGTGATCAGAAAGTCTTCAGACTTTAAACTGACGGTCTGCAAATATCCAGACTAGACTGATAGAAACGTTTTGTCAGCTTCAAAATATTCTGGAAAGATTTCTCCAACATATGCGAGGCTGCAACTAAGTCATCCCACCCTTTTAACTCCACTTTGCTAAGCCGTCTAGATAGAAATCGAGCCTCACATTTCATGCGTTTGTCTATGTGGTTGCTTTAATCATATGGTAAAGTAAGCTCTCTATCCTTTACTCTTGCAATTTACTTATTTACGTCTTTGGTCGGTCCACGACATTAGGTTGGTCGAGTCCTGGTCTATAAACAATGGGAAGATTCGACATTCGATTCGTGCCTGCACCAAAGGCTGAACTCAAGCCATGGTGGGATCGTCTAGACCACGAAGGCCAAAGCTATGTAGAGAGCAGACTTGGTCACCTTGTTCCCGTCCTTGACGTTGATGTCCAGAGTGGCATCATGCAAGCACTTGCTCATTTCTGGAGCCCCCAAACATCAACGTTTATATTTGGTAAGCATGAGCTGACTCCAACTCTCGAAGAATACAGCATTGCCATAGGAAAACCCTTGGAATTGGAATTAATGAATCCACCCATCGGGTTAGAACCAGAATCAATTTTGGCAGATTTTCTTAAGATGGATAAGAATTTGATAAAAAGAGTGCTGAAAGATAATTGTTTTGCATGTCCTTTTTCTTTCCTAGATCAAAGTTTTGCTAGTGCTAATACTCTCTTAAAAAGTAGGATCTTCCTCCTAGCTTTTTTCGGATTTGTTATTTTCCCTCTTCGTAAGGGCGCCATTAATCCTTCTATTGCATGGGTGGTCAAACAAGTGTGTGCTAGGATTAGTTTTGTCAATACTATTCTAGCTGAAACATTTTTGTCACTTACCCGATTTAAGGAAGATGAAGGTAAAACCTTTCGTGCACCAATTGAACTTTTACAAATCTGGTTCTTTCTCATATGAGTAAGGTCAATATTCGCATGAATATTATTAATATCACTGATTTCCATCATCCCATCGAAGTATTTAAAAATCATCAAGATCGGACTCCAAATCTTTCTTACTCAAAATGGGTCAAATTTTTGAAAAATCCGAATACCAAGACTTTCCTATGGCATGCTAAATGGTTCCAAGTCTCCAAAGCGCGTCTCTCTCATGGCGATGATGAGCCGATCCTACTATTGGGGATCACCGATGCCACTTCCTACTACCCACTCCGAGTGGCTCGTCAATATCGAGTTGTAAGATCTACCACCCCCTCTCAAGCTCGGTTCGTTCCAAGTCCAATTCACTGCTAAGGATGGTGATCACAGGGAGGAACTCCACTATATCGAACAAGCTTGGATTGCATGTCGTGAACAAAGGTTGAGCTTACCTGAAGATGAGCTTGAGGGGAAAGAAAAGACCTACTATGCCACAGCTCGATACATCCGTCAGCACAAAATTCCGACCGAGTACCTCCCAAAGGTGCTAGATGTGACTGAGAAGCCCACTCGGCAAGCGGAGCTTAACCGTCACAAGAGAAAGATTGAAGAACTTGAAGAGCAAGCCAAGAAGGACGCTAAGGAAAAGAGGCAATTACGTCGAGCGTTGGCTTCCCATATGTTTATAGATCAGGCCAAATAAAGTGGCTTGAATCTATTCAGTCTTTTTACTTTAGCTTAATGTTTAGAAAATTGAGTCGTTTACTTGATTAGTTTGAGATTTTGCAAGCTCTTGATGTCAAACAATTTCAATAATAAATAAAAGTGGTTAGACTTTTGTCATGGACCAACATTGTTTTATATGAAGTGCTTATGTGTATTCTTTATCAAATTAGGTGGCAACAGATCCTCCACGCTCACCCATTATCACGCGATTAAGAACAAGAATGGCCGACCAAAGCAAAATGCGTGATCGTATGTCTGCTGTGGAGACTTAACTCCAACAAGTACTCGCCTCTATACAGCTTGTGACGGATCAACTCCAATTCCTCCAAGCAAATCCAACAGCTGCACCTACTCTTCCTAAGATAGTCATCCCAAAGCCGGCAAACAAGACCCAAACAGGTGAGGATGACATGCCTAGTCTGGAAGATGATCCATTCCCGATCAATGTGGAAAAGGCTAAGCTTGTTAACATCCCTAAGACAGATCAGGATGAACGCGTTGCAAAGCTGGAAGAGAAAGTGAGACAACTGTAGGAGTCACAAAGCTCACTCCCATTTGACCTCTCGGTCTATGAGAAGGTTAAAATGCCGAGCAAGTTTAAAATGCCAGAATTTGAGAAGTACGACGGGACATCTTGTCCGAAATCTCATTTGCAGATGCATCATGTGCGCATGGCCCAGCACGTCAAAAATGAGCCCCTTATGATCCAATCGTTTCATGCAAGTTTGACCGGGCCCGCACTAAACTGGTACGTGATGAAGAACGTAAATCTTCTCGAAACCTAGAATGAAGTGGCGGATGCATTCCTCAAACAGTACAAGTTCAACATGGACATTGCGCCTTCTCGAGAAGACCTGGAGCGGATGGAAAAGGAAAGGAGTGAGTCATTTAAAGAATATGCTGTGAGATGGAGAAATTTGGTAGCTCAAATTACTCCTGAGCCTACCAACAAGGAGTTGATGAAGTTGTTCGTGAAGACCCTTCCATCTGAGTTCCGTAATTGAATGGCCAGTACGTATGTCGAGAGCTTCAATCAGCTTATTCCTGTAGGAGAGCAGATCGAGATAGGGATAAGGGAAGGATGGTTTTCTGAGCCATCCACCAAAAGGTTCTCTGCCAAGAAGGAGAAGGAAGCAGCCGTGGATGTGAACGTGGCTTATAGCCAAGAAAGTGCCAAACGTGCCATGGCTATACAGGTGAACCCAAGACAGCAACAACCCACTGGCCGTCAATCATTCGCCAAGGCAGTTCTCTCCTCTCCCTGGGTCTCCATCCCAAGTGCTAACAGTCCTTCGAAAGAAGGGTTTGCTTACTAATGAACCAAAGTGCCCTAACCGTGAAGGCATTCGTGGTTACGACCCGACGAAGAAATGTGACTACCATAACGGTGAATTGGGGCATTCAACTGATGAATGTTTCACCCTCAAGCACAAGATCCAGAATCTCCTCGATACAAAGGCCTTTTCATTTCAAATTGCTCGGCCAAACGTCCAAAAAAATCCGCTACCAGAGCATGAGGGTACAGTGAATGCTATCCTGGAACCTGAAGTCGGACGGATCAGGAACTCAAAGGTGCACGTGGCGGATGCCTACAACGGGCTAGTGAGAGCTAGGTATTACCGAGGTCAGGAAGATGTCCCTCTATGGGTGATGAGAGAAAGAGTTGCCAAAATGGTGGATGATGGCATCATTGTGTATGCTGATCATAACTGCATAGTTTCTACTATCTCCCACCTCATCATCGATTGGGAGGAGGAGCAGGCTACACTTGATGATGACAAGAAAGAGGTGGATCCTTCGCTTGTAAATATGCCCCCATTAGAGGATGCATCTGACGAAGAGATAGTGATAGAGGTGCTTCAGCCGTATGAGTATGTCAATGATAAGGCAGTGCCTTGGTCCTATGACCTGGATGTGGACCTTGTTACAAGGTCTGGTCGGACCTATGGTCAAGTCGGTGCTCAACCTGCAAAGTTGGTCACTAATGAAGAGGCTAAGGAGTTTCTGGCCGTAATCAAAGCAAGCGAGTATAACATGGTTGACCAACTATGAAAGATGCCCGCTCAAATCTCCTTACTCGAGCTCTTGATGACATCCCCCGTTCATCAGAAGTCGCTAATGAAGGTACTGAGTGAAATTCGTGTGCCAGAGACGGTTGAGGCAGACAAACTAGAAGAATTTGTGGGATCGGTCCTTCTTAAGGATTTGATTGCCTTCTTTGATGAGGAATTTCCTCTTGAAGGCAGGGGACATAACAAAGCACTCTACATATCCGTTAAGCACAAGTCTTTTCATGTGTCCCGAGTACTCATTGATAATGGGTCCGCTCTGAACATTTGTCCGTTGGCCACTCTTCATCGCCTTAAGGTAGACCCGTCAAGGATACATGCCTCGAAGACTTCGGTGCGAGCTTTTGATGGAACAAAAAAGGAAGTGATCGGGGAAATCTATCTCGATGTACAAATAGGACCGGTCGTCTTCAACATTCCCTTCCAAGTGCTGGACATTCCTACTGCATTCAATTTTCTATTAGGGCGACCATGGATACACACTGCTGGAGCAATGCCTTCAAGTCTACATCAAGCTCTGAAATTTGTGATTGAAAGGAAGTTGGTCACCGTGTATGGTGAGGAAGACCATCGGATTTATCACGAGACGGCTATCCCTATGTGGAGCCGGATTCCCAGTTTGAATCAAGTTACCACTCATTCGAGTTGGTGTCCACTATACATGCTTCTCGGGGTTTATCACCTCCTGCCCCTGAAGTATCAAATGCTGCCCTCATGGTGGGAAGAGTTATGGTTGGGAATGACTTTGTCCCTGGCAATGGTCTTGGGAGAAATAGTCAGGGCATTCGAAGCCCCATTGAAGCCCCTCAAAGGTCCCGTTCTGCTGGTTTAGGGTACCATGGACGAGGTGGGGGAAGTTCTGAAGGACGAAGACAAGAGAGGCGGAGCTCGCCACCTAACCAAGGGCGAGAGAGGCAAAACCCACTACCCCCGAGCATTCACGAGACATTCCCTAGTCCTCCAAGAATGATGCATGAAGAAGCGGAAGTGATAGACACTTTGGGGCAGTCTAGTGGCAAGTTTGATTAACTGGTGAAGTATTCAACCCCTCCTAGCTATTACGTTGACCCTAGTGAGATAGTCCCAGATGGATGGGGTGGCATGGATGATTTGACGCCCTCGAAGGCAGAGAACCTTGATGATGAGCTAGAAGGAGTTGCAAGCCTATTCGACAACCTCATCATAGGAGCCATTGATGAAGGATCCCCTGAAGAGATGGGCCTTCGCCCACAAGAGTAACTCTTTTGCTGCTTTTGCACATTCCCCTGCGTGGGAATTTTTATTATTTTCTGAATGATGTTTTCAGTTTCTTCTTTTATCGATTGAGAGTTGCATTTTCTCCATTCAATAAATGTAATTGATTGATGAATTTCAATGAAATTACAAATTTTATTTTGAGGGCATGATGAGGTACACCAAACCAACCCGTTGATGATATCCAACCGATAAATGAAAAAGCAAAATCCAAGAAGAACTCTGAGGCCTGGACTTCATCATGCTTCCTCATGTCAAAATGTTTCAAAAAAAGTTTTTGTCAAAGATTTTTCTTTTAATTAAAAAAAAAAAAAAACAAAGATGCTGATTACTTTGTTTGTCTTTCTGATTTATCTACTTCATGTTTTAGGAAAAATCCTATTGCATACAAAGGTGTGGAAATGGTCCAATCCATTGCAACAAGTGCTGATAATGATGATCTTAAAGACTCCATCGAAGATTCCATCGAGGTGCAACGTAGCTGGGAGCAACATGAAAAAGCTAAAGCTCTCACATCTGAGCAGACCGTCACTATTAATTTAAGTGACGCTAAAGAAGTCAAAGAGGTGAAAATTGGGGCAAGTCTCCCCAAATACGAGGCTGAGCACCTAATTCAATTACTAAAGGAATATCAAGACATTTTTGCATGGACCTACGCTGACATGCCTGGGCTAGACCTGTCAATCGTGGAGCATTGCCTACCTACTAATCCAGACATGCCACCTAAGAAACAGAGGTTGCGGAGGACTAAGCCCGAGCTCTCGAAGAAGATAGAAGAAGAAGTGATGAAGCTTTTGAATGTGGGATTCATTGAAGTCTCACAATACCCCGAATGGGTGGCTAATATTGTACCGGTAATGAAGAAAGACGGTCGAGTTCGAGTTTGTGTTGACTATCGGGATCTGAACAAGGCTAGTCCAAAGGATGATTTCCCATTACCACACATAGATGTCCTTGTGGATAGTACTGCTGGTTTTGAACTATTCTCATTTATGGATGGTTTTTCTGGGTACAATCAGATAAGGATGAAGGAGGAAGACAAGGAGAAGACTGCATTTATTACCCCATGGGGAACCTTTCATTATAAGGTCATGCCCTTTGAACTCAAGAATGCGGGGGCAACCTATCAGCGAGCCATGGTTGCCTTATTTCATGACATGATGCACCAGGAGATTGAAGTCTATGTTGATGATATGATTGCAAAGACTCGACCAGGAAGAAGCCACATCGAAACCTTGAAGAAGTTGTTTGATCAACTTCGTGAGTTCAAGCTTCGTCTAAATCTCGCTAAATGCATGTTCGGGGCAACATCCGGTAAATTACTCGGATTTATTTTGAGCAGTAAAGGGATTAAGATCGATCCTTCCAAGGCTAAGGCCATATGTGAATTGCAACCTCTGTCAACGGTGAAAGAAGTCCGGAGCCTTCTAGGGACACCACATTATCAGACATTCCTCGTGACTGAGAATGATCCTATCAAGTACTTGCTTGATCGGCCAGCTTTGGTGGGTAAGTTGGCCAAATGGCAAATATTGATTTTTGAATTTGATGTGCAATTCATGCCACAAAAGTCGGTTAAAGGCCGAGCGATCGCTGATCTACTGGCCGAGAATCCAGGAGTCCCTAATGATGATGATAGTTTCCTTGATGACCGTGTCTTGAGTGTAGATGAAGACTCATGGAAGATGTTCTTTGATGGAGCTGTAAACCTATATGGTTCGGGTACTGGGGCGGTTCTGATATCTCCAGATGGATAACACCATCCGGTAGCTGCAAAATTGATATTTCATTGCACTAACAATGTAGCCGAGTATGAAGCTTGCATCCTCGGGCTTCAAGTCGCAATTGAAATGGGTGTGGCTAAGTTAAAAGTGTTTGGAGATTCTGCATTAATCATACTGCAGACCGTGGGAGAATGGAAGACCAAGGATGCCAAGTTACTCCCATACCACAAGTATTTAGAAAATCTGGTGAAATAGTTCAAGGATGTTTCGTTTGAATACTTGCCGAGGTCTCATAATCAATTTGCAAACGCACTTGCGACGTTGTCCTCTATGCTCCAAGTCACTGATGGTTTGGAGGTTGAGCCTCTGAAAATAGAAGTTTTGCCAAAGCCGGCTTATTGTATGATTGTGACTGAAGAATATGATGGAAAACCATGGTATTACGATATCATGAATTACATTAAAAAACAAGAATTTCCTTCAGGAAGCACTCGGGCTGATAGGAAGTACATCACGAAGATGGCCTCGAAATTTTTCGTTAGTGGTGAGAATTTATACAAGAGATCTTACGATTTTGTCTTGTTGCGATGTATAGATGCAGTTGAAGCCATTCAAATCATGCAAGAAGTGCACGAGGGGGTATGTGGCCCCCATATGAATGGACACATGTTGGCCAAGAAGATTATGAGATTATGATACTACTGGCTCACACTGGAAAGTGACTGCATCCGGTATGTTCGGAGTTGTCATCGCTGCCAGATTCATGGAAATAAAATAAATGTTCTTCCAACTGAGCTGCATCAGTTTTCCGAGCCATGGCCTTTCTTGATGTGGGGTATTGATGTGATTGGCCCAATCAATCCCAAGGCTTCAAATGGACATCTATTCATTTTGGTGGCGATAGACTATTTCTCCAAATGGATCGAAGCTACATCCTTTGCAAGTGTCATTGCTTGTAATGTGGTGAAGTTTGTCAAACGTGACATAATTGCTCGTTATGGTGTTCTTAAAGCAATCATCACTGATAATGGGACCAATTTGAACAACAAACTTGTTGATGAGTTGTTCGGAGAGTTCAAAATCAAGCATCTGAATTCGTCTCCTTACCACCCTCAAATGAATGGGGCTGTTGAAGCGGCCAATAAGAACATTAAGAAGATTTTGGCTAAGACAACCGTGAATTATCGAGATTGGCATGACAGGTTACCCTTCACACTAATGGCGTATCGGACATCGATCCGCACTTCCATTGGGGCAACCCATTTTGCTCTGGTATACGTCATGGAGGCAGTTTTACCCGTGGAAGTGGAGATTCCATCTCTGAGAGTTCTATCCCAAGTGGATTTGTCTGAGGCGGAATGGTCACCACAAAGATTCGAGCAGTTAAACTTGATCGACGAGAAAATACTAAAGGCTCTCTGCCATGGCCAAGCATATCAGTAGAGAGTAGCTAGATCTTTCAACCGGAAGGTGCAGCCGAGACATTTCGAGATAAATGACCTAGTCCTAAGGAAGTTGTTGCCAATTTTTCCAAATCTCGGAGGCAAGTTTGCTCCAAACTACAACGGTCCATATGTGGTAAAGAAGGTACTTCCAGGCAGTGCCTTGATCTTGGCAGAAATGGATAGTCGTGAGTTTTCCACTCCTGTTAATTCAGATGCTGTCAAGAAATATTACCCATGATAGAATTTGCCATGTCATGTTTTGAACTGCAAGCATTTCAATGATGAATAAATTGGTTCAATGAGTTCAATTGTTCAAATTTATTGCAAGTCTTGCATTTTTCTTGATGAATTGTGTGAGATGAATTAAATGTGTCAAATGGAGTACTTTGGAATGACGAAAGGCAAACCTTGTTCCATACACTGTTTCATACACTAACCCCCAGTGAGTCGTGTGAAAAATTCCATGCCCGCATGGAAGATGGCCTATCTCGCAAAGGGTACGTCAACCAAGGTGATGAGAGGCATTCTTTTCTCTATCCTAAACACTACAGGTGATCCATTGCTCAACCCCTTTGAGCCCCATACACTTATGGAGTTTTTTTTAAATTATCCCTGTCAAGAATCATCCTACATTGGGACAATTTGAAATGAATGGTAGGAATCTTCTTGCTCCCACTTGCATCAATCTTCGAATGTTGCTTTTGCAGTGTGACTCGTACGGTAATTTGAAGTGCCTTAAGACGATGAAGAGCAGTTCTTTCTTTATCCTATACAATTCTATCCATTGCATAACCCACTTGAGCCTATGAATTTATTTCATATTAAACCCAGTTGGTGATCATCCCCCACACTGGGGCAAGGCAAAAAGAACCATTCAAGTAACATGGCTGTCAAGGATGGTTGTGCAAGTTCAAAAAAAGTGCAAAGTAATGGGGCATGAAAAAGCAGTGTGCCTGGTAAAAGCAAGACCAATGCCAAGAAAAAAAAAGATCAAACTCTTGAAATGGTAAGTTGTATCCCCAGTAAGGTGGTACCAAAAAACTCTCAAATACTGTTGCAATCAATGGAGTTGTGATAAAAAAAAATCTTCGATAGTGGAGAAATAAAGTGGTGGAAATGTCAAGATGATCACCAACTTTAACTCCCCTAAACACTTTTTGAGCCTAATGATCCTTTCATTTCTCAACTCATGAACCAAGCCTATGTTACGTCCCTTGCAAAGTCTCTTCTGATTATGGCACTTGAATTAAACTAGGGGTTCACATGTTTTAAGCATCACTCGAAGAAGTGCGAGCAAGATTATTCCTTTCTCATTTTGTAGGGTTCTTGACTTGTAAACCCAGAGATGATTACAGAATATCACTCATTCTTTCGAAAGCCTCGACTCAAAGAGTCCCTTTTGTTAAGCCATTGACCAAGCCCATATTATGGTCCTTGTTCAAGACCTCTCAGATTGGTGAGATCGTACCACTTGCGAGATTGTTCAGACCCTTGTTTGGCATGACGATGGTGAGATAGAGTAATTGACAAAATCCTGCATCAAAGGTCAGGATGAAATTGCCATTTTAATGAGGATGAGAGAAAAAGTCCTTTCAGACCAAAGGATCCCTCATTTAACACATTCATGACACTCATGTGTTCAGAATGGGAATTAAGTGATATGAGATTAATGGAAATCATCATGAAGCTCCATTATATTGATGCATGTTTATGATTACAAATACATGTTGCCTCTCCTACGACCATGTTTTGCAGGAAACATATCCCCGAAGATCGGAGATGTTACCAGGTAAGTATATCTCTATCCATACCTTGAATATTTGTCATTGCACAGGTATTCCCTTTTAAACATACCGACACTCAATTGAGTTGTCCCCCAAAGATTTTTCCTCCAGATTCAATCTGATTAAGGCGACCGAAGAATGGTTCGGGTCCTGGTCGGATGATTTCTGTCGCAAGGCTGGGCGACCGAAGAATGGTTCGGGTCCTAGCTAAGCAAAACCTTAGTCTAGGCGACCGTAGAATGGTACGGGTCCTAGACAACATTTATTGCTCTAACAGGCGACCGTAGAATGGTACGAGTCCTGAAAAATCATTTTTTGTCAAGGCGACCATAGAATGGTACGGGTCCTGAAAAATTATTTTTCTTCAAGACAACCGTAGAATGGTACGGGTCCTAGACAATCTCGTTTAGGTGACCGTAAAATAGTACGGGTCCTAGACACAACCAAACAATGCCATACTAGGCGACCGTAGAATGGTACAGGTCCTGGGAAAGTAGTCACTTTGTGAAGTCATGTTACTATTCTGGGCGACCGTAGAATGGTACGGGTCTTGGGAAAGTAGTCACTTTGTGAAATCATGTTACTATTCTGGGCGACCGTAGAATGGTACGGGTCCTGGACATGTAACACCAATCTATCTTGAGTTACTCTAGGGTAAGTAATTCCAGGTAAGTTCCTTTATCATTTCCATTAACATTTCCATGCATCATATAAATTTCATTTCAAAATGGGATTCATCTTCCCACCAAAAAAAAAAAAAAAAAAATCATTTAGTGCATGTGCATAATTAAAATTAGGTCTCAACTTGTCTTTGAAGGCAACCTCTACGAGCTCAATTTCAAAGAGGGGCAGCTGTTGACACCTATTTTTAGCAAATCTAGGAAAATAAGGAAAATAAAAATTGCATTGGAACAAATAAAAGGAAATAATGAAAAAAAAATGGGGGAAATTTATTTGATTGATTATGCATGGAAATTTGAAATTTTGATGAGCATTCGGATTTCGTTAAATGCAGAAGTAATTTAAAAATCAAGTGAATAAGAGGCAAGAATTTTGCAAAATGGAAGAAATTTGAGCAAGATCAAGCCGATTGCGAAATCATGCTCTGATTTGCAGCTTTGATTTAATGAAACAGAAGATAGGAAGTCGAAAATTGCTATAAAAATGGCCATCTGAAAATCACTATAAAGGAAGCCATAATTTTCGTGAGCAAGGGAGCGAATTCAGAAAAATTTTCAGAAGTGCAAAAAAATTGAGAGAGATTTCGTGAAAAGAGTGCCAGAGAAAGTGAAAAGAGAGAAAGAGAAAAAAAAAGCTTTCTCCCTTTGTCTATCTTCAGTCAAAAGAAGTCTTTTTCTTTTCCTGACAAATTGCAGAAAAAAGGAAAAGTCAGCAGAGAGGGTACAGAGAGACTTGAGAGAGACGTGAGGGAAGAAAAAAAAAAGAAAAAAGAAAGGAAAACGCTACAGTGTCGTCTTCCCCAAAGGGGCCTCCCCGACCGTGCCTGGTGTGCCCCCCACCATCCACCGCGCCAGCACCGCCTCCGCCAAGTGCCACCGCCGTCCACCGCGCCAGCATCGCCTCCACCAAACGCCGCCGCCGTTCCGCCACCGCTGCTTCGCCGGATCCGCTGCCTGACTACCACCAGAGACCACACCGCCCCTGCTCGCCTCCACCCGACGCTCAGCCGCCATTACACCGTTGTCCCCGCCGTGACTCGACGTCGCCGGAGCCCGCACCGTCGCTGCCCCCCCTGATCCGCCCGCGATGCCGCCCATCGATCTCGCTGCGCCGCCCGAGAAGTCCCGCCGCTGTCCCTGCCTCCACCCGACGCCCGAAGCTCGCGCCGCCCTGACGCCGCTTGGGGGTGAAGCCCACTACGACCAATAGCCCAGCACTGTCACCGGCGCCTGTGAGACCGCTCGCCGCTGCCTCTGCTCCAACTGACCTGTAGCCGCGCCTCCGCCCCAGCCGCGACGCAGCCCTTGCGCGCTGCTCAAACTTCCCTTCCAAGCGATGTTCACGCCTGTAGTCCCCTGTTCATTGCTGACTCGTTCGCCGCCGGTGCGCCTGCTATGCCTTCTCACCGGAATTCCTCGCCAGCGACTTCCCGCCCCAGAACTCCGAACCGGTTGCCAAGTTCGGTTTGAAAAAAAAATCAAATTAGGTAGATTTAATTTATTTTATTATACATATTTATTTTATCTATATTTTACTTAATGTATCTTGTTTTCTTTATTTGAAATGTTTCCCTATGCATAACTAGAAATTATGACCATACCACTCGATTCGCAACCGCACCTAAATTTTTTATTTCATCTATAAGGCTTTAGATGAAATAATTAATTAAGCGGGATTAAAATTGATATTTTGATCTTTAAGGGTTAAGATCAATCTATCGATTTTACTAGCGAAATATTATCCCTTGATTTGAACGATGTGTGATTTTCTTTGGTCTTGATTGCTTTATTTATCTTGAAATATGTTTGGGCTAGAATATTGCATGTTTTAGGGTTATCTATATATTTAGGTTAAGCATTCTATTTATCATGAATTTTCAGAAAGAAATATAAAAAATAAAAATAAAAAACCAAAAATCAAATCAATCCATCTAGGTTGCTAGATTTTAATTTGAATTGCATGTTTAATTATTCAGCAATTATTATTTTCAAAAATTAAAAAAAAATCATCATGCATTTGTCATGTAGAGTTAGGGCATATTTTGTACGTCATTGCATATTAGGGTTAAATTGCACTTAATTTAGTTTTAGATAATACTTTTCTTAATTCATTATAAGTCTAGGTATTTTCTTGAATAGATTGCATTTTAAGATTATTTGGATTAAGGTAGTATTTTAGTTTAAATTAGGATTTAGCTTTACCTAATTCCTAATGCAAATTAAATAGAATCTTAATCTAGTTAAATAATTTTCATTCTGATTTTTCATAAAAAAAATACAAAAATGACTTAAGATAAATTAGTTTTAATCCCTAGGATAGAATGCATTTAAAAAAATAATAAAAAATAAAAATGTCATTGCATTATGAAATGCATGCCATTTAGTGATCATTGCTAGATTCATTTAATTGCATGTCATTAGAATTAGATCATTTAGTTAACATTACGTTGCATATTGCATAATCTTCATTAATTAAGTAAAAACAAATAAAAGAAATTACGTGTTAATTAGAAATCATATCTAAGGTTGATGATGTTAATTTTTAATCTAACCATGCAGATGCTTTCGTTGCTATAAGGTAAGTCCCCTTTTTTTTTATTATTTCATTACTTTCTTGAATGTTGAATTGGTGGTTTGTGCACTCGTATGATCACCTCTCATGTTAGGAAGTAGATTTAAAATTAATCCGAACTGCCTGCAAAAATATATTTTGAAAAATTAATGGAAATGGTACCGAAAGGGCATTAGAAAATTCTAGTGTAACTAAGTCCCCGTACCCTTAATCTCTGGTTCGTAGGAGTAAAATAAATCTCCATTTATTTTACTTAGGTGTCTGATCGACCTACCCTAAACTGATTAGTGGGGACTCCTAGATAATAATCTCTTGCATGTTAAAAAACTTGAACCTTTAAGTCGCGAATTGGTATGAGCCTGGGAGAGCCCGAACTAAGTTTGAAGACTTAGTAGTCCATTAACCTAGTTTTAGGTGGTGCGCCCAAAAAAATTAGGTCGCGACAAAGGAAATATACACTTAGTTTATTTTACAAACAAACTTCCAACATATTCTACTGTCAATAAGTATATCCACGTAATAATCAATGGTCAGCCACCAAAAGAGGACACTTTCATCTCATTTACCTATTGAGAACACTTGTTCCATAGAAGTATCTAGGTGGCTTTTCATAACTTTTCACCTTTTAATGGAATTAAAGCTATTACCTTGCCAATAAATTTGATTTCCATTGAACTCAATTAAATCGTGATCATGTTGAATTCGTTGATATAATCCGTCACATAAGCACCTTCATCCATCTTCAAATTGAACATACGACATGTTAGATTCACTTGATTTAACATAGAGAGCTATGGCATACATGTTGGACAAAGCCATCATCAAATCTGTCATTGTCCTCTTATTAGCATATTAAAGGCAATGTTCCATGCCAACGTGAGACGAATCACAATTAGGGCTTGCCAATCTAACACTTCTCGATCGTCCTTTATATATATATATATATATATATATATATATATATATATCGAATTTGGTTTCTTTCCTAACTAAGGCTGATGTGGGTTCTTTTGATATGGCAGATCCTCGATTTGCATCTTCCGAAAACAAAATCCGTTGTCATCGAAACAATCGATCTTCATCTTCCTTTCATCCATCTTTGTTGCACCCACTATTCCTCCTGGCCAAGCTCTAATGCCAATTGTTAGAATATTGAAGTGTAAAAGAGAAAAATGATAGAAAAAGACGAGCAAATTTTTACATGGAATACCCTTTCAAAATCAAAATGGGAAAACCATAGTATCACACTAGATAATCTCTTCACTATCAATATCAAAATGTCAAGTTACGAGTTACAAGAAATGTTGCCTCAATATATAACAACAGTTTAAGTTATACAAAATTAAAGGTAAAACGCCTATTTGCTTTAAAAATTACTTTCCTCTATTAGACTCCACAATTACATCGAAATAGAGTCACCACCTCTATGTATGCCAATTTGTCCAACATGTGACGGAACAGTTATTAGAAGTGTGAAATGTAAAAGAGAAAAATGATAGAAGAAGACAAGCAAATTTATGCTTGGAGTACCCTTTCAAAAATTAGAATGGGAAAACTAGACCCGTTAAACAGGTGGGTTAGGTCGGGTTTAGGTCGCGTTATAAATGATACAACCCAAATCGACCAATTTAACCCATTTATGACACATTTATTGTAATGCAAAATTTTTAACCCATACCCGACCCGACCCATACTGGACACATTTAACTAAACTTAAGAAAGCTATATATATATATATATATTTAAAAAAATGGTATTGCTAAAATAGTTTTATACAACACAAATTTAATGGAAAATTTTTAAAATTTTTAAAATAATTATTTTGAAAATCGAATTTTAATTATTTTTAATTTTTTTAAAATTAATTTTTTAATTTTTTAATTGTTAAATATAATTTTTTATTTTATTTTTTATTTTTTATTTTTTATTTTTTGTTCTTCTTCTTCTTTGACGGTCGCCGGCCATAGGCGAGCCTCGAGCTCGCCGGGCTCGCTGATGCTGGCAAGCTTGAGGCTCGCACAGTCGGTCGCCGCCATCACCGTGCTAGTGACAGAGGAAGAAGAAAGAAAAAAAAAAAGGGAAGAAAAAAAAAAAAAAAGAAAAGAAAATTAAAATAAAAAATAATTATAATTTCGGTTTTTATAAAAAAAATATATTTTTTGTAAAGTTAAAGAGAGAAGAGAGAGATTGTGAGGTTTTAGGTGAAAATGGATTTTAAATCCAACCCATTTAAGACCCACTTAAGACCCACCTATTTTAAGTCTTTAATTGTTAAACCCATTTAACTAACTTCTTCAAAAAACAAGTGACCCATATATTACCCATTTTGCCACCTCTAGGGAAAACCATAGTACCACACTAGATAATTTCTTCATTATCAGTATCAGAGAGTCAAGTTACGAGTTACAAGAAATATTGCCTCAATATATAACAATAGTTTAAGTTATACAAAATTAAAGGTAAAAAGCCTATTTGCTTTAAAAATTACTTTCCTCTATTAGACTCCACAATTACATCGAAATAGAGTCACCACCTCTGTGTATGCTAATTCGTCCAACATGTGACTGAACCCCTGAACCTAAGATTTTTAGGTTATGTCTTACACACAAAAATCTAAGTTATATAAGATTTCCCCAATATTACATTAGATATTACATGTCCAATCAATCTAGATTTTCCTAAATTAATTAATGAAGACTCTGGTTTGATATTCATTTAGTAGATTACAAAAGCAAGAATTTGAGAAGATCTAAAGAATTAGGGTTCTACTAACTAGTGAATCGCGATTCGCAATATTCAAGGTGCTCAAAGAGAAGAGAAGGACGTGCGAACATCCAAGTACACATTTTTTTTTTTTTATAACTTTTTTCAACTGTTTCTCCAACATCAATCTCAATCTTGCTTGTCATATATTGTCATCTCAACTTTACCGCACTTTATATCGACCTCATAAACCAAATTCTTGTTCTATTCTTGACTGAAATGGTTAAAATCTCATCACAAGTATTGCGGTGGGAAATACTAATTCAATCTTTTTTTATGATTTTCCAATGTAGACCTATTGGCTGATTTTGGCCTAAGATCACCAATGTGTGTATGCCATAACCAGTTTGATGTTGATATGGACAAATTTTGTAATTTTTTTAAAAATTGTGTTTTTTCCTTCTTTTTTTTTTTTTTACTTTATTCACTTTCCTTTTTCCTTTCTCTTTTTCTTCTACTTCTCTTTGCCAATCGACAGGGCCTCAACAATGGCCAATGGGGGTAGATTTTTCAAGGTCGACGCTCGCAGAGCGAGGACAGTCCTCACCAAATCTGGCAAAGTTGATGCTCATAAAGGGCTAACAAGGGCGTTGCCGAGATGAGTGAATGGTGAAGGAAATAGGAAAAAAGAAAAGGAAGGGAAAAGAAATAAAAAATGTTAAAAATAAAATTGCAAAAATTGTCTACATCAGTATCGATCGTACCACATAGGATAATTGACTGAAAGGAATATATTAGTAAATCGTCAAAAAGTCTAAAGATAAATTTGTCATAAGGAAAAGTTCAAAATTATAATGATATTCGTATAATAGGTTTATGACTTTTTTGGTAAATATCCATAGTGCAATTTAGGAACACAGTTGTTTTCAAAAATGACAAGTGCATTGGAAGTCTTAAAGCTCATTATGGAAATGCGATTAAGTTTTAAAACTTTTAAAAAATGTAATCAAGTTCTAAAACTTGTCAGGAAAGTGCAACTGAGTCTTAAAACTTTTTTCAAGTGCAATCAAGTTCTAAAACTTGTCATGAGTGCGCAACGAGAGTATTTCCATATGCCAATAACATTGTGGAATATGAAACTTGCATTCTTGGTATGCAACTTGCTATTAACATGAAGGTTGGAAGGTTACAAGTCTATGGCGATTTTGTACTTATCATCCACTATAATGAAGGTGAATAACAAACTCATGCTTCAAGGTTGATTCCATGTCATAAGTTCCATGAAGAGTTGGTGGAAAAATTTGAGGAAATATCTTTTAAATACCTACAAAGATCTCAAAATCAGATCGTTGATACTTTAGCTGCATTATCCTCGATGTTGCAAGTAATGGAGGGTTTAAACATCGAACCTTTGAAAATAGATATTCTTGGACATGCAACTTAGTGTATGACAATAGAAGAAGAATCCGATGGTGAGTCATGGTATTACAATATCAGGAACTATCTTCAAAAAGAAGAATTTCCTCAAGGGAGCAAAGCAGCCAATAGAAGATACTAATGGAATTAGCATCAAAATTCTTCATGAATGGTGATTCACTTTACAACAGATCTTTTGAGTAGGTCTTACTAGGATGAATTGAAGCTAAAAAAGCTAATCATGAATTGATGAAAGAAATACACAAAGGAGAATGCGATCCTCATACAGATGGCAACTTCTTGGCTAGAAAAATCATGAGACTCTATCATTTCTGGTTGAATATGGAGACTAATTACACTCGACACTTACATTGCTATCATTGATGTCAAGTTTATAGAGATAGAATCAATGCCCCTCCAAATGAACTTCATTAAATGTTTGAAATGTGTTCTTTTTTCTATGTGGGGCATCGACATCATTGGGACAATCAATCTAAAGCTCCAAATGGATATTGATTCATCTTGGAGGCCATTGACTATTTAACGAAGTGGATTGAGGCTTACTCATATGCTACGTCACTGCCGAGAACGTAGCCAAGTTCATTCATCGTGACATCATTGCTCGATTTGGAAATCTGGAGGCAATAATCACCAATAATGGTATGAACTTGAACAACAAGATCGCGGATGAATTGCTGGTTAAATTTCGAATTTCACCACTCAAATTCTTCACCATAGTGCCCACAAATAAATGGAGCTATGGAAGTGGCAAATAAGAACATAAAGAATATCTCATCAAAAATAGCTAAGAATTACCATGACTAGCATGAAAGACTACCATATGAATTTATGGCATATTGAACTTCAATTGTACTTTAACTGGGGCAACACCCTTTTTGCTAATATATGGCATGGAAGTAATTTTACTAGTGAAAGTTGAGGTTCCTTCACTAAGGGTTTCATCACATGATAAACTTTTTGAAGCTTATTGGGTTTGCCAAAGATACAAATAGTTGAAAATGATTTATGAGAAAAGGGTATGAGCCTAATGCCATGGCCAATGCTACCAAATGCAAGTAACGAAGTCATTTAATCGCAAAGTTCAACGGAAACACTTTGAGATTGATCATCCCGTGCTGAGAAAAGTATTGCCTATCATATGGGACCTTCGTGGAAAGTTTTACCCAAAATTATGGAGGCCCATATGCCGTTAAGCCGTTAAGAAAGTCTTACCGGGCGGTGCTCTAATTTTACTTTTCACTTGCTGTTTCACTTTTCACTTACTTTTTTTTTTTTTTTTTTTTGGGTTCAAAAAAGTAAAAAAACCAGTAAGTGAAAAGTAAAACTACTATATGGCATATGAAAAGATTGTAACTTGCAAGTAATTGGCAATTAGTTACTAATAACCAAATAACATTTACTTACAAACTCAATTTCTTATATTGTTATATTTGAGATTATCGGTACAAATTGTAGGAATATAAATAGAATATATATTATATACATAACGTCCTCTTGGAAATTGACCTATTAATAATGGACATAATTAATCCAAGGAACTTTCTTTCTATTGTAGCACTATGTATAGATATATTCAATTTCTAGCCAAAAAAAGAAGAAGAGAGAGTCAGCATAGAAACGAGTTACCTAATTTGGCAACAGTTACATAGAAATGTTGTCGTTTCAAGAGCTAAACATTCTCTAATATTAAGGAATTGTGGACGTGTTCAAGGAGAATTATTGAGATTGCTCATTTATGCCGTACAAACTTTTTTACTTTTTTTCTCCAGTTTTGTGCACCTAAAACATAATAAATAACTTTACAAAAAAAATTTGTGAAGGAAAAATTTGTATATTATACATTAATTAGGTTTGTGTATTTCTGATAACGTATGCTAATATACTCCAAAAATTTTAAACCAAAACAAATAGGGATGTGTATCTCTTTATCTTCTACATTAAGAGATTTCCCATTTTGTTTTCTTATTAGTTGACGGATGTAATCAGCTAATAACTAATTATCCAATGTCCTTAATTAATGGGATAAGTGCTCCAGAAGTCCTACAACTTGGCACGAAAATGCATTTGAGTCCTAAAACTTGCAAAAAGTGCAAATAAATCCTAAAACTTGTCCAAATATTTCATTTGAGTCCTAAAATCGACGACATTAGTCTTTTCCGTTAAAAATGCTGACGTGGCATTTAAAATTAATTTTTATTTTCCACGTGGTTTTTTTGATGATTTTTTATTCATTTTATAAAAAAATAAATTTAAAAACTAAAAATTAAATTTATTCATTTTATCTTATTTTCAAAAAACAAAAGAAGAGTGAAATTTTATTTAAAAAAGAAACAGTTAAAAAAAAGAAAAAAAATGGTAGCCTCACTGGAGCGGCCGGCGACTGTCGTTAGAGGGGCCGGCGGTTGTCACCCAGCCTAGGCGAGTCGTTGCCGGCCCTTGCGAGGGGCCGGCGACCGTTGCCCGCCCCCCGCGAGGGCTGGTGACGACTCGCCCAGGCCGGGCAATGGCCGTTGGCCCTTGCTTAGGGCCGGCGACTTTTGCCAGATCTCGGCAAGGCTCGCCCAAATCTAGTGAGCCTCACCGGCCCCAAGTGAGGGCCGACAAGGTGTCGCCCAGGGTGGGCAACTGTCGCCGGCCCCTTGCGAGGGCCGACGACGTCTCGCCCAAGCCGGGCGACGACCGCCAGCCCACCGCGAGGGCCAGCGTGCCCAGATCTAGGCACCCTCACTTGAGGCCCTAGCTTGGGGCCGGCGAGGGCTGGCCACCTATGCCCAGGGCCGACGACCGTTGTTGGCCCCTCCGGCGAGGCTGTCATTTTTTTTCTTATTTTCGAACCGTTTTCTTTTATAAATAAATTTTCACTTTTTTTTTTTTCGAAAATAAGATAAAATGAATAAATCTAATTTTTAGTTTTTAAATCTATTTTTTTAAATGAATGAAAATATTAAAAAAAGCCACTTGGAAAGTAAAAATTAATTTTAAATGCCACGTCAGCATTTTTAACAGAAAATGCTAACGGCGTCTATTTTAGGACTCAAATGAAACATTTTGACAAATTTTAGGACTTATTTGCATTTTTTACAAGTTTTAGGACTCAAATGCATTTTCGTGCCAAGTTGTAAGACTTTTAGAGCACTTATCTCTTAATTAATTAGTAGGGATAAGTGTTACGAAGTTCTAAAACTTGTCGCAAAAATCCATTTGAGTCCTAAAAATTGCAAAAAGTGCAAATATAATAAACACAATTCAAACTAAATCAAATAAAAATGACATTATTTTATTTCCTCTTTTGGCTGATATTCCTCCATTGTTTATTTTTAACAATCATATTTTCAGAAGATAATTCTAATATAATAAACACGATTCAAACTAAAATTTTGTTTCGTTCTTACAATTAGGAATTTGGATTGAGAGTCTATATTTTTATTGATTAGCAATTAACAACTTCTATGATTAACAATTAAGTCATCGAAATCGATACTCTATCTCTTCTTCTATGAAATTTTACTCCATATCAATTTGATAAAGTTCAAAAATGATAAAAAAAATTGGGCAGGTCTTCAATCAGGGTTGCTAGGACTATGCTCACAATACCTTTCTTCGAAGGATTTGCGGGCGATAATGAACATTTAAAATATCCTCTTCATTCCGCGAGAAAACATTACTTGCACAAACATATAATCTTCCCAGTTTATTCGATCACCTTATCTTCTTGTACGTGCGAACGTCACGTCACTCGGCACTTGCCATGCACCCGCCACATCACTCCGCACGACCACCAATGCCCGGTCCGATCTTCGAGTGTCCGTGAAGCATCCGATCCCTCCCCCGCCAAACCCGAAAACCGTGTCCGGCAAGGCGACAGACTCGGACCGCCCACCTCGCCACGTCATCACCCGCACACACCAATTTGCCTCCCCTTCCCTCCCTCCACCCCGATCCCGCCACGTGTCCCTGTCCCTCCAGCAGCTACTTTCTAATTTAACCGCCAAAGCGGATGGAAACAGAGAAGAATTAATTTCCTTTTTTACTCTTTGAAGAATAAAAATTTTACATCCCGCATACGCGCTAGAATTGGAGAACTTTCGCGTGGAGTAATTAATCAAAGACCGCGTAAATACTCCCCCCAACTTTCGCGTAAATGTTGAATATTTTATGTTCTTTTTATTATTCCTCATTTTATTTTTCCATCAATTTTTATGGCTCCCAACTTAAATACAAAATTAGGATCCGCACCAACAGTTACAACTCTAGACAGCATTCAGATGTAAATTGCTACATAATCTTTCTACGCGCTTCTGAAGTCTTGATGCAAATTGCTTTGCTTTCGTCTGTCTTTTCATTCTCAACTCTCGGGACTACCTTTTGAAACACATAAACCGCTTTTCTCTTGAGCCATCACTTCTCTCTGCCTTCCTCGTATTAGGAGGGTCTCTCCTTTTATCGGAGAAAGTGAGGGAAATAAGACAGATGGCCTCCACAAATGCCAACACCGGTGCCGCCGACCTTCTGAATCCATGCGCCTCCCTGCAAGTAATGATGTGTGAGCATAGCTTTTGCCTTTTTCTCTTTCTTCATTTATTAACCAAGGACAAACCAAGACCCCGAAAGATGACCAGAGAAGTGAAGAGAAAATTCGCTCCTACAAATTTCTCAGTGCATGCATTAATGAGGAAGAACAAAAGTGGACATGGAGACATGCGCATAGTCCTCCGTGCGGAAGATTTGCCCTTCTTCGTTTAATGCCGCACCGTTCTCACGAAGCTCCGCGGGCGTGTTTCGCCCTTTTAGAGTATTAATAAATGGTGAGCGGGCGAATCGAGTACCGTATACCTCAAAACATAACTTCACATCTAGTTCTAGAAATCCACGGACCATGATTTCAACTTTATGGAAATGAAAACCTTAAAACTAGTTGAAATTGGTAATCTGGGAATTGAGAGGCTGTCATGTGCTAAATATGTAAATCAACGTCGAAGATGATTATGCAATTTCC
Source organism: Eucalyptus lansdowneana (assembly GCA_017140395.1). Lineage (NCBI taxonomy): Eukaryota > Viridiplantae > Streptophyta > Magnoliopsida > Myrtales > Myrtaceae > Eucalyptus > Eucalyptus lansdowneana. The sequence goes on along the minus strand of CM029484.1, from coordinate 29,903,297 downwards.
ATAAGTAAACTTAAAGACCAAAGATTCAATTTTTCACTACAGAAAAACTTGTAACATAAGCATCACAATTGATATTGATTGTATGACATGCTCTAGCAATCTGCATGTAATCTTTATGATATACACGTTATGGTTGATATTGATCATATGACATATTTGTTCTGGCAATATGCGTACTCCCTATTTATGAAAGTTTGAGAAGACCCTTGAGTATCTAGATATGACAATAAAAAAATGATACTTTTTAATTGGTGCGATCGATTGAGTAGAGTTCGACTTCATTTCAATAGCTTCACAAAGTAGACTAAGTCCATAAAAACTAAGTTGTTCGCATATAATTCATGGATCCACTGTTTATGTGCAATTAGTAAGAAAGCTAAAAGTAGTCGATTAGTCCAGAGCGACAAAACCTTTTAATTGAAGATAACACTGACTTTGATGACATTATCTCACTTCTGCTTTGGAAGGATCAACTATATCGTTCTGCTGCCTCTAATTTCCTGGAATAACATATTTGACTATGCAGTTGACGGGCTAGCAAGGAGGCCTTTTTCATTCCCTTTCTTAAAGATAATTCTACTAGCTATGTAGTGAAAAGCAAATCTTGGAGGTCGTATCATTAGATAGCAAAGAGTTATTGTCAACACAACTTAAAGAAACCACATATAACACCGGCTGATAATAGACTACCATGAAGATAAAAGCAATTGCACATGTTCCGAAAAGTTGCCGAGACTGACCATTGTACTTTGGTGTGAGAGAGAGGAAGTTGGGAGAAGGATGGCGAAAAAACTTTGATTTGCTAGCATGATGTATTATATTAAGGGACTTTAGCAGTTGCTGCTGATAATTTTCGTCTAAGGTTTATTTTGGTTTTTCTTAGATGTCAAATTGTTTGCTTTCTATTTTTTTATATCACGTATGTTCTAGCGAAGGCGAAACATAGTTTTTGAACATTGAAGGAGGAAGTAACGATGCAAAGACAAAAATATAAAGCGAAGACAATGGATGAAACAACCTTAACTTGAAACCACCTTATTTCAGTTACTTCTGTTATATTGTGTCTCAAGTTTGAGCCCGTTAGATTAATACGCATAAGTTTGGCCAAATAACAAAGTTCAAGGGAGACTTTGTGATGTCTTCGAATTTTCTTGTTCCGGCATTAATCCCATCTCTTCGTGCGTATGCGTAGAAGGAAAAAGCCAAAAGCTGCATGGGGTTTTATTCTTCAAGCATGCAAGCAAAGGAAGGGATCAACAATATTCTATATTAAATAAAGAACCCACCACCTGCTGCATGCACATGGCCATGCACGTAGAAAATTGGTCAACACTTGTAGGCGCCGAATTCCCTTCCTTTCACGGTTTCTCTTTTGTGGGTTTCTCTTGATTTTATTGATAAAGAAAGAGGGATGGCAGAATAAAGAAAGAGAGAAGGCAGAAGCTATTCTAGGTGTGTCAGTGCACATGGTCATACGCTTGCTTCTCTCCATGAAGAAGAAATTCGAAGACGGCCGCCCACCTCAGCTCACGGTTATCTTCACGGATCAATGGCACACGTTTCTGACAATTACCCCTCATCTCTGCCACCTCATTAAATGCTTGCCCATGCACATGCACGATCTGCATGCATGCCCGAAATATATGGTGGGCGTTCGGTGCCGATTGCGGCTTGTCTTGTGGGCGCCTACGCTGCAGCATTTAATGAGGCCATTTATTTTCATTTGTTTGTCTTGTTCTCTGCCGTTCTCCCTATATAAGGAGAAGGCGTCTGAAGATGCGAGAGAGAGCAAAACAGAAAGAGCTCGAGAGAGAGCGAGAGAGAGAGAGCTCGAGAGAGTGTGAGAAACGAGAGAGAGCTCAGACAGGTTTTGTGCTGAGTTGAGTCCATTGAGTTGTTTTGTTAAACACCGTGGGTATCGGGTATAAAGTAGGGCTGGGAAACACTTGAGTGTATGTGTGTGATTAATCCTGTAATTCTCCGATTTATAGTGGATTGATTTGCTGGCTCTCCCGTGGACGTAGGTTCCGACATTCGGACCGAACCACGTTAATTTCTGGTGTCCTGTCCTTTTATTGTTCCTCGTTTTATTTCGATCGATTTCTATAGCTCCCGACATAATTGCAAATATACGATCCGCTTCCGCTGAGACGCCAATTAATTTACAACAATTGGTATCAGAGCCTTGCTTTGCAATTATGTCTGGAGCAAAAGTAGAAATTGAGAAATTTAACGGGAGGAACAACTTCGGGTTGTGGAGCGTCAAGATGAAGGCGCTATTAACAATTCAAGGATTAGCCAAGGCATTGGAGGGCAAGGCTCAGTTGCCTGAAACAATGCGAGATGCTGAAAAGGACGAGCTAATGGAGAAGGCCATGAGTATCATCCTGTTGAACTTATCGGATGAAGTGCTAATAGAGGTGGCCGAGGAGGAGGATGCCGCAGCGTTATGGGCTAAACTTCAGGCCCTCTATGTAAAGAAGGGTTTGAACAACCGCTTATATATGCTGAAGAGAATGTTCCAGTTTCGATACACTGAAGGTACGTCCATTAGATCCCACTTAGATGAGTTTAATAAACTCATGATGGACTTGAAGAATGTTGGCAAGATTTTAGATGATGAAGAACAAGGCATGATGTTATTGGCGTCTCTACCGGAGTCATGGGAGCACTTTACCGACTCCTTGTTACAGGGGCGTACTACGATTACCTCAGAGGAGGTAAAATCTGCCCTGTTTTCAAAGGAGTGGCAGAGAAAGTTGCGTGATGACAGTCTAGCGCAAGATGTAGCGCGTGGACTGGTGATTCGAGGTAGAGACCAACATCGGAGGCCCAGCAACAGAAGCCAAAGCAAAAGCAGCTCGAAGTCGCGACATAGAAAATCAAAAGGTCGCGTGAAGTGCTTCGAATGTCACAAGGAGGGGCACATAAGGAGAGATTGTCCAAAGCTAAGAAATAAAGGCGTTTGGCAAAATGCCACAAGCAGTGTGGCGAATGTTGCCGAGGAGAGTACCAGTGATGCCGAGGCTGTCCTATGTGTATCTACGAGTTCGTCAGAAGACGAATGGGTGCTAGATTCTGGATGTTCCTATCACATGACTCCTCACAAGAACTGGTTCACTACCTACCAGACTGCAGATGGTGGTAGAGTTCTTTTGGGGAATAATGCAGCCTGCGAGGTTGTGGGGATAGGAACAGTTCGGATCCGAATGCATGATGGCATAGAACGGACGTTGACAGACGTAAGGCACGTACCGAAGCTCAAGAAGAGCCTTATTTCTTTGGGAACCCTCGATGACCTCGGGTGCAAATACACAGCTGAAGGTGGAGTGCTGAAGATCTCTCGAGGTGCCCTGACAGTGATGAAAGGGAAGAAGGCGAATTCTCTCTATCATTTACTGGGAGAAACCGTGACTGGAGTTGCTGCAGTTTCATCAGGTGAGTCAGACTCAAATTTGACTTAGTTATGGCATATGCGATTGGGACACATGAGTGAGGCGGGTATGACGATGCGAGTGAGAAGGGGTTGCTTGAAAGGTCGGAAGACGGGAAATTTGGACTGTGTGAGCACCGCATCTTCGAGAAGCGGCGTCGTGTTAAATTCGGTACAGCTCTACATTCGACCAAGCAACCGATCGAATACATTCATTCGATGTTTGGGGACCGTCTCCAGTTCCATCAAAAGGAGGTGCCAGATATATGCTGACATTCATCGACGATTACTCAAGGAAGGTATGGGTGTACTTCCTGAAGCACAAATCTGAGGTATTTGATCAGTTCAAGAATTTTAAGGCATTGATTGAGAAGCAGTCAGGTAAACAAATCAAGTGCCTGAGAACTGATAATGGTATGGAGTTCTATGGTAAGGACTTTACCGAGTTCTGCCAAAAGGAAGGGATTGTGAGACACCGCACAGTTCCTGGGACACCACAGCAGAATGGCGTAGCAGAACGGAAGAACAGAACTCTACTCGAGCGAGCTCGGTGCATGCTTTCGCATGCAGGATTGGGTAAGGAATTTTGGGCCGAAGCAATTAATATGGCATGTTACCTGGTTAATCGATCTCCATCTTCTGCTATCGAGTGGAAGACTCCTGAGGAAGTATGGTCGGGGAAACCTGTTGATTACTCCGGATTACGAATATTCGGATGTCCTGCGTATGCTAATGCGAGAGATGGTAAGCTTGAGCCGAGGGCGAAGAAATGCATATTTCTGGGTTATGCACAAGGGGTGAAAGGCTACCGGCTGTGGTGCACTGATCCCAGATCACCCGGTTTTCTAATCAGCAGAGATGTGATCTTCGACGAGACTGCAATGCTTCAGAAGAGGAGTCTTGAGACTCAACCAGCAGAGCAAACGGATCATGGTGTCAGAAGTGAGGTGGAGATTCAAGCTGAGTCTCCAAAGACCTCAGAGGTAACAGAGGAAGAGATTGCTGATGAGGCCACAATTCCTGAAGACGGTGATATTGAACAACCAGCAGAGCCACAACACAACATAGCCACGGGCAGACAAAGAATGCAAATTAAACCACCGGTACGTTATGGTTATTCTGATATTGCCTATGCATTAACTGTAGGTGATGAGGTGGAGATGGATGAGCCTTCATCCTATTCTGAGGCGATGGCTAGTGCTTTGAGTCATCACGGTGGCTAGAGGCTATGAGTGAAGAAATAGAATCACTCTATCGGAATCGAGACATGGGAGTTGGTCAAAGTACCCAAAAGTCAGAAAATTGTCGGATGCAAATGGGTCTACAAACGGAAAGAGGGCATTCCCGGTGTAGAGGCAGCCAGGTTTAAGGCGAGACTTGTTGCGAGGGGGTATACTCAACGAGAGGGCATCGACTACAATGAAGTGTTCTCTCCTGTGGTAAGGCATACCTCTATTCGTGTATTACTTGCCTTAGTTGTTGCACAGGATCTTGAGCTAGAGCAGCTAGATGTGAAAACGGCATTTCTTCATGGTGAATTAGAGGAACAAATTTACATGAAGCAGCCTAAGGGATTTGCTATTCCAGGTAAGGAAGACCATGTTTGCTTATTGAAGAAATCCTTGTATGGATTGAAACAATCTCCTAGACAATGGTATAAGCGTTTTGATGCTTTCATGACTAGTCAAAATTATTCGAAAAGTCAATTTGATAGTTGTGTTTATTTTAGGAGATTGGAGGATGGGTCTTTGATTTATTTGCTATTATATGTTGACGATATGTTAATAGCAGCTAAACATATGTCTGATATTGATGTGTTGAAGCGGCAGTTGAGTGCTGAGTTTGAAATGAAAGAATTAGGTGCTGCTAAGAAAATATTGGGTATGGAAATTTTGCGTGACAAAGCTGCAGGAACGTTGCGTCTGTCTCAAAAGAAATATATTGAGAAGATCGTGGCACGTTTTAATATGCAGTCAGCAAAATCTGTAAGTACTCCTTTAGCCGCACATTTCAAACTTTCTGAAAAGTTATCACCACAAACTGAGGAGGAGGAGGAACATATGTCCCGTGTTCCTTATTCTAGTGCAGTTGGTAGTATTATGTATGCCATGGTATGTACTAGACCTGACATTTCACAGGCTGTAAGTGTTGTCAGCCGTTACATGAAGCACCCAGGCAAGGCTCATTGGGAAGCCGTGAAATGGATCCTCAGATATCTAAAGGGGACAGCAGACGTCGGCATTATGTATCGGAGGAACGTCAATGGCATTGAGACCACAGGGTACGTGGATTCAGATCACGCCGGTAACTTGGATGATCGCAGATCGCTAGCAGGGTACGTGTTTACACTTGCAGGTGGTGCAATAAGTTGGAAAGCGTCTTTACAAGATGATGTTGCATTGTCTTCAACTGAGGCGGAGTACATGGCACTAACCTTTGTTGCAAAGGAATCGATATGGCTAAGGGGTTTGCTCTCGGACCTTGGACTGGAACAGAAAAGTGTCACCATACACTGTGACAATCAAGGTGCGATATATTTGGCTTACAATCCAATATATCACGAGCGAACAAAACATATCGACATCAGGTACCATTTCATCCGAGATGTCATAGCGAAGGGTAAAATTGTTGTGAAGAAAATAGCAACAGCGGAGAACCCAGCAGATATGATGACGAAGCATGTTCCTTCAGCAAAGCTCGAGCTCTGTATGAGCTCGATTGGCGTCTGTAGAATATGAGCGCCCATCGGGGCGTTGGGAGAGCCGAGCATGGAAATAATCACTATAACTTGGCCTCAAATGTTGAGCCAAGGTGGAGAATTGTTATATTGTGTCTCAAGTTTGAGCCCGTTAGATTAATACGCATAAGTTTGGCCAAATAACAAAGTTCAAGGGAGACTTTGTGATGTCTTCGAATTTTCTTGTTCCGGCATTAATCCCATCTCTTCGTGCGTATGCGTAGAAGGAAGAAGCCAAAAGCTGCATGGGGTTTTATTCTTCAAGCATGCAAGCAAAGGAAGGGATCAACAATATTCTATATTAAATAAAGAACCCACCACCTGCTGCATGCACATGGCCATGCACGTAGAAAATTGGTCAACACTTGTAGGCGCCGAATTCCCTTCCTTTCACGGTTTCTCTTTTGTGGGTTTCTCTTGATTTTATTGATAAAGAAAGAGGGATGGCAGAATAAAGAAAGAGAGAAGGCAGAAGCTATTCTAGGTGTGTCAGTGCACATGGTCATACGCTTGCTTCTCTCCATGAAGAAGAAATTCGAAGATGGCCGCCCACCTCAGCTCACGGTTATCTTCACGGATCAATGGCACACGTTTCTGACAATTACCCCTCATCTCTGCCGCCTCATTAAATGCTTGCCCATGCACATGCACGATCTGCATGCATGCCCGAAATATATGGTGGGCGTTCGGTGCCGATTGCGGCTTGTCTTGTGGGCGCCTGCGCTGCAGCATTTAATGAGGCCATTCATTTGTTTTGTCTTGTTTTTCTGCCCTTCTCCCTATATGAGGAGAAGACGTCCGAAGATGCAAAGAGAGCGAAACAAAAAGGGCTCGGCAGAGAGCGAGAGGAGAAAGAGCTCGAGAGAGTGTGAGAGACGAGAGAGCTCAGAAAGAAATTTTGTGCTGAGTTGAGTCCATTGAGTTGTTTTGTTAAACACCGTGGGTATCGGGTATAAAGTAGGGCTGAGAAACACTTGAGTGTATGTGTGTGATTAATCCTGTAATTCTCCGATTTATAGTGGATTGATTTGCTGGCTCTCCCCGTGGACGTAGGTTCCGACATTCGGACCGAACCACGTTAATTTATGGTGTCCTGTCCTTTTATTGTTCCTCGTTTTATTTCGATCGATTTCTATAGCTCCCGACATAATTGCAAATATACGATCCGCTTCCGCTGAGACGCCAATTAATTTACAACAACTTCCGATGTGGATTCTAGGAGGGCAGTTTTCAGTAATGGCCATGCACAGAGGGGCTTTAACCATGATGCAAAACATAGAATTTGGAATGTCTAGACCTGCAAGAGAAAGCAAGTCTCATATATATATATATATATATATAGATTTCTCCCTACTTTCTGCCTCGCATATAGAAGAACAAATAATTCATGACTAGCCAATCCATGTTGACCCTTAGGGGTTCATTGCTCCCGAGCTCTCTAGAGAAATTGGCATTGCTGCCACCTTTCCCTTCAGAGACCTTGGCGTCATCCTTCTCATATTCGCCTGAAAATTGCATGTAATAGAGGATTAGTAAGAAGAGAACAAACAAAAGGGTTGACTTCAAGAATCAATAATATGTGTCCATATTTGACCACGCTTAAATTCTTATCATCAATCCAGTGAGGCGCATTACCTCGACAACCTGAAAGCCTAGCCCCTGGCAAACCACTTTCGCCAACGTAGTTTTCCCAATACCAGGAGATCCACTTAACAGAATAGCTTTCTTCGCACCAGGATGAGTCTGTTTTTTGCCCTTACCTTTCTTTGCTGTATTTAGAAGCCATTCATTCCAATGTGCCAACCAGTTATGGAGCTGAGTTACCTGCCGTCATTTGGATTATTAACCAAGAAGACGTGCAAGTCCATTCAATGCAACGACCGTACAGTACAGTACAGTACAAAAAGGAAGATGATGCACCATTGACTGATTTCCAATGATGTCAGTCGGAAATTTTGGCCTAGACTTTTCAGTCCAGGTCAGACAAGAAGGTTTAGTAGTTTGATCTTTCTTCAAAGCAGCGAGAGAGTCTGAGGTCATAACCTTGAGAGGATACACCCGTTGCCTGGAAGGTTGAATCTATACGTAGCTGCGGCATTGTGTCATGTTTGAATGTGGAAGGTTGGAATGCCCACCACCAATTAATTCAACCAATCGGAAGGCCGGTAAGATATTCTACAGAATTGAGTATAGCAGGTGCAATCAGATCATAGTTGGAGTATATTTTACATGCCATGCATGGGTTAGCCAGTTATCCTAACATTTCTATGTCCTTCCAACGAAGCAAGCATTGATCCATCAGAAAAATAAGGGGTGTCAAGTCCTAAGTTATTCCCTCTCTGATCGACTTAAGCGGTTTCTTTTCATTTGATACTACAAAGACCCTCCACGTTTGCCTGGAAGGCCAGCAAAACCCAAAACTGGTCACGTCCAGTTTCCCGCGGAATATGCAAAATTGGAGCACGTGCTGGCAAGCAAAAGGGTGACCTGCTGCTGGTCCTCTTTATAAGAAGGTCATCGTCTCTCTCTCTCTCTCTCTCTCTCTCACATGACCAAATGATTCATCTTAGAATGCAAAGCTAGTCTAAATCATTTCCTTTCTTTCAGGTTTCCAAACCTGGGTTTTAGTCCGGAGCACATGATCCATTTCAGACCCGCCGCTTGCAAGCAAAGGAGGAAGAAACCTCGGAGGTCGCTGCGCTTCTCAGATATGGAAATAGTGGGGAATATATCTCCCGTGCTTACCCATGATGACGCCATTGCATTGTCAAAGCCCTAGTCTGATCCTAAAGTGGTACGAGAAACCTCTGTCGGCCAAGTTTCTATGAACAGGCCATTGCCCTTTAGTAGTGCAAAGCCCTAAAGTCGTAGCTAGGAGAAACCGCCGCGCCCATCCAACTCCTAATAATTGGCATGTGAAATTTACGTGCTTCATATTTCTAATGAAGTGCCAATATAGAAAACAATTATAGAGAAGTGGTGTACTTTTGACCTTTGAGCAATGGTTCGCTGAATAGGGATTTCTCTTCTGAGATTACTTAAACATTTCTAGAAAGATACGAACTGATTTGGGCTGGGCACTTCCGCATTTCTCACGTTGGTTTAACTTAATCAATACTTGGTAAACAAGTTAAAAGGAACACTTCTGTACGGAAAGTGTTCCCGGGTTTTTGTTCCCGAAACAAAATAAAAACAGAAAAAAGAAACATAAAAAAGTTGTTTCTTTTGAAAAGAAACACTTCTTGGAAGGCACAAAAGACAAAAATCAAAAGAACAAAAGAACAAAATCGGAACAAAGGCGAAGCTCTTCTACTTCGTGCGTGCTCGTCGCTCCTCTCGTCGGCTGAAGCTTCGTTCTTCCTTTTCCGGCGTCTCTCCCATCTCTCCGGCGGCTCCCACTCGGTTGACTCTCCGGCGACTCCTCACTCCGGTGACTCCAGGTACGTTTCTGGTGCTCCTCCTTCTCCGGTCAGCGTTGTTCCCCGTTCGGCGCTCCTCCTCCGGTCAGCGTCACTCCCCCTTCGGCGCTCCTTCTCCGGTCAGCACTGCTCCCCCTTCGGCGCGATAGATCTGGGACGGCTCGCTCGAGCCTCGAGCGAGTGTTGCTCGCCCAGATCTGCCACGCCGAAGGGGGAGCAACGCTCGCTCGAGAGCGAGCTCGAGCTGCAGCTCGATCTGCAGCTGCTCGAGCTCCCCCTTCGCTCGCTCGAGAGCGAGCTTGAGCTGCAGCTCGATCTGTAGTTGCTCGAGCAACAGCTCGAGCTCGAGCCGCAGCTCGCTCGAGCTGCAGCATCTCGAGCGAGGCTCGAGCGAGCTGCAGCTGCTCGAGCAGCAGCTCCAGCAGCAGCAGCTCGCTTGAGCTGCAGCAGCTCGCTCGAGCTGGTTTTGGCATTATGATAAACCAGATGTTGAGCTTACAATCTAAAAGTAACCCTTGAAGTTTGCAGCTGAAACGATGTTAAAAAGACCTTTCTTTAGGGTGATGTTTTTTAACTTTATTCTTGGTTGGTGTGTAGGGATCTCATATGAGTATAAAGCAGTGGATCTCAGGAAAGAAAAGCAATATACTGCTGGTAATTTCAGATCCTTCTTTTTAGTCATAGATCAAATTGTTCTCGAGATTTCAGTAGGTAGGCCTCAGAATGGCAATGGAAAGATTTTGTATGCATAATACCCGCTGGCACGATTACCTCAAGTCTGTGAAATCTAGTGAAGTATTCTCTAGCTCTGATCGAAGTTGTGTGCTTGATTTTGCAGAATTTGACAAGTTAAATCCTATGCATTTGGTTCCAGTGTTAGTGGACGGAGATTTCGTGGTTTCAGATTCTTATACAATTTTGCTGGTGGGTGTTATTTAGGCTATGCAGCAGAGTTTGCAATAGATAAGAGTTGGATGGACGCGTAACTTAAAATACCAATACGTATGAGGTCATCATTTAGGAGCCTTAAATAGAAGCTCTCTAGCTCCTTTTTCAACTCAATGCATAGTTTCTGGCCCCTTTGCTTGATTTGATCAGTTTGATTGGTTTGAGTGCATTTCGATTTTGATTTTTTGCTAAAGCACGTGTTATCTTTGTTCAGTATTTGGAAGAAAAGTATCCTCAGAAGGCTTTGTTACCTCGTGATCCTCGATTGAAAGCTCTCAACCTCCAGGTCTCTTTTTTTCTTTTCTTTTTTTGCACTTTCCATTCCTTTAAAGCTGAAGTTTCCCGCAGATTTTGATGATCATTTACATGAAATTTCTGAGTTTTTGCTGAATTACGCATGATCAAAACTGATTAGATGAGATCTTCCATTGTAGTGCTCTTCATTCCCCTATCCTCTCTGCTTTGTCACTTCACAACAGACTCTAGGTTCAATTTGGTGGGTGTTTTCAGTAGAAAAACAACTGGCGTTGTCATTTGTTTTGGCAGGCTGCAAGTATAATCAGCTCGAGCATACAGCCTCTTCAGATGCTGACTGTGCTGGTATAGTCCTGTTCATAATGCTTTCTCTTTAGAAGATCTTGTTTTTTGGGGATAGTTGTCTCGCTGGGAGAACTTTCACATTGCAATTACCAAACAGGGGTATTAAGATCTTCAGATGAGAGGCCCTTTACTTCTCAATTTACAGTTCATCGTATGCGAACCTGCTGCCATGTATCGTAACTATAGATATGTCTCGCGAGCAAAAACATATGAAAATGTATTCATGGTGCACCTCGAGTCCGGGACATCTCTATGGTATAGCACTGCATGAGGGCTTTTGAATGATGCACATTCTGTATTGGAATGGTAAACGTCGGAGCTTTGTGATTCTCGAAACCCATCATTGGTGCCGCACTCGTGGATCGAGCATCCATGCATGTTGTCTTTACTTTGATGCTTGAGTAGCCTAGCTGAGTCCGTATTCTTCTTCGTTGCAGGCCAAGTTCCCTACTTCGAGGAGGATCCATGTATCGTACAAGACTTTGCCTGAATACGAAGCATCATCACCGGAACGTCAACCCGATGCCATGATCTGACATGGGTATCTCCTCTCCAATCTCAAAGTTGGAAGCCGAAATGTCTCAGGTATCAGGCCGTGTGATGATTCTCATGGTCGAAAGTTCAACAAATTGCCAGCCCCGCGAGGGTCGTTCTCTCACTTTTTGTTGCCCCGTCCGTGCCATGTCATGTGAGTCGACTGTAATCATCTGTAATAGTGACTTACCATTTTTTATGCCTCAAAGGTATGCACGGTGCAGTGCAGCAACACGACAACGAGGGCGAGGGGATCTCTTTCGGAGATATGAGCGAAGATGAGTGGGTACTGTTCCTTGAAATCTTCGAGAAGCTCTTGCCCGAGGTCACGGAGAACGCTAGATGCAACAGCTCGAAGCAGAGGTTGGGAACTTCTTGCGACTTCTGAGGAATCACCAAAGCAATAGACGATTTAAAGATCAGCAAAAAGATAGAAAGAAGCTCGGACACAGATCGCTTGTAATTATTGTGGACTAATTTTCCTTTTCTATTTCCCAAATGACTTGCTAGTATAGATTGTAGATAATGACCATTTGGGGCCCGACGTGAGAGGAAAAGCGATCAGCAAGTCGCCGTCCTTTCCTTTTTCTACTGTCTCACGCGGTTTCGTTCTCATTTTGTAACTATCACCATGCAATTATATCAGTGTGTATTGTATTGTGTATAAGCTCATTGCCCCGTTTACATCAATGTGTGTATGTTCACTCTGATCTGCACAATCAAATTTGAGGGGTCTGGTTTTCTGGAGCATGGCAATAAAGCTACTCCAAAAGTCCTGTCAACTGGTGTTGGTGCATCTCTAGCCCTGTTATGACTTTAGAATGGCAAACCAACTAGACAGTAGCTGATGAAAACATCGAATGTTTTTGCTTCCTTACCAAGTTACGGCGCACGTACGGGAGAATTTTTGTCATATTAAGAATAAATTAAATAGATAACTATAGAAAATTAATGAGCATTTCATAAGAATGAGCATTCAATATCAATTTTAAACTTTATTAAAAAAATTTAAAAAAAAAAAACAGAAATTTTTTTGTCGTTTACCAAACGTGTTTCTATTCTTTTTCTATTCTAGGAACAGAAATTAACTGCAGTTACCAAACATGTTTCTGTTCTTTTTTTATTCCAAGAACAGTTTTTTTTTATACTTACCAAACGCGTCCTTTTGTTCAAAAACTGTTCCTCGGAACAGAAACACTTTTTTTTATTTCTGTTCCCAGGAACAAAAAAGAAACAAAAGTGTTTCCATGCGCACCCTTTGGGACTGTGGCATTGTTTATGTCTTGTGTCTTGCAACAAAATAGTAGTATGTACTGCGCAGTCCTTTTTGGTATGATGCTAGTACTCTTATTAGAGAGATTGCACCTCTTTGGTATAAAGGGTAGTCCCTGCCAACCTTATTAGTTTGCTCCTCTACAAGTTATCCCGTGGAGCCCCGTCAACATTTGCAAAAGAGGAATTACCATTCATTCAACGGTGAGCTATTCCATGCTGAGTTCAGCAGTACTTAGAAAACATTCGTATAATAGTCAGTATGACATGCATGGTACGCTAAGCATAAGCATGTGAAGATAGAATTGTTCATTAATGTCTCCTCTCTTTTCGCATTTGCGTTTGCTATCATGTTCATGTAATTTGTTCCTTATTTAGTAACTCTTTTCATCATGTGTGAAAGGTGTTGCCTTTTATTTTGAAAGTACAATAGACTATTTCCAGCTTATATGGGCGGGACATCGATCATAATGTTAGGGAACCCACCTCATCATTTTTTATTTTATTTTTTCCATGGCGAACTTCGGAAAAGTTTTGAAAATTCTGATTTGTGCTTCACAACCTCCAGTCCAGGCAGTTTTGACCCCGCAGCCCAGTGCACATTAACCAAAAGGCTTAGATTAGCACATTCGATCCATTAGCCCAACTTTTGTTCCAATTGAGTGCGCCCATGAACATAACGGGCCTCGCTATGAGCCCAACACTAAAGCCTAATCGGGCCTCTGTCTACAGTTGGGCCACTGAAAGCCCATTAGTCCGAAACCCATGAAAGTAACGGACACAGTTGTGGTCCTTTAAGGCCTTACATGTTGGGCTTAATTGGGGCCCAATTATGGGTTGGACTATGCGTTAGATTTAGGAAATTAATGGGCCTATGTGTAGACCCTTACAGACAGCACATTGGGCCTAATCCATGAGTAGCTTTTGGCCCACCAAAATGGGAAAGTAACAAGGTCTATTGGGTCCTGTTGTTGTAATTATTGGGCCTCTTTATTATCTTAAGGCGCAATTCATTGGGCCTGATCTGTGCCCAAATATAGGCCCCATATCCAGCTCGTGGGCTCATATGTGGCAAGGAGGCTGGCCTCAGTCAAGGCTATGGGCCTTTCGGAGTACAGTAATGGCCAAAACATTCAGCTCATGAGCCCATATATGAGCCTACGGAGCAGGGCCCACAAAAACAAGAAGCCTGCATAAGAGCCCTAAAGGAATCCGGGCTAAAATTGGGCCTCCAAGGCAGGTTGGTCCCGACATATTAAACGAACAGGGTAAAGGGCCCTTCAAGCCCAATAATTTGGGCCTCATACAGGCCCAACAATTTACCTTTAGTAGCCCATAATTCAGGTAACAGGCTCATCAGACCCTCGAGCTAGGACCGACAAATGGATTTTAAGAGCTAGGACAAACGAATGAAATAACTGGCCTTTTCATGGGCCCCTCATACTCTGGGGTTTAACCTGGGCCCGACAAGTGGACTTCAAGAGCCCATGATTCATCTAATGGGCTGAAGAAGTCGCTCGAACTAGGATGATGTCTTCAAAACCTGGCTGAGGTGCATCTTTTGCAGCCCATCTTTTCTCCTGCCACCTTATAACAAGCAACCTATGTAAACAGACCAGACACAGGAAATCATATAATTTTGTTAAATTCATCATAAGGTGGAGCAGGATATGTACTTGGCATGAATGAATTTCTGAATCTCCCTTCTGTCATAATCCGGTGGAAGTTCTGCACGATTAGATCAGAAATACTTAAGTAAACCACAATGAAAGGCTGAAGGACGAATGGAACTGGTCTGTACACATGACTAATTTAATGAATAATATAGTTGGGTTATTTACAAGCTAACAACGAAAAAAAAAAAAAAAAACGCAATTCACTGACCACTTGTATTGTAAAAATTAATGGCCCATTTCATTTTTACTCTTGCTCATTGAGAAAATCATGCGAATTTACCGCTATACATATTTTCTTAAGTTTGACAGGAGGATTCTGACAGTGTCATGGAGTATATCAAAAAAATTGAGTTCTGATTGCGTTTGCCGCCACCTGAGCAAGGGGCAAGAGCGACGGCGAGGCATTCTGATTGGGGTCACCGTGGCCACACATGCAAGGAGGTGAAGTGGAAACATCAGTTGCAATGCGAGCGCCACGGGAGCAATGGATTTCGGACACCATTACATTTGGGGGGAGATCCTGGAGCTAGGGTTTTTATGGCCGGAGCTCAGGGGAGTGGAGCGAGGTCGCCTGAGAGGGAAAGCGAGCGAGATGAGAGCTCGATTTGTGCCTTTCCCTGGAGTTGATTTCGCTTGAAAAGTGACCACATGAGCCGGATTGAAGACTTTGTCTCAGCAAGACCGTTGAGAGTTCTGGAATTCGGGGGACTCCGCTCGTTTGCACCCGAAGTGCACCGGACCGGATCCATCGGGGCCGTTCATCTCTTGCGGGATGTCGGGGGGTCCACAGTGGATTTCGTGAAGCGCACGATCAAGCACGATGGGGCTCCACCGTCTGATTGGGATGTTCTGTTAAAAACTCCTGTGGGAATGGCTAGGATTGCCTGGATCCAAGCCCCACGCGTCGAATCCATCCCGACCGTCCATTCCACTGGCTTTGTACATCGGCCCACTTAGGTAGCGCACGGGAACATTTTTGTTTCTCTGCTTTTATTTTTTTGTTCTTCGGAACCAAAAAAAAAAAAATCATTTAGTAACATCAACTAGTTTTTTATTATCGGAATAGAAAAGTAGTTGGGGAATAAACTTAGAATAAAAATAAAAAGTAGCTTCTTGTTTCTCGAAGAATTTATAGAAATAAGTTTTTATTTATTTATTTTCTCCTTTTCTTTTCTTCCTTGCCGCTTCTCGTGAGATGCCATACATTGGCTACTATCATTGCCTGCCACCACCCCTTGATGCCGCCGATTGACGCTGTTACCATTGACCGTTTCTTGCCAAACACTATTGCATGCCGTCGCTGCCGATTGTTGACCGCCATCCTACTGTCGATCTCTAGCTGGCGGTGACAATCGACTGGTGGTGGTGGCTTTTGGCATCGGCAGTCGGTGGGCGATGGCCATCCATGGGTAGCGATGATGGCGAGCGGCGGTGGTAGCGAGCAAAGTTGTTGATAACTACTCGATAAAGACATGGGTATTTGTGCTTAGGCACAAGTTTGATGCTGTTGCCAGGATCAAGCAGTTGATAGCTTTGATCAAAAAGGAGACTGGTAAGACGTTCAAGCATGTGTAGACCGACAGTAGCATGGAGTTTTTCTCGAAGCTGTTAAACGAATTCTGCATGAAAGAAGGCATAGTGAAACATCGTACTAATGCTGATAAACCATAATATGTTGCGGAATTGATTAGCAAAACATTGCGAGAGATGGCTCATAAAATGCTCTCTAGTGCTGGTATGGCTAGGAGATTCCTAGGGGATGTGCTAAGTACGGGGCGCTACCTGATGAATAGATCCCCATTGACTGTGATTGGATATGGGACTCCCGAGAAGTGTGGTCAGGTAATGTTGCTAATTATTTTGTTCTTAGAATATTTGGTTGTCCATGTGATGTTCGAGCGAGTGATGGTAAGCTCGATGGAAGGGTAAAAAAGTGTATATTCCTAGGTTATGCACGAGGTGAAAGGGGTTATCGGTTATCGGTTCTGCTAATAAGCAGAGAAGTTACGTTTGACGAGTCTCTAGTACTTCTGACTAGGAGTGATTATAGCAGTGTTCAAACGGATTTGAGCGGTGTTCAACTTGAGGTGGAGTTGTGATTAGAAACTCCTAAGGTAGCGAGTACAATTACTAGCAAAATAATTGACACGGATGGTGCTTGTAGCAAGGTTGAGCCTATAGAGCCAATGGTTGTCATAATTACTGAAATTAACAATGTATGTATTCAACCTCCTGATAGATATGGATGCAACAATGATTTTGCTTTATCTGCGGTTGAGAAGGTTGCGTCAAAAAATCATTGCGGAACAGTTAAAGGTGCATGTTGAGTTGGTATTCTGATGAGGTCATCAGTTATGGTGAAGTTCAAGCGAAGCTTGGACTTGGATAATATCTGTGGCGGTTGAGCCCATCAAGGGCTATGGAAGAGTAGCAATAAAGTTTGAATTTTTGCAAAGCGATTGCAACTTAGCTCAAACATCGAGGCAATATGGAGATTGTTAAGATATGTCTTGAGTTTAAATCCAATGTAAAAGTTTTGAATATTTCGAATTGGATATGTTGCGAGACGTTCAAAATTGAGCAAAGAAGATCCGAAGATCAATTTCCCAAAATTCGAATCTGCGTTAGAGAATTTGATCGCTAAAATAGAAAAGTCCAACTTTCACTTAGATTTGGATTTTGTTTAAATCATACAGAGATATGTTTTGGATAAAATCGTTCAAGATAACAACAAAATAAGAAAGTTTGGTGTTGACTTTGATTTGCACCTTAACTAGGATTAATGTGCGTGTCAGGCAAGATAGGAAATAGAATCCTATGAAAAGAAAAGTCAACAAAAGAATAAGGGTCTCACTTATATAAAGACTTGTGGCCGTGGGTGGTAAGAGATTGATCATGAAGAATTGGTCTTGAAGCGCCGTCTCGTTGTCGAGTGCTTGGGAGGGATTTTCTTTGTCGTTCTTGTTCATAAATTACATCCAAGAAAGATTAGTGTTTGTAGCTGATTTAAATCTTGAGATAAGATTTGCGTGTAATTCTTTTGTGAGATCGAGAGATTATTTCTTGAGGAATTTTGAGGCTAAATACTATGTGCGTTATTCGGTGTAATTGGGGCTTAGGAAACACCGAAAGAGTGTTTGAGTGACTCGAGTGTGTAATCTCATTGTATTGCTTGATCTGTAGTGAAATTCGTCGCTACTCTCCTCGTGGACGTAGGTCTTTACGATTGAACCATATAAATCTGGTGTTTATATTTTGCCTCACGTTGCATTGGGTTTTCATTTTTCGCAACACTTGACAAGTTGTGGGTTTTTTCTTTTGCTTGTCTTTAATTCATTGAGTCTTTTAATTTTTCTTTCCAGGTTAGAATTAGAATTACCGTGGACCTTCAAATGAACCCACTTACAAACATATTTGCATGGAAATTTAACGGTTTTTTGGCTAAAAATGGTAAATCAAGATTGCATGATCACTTAAGAAAATAAACAATTTGTCAAGTACTAAAATGACACTAATAGAAATATTAGTGTAAGCAAATCCTCGAACTTAGAATCTCTAGTTATGTAAAAAAGGATTTGGCCTCCCATATCTTGATGTGGTTCTAGTTGACCCTTTAATAATGGCTAGTGGTGACTCTTAATAATATTGTTGCTAAAAGAACTTAAAAATAATCCCTTGTCATATGAGGTATAGTCTTGGAAGAGATCGTGTTTATTAAGATGAACTGAGTCGGATCATCATTTAGATGATGTGTTCGATCCATCTTTTAAGACGCCAATTCAGACCAACTTATGAACAAATACCTTTTTTGATCAAGTAGGTTGCGATGCTCAATTATAAATAGAGCTAAGCTCGAACCTAACAAGCCAAATTCAAGCCCACATCTACCAAAACCCATAACTAGCCCACATTTACTGAAGTCTCGCTCAAGCCTTTTATCATTTTCTTCTTTCACGCTCTCTCCATCATCTTTTACCGAGGGCGCACGAAAATTTAATCAAAGTTCAAACCTGAAACACTATGACATGAACGCCACACTTCATAGTGAATCCAAAAACGTGCATGACCAGACCTCATCACAGGCTACTTCCGGTCACCAGACAACCGTCCATCGTAGTCCATCTCCATCATTATCCATTCAAAACCAATGCTAGCAGCCACACCACGACCGCAACAAGCAGCAGACCATAAGAGACGTGATAAACAAACCGTTGCAGATGAGTGGGGAGATTAACATTCGAGGACATTTCAAAGGGTAAGGCAAAACAAGACAAGAAGGAAAAGATTCAGATTCTGTCTCAACAAATGATGAAAAGTAAAAAGGACTCAAGACTATGTGTTATTTTAGAGTTGTGTTTTAGAGACATTTCAAGAAACAAACAATGTGAGTGCAGTGAGAGTATTAAATCTGGTCTTATAATTGAAGCGGCTGGTTGCCTGAAGAAAAGAATTAACACAACGAGATCGCTGAGCAGCCATCAAAACTGACTGGATTTTTCTGTTCAATCAGAAATCAAGTTCGAAGTCTCTATTCTTTCTTTCATAAACTGAGACAGACCGATGTGTTCGTACCTTGACAAAAATGGACTTCAAATCACAACTGATGATCGCACGAGCAAAGAAATGTTGTGGAACTCTTCACCGGCGATTATGAGTGTTGATAATGAAGTTTTGGCCTAGAACAGGAATTGTCGAACTTCATGACCAAATAATAGAGCGAAACCAAGTACCTCTTGCCCGATGATGAAGTGACTATCAGCAGCGAGAGAGGGCGCACAGTAGCAGTCGTGAAGATCTCAAGCTTCTGCGAACTCGGTGCGTTGAGCGTCTCAGAGTTCTTTTGCTCGAATGGTCCCAAAGTTCCCGAAAGACGAATCTGAGAGAACAAGACAGAACCCGCACTCTTTAGCTATGATCGAGGCTTATGAAGTTGCCACGACAGAGGAAGGAGGGAGAGAACTATAAACCCCAATGACGAGAGGATTTTCTTGAGAAATTTCGCCGGGGCATTCTTCTTCTCCTCCTCTACGTCGCCCCCTTCCGTGAACGTGTTTTTCCTTTTCTAGAATAAAGGATCCTCTTTTTTTTTTTTTCTCTGCAAAATCCTTACTAGTAAAAAAAAAAAAAAAAAAACAAAAGGAAAAAACCACCCAAAACCCTAAACTTTTTATCAAAAGTGAAAAATTTACCTTAAAACTTTTTTTTTTTTTTTTGTGACATGAAAAACCTCAAAGTTTGCTAACTGTAACACATTTATCCCAAATTTTTTTTTGTGACACAAAAAATCCAGAATTTTCATTTGTTACACATTTACCCTAAATTATAGGGCATTTGAGTCTTTTTACTTTTTAAATTTTTTTTCTATTTTTCTTCTTTCTTCCCTCCGTCAGCCATGGCGGAGCCGGCAGAGGGAAGCCAGCGTTCGGCGAGGGCTGCCCTCGTCGACGTTAGGCAAGGGTGGCC
The DNA here is from genome assembly GCA_017140395.1 of Eucalyptus lansdowneana. Lineage (NCBI taxonomy): Eukaryota > Viridiplantae > Streptophyta > Magnoliopsida > Myrtales > Myrtaceae > Eucalyptus > Eucalyptus lansdowneana. Next base: position 29,883,215 of record CM029484.1, on the reverse strand, counting down.
CTCGTCGGTGTCAAGTGAGGGCCTCCCTTGCCAGATCTAGCGAGGGCCCTAGTTAGCCCAGGCGAGGACAACCCTCGCCCGACGACAGCGAGGTAGCCCAATGCCGTCGAGGGCAGCCCTTGCCGAACGTTGGCTTCCCTTCGCCGGCTCCGCCATGGCCAACAGAGGGAAGAGAAAAGAAAAAATGAAAAAAAAATGAAAAATGAAAAATAAAAAGAATAAGATGAAAATGCCCTTAATGGGGTAAATGTGTCATAATTTACAAAGTTGGGAATTTTTCATGTCACAAAAAAAGTTTGGGGTAAATTTGTCACTTTAAGCAAAGTTTGAGGTTTTTTGTGGTCTTTTCCAAAAAAAAAAAAAAAGTGCCACCTTTTTTTTTTTTTTTTTTTTTTGAGCTGCCACTTCCGGCTTATTTGGTATATCTCTTGTTTTTCTAATTTTCTATTTTTTTGTTCTCAAGAACATAAAAAGAATAGAAATACGTTGATAGCGTTAGCTAATTTTTTATTCTTCAAAATAGAATAGTGATCAGACAATAGATTTGGGAAAAATAAGAAGTAAAAAACATCCACTTCTTTAAACTTGGGAGCAAGAAATAATGTAATATTTGTGAGAAAATATTTAGATTCTCTTCTATTTACTCAAATTTTCTTTATTTATGCAAAATAATGAGGCATGGATAAAATAAGGAAAAAATATGAGAAAGGCGGAAAGGAAGAATTTTGTGATTTAGGACTTCAAATTAGAAGCATTGAAAGTAGATGCCAAATGAGGGATTTTATGATTTATTCCCTAATTTATTGCAAAAAATAAGCAATTGCGCCATGATAGGAGTTTTGGATCTATCCTATAAATAGGGTAACATTGAGAGCCCGGAGACATTTTGGTTTTTCTTTTTAGATTGTTTTTTTTTTTTTATTGTTTTGGGAGTATTTCAAGTGTTTTGAAGTGAAGACAAAAGTGGTGACATAATTTTTGTTTTTGATTCAAAATGTTGAGTTTAATTTATATTTTCATTTCTTCTTTTATTATGTTCTAATTTTCTTTTGTTAGGGTTATAATGTAGCCTGATCATGATGATATGAATTTCATAATTTTCATATTTTCAAGTGATTTCATTCATGTGACTTATATATTATTTGGCTTAATGCTTTTAAGTGACTGACCACTATTTGATGATCTAATGACTTTTTTGATAATTTTCCCGTTTGAGAGGTAATAACATCTAAAAGCCTTTATGAAATATCAAGTTCGAAGTAATATAGGTGAAGTTGGAAGTAATATAGGTGAACTACACAACAGCATCTTAAAATAATCTCTACACAATAGCATCTTCAAATAATCTAGCTATTAAAAACCTGTTTTGACCAGTAATATGGACAATTACAGAGCTGCATGCACACTTCTTTCAGGAATCGATCACAGGCAAAGAAAAGTTTATTCTTTAGTAGATTTGGAATAATGCTTGCTTATGAATACGAGGCAAAAGGATAATTAAGGATTTGCGCATGGGAATCAACCTTGCCTATATTGGCAAAACCCCAACCAAAGCGCTTATTTTGCAGTAGATCTGAAGGACACCACTTATGGAACATAGACAGGGAACTCGTGAATATCGTCCATCCATGGGTTCTTCTCCTTAGCCGGGTCAATGGTCCTCAATGCCCGCCAAACTGTGCTGTTGCATTTGAATCCGGACCCGAAAGCGATCTGCCATATCCTATCGCCTTTCCTAATTCTTCCTTTGGATTCCGAGTAGGCCAATTCATACCACAACGAGCTACTCGACGTGTTCCCGAATCGGTATAGAGTCATTCGTGATGGCTCCATGTGCCACTCAGTGAGCTTGAGGTTCTTCTTTATCTCGTTGAGAACAGCTCGGCCTCCAGCGTGGATGCAAAAATGCTCGAAGGCCAGCTTGAAGTCGGGAGTGTACGGCCTAATCTTCATCTTCAACACCTTCCTCACGACCAAGTTCATGAAGAACAAGAGTTGCTTTGACATTGGGAGCACTAACGGGCCAAGGGTCGTGATGTTGGTCTTCAGGGCTTCCCCAGCAACGATCATCGACTGCGTTTGGTTCAGCATTTGCAAGGGGCTTGCAAATGCTGAAAGCCCAAAGCTACTTTGGGAAATGCAATTGTGTTTGGTAAATAATTTCAACATTTGGCAGAATGCTGAAAGCCCAAAGCTAGTCCCTACCAGCTTTGGGCTTTCAGCATTTTGAAGGCAAGTTGAAAACTGAAAGCCGGCTTCAAAGTTGAACCAAACAGTCCAGCATTTCTCCAAGGGGCTTTCAGGCCTGAAAGCCCCTTGGAAATGCTGAACCAAACGCAGCCATCAAGTCCTTGGAGAGCGACACGCCAATCTTCTTCATCTCGTCCTCTCGCTGGAACACGCAATTGTAGCTCTTGTCATCTGAGCCTTTGTGGGTGCGGACGGTGTGGATGAGTTGGTACTTGGAGTGGCAAAGGTCGGAGGACCGGTTGGAGAGGAGGACAGCTGCACCGCCCATCCGGAAGAGGCAGTTTGAGACAAGCATCGACCGGTCATTGCCAAAGTACCAGTTGAGGGTGATGTTCTCAATACTCACCACTAGGGCATAAGAGTTAAGGTGTACCTGGTGATTGATTCATAAGAGATAGAACATATAGTAACTTGAGAATATACAAAGCTTCTATTCAATTCTGCTGTCATATATTGAATTCATAAATGTGAGAAGTCCTATTTCAACTCTAGCTATATTATGTGGCATAATGAATCTTGGATTGACTCATCCGTGGATCATTTTGTTCAACGTCATCTATCATCTAGGTTTCGAGGGTTCCAAGGGTTCCGAGTTCAAACCACTCACTACCAACTAAAGTGTAAACTAGGAAAAGAACTTAGCACATCCTAAATAAAATTGTTCTTTTTTCCTTTTGTCATGATTCTAATTTTTACAAATGCTTTAAATTACATGACACACTATCAACATAAAATGGCCGAACCTAATAAAATTCCTATTACCCAACTTATATATGGCATTTCATTCATCGATGCAAGTTTTCATTCCTTGTCTGCTTGGATAGGATAATACTGAGGGTGTCATTCATAAAAAGTTCCTATCGTTAAACATATATTTTGAAAAATAGAAAAAAAGAGAAGGAGAAAAGTACAATTATATTTTAAAACTTATAAAAAGTACAATCAAATCCTAAAACTTATTAAATTAATACAATCGAGTTTGTTCATTAACTTCATCCATTTAGACTAATGAAAAATGCTGACATAACCACCCATTTGGGTGGCGTTTCTGGCGGCGAGCTTCTCCCCCTAACGCAAGGGGAGGAGTTTGATTCCTAGGTGTCGCAAGGTGACTTACCCGGAGTACAAGGGGTGGTGGTGACTCACGTGCCTCCCTAGGGTTTACTCCGCCGCGTTGCCGGCATATAGGGCTTCCCTAGGTCATCAAAAAAAAAAATTGCTGACATAACTTTTTTAAATATTTTTTCTCCTAATGTGGCAATGACTATAAAAAAAAAAAAAAAAAACACAGCCGCGTTGCCGGCATATGGGGCTTCCCTAGGTCATCAAAAAAAAAAATGCTGACATAACTTTTTTTAATATTTTGTTCTCCTAACGTGGCAATGACTATAAAAAAAACACACACACACACACACAAAAAGAAAGCCAAAGACAAGAGCCTGCCAAAGACAAGGGCGATAGGCTCTTGCCACTGCCGCGCGCACGCACACACACACACAATGCTGACATAACTTTTTTTAATATTTTGTTCTCCTAACGTGGCAATGACTATAAAAAAACACACACACACACACACAAAGAAAGCCAAAGACAAGAGCCTGCCAAAGACAAGGGCGGACTTTTTTTAATATTTTGTTCTCCTAACGTGGCAATGACTATAAAAAAACACAGACACACACACACAGAGACACACACACACACACACACACACACATCAACCTTTGCTAAGGGCCATCATAGCTAGGCGAGGGCCAGTGACCCTCACCAAATTTGGGTGGACACTAGCGCCCCATTGCCGGAAAGGGCTAACTTGGCGCCATCAACCTTTGCTAAGGGCCATCATAGCTAGGCGAGGGCCAGTGACCCTCACCAAATTTGGGTGGAGGGTCACTAGCCTTCGCCAAGCCCTCGCCAGTGACCCTCACCAAATTTGGGTGGAGGGTCACACACACACACACACACACACACACACACACACAAAAGAAAGCCAAAGACAAGGGCGATAGGCTCTTGCCACTAGCGCCCCCATTGCCGGAAAGGGCTAACTTGGCGCCATCAACCTTTGCTAAGGGCCATCATAGCTAGGCGAGGGCCAGTGACCCTCACCAAATTTGGGTGGAGGGTCACTAGCCTTCGTCAAGCCCTCGCCAGTGACCCTCACCAAATTTGGGTGGAGGGTCCCAAGCCCTCGTTAAGCCGCACATGCACACACGCACGCACGCACGCACGCACGCGCACACACACACACACCATCACCCTTTGCTAAGGGCCACCATAGCTAGGCGAGGGCCAGTGACCCTCACCAAATTTGGGTGGAGCCACACACACACACACCATCGTTAAGCCACACACACACACACACACCAGACAAGGGCGATAGGCTCTTGCCACTGCCGCCCCCATTGCCGGAAAGGGCTAACTTGGCGCCATCAACCTTTGCTAAGGGCCACCATAGCTAGGTGAGGGCTAGTGACCCTCACCAAATTTGGGTGGAGGGTCACCAGCCTTCGCCAAGCCTCCGTTAAGCCCTTTTAGATGATGAGCCATTGGCGCCTTTTATTGTGTCTTTTAAAAATATTTATTTTTTTATTTAATTAAGTTTTTGGTTAAAAAATTAGAATTTAATCAAAAACAAAGTTGTTTTAGCCTTGTGTTCCATATTTTGGCCATGCCATCGCCATGAGCGAGAGAAAATATTTATAAAAAAAATCACATCAGCATTTTTCATTAGTCTAAATGGACGGACTTAAAGAAATGACTCAATTTTATCAATTGAACAAGTTTTAAGATTTGATTGCATCTTTTATAAGTTTTAGGATTTAATTGCACTTTCTTTATAAGTTTTAGGACTTTCAAAGCATATATTCCAATAAAAAAATCAAACCTGTAGTAACCGCTTAGCAAGGTCAATAGAGATCAATCCAGCACTACAGCCCATCCCACTAAGATTGTAGCTCAACACCTTCTCCCTGAGCTTGAAGTGGTTCACGATTACCGCTGACAGGGATGGTGTCGGGTTGAACAAGCTACAGTTCACGATGAGGATATCTATGTCCTTAGCCATGACCCTGGCCTTGGCCAGCAGCTGGCCGACGGCCCCGAACATCAGTGCCTCAGCCTCTGCTCGTGCTTCTGCCACGCACTGGTTCGGTGGGACCTGGAGCACGGCCTCAGGCACGTGTGTCCTCTGCCCGAGCCCGGACTTCTTGAGGATCTGCCGCTGGAAAGCAAGGTTCTCCTTGGTGAAGGAGGTCGTGAGCTCCGACCGCTCCATGAAGGTCTCGCTGGTGCATATCTGGGCTGGGTCGGGCCTGTAGCAGGCGAAGTCGACAAGGTAGACTTTTCTGGGCTGGTTCATGAAGTTGAGAGTGACCAGAAATATGACGAGGGTCGAAAAGATTACGATGGTGACAAGGTTGAACCTGAGTCGTTCCCACAGTTGGGCTAAGGAGATTCCAAGGACTGGCACGAGTAGTAAATACATGGTGTAGGAGATGAGGTAGTGGAAGCCGAGCTTCACGTACATGAGCCTCACTGACATGAGGAAATTTGGTAGGTTGTGGTTCGATGGTCTGTCCGAATCTTGGCTTCGAGGTTCGACTGAAAGGGGGACTGTTTGGGCTGGGTTTTGTATACTTATCTGTTCTTGTCGCTCGGCTATTTCTGCAGAAAAGACAAGATTTTTGCAGCTTCGGAGGTTTCTTGTGTCTTCTTCAGTGTGGTTTACTGAAAAAATAATGAAGGACCGGAACTTGGAGTTCCAAGAGCACACGGAGGGAAATGGCAAAGAGAGATAGTCTTAGCAAATGCATGGGGAAGACAAGGGACTGTTTGGGGATGGATTTAAAGAGTGCGTGGAGAGCGACAGCGTAGAGGATAGGGGTAAGCATATTGGACTGCTTAGATTGGATTGGATCGGCCGGTTTGGTCCAATTCTTGGGAGCATCAGTCTGATTCCCGGTTCCATAAAAATAGATCCAACAATTTTCGGGCTGGTTCCTAGTTCCGAGGGAAAACTGGACCGACACTTTTTAAAAAAATTATATTTTTTAATTTCTTATCAATAGCAATAACACGTAAATTGTAATAACTCCAAAAAGATTTTAATTTTTTAATTTTAATTTGCTAAGTGGCCGATTCCAATGGACCGGACCGGACGGGAATTAATCACCCTCATAGAGGATTTGCCTTTCGAAATTGTTGTGTACTTGCTATCAAAAACGACGTTAAAAAGATGATGTGGTGAAAATGTGGTAAATACTAACTTAGAAGAAAACTAAGTTTTCAAAGACGAGAGAAGGAGAAAATATTGAATCTCTATTTCAAATTAGCAGCAAATCAATATCCCTTTTTTTTTAAAACTAAATCTAGACAAAGAAGGTATCAAAACTATATATAAATTCTTATTATAAACTATCCATTGCATCTTGATATCTTCTTGAAAACTCTAGCGTAAATCATTATCAAATCTCTTGTTCTTGGCTCGTTGACCACGTTTTGACTTATCTGAATGTTATAGAAAATTCCTAGGCAGTCGCATCCGCATCAGAATATATTGATATGTAAAAATGCTTCTTTTCATGAGAAAATCAATTTAATGATGAAGGTGTTAAGTTGTATTAAAGAATGAAACTCATAGATGATTATAAAGGAAACCCAAGAAATCCAATTCGAAACCTCTAAGATTACGTTTAGTCGTCCAAATTTCAAATCATGAAAGAACTGAATAAGATAAAATATGAAATCTATGGGATTTTGATATGTCATATCCACTGTTTGGTGATTATAGTAATAAAGTTGGATATATTCATATCATATCATGTACATTGTTTGGTATAAATGACATATTAGTAAAAATGAACCAAAAATTTTATAAAATGAGATGATAAAAATCTCTCACGATACTGTTACTTAATTTATTTTATTTGGTTTTTTATTTTATTTTCCTCTTGTTTATTAATTATTTTCTTTTTTATTTTTCCCCTCCCATCATTCTCTAATAAAATTTTATTAAATAGTAGATTGTACTAATATAACCAAAATACTGAAATACCTAAAATATATAATAAATATATCTATTTATATATTGAAATCATTATATAAAATAAAATAAAATTTGAATATAAAAATAAAATAATAAATAATAAATTAAGATAACTAAATTGTTTTTTTTTTTTTTTTTTTTTTTTTTTTTTTTTTTTTTTTTTTTTGCTATGGGCTTCACTCGATGGGAGCACGAGCAGGGAACTTTAAGTGATCAGAATGCCATGACAACAAGGGCAAGGGAAAGGAGAGGGAGCCCGTTGTCATGAGGATAAATAGAGTGGCTGAAAATAAACTCAAACGAGACTTAATTGCTAAACTAGGTGTCGAAGAAAAGAGTTATGGTTGGTGGGGCTAAGATCTGAACGCTCGACACTTAGTCAACTAAGCAAAGCCTTGCAAGCAACTTGGCCCGGCACGTGTAAGACACAAGAGTACGAGTGGAGCTTAAGGCATCCTTTATTTATATTGTGATATAATTTTAATTTTTTAATTTAAAAAAGTTTTCCATCAAGAAAAATAACTATCTCATGACACTTTTGCTTACTTTACTTTATTTCATTTCTATTTTATTTTCCTCTCTTTTTAATTATTTAATTTTTTATTTTCCCCCTCCCATTGTTCTCTAATAAAAAATTATTAAATAGCAATTTTTACTAATATAAGTAAAATACTAAAATACCTAAAATATATAATAAATATAAATATATTCATATTTATATATTGAAATTATTTTATAAAATATAATTAAATTTGAATATATACAAATGAAAATAAGATTAAATTAAAATAATTAAATTGTTATTTTTGTTTATTTTGAATTTCTTATGTTAGAATTTAAATACTGTTTATATTGAGATATAATTTTAATTTTGTTAATTTAAAAAGTCTGTCATTCGAGAAAAATAACTTCCCCATTATAAATGCTAGAAATCCTATCTACCTTTATCCCACTTCCCCCAATGCATAATTTTATCTGGTCTATATCCCTTGATATCTCCATTTATCCTATCTTAAATAGACATCAAACATAGGATAGGACAATTTTATCATATTTTGAATTTTATCTTGATTGCCAAACACAGCGTAAGTTGGATATACCAACTTGATACTTAGTATTTATTAAAGTATGGTGTGAAATTAACTTTATATTGCAACCGTATATGCTACATATTAAAATTATATTTTAATAGTCCCATAAAAAAATCTTAATAGGTTTAGTCAACAAGTTCTTTAAATGCACCAATTAAGACTATTGCAAATGATAAAAATGCATATGTGCCGTCCATAATTTTCGACTTTATTAATAGTATTTAGGATGATTGTCCTAGGTCATAGTCACCAATGTGCTACTTTTTGAGATTAAATTGATAGGCATTGACATGTTTGTCGACGATGTTAAGTGGCAATAATTAATTTATCACCATATTAGTTGTAGTCTTCAAATTGCAGTTTTGACAATATTCAAGTTTTAAATTTACTAAATTGAGATTTTCTTGGCATCCGTTATTTTTCACTAATGTTTTTAGTAAGTTCAAAATATTTTTATAATTTATCCATGCTTGAAACGGACATTGATTTCCTTATTTATGTATTGATTTTCGAGATTCTTTATTAACTTAACAAAATATCTAATTTGGAAACCATATAGGTGGCCATTTGTCCATTTTTAATTTATATACTCTTTCTTCATTTTTCCACCAGGTATTTTAAGCCCCACATCCTTAGTTTGTGACATTGAACTTAGTTTAACCATGATATCATGCATTACATCATCTCTTTCAACTTTAGCCCGTTAATGCTCTCAATTACTCATTTCTTTTACTTGGCCAACAAGGAGTTCTCTCACATTTCAATCAAAATATCTCATTTTGGCTACTTTTATTAAGCCACTTTTGAGGCCACTTTGTGTCCTTTGGAGTAAAGCACCATTCCTCTCTTTACACCTAGCGTTTTTACTTAAGATCACTATTACTTGGTTTATCCACATTGGATGATGTGATTATGTCACTTCTGGTTTTCTAACTTGACCACCTCTCTTGCATTTCCACTTACCATATTTTTTTAATCTTAATTCATAATTTCTATTAACTTAAGTTACTAGTTCTCACCTCCCTTGGCCTATAAATAAGTCTCCATATGTCTTCAACTTTTTTTTAAAAAAAATTACAACTTATTTTTGCAAAGAAAGAAAAAAGAGATCTTCCTTTTATATTTCCATGTTCCTATCTTTCATGTGAAAGGAAGGATTTTATTCTTTTGTTGTCAAATCTTCAAAATTCCATTTTTCAAGAGCTTACAAGATGAACTTGTGGGTTTTATTATCTTTTAAAAGGTCAAGAGATGTTAATCTTTGTTCTTGATGACTTTCCTTTGAGGGTGATGAAAGCTTTGATCTTATTCTAACCTTCTATTTGAGGTAAGTGAAAACTCTAAAGGCTAAGTTAGATTGATCTACTTAGTACTCTTAACTTGGATGATCGTTAATTGTCAGCATGTATTTGGCTTTTGTTGTCAAGTGTAGTTAAGCTACAATAATGGTATGTGAGATTTTTATGTTCACTTGAATTGGATCATTAAGTTTGTTACATGTCTAAGATGTGTTTGATAGATTTCTTAGGGGGTCTTCGATTGTTTTTCTAAAATGTGATGGCAATCTTTTAGTGATAAGAACGTGAAAACAATGAATATTAAACCTTAAAGTGATATCTTTGTAATTCAACTAAGCTACCAATTTACTAGCTAAGTGTTGCTGATGTTCCCTTTGCCAGTTATTTGAGTAGTCGATGTTCGTGTTGTCAATAATATGAGTTGCTAGTGTCACATTTTCGATTATAGAAGACAATCAAGGGATGCCAAAGTGGGACCTTCTCTAGTAGGTGTGTGGTTTGGCGATAAACCATACTAAAGCTGATAAGCCTATAATGACCAAGTCTAAGTAGGGAAGGGAGTGATCGTCGAAGCCAAAAGGCTCGAACAAGAAGTGGCTCATGGCAAACTTTTGAGATGGCGAAGGGAGTAGAAATGAACCAAATTGCACATCGAACGGGAGCAGAGTGTATTTGGAATGCTCTAAGAGTGTTCAAAATGCCTCATGAGTAGAGATGGATCCTAGCCAATTATAAGTCTGAACTCATCTTTATATATTAGATATCTTCATGATCAATATGAACTCACCTGTACATGTTGGTGAGCTTCATGACAAATATGAACTTGTTTTATGTATATTGGTTAGTTTCATGACCAGTGAGGAATACACATTCCCTTATGTATAATTGTGAGCTACTTGGGCTTTCGGCATTTTCGGAAGGCCCGATGCCACTGTTCATCTTCTTCTTCATCAGTCTCATGTGTTGGCTGGCAACGGGCTGGAGAGAGGCCAACATGGTTGTGGCACCTCGGCGACTGTCGTCGACTAGTCGCGCGACCTAGATCTGGGCCGCGTCGGTTGCCTAGGTCACAGCAAGGTCGGTCGCCACAACCTCCATCGACCCACGACCTCGTTGAGAACCAAATCTGGCTCGCGGAGGTCGCTGGAGGTCACGACGACCCAAGCCACCCAATGTAACGTCGCCTCGACCTAGATGCGGAGGTCGCTTGCGGCGAGGTCTATCATCGTGACCTCCGGCGACCCACGACCTCGCCACGACCCAGATCTGGATCGCAGAGGTCGCCGAAGGTCACGGCGACCTAAGTGACCCACGACCTCGCCGTGACCCAGATCTGGGTCGTGGAGGTCGCTTGGGTCGCGACGCGCGACCTCCGTGACCTCGCCGCAACCCAAATCTAGGTTGTGGACGTTGCGGAGGTCTCTTGCATCACCGGCGATGACCTAGGTGACCTCCGCGACGCGGTGGGTCATGTGACAGCGCGGCAAGAGTCACCGCGACCCTCGCCGCACGGTGACCTTAGCCAAATGCTGCCCTTCGCCGCACCGCCTCCCCCTTGCCAGACCGCCTATCCTTCGTCGGCAACTATTAGCTCTTCACCTGTGGTAATCGGCGAAGCTTTGGCTGGCCAACTCTCTTTTTTTTTTTTTTTTTTAATAACAAAAGCCTTTTACAAATTTAATTTACCAAAACACTATTTTGTTCAAAGATACTTCACAATGGATTTTCACAAATAAATTTACCAAACATACTTTGGATTTTGAAAAACTCCTTTAAGTCAAATGTCTTTATATTTTCTTAATGATTTTTTTCCAAAAGTCTTCCCAAACGCATCCTAAATGCGTTGGTGACAGGTGACCCTTACCCTTTATAGGATTTATGCTTTGTAATTGCATTGTGCTTGAACATTGTACTAAAGAGAAATCAACTACTCCGACGGACAATTAATTTGGTTAGTTAAGCAATGGGCAGTGAATAGTTTTTAAATAGTTTTGGTCGGGAGTCATTGAATTGTGACAACTGGGGAAACAGCGGGTCTGATCAGCATGTAGCCACGTCGTCACCGGTTTGACATGCAACGCGTGAGCCAATGCGTAATAATTTTTTGCAGGAGGGACAGTTGGCGCACGGTCACATCAGTGCTGGTCGGAACTCGATGATGGGGTAATGCGTTGTTAAACAATGCAAAATTACCACCCCGAGAGAGGAACAACAGAGTGGAAGCAGAACAAGAAAGTCCACAGGATTACCATGACCTAGATTCGTAAAAGAAAAAAAATCCAAGTTACATAAACCGAAAAAATACAGAGCCTTGAGTGGAGAGGGCACAAAACGAGAAAGCCACATGGCTCATACACAGCCACAAGAATACCACACACGGCAGCATAGCTCTATCGTTACCCCAACATTCGGACAATTCGCTAAACGCCTGGAGTGATGAGATAGTTTACTATCCCAAAGATGAAGCAGCGGATGGAGAATTGCTTTAAGCCAAAAATTCAATCAAACTTTTCCCAACAAATATTTATCCGAATTGATTAGTAAGGGTCTATTTATTAACTGATTAAATAGTATCTACTTTTTCTTTTTCTAAAAAAAAAGAAAAATCCATTTGATAACTTTTTTATTCGCATAAATGGATTTGGAACAAAATAAAAAGATAAAAAAATAGTTACTTATCTATTCTTAAAAATAATTCCAAAATCAAGCCAAATTTCATTTTTTTTGGGTCCTTTTCTTTTGTTTGCTTTTCTTCTTCCTCATTACTATGGCTTGACGACCAATTGGGTGAGGACCGACGAGCTCGCTGAAGCCTCACTAGGCCCCACCGTTAATTGCCGCGAGACTCAGCCTTGCCAATGGTCAAGCGAGCTCACCCAACAACCCTGGCAAGGCTTCGATGAGCTTGTTGAACCTTGTCCTAACCTAGAGAGTCTCCAATGAGGTTGTCGGACCGTGCCTAGCTAGTCATCAGCCATTTCTATGGCTGGCAACTAGCTAGAGAAGAAGAAAATGGATGAAAAAAGAAAAGAAAAAGTGAAAAATATAGTAAAATTATCTGAATTTTTTTTTTTAAAAAAAAATCTAAGCTACAAAAAAATTAGGAGACATTCCAAATGTGTTTGTATATTGAGAATGGTAATTTTGAGCAATTATCAAATATCTTAAAATGCTTATAAATCCGTTTAAGGAGTAGAATAAAATTGAATCATTTTTAAATAGAAATTATTCTAAAAAATAAAATGGTTTACAAATGGATCCTAAGTCGACGATCCTAAAGTCTTCAGGGAACTAGGCCTTGTGACTGACGCTACAACGACCACTTTCATTCTCTTCCCTCTATTGTCCTAGGTCACTTAAGGATGAACAAACCACGCAAGAGCTTGTCGCTAGTGGAGCTCATCACTCGTGCCTCCCCACGGCTGGTGGTGGTGACAGCAATGAAGAGCAAGACTTTCAAGAGGAAGAAATTTTCTCAGAAAGGAAGAAAGCCAAGGAGTCGCTTCTGAAGAGGAAAATTAGGGGTTTAATCCAAAGTATATAAGTCAATTTCTATATTAAGGTTTTGGAGGTTCCCAATTAAGAAACACTTTTCGCCTTCATGTTATATTGGACATTTTGATACATGTCTGACACTTTCAGACACTCTTCAATACGTGATCAATACATATCGGAAAATCCGATACTTGGTCAACTTTTTCGACATTCCTCTAATATACAAGTTTCGACACGTGATTCCAATATACGAAATCAATTTTAAAAATTTTAAATAAATAAGGGATCAAAATGTATTATATATGAAAAATATAAAAAACAATAATAAAAATAATAAATGGAGAAAAAAAAACTAATCTTTCTCTTTTTTTTCTCTTCGACTCTCATTTCCTATGAAACCCAATTCACTTCTTAAGTTTTTTCTCTTCTCTTCTCTTCCAATACGAATGACAAGCAAGTCCTGAATATGAATTACTTATTTTTTCTTTCAAAGTATTATGGATTATTAGAATGGAGTTGAATTTGTTAAATTGAAACAACAAATGATATCAATAAATGGTGGATTAATGTTTTTAGTACAAAATTCATTCTAGATTTTTTTTTATTATTTATTTATTTGTAAATTTGAATCAAATTAATTTAATCGAAATTATTATAAAAATGATAAATTATTATGTATATATAAAAATATATATTTGATATATAATATGTTACAACGTGTCAGAATTCTCTGTTTTTTTTTTTATAAATGACTTGTCGATATGTCATGTTATGTTGTGGCATGTTATGTACTAGTGTCAATACTACTTAGGTTCTTGGTTCGGCTCTCCCATATTCCTGAGAAACTAGGAATTGGACCAAGTCTCCTTAGAATCCGAAACCAAACTGGTTCTCATTAGTCCAATTATCCAATTCCCAGTCCTATCGTAAAATCATGCTCCTCTAGGGAAAAGTATAGAATGGGCTCTTAACTTTTGTCCATTGGTCAATTCATGCCTGAAATATTATTTTGATGGATTGAGCCTTTAATATTTTGCAAAAAGATGTTCAATCAAGTCTCATACTAGATTTCCAACGTTGAAAACACCGTATACTTCTACGGTCCATGGCTAGGCAACATTAGAGAAAGGCCATGTGAGAGACGTAAAGGATTTCTAGCATTTAAGACTCGCAAACCCGTTAACAGAAAAATCAGGAGTTGACTACGGCGTTTTTCAAACGTTAAGGACTCAATTAATCAAAATAAGATGTTAAGAACTAGATCAATCAATGGCAAAATGTCGTGGATTGGTTACGCATTTATCTCAACCTTGGAAGGCGATAGATAAGCACTTCCTTTTGCTTAAATGGTTCCAACTTTGGAACAATAGACATATTGGTTTAGCTTAGAAATGCCAGTATAGATTTGATTGAATCGATTTAAGTGGTGTCAAGTAAAAGGGAAAGTAGATAGATTTGATTTCCGCATAAAGAGGTAAGGAATCGGAGAATCGGACTGATGGGAGATAGTGAATATAAATAAATTTGTTTACACATGCCCGCATCGAATTATATTCTTCTTTTAAGTGTGAAAACCTTGAATTCTTAGAGTGGGGGAAAGAAAAAGGAGGGAACGTATGTATATAATATATATTTATATGTACATATATGCTGCATTTATTTGTAACGTCAAATTTGATGGCTCATCCTGTGCCAAGCCTCTTATCATACAACTCATAAAAGTTTGTATGCCAACTTGATAAGCATTTTTTGAAAAAGGAAAAACTTGATGGGCATTTCGTGCTTCTCCCTTTATGAATGTGGCTGGTACCAAATTATTTAGGCATTAAACTCGGCAGAAGAACAGCCCAAGTGCCATAACTTGGCACGGGAGGACACTTAAGTGCCATAACTTTAAAATGGTACACTTGAGTGCCAGTTTTGAAGTTAAATGGGACACTTAAGTGCCATTCCGACGAAAATCCGACCAAATGGCTTACGTGGCGACTTTCCGGCGAGTTTGGTCCAAAATGGTGTCGTTTTGCACGCTGACGTGGCGGAGAAAATGCAAAAACGACGCTGTTTTATGTCTACGTGTAAATAATAATATAAAAATTAATAAATTAGATTTAAAATTAATTTTATTTAAAATATTCAAAAAATAAAAAAAAATTTAAAAATTTAAAAATTTGAAAAAAATTAAGAAAAATTTAATTTTTTTTTTTAAATTAAGAAAGTTGTAAAAATTTAAAAAAATTAAGAAAAAAAAAGGGGAGGGGAGGGGGAGGTCAAACGGGGCGGCTAAGGGCCGAGCCCTCGTCGCCGCTGCCTCCTCACCGTCGCCGGCAAGGGCCGGCGACAGAGGGGGGAGGGTCGGCCCAGGTCACCAGCCTTCGGCCGACCGACGGCGAGGGCTGCGAGCCCTCGCCGGATCGTGGCGAGGGCCACGACCCTCGCCCCAGATCTGGGTGAGGGCTCACGGGCCCTCACCGCCGGTCAGCCAGCCTCGCCGGCCCCTGGCCAGGGCCCGACGACCCCGGCTGACCCTCCCCACTCGGTCGTCGGCCCTTCTCGGCGGCGGCGGGGAGGCGGCGAGGGCCCGCGCCCGGATCTAGGGCAAGGGTCGCGGCCCTCGATAAGATTCGGCGAGGGCTCGCGGGCCCTCGCCACCGGGAAGGGCCGGCGACGGAGTGGGGAGGGTCGGCCGGGGTCGTCGGGCCTTGGCCAGGGGCTGGTGAGGCCGGCTGACCGGCAGTGAGGGCTTGCAGCCCTCGCCGTCGGTCGGCCGGGGGCCGGCGACCCCGGCCGACGCTCTCCCCTTCGTTGCCAGCCCTTCCCAGCGACGGCGGGGAGGCGGCGGCGGCGAGGGCTCAGCCCTCAACTACCCCATTCGACCTCCCCACCCCTTTTTTTTTCTTAATTTTTAAATTTTTTTAAATTTTTTAAATTTTTCTTAATTTTCTTTTAATTTTTTAATGAATATTTTAAATAAAATTAATTTTAAATCTAATTTAATTAATTTTTTATATTATTATTTACACGCCAGACACGAAACGGCGTCGTTTTTGCATTTTCTCCGCCACGTCAACGTGCAAACCGACGCCGTTTTGTACCAAATTCGCCAAAAAAATTGCCACATCAGCCATTTGGCCGGATTTTCGCGGAGTGGCAATTAAGTGTCGCATTTTACTTCGATATTGGCACTTAAGTGTACCATTTTAAAGTTATGGCACTTAAGTGTCCCTCCGTGCCAAGTTATGGCACTCAAGGTGTCCCAACCTCCATTAAACTCATCTTGTACTCCTAGTTGAGAAATAGTGTGCGAAACACAAGTTAATCTTGCAATAGATGTTTCACCAATCTCTCCACTTTCACTGACGCGAATAGCTACTATACCAACCTATCAATTTCTCAAATACTCCTTACAAGATGCGGTGGAGTCTACACTCTTCACTTGAAAGGCCATCTAATTTTTTAGTGTAGTTTTTTCTTTCACATTTAGGAGATAATACCCTAAGTATGTTTTGTCCAGTTTTAGGATGTATTTGAATTTATATATATATACCTTTATCTTACGGTCAAAATTTGATGGCTCCTCTTGTGCCAAACCTGTTGTCGTACTACTCATAAGAGTTTGTATGTCAACTTGATGAGCATTTTGTGTACCCTCTGCCTTTGTGAATGTGACTGATACCAAATTATAAAGGCATTTAACTCCGTTCTTACTGGGTTGAAATCCTTTACACTTAAAAGTTATTAGAATCACTCATTTATTTTCCGGAATTCACATAAAAAATTCTAAACATGAACATTAATTCCCATCCGTCTCATTCATTGCACTCCATCTCTATTGCCAACTTGTAGTCACATCTCTCCAAATGTCACGCCATTCAGCCTCACGAGTCGTTTCAAATATATAGCACGTCTTTTTTGGCCGTCGCTCCCTCTATTAACGAGGCGAAGGAGCTTATGGTTGATGCGATCGCCACAATCGTTGTTGGATCTGAGCTTGTAGCTTGATGCTCAACGTTGTGAGCCCCAGCCGAAGGCCAATGAGCCACATCTCTCCAACTGTCACGCCATTCAGCCTAACGAGTTGTTTCCGATAGATAGCACGTCTTATTTGGCCATCACTCCCTCTATTAACGAGGCGAAGGAGCTTGTGGTTGATGCGACCGCTACAATCGTCGTTGGATCTGAGCTTGGAGCTTGAGGCTCAACGTTGTGAGCCCCAACCGGAGGCCAGTGAGCCCCAACCTAAGGAAGAGAGAGAGAGAGATTGGTTTTGGGGGGAAGGGGGAAAAACGGAGAAGGGGATGGGGATGGGGATGGGGATGGGGGCAGAAGTGAAAAGAGGGGAAGTAAATTTTAATGTGCTAACATGTATCTCTTTATTATCATAACTACTCCTTATAATGTATCTATTTATATTCACCATTCCTTATTATGTCAAACTATTTTCGATACTGGTGATGTTTAATTTGTTATACTCAACAAAAGTCCTTCATAGTTTCTCGTTCAACCTCTTTACTTTAAATTGTATTGAGAGCCTCAATAATTGATATGAGAGCCTTGTTACTTGTTATTTTGGGTTCTTTTATTTCTAAGCATAAAGATTTTGTTATGGCTAACTCTATGAGATGTGTTTTCTCAAATTTCTTGTCATTGATGATCCATTATCTAAACTTGCAATTTTTGGAATTATTTTATTGCTTTAAGGATTTCTTTATTTTGAAGTGAAATCTTCCAGATTTGTATTTTACTAAAGGTTCTTTTAAAATTTATGAATCGTTCTTCTTAGTTTGGAAATATTTTTTTTTTAATTAATCTTTTTGGACAAAAGATTATTTAACCTAACTGAGCAGCCTTACTTTCTAGTAAGGCTACTTATGTGGATTCTTTTGAACAACTAAATTGTTCAATCTTGGAGTATGAAGTTCGTCTTATTCATTTTTCATCCCACACGATCTCACTACAAGGAGAAAATATTGAGTGGTTGCTAACAACCAGGTCATCGTCCTATGTGGTGCATGTGAGCTGAAGTGGCTCCATTGAAAGGTTGACACATGGCCTTTGATATGGACCAGTCACAAAATGGAAAACTTTAAAAGGTGAATTTTCTTTTTCTCGTTCCTCAGGTTGGCTGTCAAAAAAAGGATGGTTGTCACTTCTCTTTCTTTCTCCAGCGAGTCCACTGCCTCCGCCTCCCTAGAAGTCTCACCGGTCGTCGCTTCCCCAAGGGCTTTGCTGGTCGCAGCTGTTCCCGCCTTCGCTTCTGCCATTGCCTCTCAGAGCTCCACTGGTGGCTCCAACGGAGCTTGAGTTGAACTTTGCACGCGCTTCGCTCCTCTCTCTCTCACCTGAGTTTGAGGAAATCAAGCGACGAAGAAGAAGCTTCTCCATTTTCTTCTGCTTTTTCTTGGAGACATTTCTTCTTGTTTTCGCCCAACCCATATCCTTGTTTCAACACCGCCATTTGAAAAGCTCATTTGTTGTTGTTAAACTCAAAATTCTCTTGGTGTTTTATTCTTTGTTGAATTTCATTTTCTTGACACTGTACAAATACTCTATTTTCTTTCCACTTTTCTTCGCCCGGTTTTGATTTCAAGCTCAAGAACACCTTACTTTCAAACATTTTCCCCTTCATTCAAACACCCACAATGTGCACGCATTTTTTTTTTTAATGGGTGTGTTTTACTTGTGCAAGATCCTAACACGTATGGGAAGATGTGAGCGTGCATGACGGTGTTGATATTGATCAAGGCTTTGGAGAGTGAAGCTTGCATCTTCATCATGACATTCATATAAAGCTCTTTCCTTGGAAGTATCTCAAGAAGCGAGGGCTTCGAGATGGAAAGCCTCCGGAGGTCACGGAGGAAAGTGTGGAGGAGGGTTTTCATCTATTGAAGAGCACAGCAAGGTCAAATCAGGCTACGCACACTTTTCTCACTCGTCATTTTTCATGATTTTGCCATTTACCAAATGAAATTGGCCAACAAACCGAGACCTACTCATTAAGCTACGAATCAGTATCTTAGTCAAATATACCATCAAATAGCAGCAATCACAAAAGAGCAACGATATATTAAAGCACATGAACTTGAGCTTTAGACCCTCATATCCAAACAAAGTGTAAGAACCTTACCTCGAGAGAGATCAAATTCTTTCTTAATCAAGCGAACACGAATCAGCACGAGGATGAGTTTGAGCCTTTTTGGCACTGTATCTCATTAGAGAATGATGCACGCTCATGTCATTCATAGAACACCATGCGTGTGCTCCATTTTCAATCATCATAGAATTAGACTCCTCGTTAAACGGTCATCTCGAGCACAGAATTGAAGTAATCCGGGTATGAGATAAAAAGTGTGTAGGAATTCAAGTCAGCAGAAGATGACTTACCAGATTTTGATGCGCCAACAGCAAATAGCCCTGGAACGAACGTTGAATTGCTGATTAATCACAAACAACACTACCTCACATTAGTCTAGATGCAATCACAAGGAAAACACCCGATTTCCATGGGGTAAATGCCTATTGTTCTTGCAAAACTGAAATTGGAATGCCTTCTTCTTCTTTGATGGAAATGGAGAGAAATCTGGTGCGTATGTTTGCCAATAGGTCCAATAGTTGTGTTCGGGAGGCTTTTATATGTCTCCCTTTGTACCCCTTCATTAGTGTCTTTCCATCGTAACGCATCAAGACGAAACGGTGCATTCCAATTGCACCCCATCATGGACGTACCAGCTAAAGTACTACATCTCCCACTCGAATATGATGGGCTTGATAGCGCTCTATCAAGAATATAAGGCATTTAACATTCATCAACTTTACAAAACAATTCATATTGGCAAATAAGCCATGCGACCAGTGAGTACACCTGCACTTGGGAGCTCAAATTATGCACCTGTTAGGGATGATATAATGGCTACAACCCTAAAAGAAATAAACAATCGATATCTCACAGTGCCCTAGACATATTTTATTACATCAATCCAAGTATACCTATCCCTTAAAGGCTATACTTGACTATTCTAAAAAACATCATGTATTTACAATTACATCCGCAACCACATAGGACGATATAATTGGTCGACTAGTAAATACATGTGATAGATATAAAACAATAATAGTCTTCCTTCGCACTCATGTCTCTCTTAATTTTAGAACAACTGCTTTCCTAGACACGTCCCATAGGCCATATCTATTCGTGACTGCTTGTCACGCCCCGATCCTCGGGCACGCACACATCCTTCGAATTGGTCGATTTTAAAAATGCGATATCCCAAGACTATGTATCGCCAACCCTTTCAATTATTAAGCACATGCGGAAGCAGTTATAAATCCCCAGACAATAAAACAATGGGATAGAAAAGCAGGGCCATATTTTTCATATTGAAACTTATAACCAAACTTTTACACAAAATACAAACCAAAGCACTTCACAACTTTTTACTCTAAACTCTATTCACATCAAAATGGAGTTCACAAAAGAAGATGAAATCTCAATCCATCCGAGTCGTACTTAAGATCCATCTCGGGATTATCTTCTTCTTCCAAAAATCCTTCTCCTCAGGTTTCACCTCTGAGTTCTCCTCTCAAACTCTTCCTTCTCAGCTCCTCAGCGGGGTTCTGAAATATTTTCCCCAAACTGGGAGGAGACTACATCTCAGCGAGTTCTACCCCATTAAGGCTTGATTAGTAAACCATTATACTATAGGCTGCCTAAACATGCACAGGTCAGGGGACTTACCTTGACCTCGGATCCCACCTGCAAGTCAGTACAATTCATAATAGGCACCCAAGCAATCATATCACTGATCGAAGCATCGATCAAATCGACCTAGTCGATTATATGCCAACAAGACCACTAACGGTCATTTCCATTCAGTCAATCAATTCACAACATCAAATCAAAGCAATGATCAATCGACCTAGTCGATTACATGTCAGACGAAACATTCTAGGTCAATACTCTCGGGCGTCAAGTTCGTCAAGGTGACTTATCCACTAGACAATTGCGTGCGTTCTTTAAGGCGCTGTTTTTGCCAATGTTCAATAGACAATTGCGTGCGTTCTTTAAGGCGCCATTTTCACCAATGACATCCCAAATCACCGAACCACACATGCCTACAATGATTTGTTCAATAGACAATTGCGTGCGTTCATTAAGGAGCCGTTTTCGCCAATGATATCCCAAATCACCGAACCACACATGCCTATTACCATGTATTCAATAGACAGTTACGTGTGTTCTTTAAGGCGCCATTTTCGCCAGTGATATCCAAAATCACCGAACCACGTATCTCTATGATGGGATATGTACTAGACCGATACGTGCGTTCATTAAGACGCCGTTTTCGCCAGTGACATCCTTAGTCACCGAACCACGTAGGCCCATACACCGTGTATGATCAGCTATAGCTCAGAGTATTCCCAGTTCACTCTCATGATTCCATCCACTTTACAACTTATCAAAGCATTATAAATGCTAAATAAACATACTCGGCCATCTACCAATCAATCATTCAATCTCAATCAATTCCAAATCAATTTAGGGTAAATCCCTAAAATATCACAATTTATTTAATTCCATGCAATGTAGAGCTCAATTAAATAAATGGACTGCACCACGACAATCAGCACGAGATTTCAGTCGTCGGCCATCTCAATCTTAATTTCCAAAAAATAAATAAATAATTAATTAATTTCGAAAATTAATTAATAAATATTAAAAAAATTAAATTTAGCACAAAATAAAACCCAATTAAATAAACGGACTTCACCACGGTCATCAGCATAATATTCTAGTCATTAACCATCTCAATTGAATTTTCGGAAAATAAATAAATAATTAATTAATTTCGAAAATTAAATAATTAATATTAAAATTCGATTTAGCTCAAATTAAAGCCTGATTAAATAAACGGACTTCACCACGGTTATCAGCATAATATTCCGACCTCGGGCCATCCTAGTTGAATTTTCGGAAGATAAATAATTATTTATTTTAATTCCAAAAATTAATATTTAAATACCAAAAATTCCCCTTAGGCCGGAAAAGCCTAATTGGAGCCCACTAAGGGTCGGGAAAAATCCCGAGACACTTTCAATAAATAGTAGACCACATCTACTTGCCAATTGCACACTCAATTTGGCTAATTCACATCACAATTGACTAATAAACACTAATCCATACTAATCTTAACCACCTAAACCTAATTAATTAAAACTAAACCAACCTTAAGCATAATTAGCCAACTAGTTAGGGATTAGTGAGATTACTCACCGGAATTGTGCACAAAACGAATCAATTCGACGGTTGCGACGCGAGGAATGATTCTTCCCAAAGCATGGCTTGGGTTTCGGGCCCAAAAACGGTCGAAAATGGCCCACGAACTGGCTGGATACCCACTCCGTGGGTTGCGGTTCAAGGCTTGCTGGAGCTAATCTGGCGGCTAAGGCAGCGAGGGGAGGCCGACGGAGAGCAAGGGGGATGCCGGGGAGGTCGGGCGGTGCTGGGCAATGGCTGTAGCTGGCCGGACGGGGGCTGAACAGAGGCGAGGGGTGGCAGGCGCAAGCGGCGCACGGGCGGCGAACGGCGGACGCGCGACGTGCGCAAGCGTGCGGTGCGGCGACGGGACAGCGGCGAGCGGCAAGCTGCGATCATGCAGCTTCTTCTTCTGCTCCTAGTTCGGTTCGGTGTCGAGCAAATAGGGGAATGAGGGAGAAAAAGTCGAGAGAGAAGGAGAGAGGAGAGAGAGAAGTAGATGAGGATTGATCGGTTAAAGAAGAGAGAGAGAGAGAAGTCGGTGGGGGGAAAGAGAGCTGTCCACACGAAGGGGAGGGGAGAGGAGAGAGAAGAGAGAGAGAAAAGAAAGAAAAAGAAAGAATAGAAAAGAGAGGGACAGAGAGAAAAAGAAATAAAACAATAGCCTTATTCTTATTTTTTTTTTTTCTTTTCTCTTTCCTTTCTATTTCCTTTCGGGCTTCACTTTTTTTTTTTCTTCCGATAATTTCTTTCTTGAAATTTCGGACTCGTCAATAAATTGACGAATGATGAGATAATGTCCTAAAAAAGAATTATGACGCGCTTAAAATTCGATTCCCGAAATCGAGTTCAATTTTGTGGTTATAAATCGATTAGACGTGATTTTAGTCCAATCCAACCAATTGAGTAGCTTTCAGGGATTTTAATGTAGATACATCCTTTAACGACTTCACCAAATAAGTTAGTTAACTCGTGAGTGATTAGCTCAGAGAAAAAGGGCCATAAGCACATCGACGAAGTGCCCATTTCACTTTATTGAAACGGGGTCGAATTTCAGGATGTCACAACTCTTCCCCTCTTATAAAAATTTCATCCTCGAAATTTAAACCATTACACACTTTGATCAAAAAGGCGGGGGTACAACTGTCTCATCGACTCTTCAGTCTCCCAAGTCGCTCCTTTAGTACCGTGGTGTTACCAGACCACTTTGACCAACGGAATGGTTTTTGTACGCAGAAGTTGCTATTTACGATCGACAATTTGAACCGGGCTTTCCACGTATGACACGCGGTCATCCACGTCCAATTCCTCGAAATTTAGCACATGGGTCGGGTCAGGCTCGTACTTCCTTAACATCGACACGTGAAAGACGTCATACACTTGCGCCAATCTTGGCGGCAACGCAAGACGATACGCTAGGTTTTCGATTCTTTCAAGAATCTCAAACGGATCTATGTACCTCGGACTAAGCTTGCCTTTCTTACTAAAGCGCGAAGTTCCCCTCATTGGTGACACTTTCAGAAAAACGTGATCACCAACTTGGAATTCTAAAGACCTTCGACGCTTATCAGCATAACTTTTCTGCCTGCTCTGCGTTGCCTTTAATCTGTCTCTGATTATTGTCACGACATCTACTGATTGCTGAACCAACTCTGGGCCTGTTATTTTCCTTTCCCCAACTTCATCCCAACAAACTGGAGTTCTGCATGCTCTGCCATACAACACTTCAAATGGAGCCATCTGATGCTCTGCTGATAACTGTTGTTGTAGGTGAATTCCACCAGATGAAGCTGATCTTCCCAACTTTCTTTGAAGTCTATTACATACGCTCTCAGCATGTCTTCAAGAGTCTGAATTGTCCTTTCAGACTGGCCATCCGTCCGAGGATGATATGCCGTACTGTACTGAAGCTTTGTACCTAAAGCACTCTGTAAGCTTTTCCAAAAAGTAGCAGTAAACCTCGGGTCTCTATCAGATGTTATTGTAACTGGCACTCCATGCATACGAATCACCTGACGTACATATAAGTTTGTGTGCCTATCAAGACTGAGGTCCTTTCGAACTGCAATGAAGTGAGCCGACTTTGTCAGCCTGTCGACTACTACCTAAATCGAATCATTCCCTCTTTGACTCCTTGGTAGTCCAGTCACGATATCCATCGTGATATGCTCTCACTTCCATTATGAGATTGCGAGAGATTGCAGAAGTCCTCCCGTCTTACAATGCTGGGCTTTTACTTGCTGACAAGTGAAACACTTGGCGACATGCTTGGCAATGTCCGCCTTTATACCTGACCACTAGTAGTGTTGATGCAGATTCTAATACATCTTAGTGCTTTTGGGATGAATGCTATAGTTGTTACGATGTGTCTCAGATAAAATTTCTTCTTTAAGCTCGACATTGTCAGGTACAACCAAACGTCCTTGAAACCTTAGATCCCATTATCAGCAATCTGAAAATCAGCCTTCCTTTTATTTGCGTCTTCTTGAAGAATTCTCTGTACGTCTGGATCTGTCGGTTGGAGTTGCTTGATTCTGACTCGAACATTTGGTTCAATCTTGAGGGTGGCCATAAAACTTGAAATGTGGCCTACCTCAAATTTTAATTCCAAATCCCGAGGTCTCTTGATTAAGTTCCACTCCTTAACTAAGATTTGCACTATTGATGACTTCCGACTCAATGCATCGGCAACCTTGTTTGCCTTTCCCGGGTGATATAAAATGTCACAGTCATAGTCTTTCAGTAATTCTATCCATCGACGCTGTCTCATGTTCAACTCCTTTTGAGAGAACAGATACTTTAGACTTTGATGGTCCGTGAAGATCTGAAACTTTTCTCTGCACAAGTAGTGCTTCCAAATCTTTAATGCAAATATGATGGCTGCGAGTTCCAAGTCATGCATCGGATAATTCAATTCATGAGGTCTCAACTGCCAGGAAGCGTATGCAACAACTCTGACATGTTGCATCAGCACACAACCCAATCCCCTGAATGACGCATCACTATAGATCTCGACTCCTCCAAGACCAGATGGAATCATTAGCACAGATGCGGTAGTTAGCTTTTCCTTTAGCTCTTGGAAACTACGCTTGCACTTATCTGTCCATACAAATTTCTCTTCTTTCTTCAGGAGCTTTGTCAAAGGCAACGCTATCGATGAGAACCCTTCCACAAACCGTTTGTAATAACCTGCTAATCCCATAAAACTTCTGATCTCTGTCACTGTCGATGATCTCGGTCACTTGATCACGGCTTCTATCTTGCTCAGGTTGACGGAGATTCCTTCTTCGAAAATCACATGACCATTCTTAGATGATTCTCATGCTCTTCATCACTTTTCGAATAGATTAAGATGTCATCAATGAACACGATCACAAACTGGTCCAGATATTCCTTGAACACTTTGTTTATCAAATCTATGACAGCAACTGGAGTGTTCATCAGGCAAAATGATCTTACAATACTCTCGTAAAGACCATATCAAGTACGAATAGCTGTCTTTTGTACAACCTCATTCCTGGTTCGTAACTGACGACTTCATAATCTCAAGTTGACCTTTAAAACATCGATACTCTTTATAACTAGTCACACCATTCATTGATCTTTGGGAAAGAACACTTGTCATTGATCTTCACCTAATTGAGTTGACGATGGTCGATGCATGATTGCAATGAATCATATTTCTTTCTCTCTCCACAAAGCTGATGTTCCCCAAAGTGATGCACTGATCTGCATGAATTCCTCATTCCTCAATCTTTACATCCACATCTTCGGTTCTATTAGTTCAGCCCTCAATAACTGGTAAGAAGCCTTCGAGAGTGGCTCTATCCTGGTGCTAGTTCGATCGCAATTTCAATCTCTTTCTAGCGGTATCCCAAGCAATTCCTTTGGAACCATCTGAGAAATTTTCTGTATCACGGCCACCTTCTTCTCATTCTATTTCTCAACTGACGCATCTACTACAATTGTCAAATCAATCTTAGCAACCTCCATCTAACAAACAGATTGTCTTTAGCCAACGAGATTAATGAAATTGAAGATTCTTTTTGACTCTTAATAATCTCAACACTTTTGCAAACTAATAGACTAAACTGGATTATTCCATGACCATGATTCATTATCACAAGATGCTCTATGAACTCTCTCTACTCATATAGCATTAAAAATACTCCTCAGCAACTAGTCAAGCATAACTATTGCTAGTGATTCCCCTCTCTTTCACTTTTATTTCAACAATTTAAGTTCTACCAATTCGGCACTAAACTATGCTGCGCTGCTCTGATAAAATCACTTCCAACACATTCTTTCTCCAATCGGTGCAAGGTCAATTCTGCTCCCATTCCTTTCGCCATCCTAGCGGTGTTCTGTCCGTAGTAGCGATGTCTATGCTACCTTAAACTTCCACTGACAGTCCTTCACTTGATGGCCATACTGGTCAACATCACAACAGGTTCTAGTCATATTCGGACACTGGATTTATCCATACTTTCTTCTACAATTCCGACACCTATCTGATGTGTCTTCTATCTCCTGTCAAGTGAAAACATGTACTATTTTTGGTACCAAGAATCTATTCCAAAACTCCATTGTGCGTTCTATGGTGTATTTCCTCTAATTTGTCCCATCGATCTTCTAGGACTGACTCCGATCAGGTAACTCTATTGGCTATACTCGAAACAAATTCTTGTCCTAAGAAAACATAAGGCCAATATTTGCCGTCACGCACAAGAACATCATGTTCCATTTTGACTCATTGCTGACCTAACTATCACACCCTTCTTATTAGGTGGAATGGAATACTTTTCTCTCCACATTGGTCTTTTCCTTGACCAATTTCCATCTCTGCTTGAATTGGAGATGTACCTCGACTTGGATGCAACAGCTCGCTCCTAGATCATCTTCACATTAGACCTCAGCAAGTGCGGCAATAACAGCAATAGTGATAGTGACAACAACAACGGCTTGATCCTGAGCTTGCTGGCTCATCCAGTTCCCAAGGAACACTAGCATCAGAACGATCCTATCAAATTTAGGATCATTCGACGCTGCTACACTAGTACCAACCTGCGGTGGTACTCTTACACTCAAGTTGGCCAGAGCCGACCCTCTGCCACAACCACCTCAGGTACCGACCTTTGTTAATGCATTATCCCGAGTTACAAAGGACATTGTCCTCTTACTAGGAGTTTTCAACTCCTGCTCGCTCATGGTTCAGTCTTTTCACTGAAACCCGTCTTCCAAACCCACACTAGATTAGAAGGTGAGCGATCCACACACAACAAGCAATTTTAGCACTCAGCTAACACAGACATGCATCAGCATGAATTTAAAGGCCTTTCCCACTAACTATCCCATGGTCAACGCTCCTTATCACTCCAATCTTGAACTTCGCTCTGATACCATAAAAAGGGGATGTCACGCCCCGATCCTCGAGCACGCACACATCCTTCTAATTGGTTGATTTTAAAAATTCGATATCCCAGGACTATGTATCGACGACCCTTTCAATTATTAAACACATGCGGAAGCAGTTATAAATCCCCAGACAATAAAACAATGGGATAGAAAAGCAGGGCCATATTTTTCATATTGAAACGTATAACCAAACTTTTATACAAAACACAAACCAAAGCACTTCACAACTTTTTACTCTAAACTCTATTCACATCAAAATGGAGTTCACAAAAGAAGATGGAATCTCAATCCATCCGGGTTGTACTTAAGATCCCTCTTGGGGATTATCTTCTTCTTCCAAAAATCCTTCTCCTTAGGTTTCACCTCTAAGTTCTCCCTCTCAGACTCTTCCTCCTCAGCTCCTCAGTGGGGTTCTGAAATATTTTTCTCAAACTGGAATGAGATTACGTCTCAGCGAGTTCTACCCCACTAAGGCCCGATTAGTAAACCATTATACTATAAGCTGCCTAAACACGCACAGGTCAGTGGACTTACCTTGGCCTCGGATCCCACCTGCAAGTCAGTACAATTCATAATAGACACCCAAGCAATCATATCACCGATCGAAGCATCGATCAAATCGACCTAGTCGATTATATGCCAACAAGACCACTCACGATCATTTCCATTCAGTCAATCAATTCACAACATCAAATCAAAACAATGATCAATCGACCTAGTCGATTACATGTCAGACGGACCATTCTAGGTCAATACTCTCGGGCGTCAAGTTCGCCAAGGTGACTTATCCACTAGACAACTGCGTGCGTTCTTTAAGGCGCCGTTTTCGCCAGTGATATCCCAAATCACTGAACCACGTATGTCTATGATGGGATATGTACTAGACCGGTACGTGCGTTCTTTAAGGCGTTGTTTTCGCTAGTGACATCCTTAGTCATCGAACCACGTAGGCCTGTACACCGTGTATGATCAGCTATAGCTCAGAGTATTTCCAGTTCACTCTCATGATTTCATCCAGTTTATAACTCATCAAAGCATTATAAATGCTAAATAAACATACTTTGCCATCTACCAATCAATCATTCAATCTCAATCAATTCCAAATCAATTTAGGGTAAATCCCTAAAATATCACAATTTATTTAATTCCATGCAACGTAGAGCTCAATTAAATAAATGGACTACGCCACGACAATCGGCACGAGATTTCGGTCGTTGGCCATCTCAATGTTAATTTTCGAAAATTAATTAATAAATATTAAAAATTAAATTTAGCACAAAATAAAACCCAATTAAATAAATGGACTTCACCACGGTCATCAGCATAATATTCTGGTCATTAGCCATCTCAATTGAATTTTCGGAAAATAAATAAGTAAATAATTAATTTCGAAAATTAAATAATTAATATTAAAATTCGATTTAGCTCAAATTAAAGCCCGATTAAATAAACGGACTTCACCACGGTCATCAGCGTAATATTCCAACCTTGGGCCATCCCGTTGAATTTTCGGAAGATAAATAATTATTTAATTTAATTCCGAAAATTAATATTTAAATACCAAAAAAATCCCCTTAGGCCCGAAAAGCCTAATTGAAGCCCACTAAGGGTCGGGAAAAATCCCGAGACACTTTCAATAAAGTAGACCCTGCTTGCCAATTGCACACTCAATTTGGCTAATTTACATCACAATTGACTAATAAACACTAATCCATACTAATCTTAACCACCTAAACCTAATTAATTAAAACTAAACGAACCTTAAGCATAATTAGCCAACTAAACAGGGATTAGTGAGATTACTCATCAGAATCGCGCGCAAAACGGATCAATCCGATGGGGGCGACGCGAGGAACAATTTTTCCCAAAGCACGGCTTGGGTTCAAGGCTCGGAAACGGCCCAAAACGGCCCACAAACCGGCTGGATACCCACTCCGTGGGCTGTAGTTCAAGGCTTGCTGGAGCTAATCCAGCGGCTAGGGCGGCGAGGGGAGGCCGGTGGAGCGTAAGGGGGACGCCGGGGAGGTCGAGCTGTGTTGAGCGGTGGCCGGAGCTGGT
Source organism: Eucalyptus lansdowneana (assembly GCA_017140395.1). Taxonomy (NCBI): domain Eukaryota; kingdom Viridiplantae; phylum Streptophyta; class Magnoliopsida; order Myrtales; family Myrtaceae; genus Eucalyptus; species Eucalyptus lansdowneana. The sequence goes on along the minus strand of CM029484.1, from coordinate 29,853,314 downwards.
CGGACGGGGGCTGAATAGAGGCGAACAGGGTTGAGCAAAGCTAGATCGCGCAGGGGAGGGGCGGCAGGCGCAAGCGACGCACGGGCGGCGAACAGCGGACACACGGCATGCGCGAGCGTGCGGTGTGGCGGCGGGATGGTGGTGAGCGGCGAGCTGTGATCGTATGGCTTCTTCTTCTACTCCTGGTTTGGTTCGGCGTCGAGCAAACAGGGGAAGGAGGGAGAAAAAGTCGAGAGAGAAGGAGAGAGGAGAGAGAGAAGTAGATGAGGCTTGACCGATCAAAGAAGAGAGAGAGAGAGAGAAGTCGGTGGGGGGAAAGAGAGCTGTCCGCACGAAGGGGAGGGGAGAGGAGAGAGAAGAGAGAGAGAAAAGAAAGAAAAAGAAAGAATAGAAAAGAGAGGGAGAGAGAGAAAAAGAAATAAAACAATAGCCTTATTCTTATTTTTTTTCTTTTTTCTTTCACTTTCTATTTCCTTTCGATAATTTCTTTCTTGAAATTTTGGACTCGTCAATAAATTGACGAACGATGAGACAATGTTCTAAAAAAGAATTATGTTGCACTTAAAATTCGATTCCCGAAATCGAGTTCAATTTCGTGATTAAAAATCGATTAGATGTGATTTTAGTCTAATCCAACCAATTGAGTAGCTTTCAGGGATTTTACTATAGGTACATCCTTTAACGGCTTCACCCAATATGTTAGTTAACTCGTGAGTGATCAGCTCAGAGAAAAAGGACCCTAAGCAAGTCGACGAAGTGCCCATTTCACTTTATCAAAATGAGGTCGAATTTCAGGATGTCACACCGCTTGTAACATGTTAAAGTAGCAACATTGATCTTTCACTTCGAGAACAAAGTCAGAAGTAACATAGGGCACAAAATTGAGGTAAATTACAAATTACCTCAAGGGCTCACACGATGAGTAAATATGAATAATTTTACTCATTTTCCCTTATTGGTCGTACAATGCACATATAATATGAATTACATGCTATATTGGATTACTCTTTCTATAAGAGCGTATGTCATTTATCAAATATATCAACTATACGGATCTTAGCTTAAATATAGTCACGTGCTTCTCACGTACTCATGTTTAGCCTGAGTGCTATATCAGCTTGCTTTCTATAGCGTCCAATTAAGTATTCGCATCCGGCATTTTTCAAGCATACATAATTATGAGACTATCATGTTCGGTCTTATTATAAACAAATCACAGACCCCATTTTGACTCTAATCAATGTGATATATTTTATGTACCAAACTTGCTCCTCAGCATTCATTTATACATAACGTCTCATCTCAACGTGCTAATTATAGCACTTGAGGCGATTGCTTGTGTGAGTGGGCCAATCATTGTTTGCTAACATACATTTTTAAATAATATATGTGTGTTTGTACTAGTCTCATAGTGGATTTGTACTTATTGATAAAACATCAAATCACTAATAAACAAACAAGTACAATACATCTGTCCACAAATACATAAACCAACAATCATCTACAATAACAAATATCACATCCTATGCAATCCTAGTGACATCTTATGGGTCAATAATATGTCTCTAGGAATAACTTTCGTAAATGAATCAACAACCATTCTATTTGTTGAAATGTATTGCAGGATCACTTTTTTCTGTGCTATAATATCTCTGATGAAGTTATTCTTTATGTCAATGTACTTTATCCTTTCATGATACTTGGGATCTTTCACATAAGTAATGGCTGCTTGATTATCGCAATAAACTATTATCGGTCTTGGAACTTCAGTGACAGTGGCTAAATTTTTCAAGAAACGTTTTAGCCATACTACTTCTTGCATTGCGGCAGAACATGCAATAAATTCTACCTCTATCGTAGACAAGGCCGTGCATGTCTGTTTCTTGTTATTCCAAGAAATCGCACCTCCATTGAGCAAGAACGCATATCTAGAAGTCAATTTACGCTCATCCAAGTCTCCACCCCAATCGGCATCTGAATAATCCAATAGACTTAAATCATTCCCTTGGTAACAAAGTCGATAGTTTATGGTGCCCTTCAAGTATCTCAGAATCCTCTTCACTACTTTTCAGTGTACTTGACCAGGATTTGATTGATATCGGCTCACCAATCCCACGGCATAATATATGTCGTGTCGAGTACACATTATAGCATACATCAAACTTCCGACCGCACTAGCGTAAGGAACAGTTTCCATCATTTTAATTTTTTCTGGAGTCTTGGGATACATCTCAGTACTTAGGTCTTCACCTTGCATGACAGGGGTATCAATGGGATTATAATGTTGTATATTGAAACACTCAAGAATCTTCATAATATAAGACTCTTATGATAAAGAAAGGAGTTTCTTCGATCGATCTCTTTCGATCTTAACTCTTAATATATAAGTAGCTTCTCCCATGTCCTTCATCTCAAAATTGGAGGATAACCATTCTTTTATAGTGATAACCAAAATCTTGTTATTTCCAACCAATAGAATATCGTCTACATAAAGTGATAAAATCACAAATTTATCTTTGGACTGCTTGACATATACACAGTGATCTTCCTCGATCGTCGTGAAACCAAAAATGATTATGACTCGATGAAAACGAAGATACCACTGTCTAGATGATTGCTTAAGGTCATATATTAAACGATGAAGTTTGCAAATTTTATGCTCTTGACCTTTAACTATGAAACATATTGGTTGTTTCATATAGATATTCTCATCTAATTCTCCATTGAGAAATGTCGTCTTAACATCCATATAATGTAATTCAAGGTCCAAATGTGCAACGATGGCTAGAATAAGGCATATTGAGGCAAACCTTACAATTAGTGAAAAAGTTTCCTCATAGTTTATATCCTCTTGTTGAGTATAACCTTTTTCCACAATGCGAGCCTTATACTTTTCAATGGATCCATCCGTCCTTTGCTTAATCTTAAAGACCCATTTGTTTCCAATGGCCTTACGATTGGGTGGTAGATCAACTAAGTTCCAAACATGGTTTGCCCTCATTGACTCTATCTTATCTTCCAAAGCTTTTCTCCATTCTTCCTTATCAGAGGATGAGAGAGCCTCTTGAACAATCTTAGGCTCGACATCATCCTTTTGAGCAATTATAAATTATTCCCCTTCAATCTCAAAACGACGACGGGGAATACTTTTACGATTACTTTTACGCAATTGAATTTCTCTTGAATTCAATTCATCAAGCAATGCAACACTTCCACTAGGTCTTGTGTGTTGAGGTAAATCTTCATTTCCCTCTACAACATCGGTGGGTGTGTTATCAAGATCTTCCATCTCATATAATTGGAAGTCCTTATCAATCTCACCTGTACTAGGAAAATCGTTATCCAAGAACGTGACATCTCGTGACTCCATTTCGGTCACACTTCCATTAGCTTGTTCGCATATGAACACATATCATTTGGAGTGCTCGAAATATCTTATAAAGATACATTTCTTCCATCTAGGACTTAATTTGCCATGTTTATGAGAAGAATCATGATCATAAGCTGCACATCCCCATGGACGTAGACTATTTAAGTATGGTTTCCTACTAGTCCATAATTCATAAGGGGTGGAAGTGACCGATTTTGAAGGCACTCAGTTAAGTACATAGGCAGCAGTCAATAACGCGTTTCTCCAATAGGAGATAGGTAAATTTGCTTGTGCAATCATAGACCTAACCATTTTCAATAGGGTTCTATTCATTCTCTTAGTTATCCCATTTTGTTGTGGAGTACCAGGAATAGTCAATTGTTGTACAATTCACTTTTCATCACAAAGAGCCTTCAATTGCTCCGATAGATGCTCACGTCCACGATCGGTTCTCAATGCCTTTATTATTTTGTTCAATTGATTCTCTACCATCACTATATATCATCTAAAACAATCTAATGCTTCTGACTTATGGGAGATCAAAAGGACATAACTGAAATGTGTGAAGTCATCTATGAAAGTGATGAAATATGAGGCTCCATGCCTCGCCCTCACATTCAAAGGACCACAAATGTCAGAATGTATGAGATGCAATGGAAATTCAGCTCTAGTCCCTTTATCGAATAGTTTTCTAGTTACTTTTCCCACTAGACAATGTTCACATACGGATAGACTAACATTAGTGAGTGACCCTAAAAGATATTCTCTAGCTAATCTTTGCATTTTTTGCAATCCAATGTGATCTAATTTAGCATGCCAAGTATTTGCATCAATCTCAACGTTATTAGAAGATGCAATTAAAGAAAAACAACCATCAACATTAATATTGTACTGATCATAGTCAATGTCTAACACCATCAAACCATTCGATACATGATTTGAACAATAATAAATTATTTCATACAAAATGTCAACACAATCACCATGGAAATTCAATACATAACCTAAGTTAAGAAGAAAAACTACAGAGACCAAGTTTTGTCGAATATCTAGAGCATAAAGGATATCATGTATGAACAGGTTTTGACCACCACGTAAGATTAATTTACATATGCCGATACCATTCTCTTTAACTCTTGAGTTATTCCCAACATATATCCATCTTCTTCCAGGTGGTATCCAACGATATTCCACAAATGCTTCTTGGTCTCTAGCTACATGGTCTATTACAATTGAGTCTACAGTCCACATTAGATGAGATTCAGCAAGCATTACAGTGCTAGAAACAAAAACATTACTCAAAGTAGTGAAGTAATAGGGTACCTTTTTCGGCTTAGTGCATTCACGAGCAAAGTGACCCATCTTGCCACAATTGTGGCACTCCATCTTGGCCTTGTCCTTCTTGCGTTGGAAGATCTTAGCCCTCTTAGGTGCTTGATCAGTTTTCTTCCCTTTGTTGTTGAATTGAGAATTCCTTTTGCGCTTAAAGCCCGAAACCTTGCCCGAACTCGATTCAGTAACATAAGCATGGGTAGAGGATCTCGCAGCCTTTAGGCGCTCATCCTCTAATTCCAAATGACGCGTAATATCATCGAAAGTGACGATGTTCTTATTATGCGTCATATTGATCTTCATATGCTCCAAATTGTCAGGAAAAGACCTTATGACAGCATGAACTTACTGTTCATTAGTAAGGGAGTGACTTGCCGACCTTAGCTCACGGATCATGTTTGACATCTCCCGAAGATGCTGCCTCATTGTTACATTTGGGCGATTTCGGAATGTGTCAAACTTGATGGTGAGTCTCCTCAACTTAGTGGCAAATGTACCCCCAAACTTATCTTTCAATGCAACTCACATAGCTTAAGCTTTATCATAATTTTCAAACTCACACATGAGATCATTTTGTATACAGCTTAGTAACGTGATGTGAGCAATGCTATTTTTCTTTTTCCAAGCTTAATAAGCTTCTAGATCTCTCATATGTTGAGCTGAAGTTCCATGCTCAGGTTCATCCATGGTATGGTTGAGGGTTTCCAAAACCTCTTACTCCTCAAGGATGTACTGAACCTTTCGGTGCCAAATATCATAATTGTCACCGTTCAGTTTCTCACCCTTATTGAGGTCAGCCACAATGGTCTTGGATGCTGAAATCATAATCAATTGTTATAACACATTGACATAATAAACATAGAATCAATACTAGCACACTTACAGAGTAACACACATATTTAATTTGTAGCAAAGATAAATTAAATTAATGATAATTCAACAAAAGACACAAAAGCAAAAGTTTACTATGTTCGCAATTAACTTCTATGTACAATTGTTCTATTATCATTAATTAGTTTAATTTGCTCAAATTTTAAGTTCTAAGTGAGAACTCCTTTCAATTCTACCAACCTACGAACTCCTACTAGAAAAAATAATTACATGATCTTATGTAATTTCTACATTTTTCCTTAACACAAAAAACATAGCATGATAATAACCAACGTATAAACAATAATCATGCTTCAACTATAATCAAAATTGCAATTTAGCATTTAATGGATTTCCTATCATTGTTCGAATTTTCTAGCAATTAAAAAATTGCAAGTACATTAAACTATATACATGATATTATTGAACCAAGCTCCACACAGCATATATGACATCATTTGCATACAAGTTAGCTACTGTATTTCCTAAATCACAAGAAAATACAAGTTACAAATGAATAAACTGCATTAAACCTCAAAAAATACGTGTACATAAGGTTTCCTAAGCATTTTCATACATTTATAATATTCAAAAGTATAAAATAATTATACCACTGTATAGAGCACATCAAGACGAACCTAACGCCTCTGACCACGCTCCAATCGGAGTTTACACGTGACCCCACGCACCGCCTGAGTACGCGGCGCGTGTGGCGCATGTGCCAGTGAGCTAAACGGCTCCTGGCTAGTTTGACCAATCAAACCAGTAACCGGTCCAACTAGTTTGACCACCGAACTGATTGACCGGTCCGACCGTTGATCGGTCAACGGTCGAGTCGGGTCGGGTTGAATCAACCGGGTCGGATATCGGGTCGGGTCGGGTCGGGTCGGGTCGGGTCACCGGCCGGTGACCAGCCGGCCAATTGCCACCGGCGCTGACATCATCTATGACGTCATCCCAGTGGTTATTGATCGTTGGATGATGTCATCCATGACGTAAACGAGCGTCGCATCGTTTTGCGCGATGCGCACGTGACGCGCATGCATCGGTTTGCCAACCGGTGCGTGTTGCACACTCGCTGGCGTCCTTAGCACGTCAGGTGCGTGAGGCCCACGCGCAGCGGCTTTGGTTGCGCGTGTGGGCGCGTCCGGCGTCCTCTGGTCGCGCTCGAACCACCGTCGGACTCGTCTCGACGAATACTTTCATCCTGTATATTTAAAAGTTGATTTTGGCCAAAAAAATAATTCGAAAAACAGCCAAAACATCACTGATTCACGCGACCCCGAACCCGTTCTTTGCTTCGGTTCGAATTCGAGTTTTCAAATTGCAATTCCGACCAATATACATCAAAAACAGTGTAGAATACAATCTCTTGATCTCAATATCAAATGGTGAAAGAGAAAACTCAATGGCAGTAATCACAACCTGGCTCTGATATCAATGTAGGAATTCAAGTCGGCGGAAGACGACTTACCAAATTTCGATGCGCAAATAGCAAATAGCCCGGAACGAACATTGATTTGCCGATTAATCATGAACAACACTATCTCACCTTGGTCTGGATGCAATCACAAGGAAAACACCCGATTTTCACGGCATAAATGCCGATTGTTCTTGCAAAATTGAAATTGGAATGCCCTCTTCTTTTTTGATGGAAATGGAGAGAAATCTGGTGCGTATGTTTGCCAACAGGTCTAACGGTTGTGTTTGGGAGGCTTTTATACGTCTCCCTTTGTACCCCTCCATTAGTGTCTTTCCATCGTAACGCATTAAGACGAAACGGTGTGTTCCAATCGCACCCCATCATGGACGTACCAGCTAAAGTACTACAAAGTGAAAATCATAGTATCAAAAAAGTCATCATAAAAGGGTTGAAATCTAGTCCAAGACATCTCCCAACAAAGAGTCCACAAGCTGTATAGAGAGACACACAAGTCATCCGTATAAAATATTTGCCCTCCTTGACACACACAAGACATGTTTAGCCAACACCTAAATTGTTGCCCAAAAATTATGTTTACATATTTCTAAAAAAATAGAAACTTGTTTTCCACAAGAATATTTCATCTTTATTAAATGTCAAAATCTTGCATATAGATTTCTTGACATTTAGACCTCGTTTGGTTCGGCTGTGAGGAATGTCTTTGAAAAAATATAAATACTTTTAGGGTAAAAGGGATTTTTCGCAAGACAAATAGTATTTCGTGAATTGTAATAGTGTATTGAGAAACAATTTTGGTTTAAATACCATTCAGTAAAAATTACATTTGTAAAGGACTTTTCCTAAATTAAGAAAATATGTTTTTGCTTTTTTTTGGGGGGGGAGTTCAATTACTGGTAGCCTCAAGCGAGATATGGCTGTTGGATGGCCTTGTCTTAGTTTGCACGACCTTAGGCGACGGTCACTTGAATTTGCGCGACCCCAGGTGATCATTGCCAAGGTCAGGCGAGCAAAAGGGGGCTGGCTCGGTTGAGAAACGAAAAGAAAACCAGAGAAGCATGAGAGGAGAGAGTGCAGCTCAAGCTAGCAGAGAGCGAGAGAGAGAGAGAGAGAGAGAGAGAGAGAGAGAGAGAGAGAGACGAAACGGAGAGAGGCCCGAAAGGGTGGCCAGTTCGTTCGCTAGAGTCAGCAGAGAGAGGGAACCAGCGAATGAGAGTAGAGAGGCCTTGCTTGGCTGAAAGTTAAGAGAAAAAGGAACTCGGGAGGAGAGAGAGAGAGAGGTTGGGATTCCGTTCGCTAGTGGTTCCTCCAAGTCGCCTGAACCTTTGGAGGCCAGCTCCCCCAGTCATCGTCCACCATGAACCAGGCAAGCTCCCTCTTCCTCCATACATACTCTATTTTGGGCACGCCTGGTGGGAGCTCGCGGCCGTTCGCCCAACATGAACTCCAGCCCTGCCGGTTTCCCAGTTGAGTTGCTGCGTGTTCGGGTATGTTCGTTGAGAGTCTCGATCAACCTGGAAATCTCTCGTTTTGATAAAATGTTTCAATGAAAAACCGAACTCGAATCCTTAAAACCAAAGTTTAGATCTCCGTTACCTGCGTGATTCGTTTTGATATTGCTCTCCCGACACTGACTTCGGCATTTTCTTTGATTTTTGGTGGCATACCTCACATCGTCCGAGTCAGCCGTGAACCTCTCGCTGGAGCAGCCCACAGTTTGGAGCCGCCCTTGTTAGTCCATTCCCCTTCATTTTAATATGCATACGAGTGTTTTTTTGTGATTGAATATGGTTGTAAAGGTTTCGGAGCTTGAAAGGCTTCTCGGCCAGTGGCCGGCGGTGACTGGCGTCAGTTGAACTTAACTACGGACGCTGATGGTGGGCTGGCGGTGGCTTGAGCTTTGGTGAGGACTCATCGGAGTATGGGTGCTAGTTCAGGTGAGGACGTCACGAAGGGGGAAGACGTCGGCAGGAAGAGACGGCTTCACTAGGAAGATGACCACGTGCAGGGAAGATAAAAAGATAAAGACAAAAAAATAGAAAGTAGGAAAGAAAACAAAAGAAACAGAAAAAGAATAATAAAAAAGAAAGATAACAAAAATCCATGGGCTTAATAGACCGTGGGCTTGTTCAGGATTAGATATAGGTCAGGAATCGTGGGATTAGTAATCAAAATAGAATTCGGTTATATTCGGACTACGCCCAGAGGTCGGTCCGAATTTCAAACCAAGCCTGGACCATTAATGGGTCCGGGCCAAACTCATATCCGGATCGGGTCCAGAGTCTATTTTCCAGAATTAAAAATATTTAAAATTAATAGAAAATAAAATTACTAAAAAACTTTTAAAAAAATTAGAATATACATAAAATTAATTAAAAAATTCAGAAAATTTATAAAAAATCTGAAATTTTTGGAAAAAAGCTTAAAAGTTAGCAATTTGAGTAGTTTTCTCTTAAAAAAGAATGCCTTTAGGGATTTATCATAGGATTTTTGGATGTCTTTTTTCATTTTACAGATGATGATAGGTTGGTGCTTGCACTTTTCAATTCGATTATACTTGATTATGCAATTTCAATATATCAATTGTTATTTTCTTGGAATGATTAGGATGAATCTTAAAATCTTCAATGGGATGCCCTAATAATTTAGTTAGCAAATAATCAATTTTAGTTATTGAAAGAGCTCTAGTTAAATAGCTAAGGTAATTAAGTCTTCGATTTTGAAATTTTTGGTTGTGCATGTATTAAGATGACACTTCCTTGTCTTGATTAGGTGTCGCGACCTCTTTTTTCCGGGCGCCCGTGATCGGGTACGAGCGCCTAAGGAGGCTAATGGCTCGGCTGAAATTGGTTAAGCCCGGACTCTCCCAAGTCCACCAATTCACGACTTAATGGTTCAAGTTTTTAACTTGTAAATCAAATTTTAAATTGGAGTCGCCACTAATCGATTTGGGGTGGGTTGATTAGAAACCCAAGTGAAGTATCGGGAGAAATACTCACTCCTGCGCAACCAGAGAAATTAGGATCGGGGACTTGATTACACTAGTTAATCACTAATGCCCTTTCGGTACCTAATCTTGTTTAAACCTTGAGGCTTTTTGGATGTTCGAGGGATTTTCCATGCATTTTTGGGAGGAAAAACATTTTTGAGTCATTTTCTAATTTTTGGACACAAAAGGGATTTTTTGGGATTTTTGGAAAAATACAAGTCTTTTTGGCTTTTTCTGAATCTTTTTGGCTTTTTTGAATTTTTTGGCCTTTTTGGATTTTTGGCATTTTTGGAAAAAATGGAATATTTTTGATATTTTTGATTTTTTGGAAAATAAAAATATTTTTATCATTTCTTATTATTTTTCGATTTTCTGGAAATTAAAACATTTTTTTAATATTTTTTGGAAAATAAAATATATATTTTTTGGATATTTTTTTATAAATTAAAAATGCTTTTTTTAAATATATATATATATTTTCGAAAAGAAAATGCTTTTTTTTTGCTTTTTTATTTGAAAATAAATTATTTATTTATTATTAAAATATTATATTAAAATAAAACCGACCCGGGTCGGATCCACGGATGTGCCCGACCCGGGTCGGCAACCCGAATGAGGATGGGCTCGCAACGCGGGCCCGACTCAGATTTTTCATCTTTTTTCTTTTTTCTTCTCTTTTTCTTTTTATATTAAAACGGTGTCGTGGCCGGGCGTTTGGGGACGCCTGGCCCGGCCCGACAACCCGGCCCGACAGCCCGATCCGCGACCCGTCTTGCCGCGAACCCTACCCGGATCCGACCCGAACCCCGACCTGAACCCCGACCCAGCTTCCGCCGCCCCTCAAATCGCGGAATCCCTACCCGGCTTTCCAAACCCAGATCCGCTTCGTGACCCGGAAATCGCAAACCCTAGAGTTTGCGAATCCACAAGGCCGAAGGGGGGCAAAACGGGAGCATTCCGGCAGCGACGGTGGCTACGGTGGCTACGGCGACGACAGTGAATGGCAAATGGCTCAGATGGACGGTGTAGATAGGGCTCCATCGTCACCTGCTCTCGGCTTTGGCTCGGGACGGTGGCACAGCTCGCGGCGACGACGTCGACTTAGATCTGGACGGCGTCGGGATGATGTTTGGGGCGGCGTTGGAGCTGAATCGACGGCGGATCTGAACCTCGACCGTCTCTTGCGCTTGATTTCTCCTCTCTCTGCTCTTCCTTCGGCGGGGCTCAGATCTGAGGCCACGAGCCCTCGGCCCCCCTGAAGTCTCTCAGTGGGGTGTCCAAGGGCTGCGACTCGATCTGGCTCCCTCTCTCTCTCCGCGATCTCGCTCTGTGCCTCGTCGTCGTCGGGGGGGAGGTATTTATAGGCGAGGGGCGGCCGGTTGACGGAGTTCGACCGCCGATCGCCCCGACCTTCGCCGGCCGAATCGGCGTCCCATCCGGCGCCAGCTCCCCCTGCTCCACGTCCCATCGCCGCTGCTCCTCCTCTCCGCTCCAGCAACGCGGTCCCCTACGCGTGTGCTGCAACTGCACGAGGAAGAAGAAGACCCGGCTGGGCCGGGCTGAGGCGAAAATGGGCCGAGGGCCCATGAGGAGGCTGCTTCTCTTCTTTTCCGTTTTTGCTTTTCTTTTTTTTTGCTTCTTTTCTTTTTTTGTTTATTATCCGAAAAACAAAATAAAATAAAGCCTAATTTTTAGGCGTCAACAGCTGCCCCTCTTTGAAGGTGAGCTCGCAGAGGTTGCATTCAAAGACAAAATGATGCCTAAAATTTGGCCATATATGCGTAGCGGATTATATTTTATTTGGAACCTACTGTTCTATGTAAAAAGAGCAATATAACATTATATACATTAAGACAGATAAGAAGATACCTGTAGTTACTTACCGGGAGTGAGTGAGATAGGGTGTGAGCCCCGAGCTTTGGCAAGTATCAAGGCGTCATCTTACCTGGTGACACGAGGAGGTTGCTTTTCCAAGGCTCGAACCATTCTTCGCCGCTGTTAAAACAATCAATAATTTGTCTAGGACCCGAACCTTTCTTCGGTTGCCTTGACAAGAAATTGCTCCTTCAGGACCCGAACCATTCTTCGGTCACCTGTTGGAGCAATTAGGGGTTTGTCTCGGACCCGAACCTTTCTTCGGTTGCCTTGACAAGAAATTGCTCCTTCAGGACCCGAACCATTCTTCGGTCGCCTGTTGGAGCAATTAGGGGTTTGTCTCGGACCTGAACCATTCTTCGGTCGTCGTGACGGGAAATTGCTTCTCCAGGACCCGAACCATTCTTCGGTCGCCTGTTAAAACAATCAATGATTTTTCGAAGACCTGAACCTTTCTTCGGTCGCCTTGACGGGAGATTGCTCCTCCAGAACCCAAACCATTCTTCGGTCGTCTGTTGGAGTAATCAGTGGTTTGTCTCGGACCCGAACCATTCTTCGGTCGCCGTGACGGGAAATTGCTTCTCCAGGACCCGAACCATTCTTCGGTTGCCTATTAAAACAATCAATGATTTGTCGAGGACCCGAACCTTTCTTCGGTCGCCTTGACAGGAGATTGCTCCTCTAGGACCCGAACCATTCTTCGGTCGCCTGTTGGAGTAATCAGTGTTTTGTCTAGGACCCGAACCTTTCTTCGGTCGCCTTGACGGGAGATGCACCAACCTTTCTCAGGGCATCTCATTTGTGGGTGCTTGATTTGTATCGAGGACACCAGTTGGTACCCGACCTTTCTCGGGAGATACGCCGACCTTTCTCAGGGCATCTGTTTTGTGGGAGGTGTCTGACCTCTGTCAAAGACAACAGCTGGTACCTGATTTTCCTCGGGAGATGCGCCGACCTTTCTCAGGGCATCAATTTGTGGGGCATCTGACTTCTGTCAAAGACGCCAGTTGGAACCCGACCTTTCTCGGGAGGATGCGCCGACCTTTCTTAGGGCATCGATTTTTGGAAGATACCTGGGATATTCATGAAGGTCCTTTTGATAATTGGGAATATCGAGGATGTACCTCGCATATTCGTGAAGGTCTCCCACCTCCTGGCAATTGGGGAATATCGAGGACGTATCTCGCATATTCGTGAAGGTCTCTCACCTCTTGGTGATTGGGAATATCAAGGACGTGCCTTGGATATTCGTGAAGGTCTCTCACCTCCTGGTAATTGGGAATATCGAGGGCGTACCTGAGATAATCGTGAAGGTCTCTCACCTCCTAGTAAATGGGAATATTGAGGGCGTGCCCCGCATATTCGTGAAGGTCTCTCACCTCCTGGTAAATGGGAATATCGAGGGCGTGCCCCTCATATTCGTGAAGGTCTCTCACCTCATGGTAAATGGGAATATCGAGGGCGTGCCCCGCATATTCGTGAAGGACTCTCACCTCCTGGTAAATGGGAATATCGAGGGCGTGCCCCGCATATTCGTGAAGGTCTCTCACCTCCTGGTAAATGGGAATATCGAGGGCGTGCCCCGCATATTCGTGAAGGTCTCTCACCTCCTGGTAAATGGGAATATCGAGGGCGTGCCCCGCATATTCGTGAAGGTCTCTCACCTCCTGGTAAATGGGAATATCGAGGGCGTGCCCCGCATATTCGTGAAGGTCTCTCACCTCCTGGTAGTTGGGAATATTGAGGTCGTGCCTCGCATATTCGTGAAGGTCTTTCACCTCCTGGTAAATGGGAATATCGAGGGCGTGCCCCGCATATTCGTGAAGGTCTCTTACCTCCTGGTAAATGGGAATATTGAGGGCGTGCCCCGCATATTCGTGAAGGTCTCTCACCTCCTGGTAAATGGGAATATCGAGGGCATGCTCCGCATATTCGTGAAGGTCTCTCACCTCCTGGTAAATGGGAATATTGAGGGCGTGCCCCGCATATTCGTGAAGGTCTCTCACCTCCTGGTAAATGGGAATATCGAGGGCGTGCCCCGCATATTCGTGAAGGTCTCTCACCTCCTGGTAAATGGGAATATTGAGGGCGTGCCCCACATATTCGTGAAGGTCTCTCACCTCCTGGTAGTTGGGAATATCAAGGACGTGCCTCGCATATTCATGAAGGTCTCTCACCTCCTGGTAATTGGGAATATCGAGGACGTACCTGGGATATTCATGAAGGTCTCTCACCTCCTGGTAATTGGGAATATTGAGGTCGTGCCTCGCATATTCGTGAAGGTCTCTCACCTCCTGGTAAATGGGAATATCGAGGGCGTGCCCCGCATATTCGTGAAGGTCTCTCACCTCCTGGTAAATGGGAATATCGAGGGCGTGCCCCACATATTCGTGAAGGTCTCTCACCTCCTGGTAGTTGGGAATATCAAGGACGTGCCTCGCATATTCATGAAGGTCTCTCACCTCCGGTAATTGGGAATATCGAGGACGCACGGGATATTCATGAAGGTCTCTCACCTCCTGGTAATTGGGAATATTGAGGTCGTGCCTCGCATATTCGTGAAGGTCTCTCACCTCCTGGTAAATGGGAATATCGAGGGCGTGCCCCGCATATTCGTGAAGGTCTCTCACCTCCTGGTAAATGGGAATATCGAGGGCGTGCCCCGCATATTCGTGAAGGTCTCTCACCTCCTGGTAAATGGGAATATCAAGGGCGTGCTCCGCATATTCGTGAAGGTCTCTCACCTCCTGGTAAATGGGAATATTGAGGGCGTGCCCCGCATATTCGTGAAGGTCTCTCACCTCCTGGTAAATGGGAATATCGAGGGCGTGCCCCACATATTCGTGAAGGTCTCTCACCTCCTGGTAGTTGGGAATATCAAGGACGTGCCTCGCATATTCATGAAGGTCTCTCACCTCCTGGTAATTGGGAATATCGCGGACGTACCTGTGATATTCATGAAGGTCTCTCACCTCCTGGTAATTGGGAATATTGAGGTCGTGCCTCGCATATTCGTGAAGGTCTCTCACCTCCTGGTAAATGGGAATATCGAGGGCGTGCCTCGCATATTCGTGAAGGTCTCTCACCTCCTGGTAAATGGGAATATGGAGGGCGTGCCCCACATATTCGTGAAGGTCTCTCACCTCCTGGTAGTTGGGAATATCAAGGACGTGCCTCGCATATTCATGAAGGTCTCTCACCTCCTGGTAATTGGGAATATCGAGGACGTACCTGGGATATTCATGAAGGTCTCTCACCTCCTGGTAATTGGGAATATTGAGGTCGTGCCTCGCATATTCGTGAAGGTCTCTCACCTCCTGGTAAATGGGAATGTCGAGGGCGTGCCCCGCATATTCGTGAAGGTCTCTCATCTCTTGGTAAATGGGAATATTGAGGGCGTGCCCCGCATATTCGTGAAGGTCTCTCACCTCCTGGTAATTGGGAATATCGAGGACGTACCTGGGATATTCATGAAGGTCTCTCACCTCCTGGTAATGAGAATTTGAATGAAGCACAAGGCTTACCTGGATGGCCACAGGTACTCAAAAGGGCTAGAACACCTGGGTAGCCACAGGTATACAACGTACTGGAATACTTGGATGAACACAAGTATTTAATGATATGATCTGGGACCACTCAGGCAGGTCCAAGTATTATGATGATAAGAGAGCATACCTGGGTAACCGCAGGTGCACAACGCAGTGGATTGCTTGGACAGCTACTACATCATTTGGGGACAACTCGGGCAGGTTGAGTGTCATGAAAAGGGGCTATTCGAACAATGGCCGGTACTCGAAGACAAGAGGATACTTGGACAATCACAAGCATCCAAACTCAAGGGACGATTCGAATAGGTCGAGTGTCAACAGAGGGAGCACCCAGCAAGTGGTGGATACTCAAAAACAAGGGGGATACCTGGATAGTCGCAAATATCAATACTCTGGGGACAACTCGAACAGATCGAGTGTCAGGAAAAGGGAGTATCCGAACGACGGCCGGTACTCAAAGACAAGGAGATACTTAGACAGTTGCAAGCACCAAAACTCAAGGGACGACTAGAATAGGTCGAGCGTCAATAAGAGGTACTTGGACAGTGATAGGTACTTTAAGACAAATGGGGATAGAGATATGCTTACCTAGCAATATCTCTGATCTCTGAGAGTATGTCTGTTATTTGCACAATATGCACACATGATTGTATATGCTGTAAATTCATGAGTTCAAATGAGATTCATGCATGATAATTTTGTCAATTTTGCATCTTTTGATTTCCACTGGGGAAGATTTTGAAAGACAACCTTCATTTAGAATGTAGATGTCTTGAGCATGCCAGATGAGGGACTTTCAGTCTAAAAGGACTTTTCACTCACTCTCATGGAAAAGGCTATCCTGACCGTTGATGCAGGATTTATAAGGACCACACTATCTCACTGTCATCATGTCAACAGGGGTCCGAGTATTCTCGCAAACAGTACGATTTTACCAATGTGAGAGGTCTTTGTTGAAACTGTGATGAAATCTTGGCCAATGGCTCATTGAAGGGGACCATCAAGGTCAAGGCTTATGAATGGAGTGTCGCACGATTGTCTCCGGGCTTGGAAGTCAAGAATCCTGCGAAAAGAGATAGAGTAATCTTGCCCGTACTTCTTCGAGCGAGGTTTATAGACATATGAAATCTTACATTAATTGAAGTGCCCCTAGTCTGAAGAGACTTTTACAATGGGATGCAACATAGATTTGGCTCATGTGTAAAAGGGTGAGAGTCGGTGATCGCTTTTCATTTGTCACATGTCTTTCTTCTCACGGTCCGATGAATGTTCTATGGACCACAACAACAATTTCTTTTGGGAATACAAATGACTGTGTTTTTTGTTTGGGGTATTGGCCTTGCTTTTACCAGGCACACTGCTTTTTCATGCCCCTACTCCTCTCTTCAATTTTTTCGTTCATGGGCATTGACCTTGCTTTTACCAGGTACACTGCTTTTTATGCCCCAGTTTTTGCTCTTGTTGCTTGAGGAATTGATCTTGGCAAGTTCAAGCAAACGCCTTTGTTAGACGATGGAGTTTTCATCTTTTGTTGGCACTTTTGATTGTGCTGCTCCAACGACAGTGGCTTCCGCTTTGCCTCCATGTGAGGGTGAATTTACAGACTCAATTGAGTTGTACCATGGATACAAGTGCGTAAATAAAGAATTGCTCTTCACGACTCTAGGGCACTTAAATTAACGCGAGTGTTCATATGTAATAAAGACACTCAAAGATTGATGCAAGTGCGAGCAAGAAAATTTCTATCCCATTTCTCACCTTGTGATGTTGATTTGCTTTTGACTTGCCCCAGTGTGGGGTGGTTCTTTGTCGGGAGTGTAGTAGAAATTTGTCAGTGTATGGGGCTCAAAGTGAGCGATGGAGTGCCTCTCACTACTTTGATCATCGTACCATTCGCGAGAGAACTCTTTACCCTATAATCATGGAATTTTCTGCACTCATCTCACAAGTGTATAGATGGGGGATTGTGTGTAGGATATGGCTTGCCTGTCATCATTCTGACGCGCCTCATCCAACATGCTCAATCAATCTTGTATTCTTCAATCGGCTGTCTATTCTAATAATTCTCAATGGAATCAATGATTTAGACAAACAAAATCATCATACAGAATTCACCTAGAAAAATGCATGCAGTGTATGGCGTTTGTATTCTCAAAATAAATGAAAGGCTTTTTACTCAAGAAGAACTTATTAACAGTTATAGGGGTGTTTACCTAGGTGGAACGGTATTCACAAATGTGTTGAAATTTGAACATTTAAAAGAGTTATTTACAAAGGGGTGTTGATGGCTATCCCTATTAGTTAGGGACATGACATATGAATGCTCAACCAGGGATTGGGAATCTGATTAGGAATTTCTACTCTTGCCTTTCGCAGAGGAGAAGCTAAAAATGGATCAATCAACAGGGCCAAAATTAAAAGTGAATTAAGGCCTGAAGGATCTCTGTCATTTGCTTTGGCAATACTTGAGACGCCATTTTGCTTAGGAGAGTCTGTCATGCCTCTCATTGATTTGTTATCTTTGCTTTTGACAGTCAAGTGATCCTGCAACAAACAAGAGGGAATGTGTTAGTCATGAACTCTTTCAAGAGTCGAATAACTGGAATCGATACAACTTTCCCCTTCACTGGTTTGTAGCCGATTGGGTGAACCTGAAGTACAAGGAGGACATGAAGTCTCGTGTCTTCCACTTTATCAAGTCAATTATTCTCTTGTGGATGGCATGTCCCTTTACACGAAGTCAAGTGAATTCGATGCAAGCCATTTCTGTATACTAGCTTGGCCAGTATCGATTTGTCAAATCTAATCATTGAGTTTGGTTCTTGAGTTGTGATGCTCCCTGTCAAATAGGGAAAATATGTCAAAAGCGGGTTCAGATAGCGGGAGTATTGGAAACGATACCAAATTACCCTTCTCCAGAGTTTGTATGTGCTAGCTCCTAAAGATATTTGAATGTTGATGATGGCCCTTTTATCTTGGCATAGTTCAATGTTTCCTTCAGTTGGCCTTCCTCATTCGTGACCATACATGCATGATTGCCGGTCGTTGATTCATCTTCAACGCCTTCCTTCTGTGGAATTTCTCCTTCTGTCTTTGACTATATGACCATTAGCAGCATTGAGCAAAGTCATGTACTTCAAGCTTCTATGGAATCTAAGATGGACAATCAAAACCTCCAATTCTCTTATGGCAATTACTTCTTGCGAGAATATGCGTATGGAGTGAAGCTTCTAAATTCCAAAGTCATTGTCTAGGGTGTGGGGCTATAGATCGCCTTGACCGTCTAAATTTTCTCCCTGTTGATAGTAGCCAATTCGAGAGGAGAAATTCATTTTCTGTGCTTCTTAGCTTGTCAAAGCTGGAACTGTAACATCTAGCTGTTTGGGCGTGTCGTGTGACAAGATAGTCCTTTGGCTCAGGATGAAGCTAGGCAGGAGTGAGGCATGTCATGGATGCTTCGATCTCAACTCTATGCCTGTACCTATTATGTTTCATCTTTTGTATCCTGTAAATAGAAGAGAGAGAACATCATTTCCAAATTATATTCAGAGAATAAGACTTACCCTATTTTGGTGTAGGATGATTCTTTCTATTTGCCCCTGTTTTCTTGGCAGGGTGTCTTTGAATTTGGCGAGTTCGCCTGATGTGCTTGCTTCAAATGCCCCATGTCACACTAAGCCAAAGGGGATGGGAATGATCTTCTGAGACATGAAGCAAATGAGTCAGAAAGACAAACACGGTTAAATTTATCATCTTGTTTTAACAAAAGCTTTTGGGTGATGAAATATTTTCAAAATACGTCTTTGGGGGAGAAAAAGCATGAGGAAGCCCAGCCCTCAGTATTCTCTTTGGATGATATTTTCTTTTCATGGTTGGATAACATCACTGGGCTAGTTTGGAGTACCGCCTCATGCTCTTAAAACAAAATATTATAACTGTACAATAGAGTACTTGGAATGGAAAATACAACAGTAGCACACCAGACAAGATAAGAAACATGAAATTATAAAAACAAGTAAAACTCATGAAAACCCCTGTGTAAAGGAGTGCTTCGATAGTGCTGGTCTCGAAGCTAAGCATGTTTGAATTCCTCGCCTTCAGTAGACTCGAAGTATTCGCATGCGATGACTACCTCGTTGAAGCTACGAAAGTGTAACCCATGCAGCCAACAGCGATGCTTGCAGGACAAAACTTCTATGAACTGCTTCATTAACTCCTCTTCAGCCAGTTGAGGACGGGTTTGCATCATGAAAGCCCTCCACCTCCCTGCGTATGCTCAGAAATTCTCCATTGGTTTTCTTGTGAAGTGAGCCAAACTCTCACAAGGCAATTCAGTTCCGATCTGGTTTTGATACTGATGCAAGAATGCGGAAGTCAGCTCATTCCAATCCTTTAGGAGATAAATATTTGCTGTGATGAACCATTGCAATGCAGACCCCGTAGGAGTTTCTTGGAATGCCTGATTTGTGAACGACATTGGGCCATAGTACCGACTCATTTTCGCATGGAGATATTGCAAGTGGGCCATAGGACAAGTTGTGCCGTTATACTTGCAGAGATCGGGTATCCACATTTCTATGGGGGTCATGATCCTACAAGGGCAAGACGAGCCGGGTATGTCTTGGTTAGGCCGCTGGTTTTCCCATTGCATATCTGTTGTAGTGGTGAATTTTTTTGTTTCAGGGAAGTTGGATTCTGCCGAGATTACTCAATTGCTTTCTTCTTGGTCAAAATTTCCGAATGAGGATGAAGCATTAAAGCTATCCTCATGGTCAGAGGACGAGCTTAGTGCTTCGTTAGGATCATAGCGGATAAAGATGTACGTTTCCTCTTCTGACGGACCTTCATCCCCGGATGAGAGTAGGAAACAATTGTACGATGAATTGTCAGTTTCATTGTCAAAATAACGCTGGAAGTCCTTGGGATTGTATTCTAGGGCCGGGAGGTCTTCAGGGTTGTACTCTAGAAGATGGTGGCCTTCAAAGCTGTACTCTTGGGAATGCTCGAAGCTTTGGTGCGGCGGCTCTTCGGTAGATGCGGAATTGATTTGCTTAGGCTTTCTTTTATTGGCCCCTGGACCAGATCTCTTGAGTATTGCCCTGCGTTTCGCCAGCTCGATTCTGTCAAGGGAAGTGAGAGACATTAGAGTTTCACTGTCTGATTCACTTTCCAGGTTGATAGGGGTTGGTATTCTTTGGACCCTAGCTCTTGGAGTAAGCTTGGGGAGTTTTCCAGTTGTGCCCCACTCTTGAACAGACTCTGTATCTTTGACCTCGTACAAAGGCTCCTTGCTTTTCCTAGTGGGAAATTTTCCAGTAACAGGATATTGCTCAACTGCCCATTTATCATGCAAGGCTTCATTGACATGCTCCTCTCCTATCTCAGCGGCTAACAGCTCCTTATGCTCCGCGATCATTGGCTCTTCGTAGGGCAAGGTGATGTCAGGGGTGATGTCAATATCGTATTCTTGATGGAAAACATGAATTAATTCCCTCCAGGTTTTAAGGGGACTAATCTTCCTAACAATGTACCATCGCAAGGCAGGGCCAATCAAGTTCGATTGGTACGATTGAATCATCATTCGAACCAGGTAAGCTTGCAAGTAGGTCTCTGGACGGGAGGTATCAGCATACCTTTCGCATTCAGGTGCTTTGAGTTTTTCAGGTATCTCAATGCTAGCGTAATTGGACAGGTCCATGGGACTCTGCTCCTGCAGCTGGTTTAACTTTTCATGATCCTTTCAAATTGTCTATGGTACTGGCTATTTCCTAGCGAATTTGCGGGGGTCATGATGGCGTTTAAGGCAACTACAGAGTTGGGTTTGACTTGAGTGGGTTCCATTTGTCTTGAGAGTTGTTGAAGGACAATGGACATTTGTCCTACGCCGTCTTCAATGTTAATAAGGCGATTTTGTACATCATTCTGATCGGGCCCTAGCGCATGAGGCCATGCACGAGCTACTGGTGGCCGGCAATTCATAATTACCTGCCGTTTGCAAAAACAATGAATGAGTATGAAAGTAAACAAAAAATGACTCATGGCAATGGTCTAACTGCTTTTTTATTCATCAAAAGAGGATTTCATAGACTGCAGACTTCTGACATCTAGAACTTGAAACTGAAAAGACACGATGAAATACTAGATATTAAACAAGAGTCCCTAAACAATGGGACAAAACTTTCACACTATTTACACGAAGGGGCACATGATTGCTAATTTATATGTGACGGGGAGCCTTGTTCTTGCGAGGACGCCTACTTCCTTGAACTGGTTCTGAGGTGTGCATCCAGTCCATTCCCAAATCTCTCTCCATGAGCTCTGCTTGCTCATGCTGGCTGCTCTCGCTGACTGAGTGAGGGACTAATGGCTTCCATCTTGTCGGGATACAATGGTTGTGGATGTAGGACATGGAGGCGTGGTGGGCTTTTTCTTCTCCCTCAAGCCCTTCAGGTATCACAATCCTTTTACGATGGCACTTGTCCCAGGTTTCCTCAGCAGTAGAAATTTCGAATTCATAGTCACGGCTTGTGTTGAAAAGAACTGGAGGGACCATCATCTTGAAAGGCGGTGGGATCTCCTGAAGGGCTCCATATTGTCGTGCTACCCGATACGGGTAGTAAGGAATGGCGCCGGTGAGACCGAGCAATGGAATTGGGCAGGTGCGCATGTAAGCAAAGCGGGCCCTTTTTTTATGGAACCAACCAGCACACCATTGGAATGCCTCAGGAGCTGGGCTTCTTAGAAAGCTTACCCAATTTAAACAGCTTTGATTGGGAATGTACGGTCCTAAAACCATAAATTTTTGTAATGGATTTTCAAAAGCATTTGTTCCAGGCGATCGCATGAAGTCTCGAAATTCGCTTAGGTGAGAAAAGAACCAGACTTGTAAAATTTCAGGAGAGGCTCGCATGATTTTCTCCAAGTTTTCTTTAAAACGATTAAAAGACAAGAATGTTTCAATTAAAATCATGTTGACATAATTCCCCCCTCTTAAGATCTGATCAACTATCCATGCCATCAGCTCACGCTTTACAAGTATCTCTCAATCTACTCCCCCAAAGGTAGTCCCCCGAAGGCAATTTGCAACAAAATTTTAAATGGAATTAATTTTCTTAAACCTACTTTCCACAAAAAGACAATTGGGACCAAGGATTTGAGTGTGACTAGCCAAGCCTTTGGGGGATCAAATTTCAATTGTAACAGTGAGTTGAGGCCAAAATACAATTTATAAAAGTTGCCGGACCAATTCACAAATTTAACGAAATTTGCCTAGGCTCTTAAATGGGGGCTAGGTTAGATTGATCAAATCAAGCCAAAAGGACTAAATGAAATCATATTAGGCATTCTCTAACAAGAAAATGGCCTACTTTGATGGATTTTCTTGGAAAATTAAGGGAAGAAAATTGCAAATTTTGGTAATGAGCTTAAAATAATATACAAAGAATTTTCAATTGATCAAAAACTCCAACAAAATTGATGGATTAAAGCACTTAAACCAATTGACAAAATTTAGTCCACAATTTGGCCATAATTCAAAGCTATTGAGTAAGTAATTGTGTAGCCCCATCGTATCCTACTCAACTACCCTATTAGCCCAATTTTTGGGTGAGATGAAAGAAGACCACTTTATGTGCAAATAGAAAATAATTAGCCATGGATAATTTGAGAAGAGAACATGAAAATTTAATCTAAACTAGCCAATTCAGCAACAATACAAATTTAAAAATCTAATAGAGAGTTGGTGAAACGGCTCAATTGATAGCCTTTTTCGTGTGGGCAAGGATTGACCAAAAGCTAGCTTGATTTAGCAGATACATTCCATGAAGCACGCTCTTTCGAAGTATAAAGAGTTGAAGACATGAGGCAACTTAGAGAGTTCTCCACAACCTCCACAAACCACTCAAAAAACTTATGTCAATCCAAAAATTTTAGAGTGAAAGTGCACTCAAAGATATTTTCAACCATAGGTTGCATGTGCCAAATGGAGGTCGGAAAGACCTCTAAACCCCCGTCCCTTAGTGAAAAATACCCTATTGGCAGGCAAGGAAAGAAGTCTGAAGACAAGAGGCAACACCTTTTTTTAGTGTTGGAGGGTTGGTCCCAAGCCAAGAAAAGAGTGAGCTTTTGAAAGAAATGGGAGAGTGTTGAACTAAAACACCTGAGGTCAAAGTTTTTATGTTCTAGTTTAATAAAATATGAGTTTCGTCCCTTGATCAGCTCTATATTATCTCAACGTAAGGTGAGATAAATCACCCCTAAATATCAACAATTGCCTTATTTACTCATGTTCATAATTCTCAATTTATGAGATTTCTAATGATTTTGATAACTGATAAATCACCCCTAAATATCAACAATTGCCTTATTTACTCATGTTCATGATTCTCACTTTATGGGATTTCTGATGATTTTGATCACATTACAAGTTGGTGTGTGTTGATTTGTTCTGTGAGTAGACAATAGGTGTGCGTTACATAATTGCACCTTGTCAAGAAGCCACATTTTCCACCTTAGTGCCAATTGCATCTATGAATGTCATGAATCATATAACCCAAACCCATCAAAGCATTCCTAAGAAACTATAAATTGAAGACCAACTGAAGGTGATAGCAAATGGTTTGTGGAGATGAGAGAGATATTGAGAATTTTTTTTTTTCACTTGGGGTTTGAGTGTTTTTAATTTCTATGTTTTTGGTGCTTAGTGTGTGATATAATTTTTACTCATCGGATCTTTGCTTATGTATCAACCATCTAGCGATTACAAATTAAGACGGAGGTGATGCGGAGCCAAGAAAGAATGAGGAAGATGAAAGAAAACGAGGAAAGAAAAGAAAAGAATATAAACAGAAAAGGAGAGAAAAGAAGAAAAATGAAAGAAAATACAAAAATCCCCAGACAAAAATACCCCTCGCATACCCACCCCGTTGTGGGCGTGTTGGTTTGGGCCTTTCCCCCCTCTAATTGTGGAAGGGGGGAGGTTCGAGTCAGCGCGTGCATATTAAAGCGTGACTTAAGCGGAGTACCGTGGGAGGTGGGTCCCCGCGCCAGTGCTCCCTGGGGGTTTACGCCGAGTGCTCGCTGTGAGGCGGTTCCTCCGGTCCCCAAAAAAGAAAAAATGCCCCTCGCATTATATAAGATTTGATTGGTCAAAGAGCTCCAATCCTTATTTGAAACTAAATTTGTGTTTCTCACCTTTAATTGAGATTAAGTTGACCGCTTCGTTTTTTTATTTGACATGAGGTCCACTATAGACCAACTATTGAGAAAACGCATTCACTTTAAGTCGTTATTTGGGATTTTTCCTTAAATAAATTAACGTCAGACACTTGTTAAGAGATGAAAAGTTGGTACACATGTCCAACTAATCTTTGGCTATAGTTGAATGACGAGTGCCACGTGTTGATTAGGTGGAAAGCATACGATTGAGATTATAAGAATAATCATCTACTTCAAAAGTTTTAGTTATCAGATGATAAAATGAAAAATGGTTTTATAACTTGATATTTCACCTTGCGAAGGAATTGATTTGATAATGTAGATTCGAATATTTACAAAGCGAGCTCCGCAGTTAAAGTGTTGTCGAGAAACAATTTGTATGGAGAAGGAAGCCGAGAAATGAGTGAAAGAAGATGTGGGAAATCGGATTGAGAACTCTATCTATGGATGAGGCTGCGATCTGTCCCCATTCCAGGAGGACCCTAAAATGTGGAGTGGGGTGAAAACCTATGTACGTCCCGAAATTATTGAATACTCATGTACTTGCTATCAAAACACGACGAGAAGAATTATGATGTGGTGAAAATGTGGTAAATAATAATTTAGAAGAAAACTAAATTTGCAAACACGAGAAAAAGTTGTCTCTCGAATGTATACTGATTAATGATGATGAGTCCGTTCTTGATACGTAGCACTTTTTATAGTAGAGTAAAGCGTAACTCCTAAAGAGGACAAAATATCGAATCCCTAATTCAAAATAGCAGCAAATCAATATCCCTTTTTCCTATAAAAAAAAAAGTCCCTAAACATAATCAACACAAAGAAGATATCAAAACTATATGTAAATTCTTATTATAAAAAATTTATCACATCTTGATATCTTCTTGAAAACTCTCACATAAATCTTGTCAAGTTCCTTGTCCCAAGCTTCCTTTGAATATGTTTCCAAAAAATATCTAGGCAATCGCATCCACGTTAGAGTGTACGGATATCTAAAAATACTTCTTTTCATGAGAAAATCGAT
The DNA here is from genome assembly GCA_017140395.1 of Eucalyptus lansdowneana. Lineage (NCBI taxonomy): Eukaryota > Viridiplantae > Streptophyta > Magnoliopsida > Myrtales > Myrtaceae > Eucalyptus > Eucalyptus lansdowneana. Next base: position 29,827,649 of record CM029484.1, on the reverse strand, counting down.
TTAATAATGGATGTGTTGTATATAAAGAATGGAGCTCATAGGTGGGTAAAAAGGTTGCTCAAGAAATCCAATTTGAAACCTCTAAGTCGAATATATCAACTTGAAACTGAATATTTATTAAAGTATAGCAGGAAATTAACTTTATATCATAACCATATCCACTACATATTAAATTTAATAGTCCCATAAAAAATCTTCAATAGGGTTTTGTCAACAAGTTCTTTAAGTGCACCAGTTAAGACTATTACAATTGATAAAAATGCATATCCATGCATTTTGAAAATCTGAAAGGGTCACATATCAAGACATCACCTACTTTGATTATAAAAAGATGTACATTTCAAAAGTACAATAAAAGATCGTTAGCACATGCCTTGGGGCACCTATTAACCTCTTTGAATTTCATAGTAAACTCTCATACAAAAGCAGTGTATTTGAGAGAGAGCGAGATGCAAGTACTCCAACAGACTAATAATTGGTTAGATGAGTGTGGGCATTGAATAAATTTTTCTCTTCTTTTGGTTGGGAGGCATTGAATGGTTACATGGCGGGTTTGATCAGCGTAAAGCCACACCATCACCAGTTTGACATGCAACGCATGGGCAAGTGCGTTATCGGTAGTCCGATTCAGTATTAGTCAGAACTCGGTGATTATGTTGTTGAACGATGCATCTGTACCTTCCCCATTGAAATTGCTTGAGATAGCAACAATAGGGTGGAAGTAGAAGAGCATCAGCTACCGGATGATAATGTCACTCAATAACAAGAATTGTAAGCTAATTAGTGGAAGGTCCACAAAATTACAATGACCTAGATTCGAAAAAAATAAAAAACACCCAATTGCCATAAATCGGAAAAAAAACAAAGCCTTGAGCGGAGAAAGCACACAATGAGAAAGCGACATGGCTCCCAGCCACAAGAATATCCCCACACGGCAAAGAAGCCCTAACCTAACCTTTAGCCCCAGTAACCGAGAAAAAAATGGAGACTACGATTCTGACAATTCGTCAAAAGCGTGGACTGATGAGAAAGCTAATGTCCCCAAGATGAAGCGGCGGACGGAGAGTTGCTTAAACCAAAAATTAAATTAAACTTCCACGACGGATATTTCTCCGAATCGATCACTAAGTCGACGATGCTGAAGTCGTGAGGGCAGAAGGCCTGACGACTAATGCTACAGCGACCACTTTCGTTCTCTTCCCTCCACGTCGTGAGGGCCCACTCAAGTATGAATAGAACCATGTGAGAGCTCGTCGCTGGCGCCTTCCCACGGCCGGCGGCAGTGACAGAAACGAAGAGCGGTGTCTGGACTTTCAAGAGGAAGAAATTTTCTTGGAGAGTAAGATTAGGGCTTTTCTAGAAAGAGAAAGCCAAATTGTATAAGACAATTTCTATTTTAGGGTTTTGTAAGTTCCCACTCCGGCTCTCCCAAGAACTGAACCTCACATCCCAGGTTCCTCAAAATATGGAACTAAGTACCGGACCATTCCTATCGATCTGATTTTTCAATTCCCAATTCTACCTAAAAATGTTCTCATGCCTTATAAAATTAGAATTCTCAACTTTTGACATTGGGCAAGTCTATTAGAATTTTCGTGCCTTATAAAATTAATCAAACAACGAGCCATGATCCAAAGGTAAAAAGACCATTGCATATATAGTTAACACTATTTATATATAAATATATATTGAAGAATCATCCTCCAACGACAACAATAATGATAATGAGTATATGGTGTTGTTGATTTAAGAACTCCAAATGTTCTTGAAAAGAAGAAGAAATCCTAGGATAAGATTATTGTGCACTTTAAATTCAAAAAGAAGAAGAAAAGTTGTAGGCCAGTTGGCACAATTGGCACTAATGGGGACAATTTTCATATATTTTTAATTTTTATTTTGTATGCCAGCCCAAAATTGGAAAAAAAAATAAGAAAGAAAAGAAATGAAAAAAGAATTGAAGAAAAAGAATAGAAATTCAAACAAATAAAAAAATTACAAAAAATTGTCTATATCAACACTGCTAGTATCACATAAGATGTTGTGTTCACATCAGCGATTTCCAACCAAATTGACTAAAATGACTACATCGATAAATCATTGAAAAGTTTAAAACTAAATTGACACAATAAAAAAGTTTATGACTGAATTGACTATTATACAATAGGTTCAAGGCATTTTTGATAATTTTCCCAAACTTTGTCCTATAGCAATAGCTAATGAAGTCTAGCATATAGCTATGAAGCACGGACACATTGTCGGTGCTTTTGTGTCATGTCTGACATGTTTCGGAGTGTGTCGGACACATCGACATGCTCGGACACGATCGGACATGCGGTCAACTTTTCTTGACACGTGTGTCGACGCGTTTTCGGCAGACTGATGGAGGGTGGAGACAAGGGAGCAGAGGCCACGAGCGACGACGAGACCACGATGGCGAGAGATGGCCGCCATTGTGATGCTGCAATGGATCCGATGAGGTTGCAACTATGAGGGAGAAAGGGCCAAAGGCGAGAGGAAGAGGAGAGGAGAGGAGAGGAAGGGGGTTGTGCAGTGAGTGGCGAGCGGTGAGGAAGGAGAAGAGGAAGGGTCATGCGGAGCTCGCGAGGAAGGAGAAGTGGAAGGGTCGTGTGGAGCTAGGTTTTCGATGGGCCATCGCTTTTTTTGGGGGGAGGGGAAGAGACAAGGACAGCCCATCTGTCAGTGGTGGAGAAAGAATTGGTGGGGAGGGAAAGAAAAATATTGTTGGTGGGGGGGGAATGGACAAGGGAAAGAACTAGAAGAGAGTGGGGTGAATTGATGCAAGCCTAGGGGAGGCTTTCTCAAACAATAGGATCGGGAGAGTGACTCGCGCACAAGAAACAGGACGAACAGTAATTTCAGCACTGCGCAAGTTCAGGAGAACAGTCGTATCTTTGTCGATACAGATCGGATCGACCTGATTCTAAAGCCAAATGAACAAAGACTTCTGGATCTACAATTTATGTGCTTTGGGTTTTCTGAAATAAGCACTGTAGGATGGTCGAAATTTTATTGGAAGTAACGAACAGAACAGGAAAAGATAGGAACTTCGTTGGTTGCTCTTCTAGGCCTCCAAGGAAGTTAAGGGGGGGGCACCGATTCTTCTAGATCGATGACTGCAACTCTTCAAGGATGCAGATTTCGAAAGCTCCGACACTTCAAGGACGGAGTGAAAACTCTTCTAGGTTTTCAAGGGTTGAACTCTTCAAGGTTCATGATACTTGCTTCAAGCAAAGCTTTTCATTAATGAAAAGTCATCTGTCTTCTACAAGGGATTGGCTTATATCATCAAAGAAATAAAAACAGAACGTTGAGACTAGGAGAAATAAAGACAAAGCGTTGAAAACTAGGAGAAATAAAAACGGAGCATTGAAAATAGGAGAAATAGTAAAGGGCATGGAAACTATAAACTAATAAAAGCGTCACGTGAGCTTCCAAGTGTCTTTCAAGCTTCCGGGATGGACTCAAGATGTCGTTATGGCTTCTTGGTTTCGTCGAGCTTTAATGCGGGCCGATCTTCTTGGTCGAGGGAGCCGGTCTTCAATGTGGGCTGCATCATCCTCCCCATCTTTAAAAGAATTCGTCCTCGAATTCTTGTCATCATCATCAGAAGAATCTCCCACCATACTAGGTGCCAACGTAATCTTCTTGCCTCCAAATTCAAAAGAATATGTATTTCGATAACCATCATGAATAGTCATTCTATCAAATTGCCATGGTCGACCAAGAATAATGTGACTAGCATCCATCGGTAGAACATCACACCATATCTTGTCACTATAAACAGAACCAATGGACAAATTAACAAGGCATCGCTTTGAAATAGTTACCTCAACGCCTTTCTTCAACCACGACATTTTATAAGGCATAGGCTGCGTTTTTAATTCCAACTTCAGCTTGTTTGCCGATACTTCAGAAATTATATTCTCACAACAACCAGAGTCAATAATTAATTGACACACCTTTCCCATGATTGTGCAAGCAGAATGAAAAATATTGGTACGCAGCCACCTCTCTCCAGTGTCATCTCGAGGAGTAAGAAAAATTTTCCTCACCATAAGAAGTTCGCCAGTGTCAGCATGCACTATTTGTTCATCATCCGCAGCTTCTTCATCATTGTTCAACTCCTTTTCAAGTGGATCCTCAGCACTCTCATCAGAATCATTATCCACCAAGAAGGCTTTACCGGCTGGTCGATTTTTATTGATTCGACAATTGCTAGCACGATGACCCAACTCCCCACAAGAATAGCAACGTATTTCGGATGTAGCAGGTTGCTTTGAAACATGGGGTTGAGTAGAAGGCTTACTAGCAGATTGTTGTCTCCGAGAATGAGAGTGCTCCATTTTGAGTGCCCGTTGGTGTGCATCTCCTAAGTCCCAAATGTCGAGGACTTCCAAGGCGTCTTGAATGTAAAATTGAAGACCGTTCAAGTATTTGTTCACAAGCACATCCTCTGGGTCCTAGATATTGTTACGAATCACCAACTCATTGAATTCATTGGTGTATTGGTCCACCGTTAGCGTACCTTGGTTTAGATTTTGGTACCGTTGGTTGAGCTCTCTCTTATATCCTTTGGGAAGAAAATATTTTTGAATCTTGCCCTCCATCTTTCTCCATGAAGTGACTTGTGCTTTGCCAACGGCTTGGCGAGTTTTTTTTTCACGTCTCCACCAAGCAATCACCTTGCCTCGGAATCGCATAGCAATGATCCCAACGCGACGATTCTCCGGAACATTTCGATGCTCAAACACCTCATTCACAAGTGTTAGCCAATCAACAATTTCATCAGGAGACTCATTACCTGTAAATTCTAGAACATCTTTCTTGATTTCCTTTTCCCAATCTAGCTCACGAATATGTTGTAAACGATGTCGAACATGCCTCCGACCGTGAATAGATTGAACACTCTCCGAAGAGGAAGAGTCACCATGGGAATTTTCAGTCCTGGAACGGGGTGGAGAATTATTTGCTTCAGCCCTCAAACGCTGAACTTCTTGCGTCAATTCATCAATTTGTTGTTGCATATTCTCAGCAAGTGTGTGCAATTCATTGAGGGGAACGGTTCTGCCGCCACGACGCCTAGCTTGTCTTGGAGGCATTTTCCTCTCCTCCAAAGCTCTGATACCAAATGATGCAAGCCTAGGGGAGGCTTTCTCAAATAATAGGATCGGGAGAGTGACTTGCGCACAAGAAACGGGACGAACAGTAATTTCAGCACTGCGCAAGCTCAGGAGAACAGTCGTATCTTTGTCGATACAGATCGGATCGACCTGATTCTAAAGCCAAATGAACAAAGACTTCTGGATCTACAATTTATGTGTTTTGGGTTTTCTGAAATAAGCACTGTAGGATAGTCGAAATTGGGTTGGAAGTAACGAACAGAACAGGAAAAGATAGGAACTTTGTTGGTTGCTCTTCTAGGCCTCCAAGGAAGTTGAGGGGGGGGGCACCGATTCTTCTAGATTGATGACTGCAACTCTTCAAGGATACAGATTTCGAAAGCTCCGACTCTTCAAGGACGGAGTGAAAACTCTTCTAGGTTTTCAAGGGTTGAACTCTTCAAGGTTCATGATACTTGCTTCAAGCAAAGCTTTTCATTAATCAAAAGTTATCTGTCTTCTACAAGGGATTGGCTTATATCATCAAAGAAATAAAAACAGAACGTTGAGACTAGGAGAAATAAAGACAAGGCGTTGAAAACTAGGAGAAATAAAAACGGAGCATTGAAAATAGGAGAAATAGTAAAGAGCATGGAAACTATAAACTAATAAAAGCATCACGCGAGCTTCCAAGTGTCTTTCAAGCTTCCGGGATGGACTCAAGATGTCGTTATGGCTTCTCGGTTTCGTCGAGCTTTAATGCGGGCCGATCTTCTTGGTCGAGGGAGCCGGTCTTCAATGTGGGCTGCATCATGAACTCTAGTGGAGTTTTTTTTTTTAATCGGAAAAATAAATAAATGAGATTAAAAAATAATTTCGGAAAATAAAAATACTGAATTTGAATTAAATTAATTAAAAATAAAAAAATTTATTTAATATATAACGTGTCCCAACGTGTTGGAATTCTATATTTTTAAGAAATGACGTGTCGTGTCGTGTGTACGTGTCGCATGTCGGTGCTACATAGGTATATAGTCCACTTCATTAAGTCTTTTACTTATCAAATTTGTACTTATATTGATTGTAATCAAAGATAATAGACTATGAATCTCTTAAGTGACTTGCAATTTTCATAATATAGTATGGTTTATCTCCACTGAGGGGCCAATTTTTCTCCATTCTTAATTGGATGAACATCACCCTCATTTAGACTAATACAAAAGCACACACAAAAACCTAATCTCCCCCTCCACCATTTTCTCTCTCCCTCTCTCTCCCCCTCTATCCTTAATTGGATAAACATCACCCTCATATAAACTAATCTAAAAAGCACACACAAAAACCTAATCTCCCACCCTCTTTCTCCTCCTCCGCACCCCCCCTCCCGGCGCCCCTCATCCCCCTCTCTCTCTCTCTCTCTTTCTCCCCCTCCCGCCCCTCCCTCCGCAATCAACTTAGTGGAATATTCATCTAAGTAATCAAATGACTTTTTAACAATTATGAGTCCTAAAGGTATTAATGTTGCTAAGCATTCATGCAATTTTTTCTAGGGTTTATTATGTTCTTAAGGGTTAACCTAACCCTTAAGTTCATTAACTAATCAAAGCTAAGGTAAGCTAATGAGCCTAATTCTACTCACCATCAATCGCCACCTCCTAGACTTCTCGTCACCGCTGACGTTCTCTAATGCCTCTCTCATTCATGCATTCAATCATGCAATCGTTCAATTCAAGGCATTAGCAAGCTCACACAATAAATTAACAATTAAGAAGTTAGGATTCAGTTTGGTAATTTGATGTCAATAAGTGACTCAATCACCCACCCACCTCATAGAGCTAAGCATTGATTAATAAGGTCAATAGAAATCAATCCGCACCAATTAGTAAGGTCTTTCGACCAAAAAAAAAAAAATTAGTAAGGTCGATAGAAATCAATCTAACGATACAACCTATTGTCAATCTTTATTTAGGATTTGACTAATGAATTACAAAGTCTAAACTTAGCTCGAATTCTCTCAAGTCCTTACGAATTCGAAAACTTAAGGTTCAAGTCATTTAACATGTAAATCACTTTCATTTAAAAATTGCCACTAATCAATTTATGATAGGTCAATTATATATAAAAATAAAGTAATGGAAGAATTATGATTAAGTCGAGGAGATGATTACACTAATTATCCAACTAGTATCCTTTCAATACTTAATCTTGTCCAATCGCCAACCAAAATATTCAAGCAAATTTCTCGCTAATTATGAGTCCTAAGATTCTATTACCATTCAGACATAAGGGGGACAACAATCAACGTATTAAAAGTGCAAACAATGAACATGTGGTGGGCACGAAGTGAGGAGAACGTAGAAATATCCGAGACTCAAACTCAGACCAAAATGCGCAAACAATGAACAAGCAAGACTCAGCTTCTGCACAGGGACGACTCAATTGCACTCAGTACCGGCATGAATGAAGACAGCAAGTCTCGGCCATAAATGAAGAACACGAACGAGCATCTATCTGAGGCATTTTGTCAAGCAGGTGGCGTGCACCGTCTGAGGAACGAACAAGCCAGGGCCTCAGGCGAGGACCGAGACAAACAGCAAAGGACTAAAAAGGACTGTCCAGCAGCAAAGCACGACGTAGTTGGGTTGGGACTCACGGGAACTAGAGAACTGAAGGATCCAGCCCGGCGTGCCCAAAACAGGGCACAACAGAGTGCGTTTGTGCGCTCGGGCGAAGAGGCACTACCAAGCTCGGCGACGGCGGCAAGGAAGCGAGCCCGACGCTGGTTCCTTTCCTCTCACATCAGCCCCCCTCCCCTTCCATCTCCAGCTCACAAACTGCCGTTGATCAGCCTCCTCCCCCAGCCCGTGTATGCGCCTGCAGCGATTTCGGTTCTTGGGGCAAGTTGATGGCATTTTTGGCTAAGATAGCAGCAGGTGCTCTTCGGATTTGTCAACCGCAGGTGCTGCCACGCTGCAGCCGTGCGTTATCGCTTCCCCTTTTCTGAAATCTTAGCTGCCGCCCTCTCATTGCAGATCCTTCTTCTGCTTTGTCGCTTCTGTTCGTGCGAGGGGGAGAGAGAACGACGTGGGGTGAGGGCCGGGCCAAGAAGGAGAGAAAAAGAAAGGGTCCGGCCCTACATAGAAAGTTTCAATTTCTAATTTTCTATGTAATTTATCACTGAATGTTCAGCGAAAAATGTAAGTGTCAACGCCCGTCCCAACGAGGTTGTAGCTCACACATTCCCTCTAAACTTGGAGTGGTTCATAATCATCGCCTACGGCAACGGCGTCAGGTTGAATAACGTGCCGCTCACAACTGGGATTCCTATGTCCATAGCCTTGACCCCCGGTCTCAGCCTCCGCACGCCCTCCTGCCATGCACAAGTTCGGTGGGACCCGGAGCACGGCCTCAGGCAGGGACGTCCGCTGCCCCAGCCCGCACCACTCAAGGATCCGCCGCTGGAAAGCGAGGTTCTCCTTGATGAAGGCGGTTGTGAGCCCCGACCGCTCCATGAAGGTCTTGAGGGCGCATATCTGGGCCAGGTCGGGCTTGTAGCAAGCGAAGTCCACGAGGTAGACTTTTCTGGGTCGGGTCACGAAGTAGAGAGTGACCAGAAACACCATGACGCTCAAGCAGAGCACGGTGGCGATGAGATCGAACCTGAGTTGGTTCCAGAGCTGGGCCAGGTCTCGGGCTGTGAGGGCCGAGACGTGGGCCGAGGAGACGCCGATGAGTGGCACGAGGAGTAAATACTTTGCGCTAGAGATGAGCTGGTGATAGCTGAGCTTCTCGTACTTGAGCCTCAATCACTGACAAGAGAAAGTTCGGGAGGTTGTGGTGCGATGGTCTGTGTAAATCGTGGCTTCGAGGTTCGACTAAGACGGGGACTGTTTGACCTCGGTTTTGTCGACTGGTCTGTTAATCGGCCATTTCTGCAGAGAAGACAAGATTCTTGCAGCTTCGCGGGTTTCTTGCGTGTCTTCTTCAGAGCGGTTTCCTGAAGATTTCCTGAAGAATAACAAAGGACGAGAACTTGGTGTTTCACAAGCAAACAGAGGAAAATGGCAGAGAGAGAGAGAGAGAGAGAGAGAGAGAGAGAGAGAGAGAGTCTTAGCAATGCATGGGGAAGATGGCGAGTGTTTGGGGTGGAATTAATGGAGTGCGTGGAGAGCATAGAGTAATTAATACTTCTATTGCTGAGATTAATTGAGGGCTTTGATAGCATAATAGTCTTTGAATTATTATGAAAATATCAACTTATTGTAAGCTGCAAATTCTTAAAGGAATAAATCCTACAACAATTTATAATTATTTATTATTTGATTTTGTGTAATTCACAATAAATTGTTATTTTTATATTAGATTTAAAACTATCACCCAATCATTTCTCATTAATTTATATCAAATACTTATCAAGAGATGAGAAGTTATAATATGTAATTTGGTACATGTGTCTAGCTAGTTTGTGGCAACCGTTGGATGATGAGGGCCCATATTGATTAAGTGGGAAATATATGATTTCATATTACTTGAATAATCGTTTGCTCCAAAAGTTCGAGTTATCATGTTATGAAGTGGAAAATAGTTTAATCTATCTTGACAATTCCTCTTGCGAGGGAATATGGACTTCCAAGTTATTTTGCTTAATATTAGGTTTTTCGGGTGAGAACCGAGTCAAGTGGTCTAGACAAGTTTTGGACTACACATCCTAATATTTCCAATGACACCTAAACCATACGAATTGGAGCTCATTTTGATTGATCAACTAAGTTAAAATATAATCAGTATGAAATTAAGATATAAATGAATAAGTGGTCACTTCCTCTTGCGTGATATATTGTGAATCAATGTCAAATGACTTGAGTGCATGCTTAATTTGATGCTTGTGCATGTGTTTGCTAGATGAATGCTCGATAGGTAGCCTATTGGGAATTGATTATAACTGAATTAGGGATTAGTTAATATTAACCATTATTATGCGAATGCAAATGGTGGCCAATCATCATAAACCATAAATTAATGAACCCTAGTCATTAAGAGGTTAGGGGTGGTCAAAATGCGTGAAAAGCAAAGGCCAATCTGAGGCCAATTTTTGTTTGATGTGTGAATGTTGCTTAATCTACTTGATTACTTGAGTTTATGTTATATGAATGGATGAATGGGTTATATTGAAACCGACACCACCAATGATGGCTACGTGAGGCAGTCCATGGAGGAGGTAGCCGAAAACCGTGAAAACTGTGGCAAGAGACTGATATCTGTTCCGAAAATTTAGCATTAGTTAATCACTTTTGGGGTTATGGCAACTCCTAATAATGCTTCTAGTCGATCCACTAGTAATGGCTAATGGTGACTCTTAATGATACTTCGGCTAAAAGAACTTTTTTTTTTTTTTTTTTTGATCATGAAAACCATGTCGGCTTGATTTACTATTTAATACCAGAGAAAATTACATTCATAGCATCAGTGCAAAGAAGATCCAATAACGGAGGGGGAGGATTAGATAGCCAGTTCGAGGGTAGGGTATTCGTTCGGCATGCCTTTGCTATCCAATCCGCGGATTGGTTGGTGCTCCTCTTGCAGTGGGCCAAAGATAAACCCGGTAGAAGTTTGAGTTGTTCTCGGGCCCGGTTCAGAAGCGGTTCCAGTTCCCAAGTCAGTTCCGTTGAAGTCTTCAACGCGTGCAGTAAAGGCAAGCAGTCAGAGTGTACTTGAGGAGAGAGAAATCCACGGCTTCGTGCGAAAGTTAGGGTTTCTTCCATCGCTATGGCTTCCGCGTGAAGAGGCGAAGTGGCCTCAATCGGCTTGGCGAATCCATCGACGAGGAGCCCCCTGTGATCTCGGCAAACGCCAGCGATGGCCGCTCTGTGCCGGGAACGTTCTCTAGCTTCGCTGAGTGCTTCCCTGCTGTCCAGATCTGGTTCGAAAGAGGCATCGAGGTTGATTCGGAGCGATCCCGGGGGAGGTGGAGACCAGGCTTCAGATAAGTCTTCGGATTTGTTCTTTCCTGTTGGTGTTTTGTTGATTTCTGTGAAGCTCTTTGAGAGCGCCTCCGCTTCCGTATAGTGTCTCTTGTGATTTGGGCGTTTGTTTGTTGAAGATGCACCGGTTTCTTTCCTTCCGATACTCCGGAGTAGGATCGCTATGTAGTTGAAATTATCCGAGGTGACCGGGTTTCGGTTTATGTTGCAGATCCACTCTTCCAAGCGGGTGAGTCCCGGTCTGGAAATTCGTAGATGCGAGGGGCAGATTTCCAAACCTTTGCTGTCCGGGAGCGAGAGGAGGATCGTGTGTTCGGGTGTTTCGGCTTCCGGTTGCACGGGGCGGATCGAGAAGGTACGATCCCTCGGTGATGTAGATTCTCCATAGTTGCGAGGGCGTTGTTGCATGCGTTCCATAGGAAGATTTTTACCTTGGGTGGGGTTATGGATTTCCATATAAATTTCCAGAGATCGGGGTGGGCTTTGTAAGATGATGTTGCTTGTGTGTTCTGTGTTGAGAAGGATGCGTTTCGGAAAGTGAAATAACCACTTTTTACCGAATATTTGCCTGATTTCGTGTGCGGCCATACCATCTGATCCTCTTCATCAGGTAAGCCGATGGGTGTTGCTAGGATTTCACGGACCGTTTTTTCTTCAAACATTGAGTGAATAAGGGGCTCATTCCATGTTCCCGTGTATGCGAGTTAATTATATCCGATACTTTGGATGGTTCATGGTCATTCTTTGCTCCTCCTATTATGCCGCTTTTTAACCACCTCTCTGTTCTGATTGTTGTTTTTTTTCCATTTCCGATCCGATTCATCACCTGAGGAGCAACTGAATCCCTTGCCTTGATGAGGCTCTGCCATCCCCACGAAGGCCTGGAGCCTCTGCCAGCATGCCAAAATTCTCCATGTGAGTAATAGAGACCTTTCAACACGTGAGTTACCAGTAAGTCTGGTTTAGTGCATATGCGCCACATCTGTTTTGCTAGCATTGCCATATTGAAAGTTTGTAGGTCCTTGAAACCCATGCCCCCTTCACTCTTTCTGGTTTTTAGCAAATCCCACTTCCTCCAATGGATGCCTGCCTTTTTTTCATTGCTTTTCCACCAAAATGCTGCAACTTTTTTCTCGATTGCCTTACAAATCGACGTAGGAATTTTAAAGATTGACATGGCGTATTGTGGGATCGCTTGAATGACTGCTTTAAGAAGTATTTCCTTCCCTGCTTTTGACAAGAGTTTTTCCTTCCAGCTATCCAGCTTGGAGTTGACCCGCGCTAGGATCCATGCGAACATGTCTCTTTTGGACTGCCCCCAATCCAAAGGTATGCCCAAATACTTACCTGTTTTTGTAATTTTTGGCACTCGGAGTGTTGATGCCATGTTTCTCCTTAGAGTTGTAGGACATCCTTTACTGAAGTAGATCCCTGATTTGTTGAGGTTTATTACCGGCCGAGGCGAAAACAAGTATTGGTTTAATAGACCAGCCAAGTTCGACATTCGACAATTGTTCCATGCGGGGAAGAATATGGAATCGTCGGCGAAGAGTAGATGCGATAAGGTAGGGCAGTGGTTGTTCAGCTTTATCCCGGTGAGAGTGCCTTCTGTACGGCTTTTTCATTAGAAAGGAGAGCACATTGGCAACGATGATGAAGAGGTACGGTGAGAGGGGGTCTCCTTGGCGCAATCCCCGAGTCGGTTTGAAAGATGGTAATGGTTCTCCATTTAAGTTTATGCTGAAATTAACTGTGTTGACGCATTGCATGATCCTCTGAATCCAGAAATCACAGAAACCAAGTTGTTGTAGACAAGCCTGTAGGAAGTCCCACTCGATGCGATCGTACGCCTTTTGCATGTCTAGTTTTAGGACTACTTGAAATTTTTTCTTCCTGTTACTGGTTCGCAGTCTATGTAGTACCTCCTGAACCATTAGTATGTTATCCTGAATCTGCCGACCTCCGACAAAGGCGCTCTGCTCCTCTGCAATTATATGTGGTAGGATTGGTTTGAGTCTATTTGTGAGTGTTTTGGAGATGATTTTATATAGGAAGTTGCATAGGCTGATTGGACGGTATTGCTCTAGTTTTTCTGGTTGTGAAACTTTTGGAATCAGTGTGATGAGTGTGTTGTTTAATGCAGGATCTAGCTTACCGGATGTAAAGAAGGCCTGTATTTCTTGGAAGATCCCCTTGGAGATTGCTGGCCAATTCTCTTTATAGAATAGTCCATGGAAGCCGTCAGGACCAGGGGCCTTTAAAGCTCCTAGCTGAAGCATTGCTGCAGTAATTTCGTCCTCAGTAAGTGGGGCCGTCAAGGTATTGTTCATCCGGTCATCAACTAGGGTAGGGATGTTCTGTAGTATTGGTTGCCAATCACGGAAGCCCACCGAGGTGTATAAATTCTTATAATACTGTGTGATCATCCCTTGTATGTGCTGTTCCCCCCGAATCCAGACTTCTTGTTCATTTTTCAGCATGGTTATCTGGTTGCGGCTTCTCCTTTGAACTGTTGTCGCATGAAAAAAACGTGTATTTCTATCGCCCCATTTTAGCCAGCTGATTCGTGATCGCATGCCCCAAAACATCTCCTCTTGACGCCATAGCTTCTCGATTTCTTTGGTAATCTCTTTCTATTGACCTGATTCTCCAGTGTTTTGTGTTCTGTTTATCAGGTCTTGGAGTTGTCCTTTGAGCCAGGTCACCCTGTTCCTTGCATGGCCAAACTTATGCTTACTCCACTGTGTCAATCTTTGCTGTACGTGTTTCAATTTTGCAGCCGAGGTAAGATCCTTTGTGAGAGGGTCGTTCCATACTTCTGTGACTATGTTTTTGCTTTCTCCATCTTCACTCCAATATGCTTCATACTTGAATTGCCTTCGCTTCCTTCTCTTAGGTCGAGCCAAGGATAACAAGAGGGGAGTGTGATCAGAACCTGTTGCCGGGAGAGCAGTACACTCGGCCTCTGGGTAAGTGATTCTCCATTGAAGCGAGCAAAAAACCCGATCTAGTCTTTCTTTAACTAACTGATCGCCCTCGCGTTTGTTTGACCAGGTGTAGGAGCACCCCTTGCTTTCTAGATCCATGAGGGAGCATTGGTTGACGAAGCTTCTAAAGGCAGATAGTCTGTAAGTTTCCGCTCTGTGTTTCCCTACTTTCTCCCAGTGATTTAATATCTCGTTAAAATCTCCCAAGCACAGCCAAGATATGCGGTAATGCGTGCTAACTGAGGATATCTGGTCCCATAACTCAATTATTTCCCTAAATACTGTTGGAGCATGGACAAAAATAACTTTCATGTCCTGGTTGCTGTTTTTCAGGTGGCACTGTGTAAATATGGCCGTGGCTGAGGAGGAGTCAATTGATATCTGCAGATGATCATCCCAGAATAGAGCTAAGCCCCCTGCTGTTCCCCCCGGATTGACTATATAACTGTTTTGGAAATTTAACCTCCGTTTTATTCTGAGCACTTTCTGTTCTGTATTTTTTTGTTTTCATAATGAAAACGATATTGGGCCGTTCCTGAGTCACAGTGACTCTCAATTCCTGGAATGTCAGGGGGTTGCCCAGCCCCTGGCAATTCCAGCTTAACATCTTCATGGGTAAGTTGGTGGCTTATTAGGGCTAGCCACCAGAGCCCATTGTTCTGACTTCTCTGCCACCCGAATAGGTGCATCCACTAGTTGATTCATTTTCTCTGACAATTGAGCTGATGTTTGTGCTCCATAGGGACAGAATCGCTTAACTTTTTTTGAATTTGTGAGCTTCACACTCTTTCCTTTCAACTTTGCAGGGGGGTCGTCTCCAGTTCACTCTCCACTTCTTTCATCTGTTCCTCTTGGAGTATTAAGAGTGATTCTTCATCTATGCAAGTATTTCCTCGCTTCTGGGGACTTCTTTCTTCTATTCGGATGAGTTCTCGAGCTGAGGAGGGCAGGTAAATTTCCTTTCCTGTTGGGCGTGGATCACATACCTGAGTTTGCTGGGATGATAATGGGTTGAGTTGCTCTGTTTCAGGCGCCGGAGAGAGTGGGGTTTCAAGCACTATGTCGACATCATCTAGAGGAATTTCCTTCTTTCCATAGAAAATTTGGCCATAAGGACTTAGAGCCTTCACCTCAGCACGCAGCCAATCCCCGCATCTTGCCGGTAAGTTTTGTTCCAGCCCTGACTCCTTATAAGGTATTTCAATACAATCCGTCGCATAGTGTCCAATTCTACCGCATGAGTAGCAGTAATAGGGCAGTCGTTCGTATTTAAATTCGACCCACAGCTTCTTATTGTCTAGGTTCACGAGTACTCCGGTTTTCAGCGGGTTCTCTAATGCCAATGTAACTCGCGCTTTGCCCACTTTGTAGGTACTATTCCCCTTATCTTCAAGCTTTACTTCAACAACAGTTCCGAGTTTAGAGGCTATTTCTGCTATCACATCATGCGTAACTCTCCCATACGGTAAGCCCAAAAACTTTACCTAGAAATCACAGTGATTGAAGTCATAACAAAACTCTGGTGTATCAGGTTCACACTGCCTAAGGATTAAGAGGTGGCTGGAGAAGGACCAAGGCCCCGATTGGAGCACTCGCCGAGCTTCTGCTTCCGAATGAAAGGAGAAAGAGAAGAAACCTGGTTCCAGTGTGGCGCAGGTGAAGTTTTCTGTTCTCCAAGCTTTCCTCATTAGGGTTATGAAAGCATTGTAGTTCAAGGTTGGGTTTGTGTAGAATCTGCCGAAGAGTGTTTTGCGGCACTCACTAAGTTTTTCGGGGGAGATTGTACCTGGGAGATCAACAACATCTACTGCACGCCATAGATTTCCCATGCTTTTGCACAGAGCCGCAAGCCTTCTCTCTTCAGTGTTCTAATCTGCCATTTTGTTTGTAGGGGAAGATTTCTGTATCAAATTCCTGTGTGTGTCGTTGTTTGATGGAGTTGTGGGTCTATGATTCGTGGATTTATGGGTTGAAGGGAGCTCCGAAGGGTGAATCGGAAAAGTGATGGGTAGGGGGAAGATGGCAGAAGTTAGGGTTTCAAGCGGGATATTGGTTGAACTCCGCAGCACCCAGAGATCAGCAGGACGGGGATGGAATAATCGAAGCGGACAGATGATTCAAGATGGAAAATGGGTGCAGATGCAGGGAACTACCCATCTGGTAGAGGAGTACTACACATTTGGTAGAGAGGAAACTCCATGGCGGAGGAGGAGAGCTCTTCGGTCGAGCAATGGAGACTTGAAAGCAAGTGTAAAATGCGCTAATAGTTAAAGATGGTATTAGTTCGGCTAAAAGAACTTGAAAACAATCCCGTGTCACATGAGGTATAGTCTAGGGAGAGATCGTTGTAAAACGGATCGAGTCGGATAACCATTAGATGATGTATTCGACCTGCCTTTTAAGACGCCAATTTGGATCGTTTTATCAAGAAATACCTCTCTCGATCAGGTAGGTTGCGACACTCAATTATAACTAGAGCAAAGCCCAAACCTACCGAGCTAATTTCAAGACCACATCTACCAAGACCCAATCACGCCCTGACTGGCTTAAAGCCATAACTAGCCCACATTAACTAAAGTCTCTCTCCAGCCTTATATCTTTTTCTTCTTTCACGCTCTCTCCATCATCATATATTACCGAGGGCACCCGAAACTTAATCTATACTAAAAGCTGAGACGATAACATGAGCTCCACACTTCACAGTGAATCAAAATACGTCCATGACCGTACCTCAGTCTACTTCCAGTCACAGGACAAACGTCCATCGACGTCCATCTCCATTATTATCCGTTCAAAGCCCATGCCAGCAGCCACACCACGACCACAACAAGCAGACCATATGAGACGCGATAGACAAACCATTGCGGATGGGCAAGGAGTTTAATATTCGAGCCATTGATTTGTAGCTGTCATTGCGGATGTTCCTCATTGGCAATTACCATGAATCATCGTGGAGACATTTCAAAGCATGAAGTAAAACATGACAAGAAGGAAGAAATTCAGATGCAGTCTCAACAAATGATGAAATGTAGAATCAAGACAAGGCGTTTATATGGACCTGAGCATGTCTTTAAAAGTTTTGTCTGAACTTTAGGATGTAAAATTTGAGAGTATTTCCTCCTAGGTGGGGAAGAAAAATATTTGCTTGGGCACTTGGGGGCCATGGGGGAGGCTCCCCGTCATTTCTTCTAAAATGACTATCGCCGAATAGATAGTTATAATAGCCAATTGTGCTTGGGATGAGATAGTGGAGCACTCTGATGTTCCTACCGGGACGAGATGGTGGAGCACTCCGATGTTTCAACAAATGATTAAATGTAACAGGACTCAAGACAATGTGTTAATAAAATGACCAATCTATGTCCATGTGTCCCTAGACAACACCGAAAGTCCAGATTATATCAGAGTTATGTCTTAGAGAAATTTCAATAGACAAATAATGTGAATGCAGTGAGAGTATTAAATCCGGTCTTATAATCGAAGCGTCTCGTTGCCTAAAGAAAAGCATTAACACTACGAGATTGCCAAGCAGCCATCAAAACTGATCGGATTTTTTTTTTTCTTTTGTTTAATCAGGAACTCAAGTTTGACGTCTCTTTCTTTCTTTCATAAACTAAGACAGAGCCATAATTCGTACCTTGACAGAAACGGACTTCGAATCACAAACCGATGATCGCACAAGCAAAGAAATGTTCTGGAACTCTTCATCGGCAAGGATGAGTATTGATAACGAAGTTTCGGCCAGGAACTGGACTTGTCAAACTCACGACCAAGTGATAGAGCAAAGAAATTGAGTATCTCTTGCGCGATGATGAAGCGAATATCAGCAGCGAGTGAGGGCGCACAATAGTGACCGTGAAGGCTTGAGGCTTCTGCGAACTTGGTGTGTTGAGCGTCTCAGAGTTCTTTGCTTGAATGCTCCCTCAAGTTCCCAAACGACTAATCCGAGAGAACAAAATAAATATATTTATTGAGAATATAGATTTCCCTATTAGAAAATATTATTAGATAAATTATTAGATATTACTGATATTATTTGATATTTCGTTATTCCCAAGATAGCTAATTTCCTTGATAGGCATGTTGTTTGAGTGTAAATACCATCTTCTAATAACGTGTAATGTGAAGTCAATTAAGTAAATGTAGTCTTTATTGATTCTCTCTCCCTCTTTTTTGAAAATCCTAAAATATTTACATGGTATCAAAGCCACCAAGAGAGAATGAGTCAAATCAAAACTCTAGTCTTTTCTTCCTTTATGTTGTCCTTATTCATCTCGTGTTCCTAACTTCTTGATTTTGTCAACACTCAACAACCCTACTATGGACGTAATTTGTTGTGATAGTCTCTTTTAATTGCGAGCATCATTGACGAGCAAAGCGAAGTGGCCATCAAATATCCAGGTAGCTATGAGCACCAGACTTGAACATTCCATCATCTAGTAGCCAAAGATGGGCTTCATGGATGATGTCATCAAGAATCTAAGTAGCTATAAGTGCGGAAGTGGAGAACACTTCATTGAGTAGCCAAAGATGAGTGCCATGAGGTGATGTAGTTTACTTTGCCACAATTGAAGTTGAGTTTCCACATGTTTTTATCAAGGTTGTATGAGACAAATATGTCAACTTTTTGATCATGTGTTACTTCAGTGCTTTTCAAATTCGGTTGTTTAGTGTAAGGTCTGGCTTATACAACACTTGACCACAGACTTTGGAACAAAGTTACACCAGTCATATACAAACTGGATGCTCCAACTTGAGAGGGAGTAATAAAATATATTTATGGAGGTTATATTTTCCCAATTAAAAAATATATTTAGAGATATTATTAGATATTTGGGATATTATTCGATATTTTGTTATTGTGACATTTGGAATTTTCATAATTGTAATACTGTAACATTCGAAAATTCGCGTCATTCGAGTGGATACATAGAAATTTTAGTGAATTATAAATTCCGTGGGCTGCGACGGATAATTTTTTCATAAATGTAATTATCCCATGTCCAACGTGTTGATTGAATTGATAAATGTTGATGTGTGTGCTAATAGTTGGACAGCATTAATTAATTTATTGTCATCTTAGTAGTTGATGGTTTGATATTAATTGTATAGACTTTAGTTAATTAATAATGGTGATATACTTATGTTAATGACGTTAAAAGAAGAGGGATTACATTTACTCACTATATTTGCTCACCAAATTTTAGAGATGCGAACATTGGAAGTGTCAAAACTTAACATAGGGGAACAGTTAATTGCCAAAAATTTCAAAAGGTAGACTTATGTGCTAAAATTGGAGAAGAATTGAACACAAAAGCAACAATGGTGAGAAATTCTAACAAAATGGTTGACGTTGCATTTTCTGGCGACTTTCTTTTTTTTTACTGATGTGGCAATTTATTTTTTAAAATTATCCAGTGGCAATTCTCTTAAAAAATATCCATGTGGCAATTTTTTTAAAAAAACTATCCATATCAATAAAAAGCCCCTAAAATTAATTTTTAATATAAATATTAATTGAAAATAAATTAAAAACTAAATTATTTATAAAAAAAAAAAAAAGAAAAAAAGGAAGAAGAAAGAGGAGCAATAGGTTTGGTGAGGGCCTCAGCTCTCACCGCCATTGCCCTACCATCGTCGGAGAGGGCCGGTGACAATGGGGCAAGTGTCGGCTAGGGTCGCCGACCCTTGGGTAGTGGCCGGTGACCCTAATCGGCTGCTGATGACGAGGCCCTTGCTGAACCTATAGTACTCCCTTCTTCTTCTTCCTTTTTTTTTTTTTTAAATATAAGTAATTTTGTTTTTAAAATTATTTTTAATTACTATTAAATTAATAAATTTAAGGGTAAAACAACATTGTTTTGCACCTTCATTGTTGAGTTGGCTTTCGGCAAGCCCCGTATACCGCATATATTATTAAGAAAATGTTACATTAGATTTCCAACTACTTTCGCCGGACTTGGCATTAAAGTGCCCTACTTTAAAAAAAAAAAAAAAAGTGGCACTTAAGTGTACATTTTGAAACTTTTGACATTAAAGTGTCCACCTATGTCAAGTTTTGGCACTTCTTATATACTTTGTCCTCAAATTTTAATTGAAATTTATAAGTGCCACGTGTCGATAAGAACTCTTGCATGACCATATGTTTCTTCAAAACAAGATATTAGCACAGATTTTGACACCTAAATTAATCTATGATTACCTTTAAATGAGTCACTCTCTTCTTGCATTCATCTAACCACGTTTAAGATGATGTCTTGTATTTGTGTCACCTTAAATTGGTAATTTGCATGCATAATTACACCTAGCAATTGAAGACCCATTTCTATATTGGTAAAAATCTTAATATAACCTCTTTTACTTTGGCAAAACAACCCTTTTCGATCTTTCCAAAAATCTGCAGAACACTTGCATTTGTTATTTTCACCTTCAATCCTAAAATTAGTGACTTAAACTCTTCAATTCAAGAGCTAGAAGGTAATGACGAAAAATTGGTAATTCTCAGTTGTGTCAAGGTAAATGAAGTTTATAGATATTAAGTTAGTTTAAATCTACTTAATACTTGATTGAGATATGCAATAATATTTTGGGTATGGTGATTGTCAAACTTGTCTTGGCAATCTTGTCCATGTTTGTTCTGCTTTATTTTGCTTCATTTTGGATAATTAGAATCTAGTTGTTATGTCATATTTGTCATGTTAACCCATCACATGTTCATTCTGCTTCATCCTAGATAGTTAGAATCTGGTTGTTCTGCTATATTTATCTTAATGATCCATTTCATATTCGTTCTACTTTGTTCTAGATAGTCAAAATCTAATTGTTCTACAATATTTATTTTGATGACCAATTGTATGTTCGTTTTGCTTCATTTCTGCCATATTTATTTTGATGACCCATTGCATATTCATTCCATTTCATTCTGTTTTATTTGGGTAGTCACAATCTAGTCGTTTTACTATATTTATTTTGATGACCTATTGTATATTTGTTCTACTTTGTTCTGTTTCATCCTGAATAGTCAAAATCTATTTGTTTTGCCTATAAATCTTGATAACCTATTGCATATTTGTTCTACTTCATTCTATCATATTTCTTCTTATGACCTCTTGTATATTCATTTTGTTAGAATTTTACTAATCAAAATTTGTTTGCTCGGCTTGTATTTTCTAGAATTCCTTATATCAAAATATGTCCATTCACTTTAGTATAATTTACTATGTGTGAATCTATTTGTTCATTCTACCGGATTTTACTAATTTTGAGTCTGTCCATTTATGAATCTATTTATTTAGTCAAATATGTTCATTTGTGGATCTATCTACCAACTTGTGAATCTATTTGTTGATAAATCTATCTATTGGTTCAAATAAACTTTACTGAGTATGAATCTATTCATTGTTGAATCTGTCCATTTGTTGATTTTTCCATTGCTGAATTTGTCAATTTTTCCATTGCTGAATTTGTCAATTTGTAAATTTATTCATTGTTGAATCCTTTATTTTGTTCTAGAAGCTTTGATCGAGTCGGAATTTACCCTTTTAAATGTTTAGACTTTACGAGAATATACTTATTCATTTAGACTCAAAATATACCTATTCGATTAACTAGATTTTAATTATTAGAACTTGCTCAATGTCCAAACTCAGAATGTATTCATTTGGATGTGCAGACTTTGACAACTAGGAATGAGATTAATGTGATTCCATGACCCACATAGTGGTGCATTACGATGCCCTGTGATAGAAATTTATGAGATGCCCTGGTGGTTGGGATGACCTGGAGAGTGTCTTGGAATGCCTCGGGAGTCGAGATGCCCTTGCGGTGAGAATGTCCTACGGTGAAAATTTGCCGAATATCTCGGAATTAAGATGTTCTAGTGATTGGGACTTCGAGAGAAGTAAGGAGGAGGAAACATTAAGGAACAAAATGTACTGTCATGTATAGAACCAAATATTGCTTAAATTGTTTGTTTATGTGAAATATGGTGTGCATTTGCATGAGTTTGGATAGACATATTATTTGTTGACGATTTTTGCGATAAATGAAATGGGAAAAAGTTCTAATCATGTTTTTGTCATATTTACTAGATTATCATGCATTCATTTTGTGTGCTAGGTGAAATGGTAAGAGGGTTCTTTTGACTTAAAACTAGAGATTTCATTTATTGGGTTTTGGCTTATTCATTTTTTATTTTTCAGACGTGCAAGATGGACATCCCTCAACTTTTGCGCTATGAAGTTCCTATACATTATAAAGGTCTTTATGAAAGTATGTTGAAGTTATCGATCCATGACTTCGGTATGAACGTTTGTAAATATAGGCTTTTGGAGTATAGTATGGAGAAAGGTCACCCCAACCCTCACCCAGACTTTTGTATTTTTCTCGTAATGTAATGAAGTTGTAAACTTAAATGTGGTATAAATAAAAGAAATAGAAGCATATTGGTTATGCTTGCGTAGCTTTCCTTGTAAAGGGATTTTCAAAAATGTTTGATTATGCTTCCGCATATTAAAAGAGAATAATATTATAAGAAAGACGTGTCAAAAGTTATGTTTTGGGATGTCACAGTTATACTCTAAAGTAGCTAATTTTCTTTCATATGCATGTGTTCGAGTATAAATACCATTTTATGATAATGTATAAAGTGAAGTCAATTGAGTAGATATGTAGTCTTTATTGATTATCTTTCCTTCTCTCTTGAAGATCCTAAAATATTTATAGAATAAGATAGAGCCTACATTTTTTAGTTGTGTGTGAGATTTTGGTAAGATTACTATCAACAGTTCTAAGAGTTTAAGCAGTTAAATGAAAGTGTGGTTTGATATTTAAATATTCTAACACTCTTCATACGTCATTTGGGCTTTGGCATAAGCCAATATGGAAATATTTAATTGGAGAGGCATATATGGACTTTAAAATATTTGAACTCAAAGCCTCTTCTTTTGATATCATGTGAAATTTTGGTGGAATCACTACTAATTATGTTACAAGCTTAAGCTATTAGATGGAGATATGATTTAATATTTAAATAATCTAACACTATGATCGAGGCTTATGAAGTAGAAAGATGAAGGAAGGAGGTAGAGAACTACAAACCCTAGTGAGAGAGAATTTTCTCAAAAAAAAAAATAAAAAATTGCCTAGACATTCTTCTTCTCCTTTTTGTCACCTCCCCCTGTGAATTTGTTTTTCTTTTCTAACATAATAAACCCTCTTTTTTAGGGTAAATACAATGAAAAATCTTAAATTGGTCACATGTCATAAATTTATCCCGAATTAATTTTAAGAATATCAAAAACTCCAAATTGGTATATTTGTGACAGATTTACCTTCCGTTAGTTTCCATTAAATTTTGCAATCAAATTATTAAATTGGATGACATGAGACAATTAACAAATGTACTAGTTTAAGGTTTTATCTTTTGTTTGTCACATGCATACTAGTTTTGTGTTTTTTTTTTTTTTTTTTTTTTTTTTTTTTTTTTTGGTGGTATTAATCAAATCTAACAAAAATTAACGAAGAGTAAAATTGTCATAAATGTACCAGTTTGGAATTTTTTATGGTCAAAACATAGATTTAAAATAATTCTATCACATGTGTACCGATTTATGGTTTTTTATGATCAAAAAATTAATTTGGGATAAATGACTATTTGTGGCATCCTAAAATTTCATAGCAATCTCTAGATACACTACGACCCATGATTAGGTAATGGAAGTGCCATCGGACTATATTATAGTCATTAGACTAATGGATTACTATAAAACAAGGTCGAGCATTGAATGAATTATTGCTTTGTTGGAAAATCTATCCTATGTCCATGTATGATCTAGGTTGTACTAAAGGATAAATTGATAAAGAATTTTCTATTATTGGCCGTGTACTCTATAAGTCGGATTACCATCGATTAATGTTGCACTATTATATGGCCATGTGAGTATTTGTAATTATGTATATATAAGTGGGGATTAAGGTGGATTATTAGGAGCAAGTGTGGGCTGAATACCTAAGGCCCAAAACAGCCCAAAGCAGCCCACATTCTCCCATCATTCGGTCGACCAAGGCCCAGCCGAATGAGGCCCATCATCCTTGCATGAAGATTGACAAATGGCAAGAGAAATTAAGCAAGTGTCACTGTCCCCATTGCTTCACCGGTGATCTCCATGCAAATCCAATGATTACTAGCTAATCATGAGGGTGAAAGAAAAAGGGAAGGGGCAGAGTGAGCGAGGGAGTGATCGAGAGAGAGAGAGAAACCAAGAGAAAGGGAGAATGACCGAGAGAAAGAGAGAAAGCCCGAGAGAAAGAGAGAGTTCGTGAGGGTGCTTCGGCGAGGGGAGAAGCCAGCCCCGCCATGCGTGCGCTAGCTGCTGCCGTCACCGCCGCCTAGCTCCGCCGTCGATCGAGCCGTGCCCGAAGCCCTCAAATCGCCATTTACTTGCTGTGATTGCATGAACTGAAGGCAAGTGAGAATCCATTGATCTACACTTTGCTTGTTGTGGTTGTGTGTGAGGTGTAATAGATTTAGGAGATGCCTGAGATATGATGCTGGATGTTGGAATTTCGAAAGTATAGGAGTAGTTCTTTAAGCTAGTAAACTGTTTCAGGGAAAAACAGATTGACCTTTGGCGACTCCGTGAATTTTATGCAATTATCTAGCAGAAATTTGACTTCGTGACCTTGATAAAAGTTGTAGATAACATATTGATGAGTAACATACTAAAATTTGAGAAGAAACGGACAAGTATTGGTCATTGAAACGATTTTTCTCTGAAATTGTTAAATCTGGAAATCGTTACCGAGAGTTAGGGAGAGTTATGGCGATTATAGCTTTTGGTCTATCATGAATCTGACTTTGAGTTCTTCAAGAAACTTTTACCTCTATGTTGTTTATAAAACATATCAAAATTTCAGAATTTCTGAGTTGATTTAGGGGTTACACCGAATTTGTGAATAAAACTGTGCAATGGTGATGTTTGAAATTTTAAGGCTGTGATGCATGGACCATAGCGACTCGTACGAAGTTATTTTGACATGGTGTTCTTCATGAAACCTTTTTCTCTAGATCTTGTTTATAATATGTTAAATTTTCATAATTTATTAAGTTCTCTTACTAATTTTCCCAGAATTTTAATTAAAGGAGTGCATTCTGTTTTATCCGAAAATTGTTTTATTTTCAAGAACAAATGATTTGCTCTATGAGATGTGATATCTTGGGTTGTTATTTATACAGCATATGTGGTGACATTTAGCATATCATATGACATCAAAAGTTGATCGAAACCTTCGACATTATTGCATCAAATGCTATTTTGAAAGTTAGACATATATGTGAATATACATTGTGATGTTGATGATATCATCGGACCCTTGAGTCGACGATGCCCCGAGAGTGTCAGGATGCCCGGAGGTGTGTGCCGGATGTCTTCGGGAGTTTCAAGATGCCCAGAGGTGTGTGTCAGAAGCCTTGTGACATCAGTTGGGGTGCGGGATGCCCGGAGGTGTGTGCCGGATGCCCGGAGGTATGTGTCAGAGGTCTCGCGATGCCAGGTTGGGTGCGAGAGTTAGGAGGGATGCAAAGATTGGTCCCTGGAGAGAAAAATGAGATTCTTTTGAATATCAAAATGGGAAATGGATCATGCGCATGTGTGTGCATATGGCATGGTGTATGAATTGTCTATGAATTTGAGTTGGTACTATTTGGCATTGATAATGTGGTCATAAGGCATCGAATGGATCTCATGGAAATATATGCATGATTGCACAGATGATATGTGCATTTCACATGAAATTTTGGTTGTCTTGCTTGTTGCATTGTGTAGTTTGATGGATCTTTTACTGTTGAGTGGTTGTATTCACCCCTTTTGGGGACTAACATTTCAGATTAAGAGATGCCTCTGTTACCGGTCACATGTGGTACTTTCTATGGCTTACCATCCGACGTTGAGGTTGAGTGTTCGGAGCATTCCTGTGTTGGTGTTTGTGGATTGGTGTTCATCTGCATTTGAGTTTTAGTTATGTATGACATGGGTCTACCTGATGGCCCTATAGTCCAGGAGTTCCTACCTGTGGATGTTCGTCACAACGGGATCATGATGGGGATGCTACCGTCGCCACCAGTCGATGCACCAGGCTGGGTGTGATTGTGCATGTGACTGGTAGTGGATGACACTTTTTGGATAGCTGACACTAGATGATGGATCGGTGTACATGACTGCTGTGGGCTCGGGTACTTTTGGCTATAGCCGAGCTTAGTAAAGCCTTGGCCTTTTGATGTACTAACTCATGATGTCCATCAAAGTTATGTAAATAAAAGTGTTTGGCTATAATTTATATAAGATGTGTTGTTGGTGTGCATTGCATTATCCTGTCGAGCATGGGGTAGGGAGATATCGATTATGCTTCTGCTATATGAACTGTGCTGGGACCGATATAAATGATACAAACCCCCAGGATTTAAGAATCCACTATAATTCAATGGTATCAAAGTGACATGTTATTAGGACAAGTGAAAGGTAAGTGAACTGTGGCAACCCTAACGGATCGAGGGCCGTTTCGGGGGTGCCACACTATTGGCTTGGAATATAGTGAATCCTAATCCAGATAAGAGTTTACCCCTCTTGTATTAAGCTTGTTGACCATGCCTATCGTCTTATGAATGAAACCTTAATTGATATATGTGGATGGGGCAGTTTGCCTATATTTACGGGGGCTAATTCACCCGTGAGCTAAATATGGTCTATGTCATAAGAAATTCATGTATTTGATACATTGCCGATGTTGTGATGCAAATTAATAACTTCTAGGGTTAATGTCATGAAAAAATCCAAATTAATTTACCAAAAACTAACTTTTGAGTCAACAAAAAATCCAAAATAGTACATTAATGACATATTTATCCTCTATTAACTTTCATTAAATTTTTATACTGAAATTGTTGAGTTGAATGACACATTGTTAACACCTAGATTTTGACAAACCAATTATCCATTTATTGCATAGAAAATCAGCTATTAATTTTTAACTCCTAAAAACTATTAAAATTTAAATTCCCTGTAGTTTTTATGTGTATTTTTCATAGCATATAGATCAGCTCATTTATGGCATTAAATTGGACTAGTGGTGGTTTGAGGTTCTAAGCTTAATGGACTAAACCTACTGTCAGAGTTTGAAGAATAGACCAAGAATTGGGAGAACGACCTGTAAATCTTTGTATATTCAGTCGTGTGTGTTTACATTGTATAAGCTTATGTTTATAATACAATGAATGTCTAACTAAGGAAATTAAAGGAAGATACATTAAATCAAACTCAATCACAGATTGACATAATTAAACAAATATATCTCCTGTAATCTTTGATTGGTCGATCATGATCTTCGGTCTGATTCTTGCATATCTTCAACACTCCCCCTCAAGCTGGTGGCTGATATACATCCAAGACGCCAAGCTTACTTAGTAGATATGCATGCTGTTTTTGACACAATGGCTTGGTAAAGATATCCGCAGGCTGTTCAATGGTTCCAATTCCATTTGTCTTAATTACTCCTTCTTGGATCTTATCTTGGGTGTAATGGCAGTCCACTTCAATATGTTTCGTTCTTTAATGAAATATGGGATTCGCCGCGAGTTTGAGTGCTGCATCATTATCACAGAATAAATTTGTTGGCCCTGTGACTTGTACCCCAAGATCTAAAAGCAAGCCTCGTATCCAAATGATTTCACAAACGGTTTTGGCCATGGCTCGATATTCAGCTTCAACGGATGATAATGATACTGTCAACTGCTTCTTTGTTTTCCACAAAAGTAACGACTTTCCCAATTTAATGCGAAAACCAGTGATTGATCTTCGACTCATTGGACATGTGGCATAGTTTGTGTCGCAATAAGCATTCATTTCAAAATCACAATCTCGAGAGAGGAGTATTCCAAGCCCTGGATATCTCTTTAAATATTTTACGACTTTCAAGGTTGCATTCATGTGAGATTCCTTCGGGTTATGCATAAATTGACTAAGTGTCTGCACTACATAACATATGTCTGGCCTAGTCATGGTGATATATATAAGTTTCCCAACAAGCCTTTGATAGCGAGATGGATCTTTGAGCAGTGGGTCATCAACCTTAGAAGACGATCCGGTGTCATAGTCAATGGTAGTTAACTTGATGTTCTGATCAATAGGAATGGTAGCTGGTTTACACCCTGATAAGCTTGCTTTAGATATAATTTCCAACACAAATTTTCGTTGGCTAAGAGAAATTCCCAGATTTGAGCAAGCAATTTCAATACCAAGGAAATACTTAGGAGGTCCCAAGTCCTTAATACGAAAGGTAGAGTGCGGATATTCTTTGAGATTTTTTATGGCCAAACTATCATCCCTCATAATGAGTATATCATCAACATATATCATCAGGTAGATTGATGACGTACCTTTTGTCCAAGTGAAAAGAGCATAGTCGTGCTTTGATTGCTTAAGGCCAATGGTTGTAAGAGTTGTAGTGAACTTTGCATACCACTGCCGAGAAGCTTGTTTGAGCCCATAAAGGGATTTACGAAGACGACACACTCCAGACTTCCCCTGTCGCCGTAATCCCGGTGGAAGGTCCATATAGATTTCTTCATCGAGATCTCCATGAAGGAATGCATTATGGACATCCATTTGATGGAGGTCCCAATTTCGGAAAGCAGCAATAGAAAGAAAAGAATGAACAGTGATGTCTTTTGCAACTGGAGAAAATGTCTTGTGATAATCGAAACCTTCATGTTGTGTAAAGCCTTTTGCCACTAAGTGCGCTTTGTACCGTTCAATAGATCCATTAGCCTTGTATTTGATCTTATATGCCCACTTGCAGCCAATGGGTTTACAATGAATAGGTCTAGGAACTATATCCCATGTATGATTTTCTATTAAAGCATGCGACTCTGCTTCCATGGCCTTCTGCCACCGTGGATCACGAACTACTTTAGCATAAGATGATGATTCTATTTCCTCGGAAATACGACTAATGCAGCACCTATGTTATGGAGATAGTCAATAGAACGAAACATAAGAGGAGACAGGGTATGGGGTACCTAATGAGTTGAGGGAGGCACAAACATAATCCTTTGTCCATGTAGGGGGACGAATAATCCGTCTTGAACGTTGTGGGGGAGTATGATAAGTTGGAGAAGATGATGACTCCGATGTAGATTGTGGAGATAATTGCTCTGAATTAGAATTTGTGCCGACATACACTGGAGATTTTGCAGTTGAACAATCTTGGATGGATGGGAAATCCACAGTGGTCTCGAGCACTGGAGAAGAAGTCGAGGCATCTAAAGACAGGACCGGTATATATTGGGAAATAGGAGATAAATCTTCCTCAAATTAAAAACGTCTTGTCTGATGATTCGAGCTATAAAGCTCATTTGAAGATGCTTCATCCTGGAAAGGGAAAATGTCTTCATGGAAAACAACATCTCTACTTACAAAGAAGTTTCCTGTCGATGGCTCATAGACACAATATCCCTTCTGAAGAGTTGGATATCCCATGAAGATGCATTGTTTAGCCCGGGGACTCATCTTGTCACGAGGACCCAGGGAAATGACATAACATAAGCAGCCAAAAACTTTCAAGTGATTAAGCTCAGGCTTCTTACCAAATAGTACTTCAAAAGGAGTGCATCCATCGAGAACCCGAGTCAGCATGTGATTAATCAGGTAAGCTGCTGTGACCACACAATCTCCCCAGAAAGTCTCAGGAATGGACGCTTGGAATTTAAGGGCATGCGCGTCTTCCAGAAGATGACGATGTTTATGCTCAACAATCCCATTTTGTTGAGGTGTGTAGATGCACATGCTTTCATGCAGAATTCCATGAGAAGAAAAGAGTGATTGACAATTGTGGCTAGAAAATTATTTCCCATTATCTGTTCGGATATGTTGAATAGATTTCCCAAACTGATTTTTCGACATGGTTACAAAATTCTTTAAGTGGGAAAGAGCTTGACTTTTTGATTGCATAAGAAAAACCCATGTAGCACGAGAATGATCATCTACAATTGTGAGGACGAATCGAGACCCATCATAATGTGAGGTGTGATAGGGATCCCAAATGTCTACATGAATTAATGATAAATTATCTGTAGCTCGAGATTTACTTGTGGGAAAAGGTGCACGTGATTGCTTGGCAAGATGACATATTTTGCATTGAGGATGTGGAAATGAAGCACTATGACCCAAACGTCGATGAGAAAGAATAATTTTATCATTGGTAGCCATATTACACAATGATTTTTTATGCATAAAGACATGCGAGAAGTCAAAAGTTTTGGGAAAACTGGTCCAAAAATATAGTCCTTCTAAAAGATTACCCCAGCCCATTAGTTTGCTAGTCAAAAGGGCCTGAAAGAGACATGTCAAAATTAAAGAGAATAGGACAGGAATTGTCCTCATAGGCCTTTGATACTGAAATGAGATTGAATTGGAACTGAGGGACATAAAGAACATTTCGAAGGGTAATCAAAGGACTAAGATTTACTGTCCCTATTTTTGTCACATATATGGTATTTCCATTTGGAAGCTTCACAGTTATAGGAAAATGATTTTTATGGGTTTGAGAAAAAAGACTTTCATCGTAGATAATGTGATCACTAGCACCTGAATCAATTGTCCATGCATCATGAGAAATGGAATTAAGGCAATATGAAGTACCTGAGAAGCTTCCCCCTTTATCAGAAATTTCCAGCTGTTTCAATGCCCTCATGATTTGCTGGTACTAATTTTGGGTAATAGATTGATTGATATTGTGCCTCGTGACTTGATTGGTCAAAGACTCCTTTTTTCCTTTCTCCCCAGGTTTACCATGCAATTTTTAGCAGGTTTCCACCGTGTGATGATGGCGTTTGCAATAATTGCAGTATAATTTCCCCTTTCCTTTAAAATTTCCTTTCAAGGCTGACATGGCACCATGAGAGCCGTGAGATCCTTTAAAAAAAAAGGCACCGTTGTGGCTTGTTGTGGGCCATTGGATTCAGCTGAAGCCATGGCTAAATAATAGCCGTCCGATCTTGAGATTAAATCATGGACGCCCATTTGAAAGTGTCTAGGTTTGCTTTCTCCTCCCCTGGACAATGCAGTAGCAGTAGCAGGAACTCCTCGGGCCACCTCTCCAAGTTGCTGAGCCATTGAACCAAGGCCAGCAAGAAGGCCACCGGCTAGTGGTGGTCCAAATCCAGGGGCATTAGGTCCGGGCGAGAAGCTGCCGGTCACGAACAATCTAGACTCGAAGGCAGCAAGGGTGATTCCCTCTTCGGTTCGTGCGTGTTCAGCCGCGACTGTCCTTTGGCTCTCCTCTTGGACTGCCGATTGATAGATCTGCCCAAGCGGCGACGCCGGCTCTATTGCAAGGATTTGGGACCTGAAATGTGAGTAATTTTCATTCAAGATTAGTAAAAAATGGGTTGCTTTCTCCTTTTCCCAAATTGCTCTATACTGTTGAAGTGTTCCGTCTGGCCCCTCGAGCTGCTCTTCAGCCGCCTCTAGCTCGTTCTAGAGGGCCGAGAGTCGGTTGAAGCACGTTGTGACGGACTGATTTCCCTGCTTTAGTTCTGACAGGGCTTGGGTGAGGGAGAAAATTTTTGCCCGATCGAGTTTTTCGGCGGCCACCTCAGGAGCCAAGCAATTTCCAATCCACATCCATACGAGTTGGTTGCATCTATGCCAGTGCCGCTGTGAGTGCTCGTTCACTGGAAAAGGCACGGTTCCATCAAGGAACCCGTCCTTGTCCTTTGTGACCAACACCTGTTGGAGATCTCGAGCCTAGGTATTGTAATTTTCAGGTTTGATGAGCTGCAAAGAGATGAGTCGTAACTTAGGGTTGTCGCCAGGCAACGTGTAAAGTGGGTCGCCGAGCTTCGACCGTCTACTGCCGGCCGGAATGGCATATGGCAGAAAGCCGTGCACCATAGTCGGATAGGGGTTTGCCCCTTGACCTTGCGAAGTGGGCTCGAGTCCTGGGCTTGGACCCGCCTTGCCCATTCTAGCGTTGAAGGGTCCTGCTTTAGTGGGCCAGGCTCAAGGATTCGGAAATCCTTCTCCAGTTGTGCCATACGAAGCCCATGATGGAGTTGGCTCGGCTGCCCACGGACCTTGGAAGGGGAACCACCTAACTGGAGGCCACTGGATCGGCCCAGAAACATCTCGTGGGGCAAGAGCTGGATCATAAGTCGTTTGATTTGTGGAACGCACGGCTTCAGTCGGATCAACCTGACCTAGATTTGGAGGTGAATTCGGGGCCTCCTCCCCTGAGGTATTTCCTTCGGTATTCTTGGCTATAATATGAATGGAGACGAATATCTATTGTCCGCTGATTTGCAATAGCAAAACAGAAGGAAGCAGAGATTCAATTCGTGAATATTTTGCGAAAGCTAGGTTGAAGGACGTTGCTCTGATACCTTGTCAGAGTTTGAAGAATAGACCAAGAATTGAGAGAACGACCTATAAATCTTTGTATATTCATTCTTGTGTGTTTACATTGTATAAGCTTCTGTTTATAATACAATGAATGTCTAACTAAGGAAATTAAAGGAAGATACATATCAAACTCAATCACAGATTGACATAATTAAACAAATATAATCTCCTGTAATCTTTGATTGGTTGATCATGATCTTCGGTCTGATTCTTGCATATCTTCAACACCTACAGAATCATGAAATTCAAGCCCAATGACTGCCCCACGTGGTTGAAAATTGCATGTGGTGCATATGGGTAAGTAAAATTGAAAAATTTCAGACACTTGGACAGCAATTCGGCCATAAAAGGACAAGAAAGAAAAAAATATTCATATTTTTACAGGTTGTTTCCAGATTTTTAACTTCCTCCCTTGTGCTGTCGCTAGCTTGATTGAGGCCGACGCTTTTGCTTCCTCTCGGTCCCATGACTTGCGTTTCTATTTTTACAGGTTGTTTCCAGATTTTTTTTCGGTGAGTTGTCAACGCCGAAAGCAAGCGACGGCCTCCACTTGCAGCTGCACCACTCGGTTACTTGTGAACTTCGCTGTCCCAGAGCCGCGCCTTGCACGACTAGCACCATACCAGCGGCATTCCAGTGGTCAATCTTTCCGCAGGTTTTCCAGCGATTATGACTTGCTCTTCGGCAATACTCGACGTCTGAACTCTCGTACCAGTGTTTCTAGTCGTGCTTGGTGTTGCCTAGCAGTCATTGCCTATGTCCCTGCTTGCTTGCTATTCCAGGCAAGCGAGGGTGTCCTCAGGCGAAGAGCAAGTGTTTTCTAGACTACCTCGCAAATCTGTAGTCAACACTGACACGCCCAGCCAGTGTCCAACAAATTTCAGCGACTTTGCAATCCACAAGTCCAAACTTTCCATCATAGCTTGACTTTGCCGTTTCTTCATTACGGGGCTTGTCCATTGGCGGCTGTTGCGAAAGCCCCTCAGCCGAGCACCACCGTGAAGCACGGTTGATCCATGACTGTCGTGATTTGTCCCTTGTCCGAACTTGGAAACAAATAATCAAAGTGAGTAAAACTCCTATCTAAATTAATTCTTGAATATTTTGTTTTCCTCATTTGAAGTATTCCATTCTTAATTGCATTCTTAATTGAATTCACGTTGTTATCTTATCTGAAATTTCTCGGGTTAATTTCACAAAGTGTTATAATCGCCAATTCAATCTCTACTCGAGATACGATTCACGATTGTATAGAAAACCGTCAATTTGGTCTTATTACGATTCACAATTGCATATTGGTCAATCCGATCTCATAGATTTGTCAATTTGTTTCCAAAATTAGAAGGACAAGGATAACATCCTAGATGTTGTGTTTCATGTAGATTTGATCTCTTTCTATTTTTGTTTGATTTTATTTAAAAAAATCCAAAAAGATTAGACACAATTAAAGTAGTTTTTTTAATGATAGATTGCATGTTTATTTTGGTTATTTTATAATTTCAAATTTAATTAAATACCAGAAATTTCTTTTTAGAAATTTATTTATTGTTTTTCTTTATTGAGTATTAAATAATGATTGTACACCTGTATGATCACCTCACATTTAAGAGTAATTTAAAATCTATGTAAACTACCTACAAAATATTTGTTTGAAATAAAAGAGAAAAGGTATCGAAATGGCTTAGAGAAATTTAGCGTAATCAAGTTCTTGAATTCATTTAGAAGTAATCTTTCCATTATTTTACTTGGATTTCTAATCGATCCACTGAAAATTAATTAGTGGCAACTTCATTATAAAAAATCATTTGCATGTTAAGAACTTAAATCCCAAGTTGCGAATTGATATAAGCTTAGGAGTGTCCAAGCTAAGTCTAAACTTAATAATATATTAGCCAAACATTTAAGTGGTTCCAATAGCTTTGGGGAGGTCGTGACACACATGACAATAACTCAATTCATGTGGCAAATTCATGTGAAAATCTATATCAGTTTGGGATAGTTACGAGTGTACTAGTTTGAGATTTTTGGTGATTGGTGTATCGATTTGGAGTTTTTGGTGACCCAAAAATTAATTTTGGATAAATTTGTCATAAACATATTAATTTGATGTTTTTCGTGGTATTAACCCTGACTTCTATGTTATCAATGAAAATTAACTTTGTGTTTTACTTTCGGCATGTGAACTAACAGTTCGCTATATCATGTGTACATCACATATGATGTGTATTGACATGCAAGCTTTATCAACCATAAAATATAGTACTGCATTTTTTTTTTTGGATCGAAGGCATTATTCATTATCGTCACCAATTTAGTGAACGATTCTGTAGTAGAGACAAAACACTAAACTAAGAGGGCTTGAAGACCCGAGTAAGGCACTCAAACCTTATAAAATTTCCTAAGATTATTTTCTCACTCAAACTATCTAGCTTTTCTTCTTTTTTTCTTTTTTTAAAGGGCGAAGTGCTTAAGGATTCTCACTAAATTTATCTACGCATATCAGCCAGCAAGAATCCTATAACATGTCTCGATCTTAATGCCTGTTGACCCTTTGATGTACAAAGAAGAAACTCGCTGACCCAACCACTGCCTTTCTTTTTTTCTTTTTTTTCTTTTCTTTTTTCCAGTTCATGATTTAATTTAGGAGTCACAAGCAATATTGATTACTCAGAGACACAGACAGGTAGCGTAACTTGCTTACTACTGAACTCTGATTTGGCAGTTCTATAAGCCTTGACTAATCTTTT
Organism: Eucalyptus lansdowneana; assembly: GCA_017140395.1. NCBI lineage: Eukaryota > Viridiplantae > Streptophyta > Magnoliopsida > Myrtales > Myrtaceae > Eucalyptus > Eucalyptus lansdowneana. Next base: position 29,792,359 of record CM029484.1, on the reverse strand, counting down.
GGAGCTAGCCTATTTGGTTCTGTATATAAAAAGAACCTTATTATCTGTATCTTTTTACTACTTAGGTTTTGTTTGTATATTATACTCTCTGTTTCATTTTCATTCAATCAGTCTTTCAAGCATCATTTGAAGATCCAAAAATGACAGTTGAGAGTGAAGGAATAAATACACTTTCGGATATTCAAGTGATTTATATTTTTATGTATTCTGGTGCAATGCGCATCCAAGATTTATAACACTATTTTTTTTTTTTTTGGAACACCATGATTTTCTGGACCTCATTGCCCTATCCAACGACGATTTCAAATTTGAATACTATAATTGAGTTCAACGCCCTTCAAACTTTTATTTTTCATTTGATTTCCCAATTGGTAACCCATCGATCTCTTTTAATCAGTATCCTTATCAAACAACTCTGTCACGGTAATCCACAACAACACGATGCTATCTTGTATTGACGGCTGGTCCATGGCCATCAATTTATCAATATTGATAGTCCTTTTTATGGCCATCGACAAGAGTTCATGAGAATATTGATAGCCATTCATCCTTAAATCAACTGCCTACTTACGCCTAGAACCTAGTTAATTTCGAGCGCAAACAAGATCCAATGTATATCGAATTGATGTTTCATTTGTTACAATCTATTTTATATTTCTTTATAACCACAGATTCTTATTAACCTTTTCATTCGCCATCTGCAGTTTAATGTCACATTCTGGATCAGATATTTTTGAGTTCTTCTATTACTCGAGCCCTTTGGAAACCCTCTATTTAGTCAACCGTGTTGAGAAAACTCCTATTTGGTTTTGAAGTTGACAAAACTTTCATTCTCTTATTCTTATTCTTATTCTTATTTCGAGGAATATTGGACTTCTATGTTATATCATGGAATGTTGTCAAAGTCTATTTTACATTAGAAGTCTTTCCCACTTTGATGAAGATCCAGATTGAACCAAGTCTAGAATGAAGACATAATCAGGCTTGGGTTTATTGATCTTCCAACTAGGATTTAGTACGATCAAGACATATCTGGCTTTCTAGCAAAGATTCTCACATATCTTTTCTAAATATATTTATGAAATCAATCATGGATTGCTGAAATCAATTTCGAAGACAAGTTCCTTTTTGGGAAGCATTTACTTATGGAAACCTAGATTCTAATTATATGGGCGACCATAATCATTGGATCTTCACCTCAATCTTTAAACGACTACAAGATTTCATTAATTGATTTTGTCCAATGGATTGATTGGAAGAAATTTCTCTGGATATTGCCAATGGATAGAAAGGCATGGAGGAGTATTTAAGGAGGTAATGCAGTTCATTTGAGTGTGTGTGTGAGGATTAAAATTCCAAAGTCTCAAGTTACCAAATCACTTGTTCTTCTTCGATTGCGCTTACAACTATACTCAAAGATAGAAACACAAAGGAGTGACTTAGTGAGAGAGAAAGAAACTATTCACTGAATGATCATACTCAAATCGCTGTAATTCTCTTTTGATTTCATAGTAAAATCCAACCAGAAGGCTGTCAGCATGGGAGAGTGGGCGTAGGCTTGATTTAAGCCAAACCACTATAAATTCTATGTTCAATTTTCTCTTTCCTTAACTTCTTTAATTTGGTTGCTGCAATATTTTTCTGTGTCCTGCTAAATTCTAGAGTATCTTATTTGAGTCTAAATTGAACTTAGAAATTTGATGTTAATCAGATCTTGCTTGAGAAAGTAACTTTCATTGTTTTTATTGGTTAAATTTGTCTTTATACCTATTCACCCCCTTTTAGGTGGTTATACTAGCATTTTTAATTGGTATCAGAGCTGCGGTGCTTATTTTATTGAAGTGTTTTTACTTCTAAGCTAAAGATCTTCGATAGCTAGTATCTTGGCTCTAGGATTGGTTGAAGGACAGAGTAACACTGGACCACCATACCTTGATGGAAAATAGTATAATGTGTGGGAAAACATAATGAAAGCATTCCTAAGATCCAGAGATCCTTCGGAAGGGGATGTTGTTGAAAGAGGAATCAATCCAAAGGTAGCATTTGCTTCAGATAAAAGGAAAAGAAGTGATAGAAAAAGATGCTGAAGAATCTATTCAAGCTGAAGTTACCAAGAGATAGGCTCTTGATACGAAAGCTATTTATTCTTTATACTGTGCATTTTCTTCGTCTGAATATAATAGAATCTCTTTATGTGAAACAATAAAAGAAGTTTGGGACAGGCTTCACGTCACCTATGAAGGGACTGATCGTTTGAAGGAGACAAAGATAAACATTCTACTTGGACAATATGAGTCCTTTAAAATGAAACCTGGAGAGTCTATTGGTGATATGTTTAGCTGCTTCACATAAATTATAAATGGCTTGGCCTATCAAGGGCAACCAATTTCAGGACCAATGGAGGTCAACAAATTACTACATGGACTTTCAAAGGATTGAAATCATGTGAAGACTTTAATTAGAGAGACTCAAAGAATCATGCCTCTTTCTATTAACGAACTGATAGGAACGCTTCAATCATACGAAGTGGAGCAAATCAATGATGAGGAAGATCCAAAAGGTAAGAAATCAATTGCACTAAAGTCTAATGTTGATTCTGATGACATAGATATAGACGATGACATGGATGACAAGGAACTGGCCCTGATGATAAAGAAATTTAGAAAACTAAATAGAAAAGAAAGAAGGCTGAATTGGAAGAAGCAAAGCAAGCAAAGTTTCTAAAAAAGACCAATGGAAGATGTTGAAACTAGCAAAGATGTAATATACTTCAAGTGTAAAAAAAAAGGGACATATCAAGCCTAACTGTCCCTTGCTGAAAAAGAATAAAGGGAAGTATGAGAAGTACAAGAAAGCTCTCAAAGCATAAACATGGAGTGACACTGAATGTGAGGAAAGTGAAGAGGAACTTGCAAATATCTGTCTGATGGCTCACTCAGAATCAGACTCAGATTCAGATTCTAAAAAAAAAAAAAAAAAAAAAAAATCAATGTAAGTCACTCAAAAATTCCTGTTAAGGTTTCTAAGTATATAGATGAACTTTGCCCCAATCTCAAATCTTTTCTTAAAAGGATTTCCGAACTGAAAAAGGAAAATTCTAAGCTCAGGCAACAGGATGATTTTTGGAAAGAAAAGTTTGAAAGCCTAAAAAGTGATTTTGATAGTTTGAAAGAAAATGCTGACTCTCTCTCGGGGAAAACATCTATTTGAAAAAAGGAAATTTCAGATATTTCAAAAAGATTTTCCAATGGATCAAAAAAGTTGAGAGAAAATTCTTTCAGCTCAAATACCCTATTTTAATAAATCTAGTTTGGGAATGAATAACAAAATGACTTTTCTAATTAATTTTCCCAAATTGAAAGAAAGACTCAGACAAAGACCTCCAAAATCCTTTTACAAAAATCATTTTCAAAAAGTTTTTGTAAAATCTATTGGCTGGAGTGCTCTCAGATGTTCTAGGTGTAGTAGCTCAGAACATTTTGACAATGAATGTCTTAAAGTTTGGAGACCTGGTAAGAAGAATTGGGCAAATGCTGTTTTTAACACTAACTCCCCTAGACCTAAGAAAATTTGGGTACCAAAGAAAGCTTGAGATCTCCTTTCGACTGCAGGTCATTATTAGAAGAAAAAGAAAATGGTACTTGGATAGTGACTGTTCTAAGCATATGACAGGAGACTTGAGCAGCTTCGTAAAACTTGAAAGACAAAAAGGAGGAAATGTCTCTTTTGGTGGAAACAGCAAAGGAAAGATTATAGGATTTGGAATAGTGAAGATTGAGTCTAATCATCAACAATGTTTCATTGGTAAAAGGCTTAAATTATAACCTTTTGAGCATAAGTCAGCTGTGTGATACAAGTTTCAAAATCAATTTTCAAGAAGATATTTGTTCTAGAGTTAGTCGAGATCTGTCACAATCCTTTACTAAGAGAAGACATGGCAACATTTATCATATGGACATAAGTCCAAAGAGCACTCAATGCCTCTTTTCTATTCAAGATGAAGCAAATCTCTGGCATCGTAAGCTTCGACATGTGAATATGAAACAAATTGTCAAACTTTCTTCTAAGAAGCCAGTTCGAGGTCTTCCCAAAATTGCTTATCAAAAATCTGAATTGTGTACTCTGTGTATTTTGGGAAAATAGGTCAGAAGTTCCTCTAACCAATAAATCAAATTTCTATCAATTGTGTTTTGCAGTTTCTTCATATGGATGTTTTTGGACTAACAAGAACTCAGAGTATTGATGGAAATAAATATTGTTTAGTAATTATGGATGATTATTCAAGATTCACTTGGGTCTTCTTCTTAGCAAGTAAGTTTGAAACTTTTACTTACATTTCAAAGTTTGCCAATAAAGTTTAGAAGAAGAAAGGTTATGTTATCTCAAGCATAAAGACTGATCATGGAGGAGAATCTGAAAATCATGACTTTGCAAAGTTTTGTGATGAGTCTGGTCTTTGACATGTTTTCTCCTCTCTATATACTCCAGAACAAAATAGAGTTGTGGAAAGGAAAAATAGTTCGTTACAGAAGATGGCTAGAACTCTACTGTGTGGCACCCCGAACCCTTCGTAGGTCACCACAAGCGCCAATGTTACACCTTATTACCTTTCTTGTTAGAAGAGGCGTCATAATTAGTGGACACATTTTTTTTTTTTTATAAAACGGTACCAGTGCGACTCATAAGCGGAAGCAAAGTAAAACTTCACATCTCTCCCCCTACCAATCATGATACAAATACACACCACTAATAATCATGATTAAAAGACAAGCCACGACACTTTATTTACATATATTTTCAAGATGGGACTTCTTTTGGGTCGGTACATCAAAAGGAAAAGCCAGGACTCAGCCATGTCCGGCCTAAAACCCCAAAAAGAACCCTCGACCCACTACATCTCACGTGCACAACCCCCATCATCAGTGTCAGCTAACTATCCCAAAAAAAAAACCAGCTTCTACTCATCACGCACGGGCCTCACACCCAATTCGGTGCATCAGGCGGTGGCGGTGGCAACATCCCTCTCATCACCCCATCGCGACGAACGTGGATAGAGATGAACTCTTGGACGACCGGGCCCCCAGCCAGGCCTATGTCGTACATGACAAAACAGCGCACTCGTATATACGTCAATCCAGGCACAGAAGGACAGCCGAACTCCTCGCACTCAACCTCTACATCGGATGGTAGACTGTAAAACACATCCCGCGTAACGGCAAAAAGCGGCATGCTGCTAATATGAAATATTGGTCCCCAAAAGGGGTGAGTACAACCACTCAGCAGGTAAAGGAATCCAATAACCACTCAATGCATCATACAAGTCACACATGCATTGCAGGCATTACTTACCTTGAAGCCATGCATATACTATCATGCATCATCACCACAATCATAACACATACATGTATATCATCATGCCATACTCATATCATCGTCATCATGACATTATTATATCACACACATGTCATCATCATCATATACATGACACCATCATACCATACACACGTCATCATCATCGTCGCATCATCATATCACACATGTCATCATCATCATATAGCATGCACCATCATCATTACCATGCATCCATGCATGTAACATCATCATCATCATATTGCATGTAACATCATCATCATCATATTGCATGTACCATCATCATTACCATGCATCCATTATCATGCATAGTGTCATGCATATATCATCATGCATCATGTCATACATATATCACCATGCATGATTTAATTCCAATTTCATCTTGGACCGCCACATTTCTCATTCCCGGGACCAATGTTTGCGTCCCACATGTATCCAAGATACAATTCAGACCATCCGGCTCCCCCACTCTCCGGGCATCTCATACCCCAACTGGCATCACGAGGACCCTCCGGCATCCAGCCATTTAAGGCCACCGGGCAACCGGCCGCACCCTTCAGGCCAGGCATCTCGCACCCAATCCAGCATCGCGAGGTATCCCTCGGCATAATTACCATGCCGAGCTTCCGGCTCCCCCACTCTCCGAGCATCTCGATACCTCTCCCGAGGACCCTCCGGTATTCGGCCATTCATGACCACTGGGCAATCGGCCGTACCCTTCTAGCCAAGCATCCTGACAATCCCGGGGCATCGTCGGCTCACACCTCTGACGGTCTTCTCAATTTATCTCAATTCTCATCTTCAATTATAGTTTAATTTTAACATGGCATGTGATGTGATGACAAATCAAGATCATATTCATCATTGAATTCATACATGCATCTCAATTCATTGTCATGCATACATCAAGACCTCATCATACATACTACATGGTACAATTATTTATAAAATAAGATTTATGGAATTTATGCCAATTAAAAATAATCCATTTATCATGCCCTTTTTACATTTATTTAAATTCCAGCTTGTGCCACTTTCAAAATATTAAATTTAAATATCTTTATAATTCTCAAAAATCATAAAAATTAAGACAAGTAATAAACAAGACAATAGGATAATGATTTCATGCAAAATACATGGCCAAATAGAATTCCACACAAATCCATAATTCACACAAAACAGCATATAATTTTCGGATGAAATCAGAATGCACAGTCTCCGAAGAAATTCGATTAAAATATCCATACGACCTCCAAAAATTACGAAATTTTACCAAGTTATAGAAAAGACATTTACGTACATCTTTTATGAAGACTTAAAAGTCATATTCTTTTTAGATTATTTTCTATAATCACACGAAGCTTCTGGATCCAACACCGAATCGTCCAGTACATGCTTCTCCGAACTACTGAGTTTTCACCTACTATTCTTCTTCGTTTCCTCTGAAATTTGGATATGTTCTACATCAAGATGTTCTCTACAAGTTTCATGAAAAAATCAAAGAGAGATTCTTAGTACAAATCAACATGCAACCACAAATCCAACAAGATGTCAGTGAAATCGTTCCAGATCTGAGGTTTCCGTAGAATGAGAGTTTAACCCCTTAAATCTCCATCATTTTCCACCAAATTTGAGTATGTTGTATTTTAAGATGTTAGCTACAACTTTAATGAAGAGATAAAGGTCAAAATCTAACTCTAAACATGCATGCAAGCTCACACAACATTCTGACTCGAGCGGATTCATACGAAAACATTCCAGATCTAACATCTCCGTAAGGTGAGAGTTTGACCCCTCAAATCTCCATAATTTTCCACCAAATTTAGTATGTTGTAGTTTAAGATGTCCCCTACAACTTGCATTAAGAGATCAAGGTCAAAATCGAACTCTAAACATGCATGCAAGCTCACACAACATTCTGACTCAAACTGTTCAAGCGAAAACAGCAACACCACTCAAGAACAAGCCATCCAAGCTTCGGTTTTCCTCTCCTAATCACCCAAAATTCGACATACATGTAACACACACACATGCAAGAGCAGCAAAGGACCCCAACTTGTCTCTAGACCACACGAACGGCGGCACACGGCGGCAAACACGGCGGACGGACGGCGTGCGGTGGCGTCTCCTTCTCCCTCTCGGCCACACCCTCTCCCTCTCTCTCGCACGGTTCACTCTCTCTCTCTCCCTTTCTCTCTTGGCCGAATGGCTAACCGGCCATTCTCTCTCCTTTCCTTCCCTTTTATCCCCCCTAAACCTCATCATTTGCAATCTTTAGATTGCCTCACCAATGGCCAATGCATGCCATCCCTTTCTAAGCTAATGCATGAAGACCTCTTGCCACTTGTCTCAATACATGCATAATGGGCTTTTGGGCTTTTGGGCTTGGGATTTTGGGCTTGGGCCGGCCACTCTTGGGCCTCCTCTTGGGCTGGTCTACAGCCCCCTTTAATGGGCCTAATTGGGCCGACTAGCTTGGCCCATTAAAGCTTAGGCCAATGGGCCTAAGGCCCATCCTAATAAAATTTAAATTTTCCTTTTCATAATTTCTTCTATAATTTTTAAATTTTAAATTCCACATGGCCAAAGTCTTGTGACATTTTATTTATAGGATTTTAATCTATAAGGTGCATGGCCAAGCATAAATTATTATCATTAATCTATCTAATTTAAAATCTCATAAACACAAGCACAAATCACCTAATCTTAAAAGAGACTAATGGCTAAAGCATTAAACCATAGGAAATTTCATTACCTAATTACAGGCTTTAACACACCTTATAACTTGACTTTGAATTTTGGGATGCCACATACTGATAGAAAGTAAAATCTCTTCTCCTTTTTGGGCATAAGTAGTTTCCACTGCCTATTATATAATTAACAGGGTATTTTTAAGGCCAATCTTAGAAAAGACTCCCTATGAAGTATATAAAGGGAAGAAGCCAAACATCTCATACTTTCATGTATTTGGCTGTAAGTGTTTCATCTTAAAGAATGCAAATGATCGAGCTGAACAATTTGAAGAAATATTAGATGAAGGAAAATTTTTGGGTACTCTACATCAAGTAAAGCTTATAAGGTTTTCAACAAGAATACTCAATCTGTCGAAGAATCTATGAATGTCAGATTTCAGGAAGATATTCAGATTCAACCAGATCATACTCAACTTGAAGAGTCTGAACTAGTTTCAAACCTAATAAAGTTTGATTCCTCAGGAAAACGTCAATCTTCTAAAGATCAAGGTCAAGTAGAATAGGAGTCGAAAGATAGGAAGGAAACAAATGATTAGCAGATTTCAACAAGACATGACAGATTGAATAGCAACTGGAAGCACAAATCAAATCATCCCAAAGAGCTCATTATTGGAAATATAGAATAAGGAATCCGCACAAGATCCAATGCAAAATAAGATTCCAGTGCAATAGCACTTATTTCAGAAATAGAACCAAAAAGAGTAGAAGAAGCATTGTTTGATGAAAGCTGGATAGAAGCTATGCAGGAAGAACTTAGACAATTCAGTATCAATAACGTTTTGGAGCTGGTTCCTAAATTAAAAGGTAAATTTGTGATTGGAACGAAGTGAGTTTTCAGAAACAAGATGGATGAAAAGGGCAAAGTAATCATAAACAAAGCAAGACTTGTTGCAAATGGGTACACACGAGAGGAAGGAATAGACTATGATGAGACTTATGCATCTATAGCCAAGTTAGAAGCAATTAGACTACTACTTGCATGTGCGTGTTTTTATAATTTCAAGTTATTCCAGATGGACGTCAAGAGTACTTTCCTTAATGGTTTTATACAAAGTCTATGTGAAACAACCACCTGGATTTGAAGATCCCAGAAAACCAAACTTGGTCTACAGATTGAGGAATGCGTTGTGTGGTCTGAAACAGGCACCTCGAGCTTGGTATGAGAGGCTTAGTAAGTTTTTGATTAATAATGGTTTTGAGAAAGGGAAGGTTGACACAACCTTGTTTATCAAAAAAGAAGAAAAAGATTTTCTATTTGTTCAAATACATGTAGATGATATAATCTTTGGATCCCCTAACGAAAATTTGTGCAAGAGGTTTTCAAAGTCTATGCAGGAAGAATTTGAAATAAGTATGATGGGAAAATTAACTTTCTTTTCTGGGTGTACAAGTCAGACAATCGAAGAAATGAACATTCATTCATCAAGAGAAATATGCCAGAGATGTTATCAAGAAGTTTGGAATGGAAAATTGCAAGAAAATAGAAACTCTCATGTCAAGTTCTTCAAAGCTTGACAAAGATGAAGATGGAAAGAAAGTCAATCAAAAGTTATACAGAACATGATTGGTTCTCTTCTTTATCTAATTGCTTTTGGACTAGATATTTTATTTAGTGTGTATATGTGCTAGATTTCAATGATATTTTTACCAAACCGGAGAAGAGCTTATTTGAGTCCATTCGTGAAAAGATGAACATCATTCTTTTATCTCACTAAAGTCTATGATCATGCAGACTCAACAGATTAGCATGAGGTATTTGCATTGTTGCGACCTACTTGAAGCAGGTTCGACCGCTTAGGGTTTAGGCTAATGGACTACTAAGTTTTAAACTTAACTCAGGCTCTCCTAAGCCCAGACCAATTCGTGACTTATGTTTAAATTTTCTACATGCAAATGGATTTTATCTAGGAGTTGTCACTAATTAATTTATGGTATGTCGATTAGATACCGAAGTAAAATAATGAGATAATAATTTTACTCCTATGAATCAAAGACTTTGGGTATGGGGACTTGGTTACACCAGACTTCTCTAATGCCCTTTCGGTACCATTTCTTTTTATTTTCAAAAATGTTTTTGCAAGCAATTTGATTTAGTTTTAACCTAAATTACTATCATGCAATAAGGTGATCACACGAGCGCTCAATCATTATTAAACACTCAATGAATCAAACATATTGCATCAAAAGAATTAAACATAAAAAGCAAGCAATTCTTTTTTGGGTTTTCTTGAAATTAGAACTTTATCATAAAACATGCACCTTAACTACATGACCTAATTTCTTTACCAAAAAAAAAAAAAAAAACTACATGACCTAATTTTACTAACAGGTTATTTCTAATTAAATGAACCTAACATGCAAACTAATTGACATGCACCGAATATTTTTGTATTTTTTTATTAAAATTCGTAATAAAAAAACTAATTAAATTGTCTAGAAAGAATAAATTTCTAATATGTTTTAGGGATTAATTTGACTTAAACTCTATCCTATCTTAGAAAACTATTTTTTAAGAAAAATGAGATTATTAAAATGTGCAAACATTATCTAGGACCTTATCTAAAAAATTATTCAGATCCTATCATAATCTATTCCAAAAATTACCTAAGCATGCAATCTAAAGATGCAATCCTAACTCACAAAACCAACTTACTTTGATGCAAGATTTTTATTTTTTGATTTTTATATTTTTTTAGTGTTTTTCCAAGACAAACAATTATCAGATAAACATTATATCTAAACCAATCAAGATATTCCCCAAACGAAGGATTAAAATAACCGAAAAAATAATTCATTGTCTCACGGATTAAATTAACGATTATCTTAGCCCTAAACATTACAACATATGAGTAAGTTCAAAATAATTAAAAATTTGATTCGAAGTCTTATGGATCAAATTAATAATTATAATGACCAAATAAGTTAAAATACTATCAAAATACCTAAAAAAATCAATATAATTAAAAAAAATGATCCGATGTCTTACAAATCAAATTAATAATTATAGAGATTTTTGGGGCAACAGAACTCTATGGATAATGTCTGAAATATATAAATAATTAACATTGACACCCAATATTCGAACATAAGTAATAATAAAGAAACTTGATTTTTTAACAGAAAATAAAAAAATAAAAAAAAAACTACCTAAGATGGGCAATGCAGGAAGGAAAAGCACAACAATGGGGGGTTAGCGTAGTGACGCGAGGATTGGATGGCCAGACCAATAGTGGGTAGACCAGCGGGCGTCGGGCGAAGGCAAATCGACAGGCGTTGGGTGGACTGGTAGGTGGTGAAGGTGACGGCGCATGCTGGAGCAGTTGCTGCGGTGGTGGCCTGGGTCGTCGTGGGTCAGCTAGCGAGCACAGAGCGGTGGTGGCCGGGAGGAGTAGGCATTGGGTTGAGCAATTGCTACGGTGACTTTTGAGTGGCGTTGCAACAACATCGGATGGTCAAGGCGGAGGTGGTAGAGGCGACAGAGTTGGCGCTCCTAGCGTTTGGCACTACAGGTCGGCGACGAGTGCTGGGCGGAGGTTGGCGCTCGGTTGCAGCGGCGTCACGAACATCAAGCGCTGGTGTAGTGGCGGGCGTTGGCTGGTTGTTGGGCACGGGTTGCAGAGGCACAGCAGCATTGGGCTCCAGGCGAAAGGGACAAGCAGAGCATAGACGTTTGGGTGGAGGGTGGAGGCGCCGATGATGGATGGATCGTGGAGGCGTGGGTGCGACGGCTTCGGGCACGACGGCGTCGCATTGGGATGCGCAGCGGCGGAGGCTCAACCGTTGGAGCACTGGTGATGGGAGCGCGAGCGAGCAACCTGGGGGGAACCTGTCTTCCTTCTTCTTCTATTTCTTTTCCCTTTTCCTCTTCTTTCTTTGTCCACTCTCACATCCCCTCTATGTACTTCTGGTTGACTTTTCTCTCTTCTCGTTAGAGAGAGAAAAGAGAAATGGTTTTCTCTTTTGACCAAGATGGGTGAGGGCTTCTTTTCTTGCATGAATTTTTTCTCTTAATTTTTTTGAGTCTGGACTCTCTCGGTCACGAAATTTTTTTCTCTTTTATAGTGATTCCAGACGGTCGCTTTCCATGGCAACTTTCGAGTTTCCATATTCTATTGCATTAACTCATGGTTGCAAATTAGAGCGTAATTTTACGATCAACTCGATTTTGCTTCGATTCCTTCCATTTTATCAAAATTCTTGCTTTTTATTTACCGGATTCCCTAAATCTTGACCCTCGATTGCTTCTGCCTTTACCAAGATTTGAAATTTCCAACTTCCATGCATAATCAATCAGATTGATTTTCCCTTCTTTTTTTTTCCTTTTATTTGTTCTAATGAGATTTTTATTTATTTTGTTTTTATTTCCGTAGGGTTGCCAAAATTACATGTCAACATGTATATATCTGAAAATCCTCCAGACTCAGGTAGTTTATTTTATTTTTGGCATGTAACTACTAAAAAGGTATGTTTATCTCTAAATCATCACTTGCCTTTTTTATTGTTGGAAATTACAATTTCCTTGCTGATTTTTCAAATTTATAATTGGCAGTTATCTTTTTAAAATTTTTGAAAAGGCACTTTCCTTTATGAAGGTTCAATTGCAGTTGTTTTTCAATCTCTCTTATGATTGCAGTTGTTTTTCAAAGCCTAACTCTCAAACCCTCATCATTCTTGATTTCTCTCGCAAACTCTCTACAATTTTTTATTTTTATTTTCCTCTACATGAGCATGTCGTCAAAGTCTTCCAAATCTACTTCAATGTCATTCCAAAAGAAATCCTCTCGCATTGCTAGTCGCGGGCCCCGGAATATTCTTGGAGGACCAACACATTTTGATCTAACTGGAGAAGATTCACCTTCTCCTCACTGTTCTGCAGATGAAGAAGTTACTCAGGATGCAAACCCCATTTCAGTGAGAAAGCCTGAGGTACTTCTTAAATACTATAACTTTTTGAAGAAGGAAGGAAGCCCTATGAACTTCATAAGTAACTTTTTGAAAGAAAATGGCTATGAAAATGACATTGTATTTTTGCAAGCCATGGAACGGTTAGGATTAGTAGAACCTGCAAATGCAGAGAAGGAGTTTGCGAACTTTCCTTCTGATCCACATTTTGGGTCAGAAAATCAACTAGAAAACAAAGATGATGATGAAGGGATCTTTAAAAATTTCCAACAAAAGATTGGAGTTACTACTGAAATCCCTAGAGAAATAACGAAACTGTTTCATTCAAAAGAGCATAAGAAAGTTTTTGCTCAAATGCTAAACAGAGGAATTATCAATCCTTGAACTATGGATTTTGACTTCCTGGATTCCCTCAAGGTTAACTTGAGGGGAAAGTTTGCTAAACTTTAGTTGGAGAAGTTCTATGTAGAAACATCGGAGGCATACCTTGAATTAACAGCATACTTTTATTCTAATATGTTTGTTTTGGATCCCACTCATATTTAGTTTACTATGCGTGACAGAGTTTTTGATGTGGATGTGAATCTCTTGGCGGACTTGTTGGGTGTAGAAAGGAGTGGATTCCTGCCTATTAATGTGTCAAATGCGTAGGCCACAAAGTCTCTACTACGTGATAGGATTTCTAGTGGCAATATTACTTACTCTAGAATGCCTGCTTCGAATATCTTGCTACACAAGATAGTTATCAATTGTATCAGACTTAAGGTAGCCTCAAAAACTAATATATCCATATTTGAATCAAAGAAGATGTGGGCAATCTGTAGTTGTCTCTTTTTCACTCCCCCACACCATCATTTTGCATATGTACAGAACAATCATGAAATAAAAAGGACAATTGCCGTACTCTATATTAATAACTAGACTCTTTAGACACTTCTAGATACAACTACCATCTCAACTTTGCTCCAGAACTCTTCCTCCAATGCAAATTGGACTAAAGATTATCTTAAAAATGCGATTGAAAGATCTCTTTGGAGCATCGGATAGTTTAAAGAAAGAATCTACTAGCAAAATCAAGAAAGGAACTATTGTTGAGAAGAAACACAAGGGAAAGAGTGTTGGTTCAAAGTCACCAAAGAGGAAAAGATCTATCCTTCTGCAGGATGAAGAGGAGGAAGATGATGATTTAACAACCTCTACAATGGCCTTGTGTAATCTTCAAGGTTTTACTGAGTCAGAAGAAGAAGATGAAAGCGAGAAGGAACCAGAAGAAGAGAGTGATGCTCAAGAAACTGCAATGAAAGAGACTGATGGTGATGACTCAGATGGAGATGCTGGTATGAACCTAGAATAGGATGAGATTGAGAAGGAAGGAGAAGATACTAGGGAAGTTGATGCCCTAAAAATTGATGAGACTGTAACTAATAAGGAAACTCGTGCTGGAACATGAAAGGTTCAAGAGGAAGAAGTTACCTCTATTAGGGAAATCCCTTATGATGTTTTGAAGATGACAAAATAAATTAAAGGCTACTAACGTGTTTAATGGTTAAGTAAGAGATTATGCAGATGTAAAGAATATTGTCCAAAGTCTATTTTGAAGATTTCCAAACTTCTGTGTCAAAGTTTGAAGATTGTCAGACTTTAGTGTCAAAATCTGTTCTATATCAGAAGTCTGCCAACTCTGACAAATTCCAGACTGAACGTGAATGAAGAACCAGAAGACAGATTCTATGCTGAAGCTGAACTTATTCAGACTGTGTCTAGACCTTAAGGCTAAATTTGTTCAGAAGCAGATTATGCTCAGACTAAGATTGTAAAGTTTATTGTACTCAGACTCAGATTGTAAAATCTATTGCACTCAGATTTTACATCCAAATTCGACATAACATAACACAAGCCCTAAATGTATAACAACTAGTGATCAGGTTTGGATTCTACATCAAGATTGATTTGATTGACTCAATCTAATTGATTGACAATTGAATATTGAAGACAAGAACTTTCTATACGAAAAAGCTCTACTTATGGAAATCAAGATTCTGTTTATATGGGCGATCATAATCAATTTGGGATTCTATTTCTATTACTCAACGGCTATCAAATCTTCTAGATACAAATTTGTCTAACGGGTAGATTAGAAGACGATCCTCTAACATATTGTCCAACAGCTAGTTTGGAAGTGGAGGAGTCTTTAAGGAGATCAAGGACCGATGAGCAAGTAAGAGACGAAGCGTAGAATTTATAATTCCAAAATCTAAGCGACCTTCGATCATACACTTGTCTTTGGTGAGCTTAAACGTTTGTGATTGTAAGAGAAATACCAAACGAGTGACTTAGTGAGATAGTATGATCTACTACTAAGTGTTTGCACTCCAAGTTGTAATCTCTTATTGATTGCATAATGGAATTCAGCTAGAAGGCTATTAGCATGGGAGAGTTGACATATGCTTGATATAAGCCAAACCACTATAAATTTTGTGTTTTAACTCTCTTTCCTAAACTTCTTTATCTTGGTCGTAGTTCTATTTAACTGTTAAAGTCTGAACTTGTTTCACAGCCTGTTGTTCTTCAGACTTAGTTTCAAAAGTTTGTTGTTATTCAGACTTAGGTTAAAAGTAAAGATTTTCACTGCATTTTGCAGAATCTATTTTTACACCCATTCACCCCTCCTCTAGGTTTTCATACTAGCACTTTCAATTAGTATTGAATCTTTTGTGGTTGTGTTCTGAACTTGAATCTTTTTGAACTTAAACTTGTGGTGCTTGAACTTGTGTTTGAATTTTAATTGGTATTGGCATGTGTTTTGTACTTCTGATGAGACTGATGTGTTTTGTGGATGCAAACTACTATATTATTCATTTGTTCTTTATCATGTGCTGTTAAAGTGTTATTTTGCAGGTTATAATTTCTTATTAAATTTGCATGAAAGTTTTGTCCCCATCAAAAATGGGGAGATTGTCGAGAAAACTCCTATTTGGTTTTGAAGTTGACAAAACTTTCATTCTCTTATTCTTATTCTTATTCTTATTCTGAGGAATATTAGTCTTCTATGTTATATCATGAAATGCGGTCAAAGTTTATTTTACATCAGAAGTCTTTCCCACTCTAACGAAAATCCAGATTGAACCAAGTCTAGAATGAAGACATAATCAGACTCAGGTTTATTGATCTTCCAACTAGGATTCTAGTATGATCAAGACATATCTGGCTTTTTGGCGAAGATTCTCACGTATCTTTTCTAAATATATTGAGGAAATCAATCATGGATTGATAAAATCAATTTCGAAGACAAGTTCCTTTTTGGGAAGCATCTACTTATGGAAACATAGATTCTGATTATATGGGCAACCAGATCATCGAATCTTCACCTCAATCTTCAAACAACTATAAGATTTCCTTAATTGATCCTGTCCAACGGATTAATTGGAAGATTTCCTTTGAAAATTGCCAACAAATAGAAAGCAATGGAGGATTATTTAAGGAGGTCATGCAGTTCATGTGAGTTTGTGCGTGAGGATTAAAATTCCAAAGTCTAAAGTTACCAAATCTCTTATTCTTCTTCAATTGCGCTTACAACTATACTCAAAGAGAGAAAAACACAAATGAGTGACTTAGTGAAAGAGAAAGAAACTCTTCACTGAATGCTCATACTCAAATCGCTATAACTCTCTTTTGATTTCATAGTGGTAGCGTGGGAAAGTGGACGTAGGTTTGATCTAAGCCGAACCACTATAAATTCTATGTTCAATTTTCTCTTTCCTTAACTTCTTTAATTTGGTTGTCGTAATATTTTTCTGTGCCTTGCTAAATTCTAGATTATCTTATTTGAGTCTAAATTAAACTTAGAAGTTTGATGTTAATTAGACATTGCTTGAGAAAGTAACTTTTATTGTTTTTATTAGTTAAATTTGTCTTTACACCTATTCACCCCCTTCTAGGTGGTTATACTAGCACTTTCAAGCCAGCCAACGCTGATGTCTCTCGGTGGGAGGTCGTTTAAGCTTGTGATCCCTCTTTGCCTTTCTCGCTCTTTGAGTTCCCTTGAAGTCTCTCGGGGGATCTCTCTAAGCTTGCTGGCTTTTATGTGTTCGTTGACGAAGGTGGTGCCCCCCTATTTATAGGCAAGGAGGCCGGTCGACGGAGGTTCGGTCGCTAGCAATCACACGCTGACTAGCCCTGGGTGCGGCCGAACCATCGTCTCCTTCACCGCCCCACTTATGTGTCCCGTTTGCTACCAATCTACTCTTCCCCTTTTTGTCATAGGCTATCCTCAAGCACATTGTCGTTGCTGCGCGTGGCCTACAGAGGCGAAGAAGGAAGGAGTGAAGAAGAAGAAGAAGGAAGAAAGAAGCCGGGCCGAATATGGGGAAAAAAAGGGCTGGGCCTGGGTGTGGCATCCCAAAATTTCATGGCAATTTCTAGAAACATTATGGCCTATGGAAATGTGATGGAAGTGTCAATGATTTATGTTGTGACCATTAGACCAAAGAATTGTAATAGACTAAGACCGAGTACTTTAATGGAAATGTATTTTGTATTCATGGTTATCAAGGTTGGTGCGATAGGACAAATTGATAAGGAGGATTTTGTTCTTGACTATGCACCTTATAGATTTGATTCTTATGGTTTAATGTTATAAAGTTTTTATGGCCATATGAAATTGTAATTTGATATTTATTTAAGTGGGGATTTAAGGTAAATTATTAAAAGTAAACATGGGCTTATTTAAGAAAATTTTGGGCCATCTATGTTTGGACTTTAGGCCCAAGAGTGTTGAGCCTAAAGTGGGCCAAAAGGCCGGCTTATGCCCATTGGGCTGTCAACCGCATGGAAGGGGGGAGGAGCCGGATGGCCTCCTCCATGTGTCTTCAACAAGGAAGACACTTGTCTCCTTCTTGGAGACAAGTGTCCCTCCATGCAAAAATGGAAGCATGCAAGGATTTTTTTTTTTTTTTTTCAACCAAAAGGAAAAGGGGAAGGGGGTGGTCGAAGCTAGGTGCCGAGAGAGAGAGAAGAGAGAAAGAGAGAAAGAGAGAAAGGAAAGGAAGAGATGAAGAGAGAAAGGGGAGACTGTGCATGCGAGAGGCAAGGAAGGAGGTTCGTTCACTGCCTAGTTGTCGCCGTTCGTTCGCCGCCTTGTCCCGCTATCTTTGTTGCTGTTTGTGCTCGGATTTGACGCAAGTAGAGTCCTAAAACCTACCCTTTGCTTGCTGTGATATGTGTTGTAAGGGATGATAAACTTTGGTTGTGGTGGAAGTGAAGAAATTTCAAAGCTTTGGGGAGAAATTTGTTGGCCTAGCATGCTGTTTTCTGGAAAGATCAGTTTGACCCTTCATGAGTTTGTGAGCTACATACGACTTTTTAGTTGGAATCTCGCTTTGAACTCTGAATGAAGGTTGTAGAGAACATCTTGAGAAGTAACATACTAAAATTTGAGATAAAACAGACAAATATTGCTTGGTGAAACGATTTTCCTTTGGAGAAATTAGAGCTGGAATTTGTTGTGCTGACCTTTAGTAATTTCGTGGACTGTAAAGTAGCTCTCGTGTGAAAGTCTCACTTTAGTTTTTTTAATGAAAGATGTAGATAACTTCTTGAGGTAAAACATATAAAAAATTTAGAGAAAATGAACATAAATAGGTCGGTGAAATCGTTGTCCTTTGAAGAAACTGGATCTGGGAAAATGCTACTTCAACCTAGTATGATTCTGTGATTTTTTATTAAATCATCCAGTTAAAATTTGATCGTGTGTCCTTAATGAAAGTTGTAGGTAATATTCTGAGGAATAACATACTGAAACTTTATAAGAAATGGACATATGTAGATCGGTGAAACGAGTTTCCTTTGAAAGAAGATAATCTGGAAAAATGACACCGAGAACATGAGGAATTAGTCATCTATATCTATTAATCTAGAACGAGTTGGGCTTCAATTTCTTCATGAGATATTTACCTTTAGGAATTTTCTATAGCATATCAAAATTTCAGAATTTTTGGATTTCATTTGGGTATTTAATTTAAATTACTTCCGAAACTGTGCAAGCTGAAATGTTGAAATTTTGAAAACTGTGATGCATGGACCATACTGTTTTGTATGAGATTCTTTTGGTATGGTGTTTTCAGGAGATATCTGCCTTAAGGTCTCGTCTATAATGTGTCAAGTTTTCAGAATTTATTAATACCTTTTACAAATTTTTCTAGAGTTTTAACTAAAGGAGTGCATTCTGTTTTATCTGAAAATTGATGCGTTTTCAAAAATATATGAAAATTTCCATGTGATGTAATGTATTGAGTTGTTGATTTTGCTGCATATGTGGTGACATATGGCATGTTATATGGCATCAAAAGCTAGTTGAGACCCTTGATCTTGTTGCACCAAATGCCATGTTGAAATTGAGATACATGTGTGAATATAAATTGAGATAATAACGAGACCATTGGAGGTGTGAGTCGACAATGCCCCAGCAGTGTCGGGATGCCCACAATGTGTGTGCCGGATGCCCGGGAGTGTTGGGATGCCTAGAGGTGTGTGCTGGAAGCCCTGGAGGTGTGTGTCGGGGGGATTCCTTGTGATGTTAGTTGAGGTACGAGATGCCCGAAGTGTGTGTGCCGGATGCTCGAAGGTGTGTGCCAGAGGTTCCTCGCGATGCCAAGTTGGATGCGAGTGATAAATTGTGGGATGCAAACATTGGTCCCTGGAAAGAAAAATGATGTGATCTAATTGAAAGATAAAGATCGGGAATTGAATCATGCGCATGGATGTATGCTTGATAGCACGGATGATATGAATTTTGGTGATATAAGTTTGGCATGCTTGATGATACATGTATAAGTGCATGGTGGTATGTGCACGTTGCATGGTGATATATGCATGGTTGTTCGATGATATAAGTGCATGTCATGGTGCTATATGCATGGCTGTAAGGTGAGGTATGCTTGAATGCATGAATGGTATATGTTTTATTCTTGATACCTTGATTGTTCTGTTTGACGCATTGTGTAGTTTGGTGGATCTTTATTGCTGAGTGGTTGTACTCACCAATTTTGGGGATTAACATTTCAAATTAGAGAGACGCTGTTGCAACTAGTTGCATGCGGTACCTATTATGGATTGCCATATGATGTCAAGGTGGAGTGCATAGAGCATTCTTGTGTTAGTGTGCCTGGTCTGATGTATGTCCGAGTTCGTGTCTTAGTGATGTATGATGTGGGTCTTGCTGATGGCCCGGTTATCCAAGAGTTTTTGTCTGTTCATGTCCGGTATGGTGGAGTGATGCTAGGGATGCTGCCACCACCGCCACCCGATGCACCGAGTTGGGTGTGATGGCACACGTAGCTGATGGGAGCTGACACTTTTTGGGGGATAGCCGACGCTTGTTGATGGAGGGGTGTACATGTTCGATGTAGGGTCGAGTTCTCTTTTGAGTATAGTCAAGTATAGTTAAAATCTTGGCCTTTTTGTCGTACCGACCCGAAATATCCATCTTGAAAATATAAATAAAAGTGACTCGACTTTGTCTTTTCATTTGGAGCATAGGTGGTGTGCATTGCATTATTGTTATTGAAGGGAGGATTGATGAGATACATTTATGCTTCCGCTGATGACCTACACTGGGACCGATAAAAAAAAAATGTAGACACCTAGGTTATGTGGACCTGGTGCAATTAAAATCGTATCAGAGTGAAATGTTATTAGGATAAATGATGGGTGAACGAGCCGTGGCAACCCAAGCAAATTGGGGGCCGTGGTGAGGGGTGCCACAGTCACCACATTTGGTATCAAGGCAATGGTTATAGTTGGAGTGATAAGGAGGCTCATTTGGAAATTGAGGAATATGATGACAATGCACACCATAGGGTATTAAATGGAATAATTGGTTAACTTTGAATAACGGGTGAAGGGTATTCACTTGTAGATCCCTAGTAGTTTATTATGAGTTGTCTTTAGGTGCCAATAATATGTTTATGTTACTTATGTAGTTATAGTTGCTTTTAAATGGAGATAGTGAGTCTTAGACAATTCCTTAGGCAAATGCTTGGAAACTGCAGGAAAGTTATGGTACAAGCTGGAAGTGCTCATCCATCGAGGGTTGAAGCCTCTGCTACAAGGGCTGAACCCCGAATGGAAGATATCCTGCAGGCATTGGCCAATATTGAAAATCTGATGGAAAGGCAGGCGCAGCAACAACCCGGAGTGGAATGTCACCCTGAAGGACTGGTGGAGCAATTTTTGAAGCTGAAGCCACCTAAGTTCAGTGGAATGGGAAATCCTGAGGAGGCGGAACATTGGATTGATGGGATAGAATAGATTTTCCGGTTGTTAGACTGCAGTGATGCTGAGAAAATAGTTTTGGCAGAGTACAAGCTGGAAGGAAATGCAAAGTTTTGGTGGAGAGCTTCGAGGAATACGATCTTTTCACCAGGTACTGATGTGAACTGGGATGAGTTTGTTAGAGTCTTTAATAAGAAGCATTTCTCTGACTATGCTAAGGATAAGAAGATCACTGAATTTGTTCAGTTGGAACAGAGGAGCCGACAGTGGATCAATATGAGGCAAAATTTTCTAAATTGTCTAGGTATGCTCTCCGATTGATTGAGGATTGTGAGGAAAAAGCTAAGAGATTTCTAAAAGGGCTTAAGACTGATATTAGGAAACAATTGGTGCCTTTGAATATAAGGGATTATCATGAAGTTTATGAAAGGGCACACTTAGTGGAGCAAGAGCTGGTGAGAGAGCGATCGGAGTTTAAGAGACAGTGGAGCTTTAGTGATATTAGAAGGGGTAAGAGACCCTATCCTGGTCAAGGTCAGACATGGGATGCGAAGAAAAAGAGCAATTTTGGAAATTTTGGAAGAACTAGGGATGGCCTGAATATAGGGAAAGCACCCTATCAGCCTGATGTCTGTCGAAGGTGTGATGGGCGGCATGGCCTAAGACCTTGCAATGGACGGCTGAGATGTTATGATTGTGGACAAGTAGGTCACCTTAAGAAAGATTTCCCACAAGGAAAGTCATAAATGAGTGTTGGCTTGGTGCGACAGGCACAGCAAAGTGCTGTTAGACCAAACTTACCAAGGAATCCTTAGAGGCCACTAGCATAAGGAAGGGTGTATGCGGTCACTCAAAAGGAAGCGGAAGCTTCCAGAAATGTTATATCAGGTACGATTTTCATAAATGGCAAGAAGGCATATGCATTGTTTGACACGGGTGCTACGCATTCATTTATATCTGAAAGATATAAGCAATTGAGTGAAATTGAAGTTACGCCTCTTGAGACGCCTCTTTGTGTTTTCATGTCTTTAAAGAATATGGTATTATCTACGATGATGTGTGCAAAATGTAAGATAAAAATAGGAGGAAGGGATATGGAAATAGACATAGTCGTAATGGCTATATATGACTTTGATGTTATCATAGGAATGGACTGGCTCCATAAGCATAGGGCTAAGGTGGATTGCTATAGGAAAGTGATCCAGTTCATGTTGCTTGATCAGTTTAGTTTCGAATTTTTTGGAGGTTAGACAAACCCCTCTACAGCCATTATCTCGATGGTAGAAGCTTGTGAACTGCTTGACGAAAGATGTCAATGATACCTAGCAGTGGTAAGAGACTTTACCAAGAAAGAGGCTGAAATCGGTGAGATTCAAGTAGTTAGGGAATTTCAGGATGTGTTTCCTGAGGAGTTGCTTAGATTACCACCAGAGCGGGAGATTGAGTTTGAAATTGAACTAATGCCTGGAACAGGACCAATATTGAAAGCCCTGTATAGGATGGCCTTAGTCGAGTTGAAGGAATTGGAGGTACAACTACAAGAGTTGCTTGATAAAGGGTTTATTAGGCCAAGTGCTTCACCCTGGGGTGCACCAATCCTATTTGTGAAAAAGAAAGACGGGTCGATGCGTCTATGTATTGATTATAGATAGCTTAATCAAGTGACTATAAAGAATATCTATCCTTTACCCAGAATTGATAATCTATTCAACCAAGTACAGGGAAGTTCGGTCTTTTCTAAGATTGACCCGAGATTGGGATACCATCAGCCATCAGTTAACGATCAAGAAAGGGGACATTCCTAAGACTCCATTTAGGACTCGTTATGAACATTATGAGTTCTTAGTTATGCCTTTTGGATTGACAAATGCACCAGCTGCATTCATGGATTTAATGAATAGGATATTTAAGCCTTATCTGGATCAGATTGTGATTGTTTTTATTGATGATATCCTGGTATATTCTAGAGGAGCCGAAGAGCATGAGCAACACTTGAGCATAGTTTTGCAAACTCTAAGAGATCATAAGTTGTATGCAAAATTCAGCAAGTGTGAATTTTGGCTAGACCGAATAATATTTTTGGGACACGTGGTGTCAGGAGGAGGAATTGCAATGAACCCGGCGAAAGTTGAGATGGTAACAAATTGGCCGAGACCAACATCACCCACTGAAATACGGAGTTTCTTAGGATTGACTGGTTATTATAGAAGATTTATTAAAGGATTTTCATGATTGGCAGGCCCCTTAACGAAATTAACGTGGAAGAATGTAAAGTTTGAATGGAGTGAAGAATGTGAAAGGAGCTTTCAAATACTTAAAAAAAAATTGACCACGGCTCCAATCCTGACTATACCATCTGGGTTTGATGGTTTTACGGTATATAATGATGCATCTCACAAAGGACTGGGATGTGTTTTGATGCAACATGGCAAGGTCATAGCCTATGCATCTAGACAATTGAAACCTCATGAACTAAATTACCCAATGCATGATTTAGAATTGGCAGTTATAGTGTTTGCTTTGAAGATATGGAGACACTATTTGTATGAAGAAAAGTTTGAGATCTATACAGATCATAAGAGCCTAAAATATCTATTTTCACAAAAGGAATTGAACATGAGACAAAGGAGGTGGATTGAGTTATTGAAAGATTATAACTGTGAGATACGATACCATCCAAGAAAAGCAAATAAGGTGCCAGATGCCCTTAGTCGAAAGTCGGCTATGGACATGGCTAGTCTAAGAATAACAGAGTGGAATCTATTGTGGATTCAGACTTCAAATTGGAAATCGACCACCTTACTAGTATGCTTACTGCATTAAGGATTGAGCCTGAAATTATTCAAAAAGTTAAGATTTTACAAAAATTTGACCAAAAGATTTTGAAGATACGAGACGCTGTTTTTTTAGGAAAAAGACCAGAATTTCAAGTCTTTGAAGATGGAGTGGTAAGATGCCAAGGACGACTTTGTGTTCCCGACAATGAAGAAGTGGAGAGAGAAATTCTGTCGGAGGCACATAGGAGTAATTATAGTATTCATCCGGGTAGTACAAAGATGTACAATAATTTGGGTCAGCAATTTTGGTGGAATGGCTTGAAAGTAGATATAGCTAAACACGTTTCTCAATGTTTAACATGCCAACAAGTGAAGGCAAAACATCGCAAACCTGCGGGACTATTGAGACTGTTAGATATACTAGAATGGAAATAGGAGCAGGAAACAATGGACTTTGTGCAAGGATTGCCAAGGACATCAAATGGTCACGATTCGATTTGGATGATAGTGGATCGTTTGACTAAATCTGCTCATTTCCTAGCTGTCGCATGAACTATTCAATGAATAAACTTGCTGAGATGTATGTAAGCCAAGTAATACGCTTACATGGTATGCCTGTAACGATCACCTCTGATCGAGACTCTAGGTTTATTTCAAATTTTTGGCGAAGTCTCCAAAATGCCTTAGGGACAAAGCTTCAATTTAGTATTGCTTTTCATCCTCAAACAGATGGACAAATAGAAAGAGTAATCCATACTCTAGAAGATATGCTAAGAGCTTGTGTTATTGACTTTAGAGGAAATTGGGATGAAAATTTGCACCTGACGGAGTTTGCCTATAACAATAGTTTTTAGAAAAGTATAGGCATGGCTCCATATGAGGCATTATATGGAAGAAGGTGCAGGACCCCTATCTGTTGGAATGAAGTAGGTGAAAGAAAATTGAGAGGACCCAAACTAGTGCAAGTTACTACAGAAGCGGTCAAACTAATCAGGAAAAGACTTAAGATAGCCCAAAACCAACAAAGAGACTATGTGGATAGGCGTAGAAGGCCTTTAGAGTTTAATGTAGGAGATCATGTATTCCTTAAAGTATCCCCTATGAAAGGAATATCTTGATTTGGAATGAAGGGTAAGTTAAGCCCTAGATTTGTTGGACCTTTTGAGATACTTGAAAGAATAAGAGATGTAGCTTATCGTTTAGCACTGCCTCCAAAATTGAGAAATTTACATGATGTGTTTTATGTGTCGATGCTGAGAAAGTACCAGCTAGATCCTGGTCACATACTCGATCATGAAGCCATCAAAGTGGACAGGAAAGGGAGATACATTAAAGAGCCTGTGCAAGTGCTGAATCGAAAGGAGCAAATTCTTAGGAACAAGAAAATCCCGTTGGTAAAGATATTATGGCAACATCACGATGTGGAGGAAGCCACATGGGAAAGTGAGGAATCGATGAAGGAAAAGTACCCTTACTTGTTTCAAGAGACATAAGTGATGTCTAATCTCGAGGACGAAATTCTCTAAGGAGGGGAGAATTGTGGCATCCCAAAATTTCATGGCAATTTCTAGAAACATTACGACCTATGGAAATGTGATGGAAGTGTCATTGATTTATGTTGTGACCATTAGACCAAAGAATTGTAATAGACTAAGACTGAGTACTTTAATGGAAATGTATTTTGTATTCATGGGTTATCAAGGTTGGTGCTATAGGACAAATTGATAAGGATGATTTTGTTCTTGACTATGCACCTTATAGATTTGATTCTTATGATTTAATGCTATAAAGTTTTATGGCCATATGAAATTGTAATTTGGTATTTATTTAAGTGGGGATTTAAGGTAAATTATTAAAAGTAAACATGGGCTTATTTAAGAAAATTTTGGGCCATCTAAGTTTGGACTTTAGGCCCAAGAGTGTTGAGCCTAAAGTGGGCCAAAAGGCCAGCCCTTGAAGCCCATTCGGCTGTCGACCGCATGGAAGGGGGGAGGAGCGGGATGGCCTCCTCCATGTGTCTTCAACAAGGAAGACACTTGTCTCCTTCTTGGAGACAAGTGTCCCTCCATGCAAAAATCGAAGCATGCAAGGATTTTTTTTTTTCAACCAAAAGGAAAAGGGGAAGGGGGCGGTCGAAGCTAGGTGCTGAGAGAGAGAGAAGAGAGAAAGAGAGAAAGGAAAGGAAGAGATGAAGAGAGAAAGGGGAGACCGTGTGTGCGAGAGGGAAGGAAGGAGGTTCGTTCTTCGCCTAGTCGCCGCCGTTCGTTCGCCGCCTTGCCCCGCCATCTTTGTTGCTATTTGTGCTCGGATTTGAGGCAAGTAGAGTCCTAAAACCTACCCTTTGCTTGCTCTGATATGTGTTGTAAGGAATGATAAACTTTGGTTGTGGTTGATGAAATTTCGAAGCTTTGGGGAGAAATTTTTTGGCCTAGGATGCTGTTTTCTGGAAAAATGAGTTCGACCTTTCATGAGTTTGTGAGCTGCATGTGACTTTTTAGTTGGAATCTCACTTCGATGTCTTAATGAAAGTTGTAGAAAACATCTTGAAAAGTAAAATACTAAAATTTGAGATAAAACAGACAAATTTGTCTTGGTGAAACGATTTTCCTTTGGAGAAATTAGATCTGGAATTTGTTGTGCTGACCTTTAGTGATTTCGTGGACTGTAAAGTAGCTTTCTTGTGAAAATATCCCTTTGATTTCCTAATGAAAGATGTAGAGAACTTCTTGAGGTAAAACATATAAAAAATTTAGAGGAAATGAACAAAAATAGGTCGGTGAAATCGTTGTCCTTTGAAGAAACTGGATCTGGGAAAACGCTATTTCGACCTAGTATGATTTTGTGATTTTTTTATAAAATCATCGAGTTAAAATTTAATCATATGTCCTTAATGAAAGTTGTAGGTAATATTATGAGGAATAACATACTGAAAATTTAGAAGAAACGGACATACGTAGGTCGGTGAAACGAGTTTCCTTTGAAAGAAGATAATCTGGAAAAACGACACCGAGAACTGGAGGAATTAATCGTCTATATCTATTAATCTAGAACGATTTGTGTTTCGATTTCTTCACGAGATATTTACCTTTTGGACTTTTCTATAACATATCAAAATTTCAGAATTTTTGGAGTTCAATTGAATATTTAATTTAAATTACTTCTGAAACTGTGCAAGTTGAAATGTTGAAATTTTGAAAACTGTGATTCATGGACCGTACTGTTTTGTGTGAGATTCTTTTGGTATGGTGTTTTTCAGGAGATATCTGCCTTTAGGTCTCGTCTATAACGTGTCAAGTTTTTAGAATTTATTAATACCACTTACTAATTTTTCTAGAGTTTTAACTAAAGGAGTGCATTCTGTTTTATCCAAAAATTGATGCGTTTTCAAAAATAAATAAAATTTTCCATGTGATGTAATGTTTTGAGTGGTTGATTTTTCTGCATATGTGGTGACATATGGCATGTTATATGGCATCAAAAGCTGGTTGAGACCTTTGGTCTTGTTGCATAAAATGCCATGTTGAAATTGAGATAAGTGTGTGAATATGAATTGAGATAATAACGAAACCGCCAGAGGTGTGAGCCGATGATGCCCCGGGAGTGTCGGGATGCCCAGAGTGTGTGTGCCGAATGCCCTGGGAGTGTTGGGATGCCCGGAGGTGTGTGCCGGAAGCCCTGGAGGTGTGTGCCGGAAGCCCTAGAGGTGTGTGCTAGGGGGATTCCTCATGATGCTAGTTGAGGTACGAGATACCCGGAGTGCATGTGCCAGATGCTTGGAGGTGTGTGCCGAAGGTTCCTCGCGATGCCATGTGAGCAATAAATTGTGGGATGCAAACATTGGTCCCTGGAAAGAAAAATGATGTGATCTAATTGAAAGATAAATATCGAGAGTTAAATCATGCACATGGATGTATGCTTGATAGCATGGATGATATGAATTTTGGTGATATAAGTTTGGCATGCTTGATGATACATGTATAAGTGCATGGTGGTATGTGCACGTTGCATGGTGATATATGTATGGTTGTTCGATGATATAAGTGCAAGTGGATGGTGATATATACATGTCGTATGGTGATATATGCATGGCTGTAAGGTGAGGTATGCTTGAATGCATGAATGATATGTGTTTTATTCTTGATACCTTGATTGTTCTGTTTAACGCATTGTGTAGTTTGGTAGATCTTTACTGCTGAGTGGTTGTACTCACCCCTTTTAGGGATTAACATTTCAGATTAGAAAGATGCCGTTGCGATCAATTGCATGCGGTACCTATTATGAATTGCCATTTGATGTCGAGGTGGAGTGCACAAAGCATTCTTGTGTTAGTGTGCCTAGTCTGGTGTATGTCCGAGTCCGTGTCTTAGTAATATACGATGTGGGTCTTGCTGATGGCCCAATTATCCAGGAGTTTTTGTTTGTTCATGTTCGGCGTGGTGGAGTGATGCTAGGGATGCTGCCGCCACCGCCGTTCGATGCACCGAGTTGGGTGTGATGGCACGTATAGCTGATGGGAGTTGACACTTTTTGGGGGATAGCCGACGCTTGTTGATGGAGGGGTGTACATGTTCGATGTACACTCGAGTTCTCTTTTGAGTATAGTCAAGTATAGTTAAAATCTTGGCCTTTTTGCTGTACCGACCTAAAATGTCCATCTTGAAAATATAAATAAAAGTGACTCGGTTTTGTCTTTTCATTTGGAGCATAGGTGGTGTGCATTGCATTATTGTTATTGAAGGGAGGATTGGTGAGATACATTTATGCTTCCGCTGATGAGCTGCGTTGGGACCAATCAAAAAAAAAAAATGTAGACCCCCAGGTTGTGTAGACCCGCTACAATTGAAATGGTATCAGAATGGAATGTTATTAGGATAAGTGATGGGTGAGCGAGTTGTGGCGACCCAAGCGGATCGGGGGCCATGGTGAGGGGTGCCACAATCACCACACTAGGCCCGCGCAGTGGGGAAAAAGGGAAAGAAAATGGGGCTGGGCGCAAAGGCCCAGCCCCTAGCGGCCTACTGCTTTTTTTTTTTTTTGTTATTTATTATAAGGGTTGCAAAAGAGATTAAGGCCTAAAAATCTAATTAAAATTTAGGTATCAATAGTTGCTCCTCTTTGAAGGTGAGCTCGCTAAGGTTGCATTGAAAGACAAATCGATACCTAAATTTTGTCTATGCATATGCAATAGATTATATCTAAGTTGGGACCTAATGTCTTATGCAGTAAATGAGGAATATAACAATACACATACTAAGGCAAATACGAATATACATGTAGTTACTTACCGAGAATGAGTGAGATAGGGTGTGAACCCTGAGTTTGGCAAGTATCGGGGTATCATCTTACCTAGTAATGTAATGAGGTTGCTTTTCCAAGATCGGAACCTTTCTTCGGTTGCCTTGATGGAAAATTACTTTTTCAGGACCCGAACCATTCTCCGGTCGCCTGTTAGAGCAATAAGCGGTTTGTCTAGGACCCGAACATTTCTTCGATCGCATGTTAGAGCAATAAGTGTTTACCCGACCTTTCTTGGGGGATGCACCGACATTTCTCAATGCATTTGTTTGTTTGTGGGGTGCCTGATCCTTTGTCAAGGACATTGGTTAGGTGGTGCCTAATCCTCTATCAAGGACACCGAATGTGGGGTGCCTGATCCTCTATCAAGGACATCGATTATGGGGTGCCTGATCTTCTATCAAGGACATCGAACGGTACCTGACCTTTCTCGGGGGATGCGCTGACCTTTCTCAGGGCATCTATTTGTTTGTGTCTGATCTTTATCAAGGACACCAGTTGGTACTTGACCTTTCTCGGGAGATGTGCTGACCTTTCTCAAGGTATCTGTTTGTTGGGTGTTTGATCTCTGTTAGGGACACCAGTTGATACTTAACCTTTCTTGGGTGATGCGTTGACCTTTCTCAAGGCATCTGTTTGTTGGGTGTTTGATCTCTGTCAAGGACACTAGTTGGTCACCCGACTTTTCTCAGGGAATGCGCTAACCTTTCTTAGGGCATCTGTTTATTGGGTGTTTGATCTCTGTCAAGGACACCACTTGGTCACCCGACCTTTCTCAAGGGATGCGCTGACCTTTCTCAGAGCATTTATTTGTGGGGTGCCTGATTCTCTATCAAGGACACCAGTTAGGAGATGTCTGATCCTCTATCAAGGACACCAGTTGGGGGCTGCTTGATCCTCTATCAAGGACACCAGTTGCGAGGTGCCTGATCCTTTATCAAAGACACCGGTTATGGGGTGCTCGATCCTCTGTCAAAAACACAAGTTGGAACCTGATCTTTCTCGGGGGATGTGCCAACCTTTCTTAGGGCATCTATTAGTTGGTGCCTAATCTTGGTCAAGGACACCAAATGGTACCCAACCTTTTTCGGCGGATGTGCCGACCTTTCTCGGGGCATATGTTTTTTCGAGAGATACCTGGACATTCACAAGCATTAAAATAGTACCTAGATATTAACAAGTACTAACCTGGAGGATACCTAGTTGTTACAGGTATCGAATGGGTATTTGGATGATCACAAGTACTAAATCTGAAGGGTGCCTGGACATTCGCAGGCATCGAATGGGTACTTGGATGATCACAAGTATGAACTATTGGAGGATACTTGGACGTTTGCAAGTATCGATGGGTACCTGGATGATTACAAGTACAAACTCTGGAGAATACTTGGTCGTTTTTTAAGGTTTCTTGGTAGATGGAATATCAAGGACATACTTTGGATATTTGTGAAGGTTTCTCACCTCCTGGTAATGGGAATATCGAGGACGTACCTAGGATATTCATGAAGGTCTCCTAATTCCTAGCAGTTGGAAATATCAAGGACGTGCCTCAGCTATTCATGAAGGTCTCTCACCTCCTAGTAAAGGGAATATCGAGGACGTACCTGGAATATTCGCGAAGGTCTCTCACTTCCTGATAATGGGAATATTGAGGGCATGCCTTGCATATTCGTGAATAACTCTCACCTCCTGGTAATGGGAATATCAAGGACGTGCCTCGCATATTCATGAAGGTCTCCCACCTCCTGGTATTATAAACTTGAATGTGGCACGAGACTTACCTGGATGGTTGCAGGCACTCAAAAGGGCTAGAATACCTAGGTAACCGGAGGTGTACAAAGTACTGGAATACTTGGATGAACATGAGTATTTAATGATACGATCTAGGACCATTCGGGCAAGTCCAAGTGTCATGATGATAAGAAACATACCTGGGTAACCGCAGGCACATGAAGTAATGGAATAGTTGAATGGCTACTAGTATTCAAGGATACAATTTTGAGGACAACTCGGGCAGGTTGAGTGTCATGAAAATGAAGTACCTGGATGGCGGCAGGTACTAGACAGTGGAAGGCACTCAAAGGTAGTTAGTTACTTCGTCAAATGCAGGCATCCTAACTATGAGGACAACTCGAACAGGTCAAGTGTCAAGAAGAGGGAGTATCCGAACGAGGCCGGTACTCAAAGACAAGGGGATACTTGGACAGTCACAAGTATCTAAACTCTGAAGACAGCTTGAACAAGTCGATTGTCGATAAGAGAGTACCTAGATAGTGGTAGATACCTAAAGACAAATGGGGATAAGGATATGCTTATCTAGCGATATCTTTGATCTCTAAGAGTATTGATGTGGACATCGAGCCATATCGAGGAGGAGGTGCTAAGGACCCATTATCTATTCCTACCGGTTCGATCACTCGAGCGCAGACCAAGCAATTTAGGCAAGCTGTTGGTGTCATGGTTCGTGATCTTTGGCGTGGAGATGACCTTGGATCAAATCTTGAAGAATCTTGGAAATCTTGGCGCAATTTAATTATCTGGTCACCAAATATTTGACTAATTCAAATAGGAAAATTCTTCTTGTTTAGGAATATTCTAGAATAGGAATATTCTAGAATATGACGCATTAGGTTTTTTTAGGGTTGGTTTTAGGGTTTGTGTGGCGGCTAGAAGGCCTAGATATATAAGACTGACTAAATTTCTTCGGAGGACGGAGATATTTTATTTTTGAGGAAAAGAATTGAGAGGTTCTCTTTTACTGTTCTTTTGAGGACTTGACCTAATCAAGATTCTCTTGTGGCAGTCAATTCGACTTATCAAGCGAGATAGCGAATTCTTTCGCTCGTGGCATCTATAACGTTGGTTGGTTGACACGTGTTCGTCAACAGGTCACGTTCATACCGAGGTTGCCAATCACAGGTTTGATTGGAGGTCGAGGTTTGCAATTTGCACTATCTGGGCCTTCATAGAACGATCCTTCCGCAACGATTCATATCAGTTTGGTATCAGAGCTTACTTCTACAAGGTCTATTTATCTTTAATTTTCTGTTGATATTCAGAAATTTGAGATTTATTGAGCTAGGGTTTCGGTTCTAGCTAATTTAATGATCCGATTACTTTTGTGCTTCCATACGTAGTTGTTTGTTATTAGTTTTAATTTTTTTTCTAGCATCTTAAATTGTATCTGAGTTCGTCAAAAAAAAAAAAGAAAAAAAAAAGAAAACGCACAGAAAAAAAAAAAGTGTGCGAGAGAAAAAAAATTAGCCAAACAAAAAAAAAAATCAAAAAGGCGACTCGTTTGTTAGTAGACCGAATTGAAACAAAATCAGTAGTGAATTGTGTTTCAATTGGAATTTCGAAAGTTGTACTTGTTGGTTTGAAATTGTTATTTGCTGAAACAAAATCAATAGTGATCTAATCTTGTTTGATTAGTTCGATTGATTGCCGTGAGGGGGTTGAGAGATAGATTTTGAGTCCGATAAAGAGCTTGTGAAAAGAGAATACGAGAGGAAAAAGGTAGGAGTGTATAAGCTTAATTGAGGGTGAAAAAAGCCTACACTTGAGTTAAACACGAGGGGAGTGACAAATACCTTGAGAGAAACACGTGAGGAAGTGATTGGTGAGGATTTTTGTGACTAACGTTTACTTGCAGGTTTAAAATATGTCGCACGAAGAAAGTGTAAATCAAAAGGAGGTTGGCTCCATACGAAGGGATGAAGCACTCGTGGAAAGCATCCAGCAATTGAAGGCCGTAGTGGAGGAGCTTAGTGGCCGAATGATGATGAATGACATGAGGGTTGATGGTGACCGAGAGCTACCCCGGGGAAGGCCGCAACATCAGCGAGACACCTCTAGAACACGACATAGAAGGCAGCGGCTTTATGATGATGATGAGGCCGACATGGAGGATGATCGAGATGCTCGATTTGGAAGGTGAAATGGAGCCCGAGAGTTTAGACACCGAGAAGATAATGAACTTGGCAATATCAAGATGAAGATTCCTTCTTTCCAAGGGAAGAATGATCCCGATGCATATCTAGAATGGGAGAAACGCATGGAGATGGTATTTGATTGCCAACGATACTCCGAGCTCAAAAAGGTAAAAGTTGCAGCTGTTGAATTTACTGATTATGCTATAATTTGGTGGGATCAACTTGTGACTAGTAGGAGGCGCAATGGTGAAAGACCGATAGAGACGTGGGATGAGATGAAAGCGGTGATGAGAAGGCGTTTTGTACCTAGTCATTACCACCGAGATTTGTTTCAAAAGTTACAAAATCTCACACAAGGCAATAAGAGCGTGGAAGAGTATCACAAGGAGATGGAGATTGCCATGATCCGTGCTAATGTGGTGGAGGATCATGAGGCCACAATGTCAAGATTTTTGAGTGGTTTGAGCCGAGACATAGCAAGGGTGGTGGAGCTGCAACACTATATTGAATTGGAGGAATTGGTGGACAAAGCTATCAAAGTTGAGCGGCAATTGAAATTGGATTGAAATCACAAGAGTGGAGGAGGTTCAAATCAGAATTGGAGATCCAATTGGAAAAGAGATGAGAAGCCAAATTGGAGAGGAAACAACACCAAAACCGAAACCTCAAAGGAGAAGGAGAGGGACGGTAAAGTTGGAACGGATCTGGCTTCAAGTAAAACCCAAAACCCTAACACTAGAACTCGTGAGATTAAATATTTTAAGTGTTTGGGCAGGGGTCATATGGTGAATCAATGCCCTAATAGGAGGGTGATGATCTTGACTGGACATGGTGTTATTGAGTTCGAAAGTGAAAGGGAAGAAGAGGATGATGAGATGCCACCATTGGAGAATTGTAGTGATGGAGAAGTGGCTATAAAAGGAGACTTATTGGTGGTTAGGCATTCTCTGAGTGTGCAAGTAAAGGAGGAGGAGCATCACCAACAAAGAGATAACTTGTTTCATACAAGATGCGTAGTGAATGGTAAGATTTGTAGTATGATAATTGATTGAGGTAGTTGTGCAAATGTGGCAAGTTGTATTATGGTGGATAAGTTGGGTTTGAAGACGACAAAGCACCGTAGGCCTTATAGACTTCAATGGTTGAATGATAGTGGAGAGGTGAAAGTGTCAAAGCAAGTCCGAATCCCATTTGAGATAGGGAGATATAAGGACGAGGTAGAGTGTGATGTTGTACCTATGCAAGCGGGTCATATCTTGCTTGGAAGACCATGGCAATATGATCGAAAGGTACATCATGATGGGTATACTAATCGTTATTCATTGATGATGAATCAAAAGACTTATACCTTGGTACCAATGACACCTAGTGAGGTGTATCAAGATCAATTAAAGTTACAACGAGAAGCAGAGAGAGAGAGAAAATGTGAGAAATCCGAGGGCTTGCGTGGTGTGTCTGAGATGCAAGGAAAAGGAGAGGCCGAGAGAAGAATTGTGGTAAAAACCGAGGGAAAAGAAGAGAGGAAAGAAAAGAGGCAAAATAATTTTTATGCAAAATCAAGTGAAGTGAGGAGAGCTTTAGTTCTAGATTGACCAATGCTTGTACTTGTGTACAAGGAGGTTTTGTTTTCTACTAACAATCTTGACCCAAGTTTGCCTAGTCTTATTGTGTCTTTATTGCAGGAATTTGAAGATATCTTTCCTAATGAACTTCCTCGAGGGATACCACCAATTCAAGGCATAGAACATCAAATTGATTTGATTCCTGGTGTGCCATTACCTAATCGACCCGCATATCGAAGCAATCTCGAGGAGACAAAGGAACTTCAACGGCAAGTTAGTGAACTATTGAAACTGGGGCATGTGAGAGAGAGTCTTAGCCCGTGCACCGTCCCTGTTTTGTTGGTGCCAAAAAAGGATGGAACTTGGCGAATGTGTGTCGATTGCCGAGCAATCAATAATTTTACGGTAAAGTATCGACATCCTATTCCCAGGTTAGATGACATGTTGGATGAGTTGCATGGTTCTTGCATTTTCACTAAGATCGATTTGAAAAGTGGCTATCATCAAATTAGGATGAAAGAAGGTGATGAATGGAAAACTGCATTTAAGACCAAGTATGGATTATATGAGTGGTTAGTAATGCCATTTGGATTAACTAATGCACGAAGCATGTTTATGCGACTTATGAATCATGTTTTGTGTGCTTTTATTGGTCGATTTGTGGTTGTCTATTTCGATGACATCTTGATTTATAGCCGAAGTCCTGATGACCATATTGAGCATGTGTGAGCTGTCTTGCAGGTTTTAAGGGCCAAGCAATTATACGCTAATCTAAAGAAGTTCTCTTTTGTTACCAACAAATTAGTATTTATTGGATTTGTTGTTAGTGTTGATGGTATATAGGTTGATGAAGAAAAGGTCAAAGCAATCCGTGAATGGCCAACGCCTAAGACCATGGGAGAGGTGCGTAGCTTTCATGGATTGGCAAGTTTTTATCGACGATTTGTGAGAAATTTCAGCACCATTGCCGCACCTTTAACTGAGGTTATCAAGAAGCACGTGGGTTTCACGTGGGGAGAAGAGCAAGATAAAGCATTTAATCTTTTAAAAGATAAGTTGACTAATGCTCATTTGTTATCTTTGCCAAATTTCAGTGCTACTTTTGAGATAGAGTGCGATGCTTTTGGTATAGGAATTGGAGTTGTGTTGATGCAAGGAGGGCATCCCATAGCTTATTTCAGCGAAAAATTGAGTAGAGCAACATTGAATTATCCGACCTATGATAAAGAGATGTATGCTTTAGTGCGAGCTTTGGAGACTTGGCAACATTATCTATGGCCAAAGGAGTTTGTGATCCACACCGACCATGAGACCTTGAAGTACTTGAAAGGGCAGCAAAAGTTGAATAAAAGACATGCCAAATGGATAGAGTTTATCGAGACTTTTCCATATGTGATCAAGTACAAGAAAGGTAAGGAGAATGTGGTAGCCGATACACTTTCTCAAAGGTATGCAATTCTAACTATTTTAGAAGCAAAGTGTCTAGGTTTTGAGCATATTAAGAGCTTATATACTGATGATGATGTCTTTGGGAGAGTGTATGAAGCATGTGAACACGCTACATTTGATAAATTTTATAGGCATGAAGGTTATCTTTTTCGTGAAAACAAACTATGTTTGCCTAAGTGTTCTTTGCGTGAATTGTTGGTGCGGGAAGTGCATAGTGGTGGTTTAATGGGGCATTTTGGCATTAATAAGACTTATGAAGTGCTGCATGAACATTTTTATTGGCCACATATGAAGAGAGATGGCATACGTGTTTGTGAGAGATGCATTGCTTGTAAGCAATCTAAGTCTACAACTAAACCGCATGGCTTGTATATACCATTACCTATTCCAACGCATCCTTGGACTGATATTTTTATGGATTTTGTGTTAGGATTGCCTAGGTCTAAGAATGGTAGAGATTCCATTTATGTGGTTGTTGATCGGTTTTCAAATATGGCTCATTTTATACCTTGTTATAAAACTGATGATGCATCTCATGTTGCTGATTTGTTCTTTAGGGAAGTTGTTCGTTTGCATGGCATACCCTGATCGATTGTTTCAGATCGAGATTCTAAATTTCTTAGCTACTTTTGGAAAACATTGTGGAAAAAATTAGGAACACGGTTGTTATTTTCTACTACTTGTTATCCACAGACCGATGGTCAAATCGAGGTAGTTAATAGAACTTTAGGGGTATTGTTGCGTGCTATTATTAAAAAGAAGATAAAATCTTGGGAAGATTATCTGCCACATGTTGAATTTGCATATACTAGGAGCATGCATTCTGCTACTAAATTTACACCATTTGAGGTTGTCTATGATTTTAATCCGTTAACTCCATTAGATTTAACCCCTTTACCTGTTGATGAGCGTGTGGATTTAGATGGAGCAAAGAAAGCTGAATTTGTCAAGGCGTTACACGAGAAGACACGCGCAAATATTGAGTGCAAGACTGAGCAATATGCAAGGCAAGCCAACAAAGGGCACAAGGAAATGGTGTTTGAACCCGGCGATTGGGTTTGGGTTCATATGCTCAAAGAGAGATTTCCTGAGCAGTGACATTCTAAGTTATTACCGTGAGGGGATGAACCATTCATGGTTTTGGAAAGAGTTAACAATAATGCCTACAAACTCGATCTTCCAGGTAAGTATGACGTTAGTGCCACATTTAATGTTTCTGACTTGACTCTTTTTGATGCCAGTGATGATTTGAGGGCAAATCCTTTGCATGGGGGAGGGAATGATGTGGACATCGAGCCATATCGAGGAGGAGGTGCTAAGGACCCATTATCTATTCCTACTGGTTCGATCACTTGAGTGCGGGCCAAGCAATTTAGGCAAGCTATTGGTGTCATAGTTTGTGATCTTTGGCGTGGAGATAACCTTGGATCAAATCTTAAAGAATCTTGGAAATCTTGGCGTAATTTAATTATCTGGTCACCAAATATTTGACCAATTCAAATAGGAATATTCTTCTTGTTTAGGAATATTCTAGGATAGGAATATCCTAGAATATGACGCATTAGTATTTTTTAGGGTTGGTTTTAGGGTTTGTGTGGCGGCTAGAAGGCCTAGATAAATAAGACTAACTAAATTTCTTTGGGGGACGGAGATATTTTATTTTTGAGGAAAAGAATTGAGAGGTTTTCTTTTACTGTTCCTTTGAGGACTTGACCTAATCAAGATTCTCTTGTGGCGGTCAATTCGACTTATCGAGTGAGATAGCGAATTCTTTCGCTCTTGGCGTCTATAACGTTGGTTGGTTGACACATGTTCGTCAACAAGTCACGTTCATACCGAGATTGCCAATCACAGGTTTGATTGGAGGTCGAGGTTTACAATTCACACTTTCTGGGCCTTCGTAGAACGATCCTTCCGCAACGATTCACATCAAGTATGTCTGCTATTTGCATAGTATGTACACATGATTATATGTGCTATAAATTCATGAATTTAAATGCGATTCATGCATGATAATTTTGTCAGTCTTGCATCATCTGAATTCCATTGGGGAAGATTTTGAAAGAAAACCTTCATTTAGAACATAGATGTCTTGAGCATGCCGGATGAGAGACTTTCAGTCTGAAAGGACTTTCCGCTCATTCTCATGGAAAAGGCTATCCTAACCATGGATGTAGGATTTATAAGGACCACACTATCTCACTGTCATCATGTCAACATGGGTCCAAGTATTCTTGTAAGTGATACAATTTTACCAATGTGAGAGGCCTTTGCCAGGACTATAATGTAGGCTTGGTCAATGGCTTATCCAAGGGGGCCATCAAGGTCACGACTTTGTGAAAAAGATGCCACACAATCATCTCTGGGTTTGCAAGTCATGAATTCTGCGAAAAGAGATAGAATAATTTTGCTCGTACTTCTTCGAGCGATGCTTATAAACATATGAAATTCGACGTTAATTAAAGTACACTAGTCTAAAGAGGCTTTTACAATGGGACTCGATTTTGGCTTGACTCATATGTAATAAGGTGAGAGTTGATAAATGCCTTAGCATTTGTCACTAGTATTTCTTCTCACTATCAGATGAAGGCTCTATTAATTGAACCATACATCAACTTTTCTTGGTTGAATTTTTTGTCTGGGGGGCATTGGCCTTGCTTTTACTAGGCACACTGCTTTTTCATGCCCATTGTTTTTATTCTAGTTTTTCATTTATGAGCATTGACCTTACTTTTACCAGGTACACTGCTTTTTTATACCCCTAGTTTTTTTGTTCTTTGAGGAACTGGCCTAGGCAAGTTCTAGCAAAACACTATTGTCAGACTCTTAAGTCTTCATATTCAGTTGGTGTTTTGGCGATCGGGGTTATGTTGCTTGAATGGCAATAACTCTTGCTTTGTCTCAATGTGAGGGTAACAATTATGGACTCATTTGGGCTATACAATGAATACAAATGCATAGAGAAGGAATTGCTCTTTGTCATTCTAGGGCACTTAAATTAACACAATTGTTCATACACAATAAAGACACCCGAAGATTGATGCAAGTGTGAGCAAGAAAATTTTTATCCTTCTTCTCACCTTCTGATGCTGTCTCGCCTCCGATTTGTCCCAGTGTGGGGTGGTTCTTGACAAGGGGTAGGACAGAAACTTCACCAGTGTAAAGGCTCCAAGGGGGTGAGCAATGAAATGCCTTTCACTATTTTGGTTATCGTACCATTCGCGAGAGAACTCTTTATCCTATAGCCATGGAATCTTCTATACTCATCTCACAAGTGTATGATGGGGGACTATGTGTAGGATATGGCTTGCCTTTCATCATCCTGACGTGCCTCATCCAGCATGTTCGATTGATTTTGCATTCTTCACTTAGCTGTCTATTCTAATAATCCTTAGTGAAATAAGTGATTTAGGCAGACATAAAGTGTTTTAAATGTGAAACATATAACACAAATGATTGAATTTGCTCAAAATGCTTTATCAATAGAATTGTATTTAAAAATATGTTAAGTTTTGAATATCAAAGGAGTTATTCACAAAGGTTATTCACAAATGGGTGTCGATGGGTTGTCCTTATTAAGTAGGGAAATGACATAACAAGGATTAGCCGGGGTTGGGAATCTGGTCATTGATCAAATGAGTGCTTCTGATTTTGCCATAATAGGAGAGAAGATGAAAATGGATCAATCAACAGGGCCAAAATTAAGTATGAATTGAGGCCAAAAGGGTTTCTGTCATTTGCTTTAGCGATACTTGAGAAGCCATTTTGCTTGGGAGAGCTCATCAGGGTCTAACATGCTTGTCATTGATTTGTTTTCTGTATCTTTGACAATCAAGTGATCCTGCAATAGACAAGAGGGAATGTGTTAGCCATGAACTCTTTCAGGAGTCGAATAATTGGAAGCAATACAACTTTACCCTTCACTGGTTTGCAGATGATTAGATGGACCTAAAGTGAGAGAGGGACATGAAGTCATACGTCCCTTGCTTCGTTAGGTCAATTATTCTCTGAAGTGGCTCCTAGATGACACTTCCTTTTACACAAAGTCAGGTGAATTCGATACAGGTCATTTCCATGTACTAGCTTGGCCAGTATTGATTTGCCAAACCTAATCTGTAAAAAACGAGAGAGAGGGAGTATTGGAAATGATACAGAACTACCCTTCTCTAGAGTTTGTATTTGCCAACTCCTAGGGATATTTGAATGTCGATGACGGCTTCTTTGTCTCAACACAGTTCAACGTCTCCTTTGATGGGCCTTCCTCATTTGTGGCCATGTGTGCAAGATTGATGGTCGTTGATTCATCTTCAGTGCCTTCTTTCTGTGGAATTTTTTTCTATCTTATATAAACATTAGCAGCATTGGGTAAAGTCATATATCTCAAGTTTCTATGAAATTTGAGATGGACAATAAAAGTTTCCAATTTTCTGATGGCAATCACTTCTCAGCTGTCTGGATTTTCTGCCTGTTGATAGTAGTCAATTCAAAGGAAGAGAGGAAATTTTGTCTCTGTGTTTCTTGGCTTGTTGAAGCTAGAAATCCCTTTAATGAAATCGCAACATCTAGTTGTTAAGGCACATTGTGCGAAGAAGATATTTCTCCGGCTTGAGATGAAATGGTGCAGGAGCGAGGTGGAGTACACAAAGCTACTAGGGGTGGCTCGTCAAACGAGAAGGGGGATAATCCTTTCTGTTTGCCCCTACTTTCTCGAAAGGGTGTCATAACATGCCATTTTCAAATGCCCCTTGTTGTATTAAGTCAAATGGGATGGTATTCTAAGACATGAAGTAAATGAACATGTTTAAATTTAACATCATGTTTTGACAAAACTTTTGGTAGTGAATTATTTTTTGTTTCCAAAAGTATATTTCTTTGGGGGGAGGAAGCATGAGGAAACCTAGGCCTCATATTTCTTCTTTCATTTCCCGGATGGATATCAACAATGGGCTAGTTTGGTATGTCTCCTCATGCCCTCAAAATGTTTTCGGCTTTATTAGTAATAGGTGGATTACATTTTGGAAGAGTGATTTCAAAAGTTAGTTCCTCAAGTGGAACTAATGTTGAAAACAAAACAAGCCAGAAAGATGTACAGGTTCCCACGTAAGGGAATATGCAAGGAAATTAAAATGGTTCTACTTGAGCGGGCCTGCACCCACTTCCCCTGTTGGTCCTTCCTCAATGGCGCTCGCGAAGAAATCTTCATACCATTCACCAGTCGCGCCTCCTTGTACTCCTGGCTTTGTGAATTTCATATAATCCAAGCCTCCTTATCCATCAGGGATGATGCTTTGATGATGGTCATAGAAACCTTGGGGGATTGAATAATTGACATAGTAGTCGAATTTACCACTCGATTGCCCCAAAGTGTCTATGATTGCCTTTCCTCTATGTGTCTCCCTAGCATGTTCAGGGAACCTGGTATGGGTGCTCGGTACCACGAGGAGGTCATCTTTGCCATAACATAGCCATAGAGAGCGGAACGTGAATACCTCAGCATCCAAAAGATCCTGAACCTTGTTTTTTAGAATAGTACAATATTTTAATGAGTGCTTCAACTCCCTTGAATGGTAGTCACAATACTTGGATGGATCATAATCAAGGAAGTACTTGGGGACAAGGCATCTCAGTTGCTTAGAGATCATTCCTTGCTCTAGGAGGATGGGGAAAATAGTGGCCATCAATTTAGGAGGAGGCAAATATGGCCACGTGTTGCTTGAGGACTAGGGTAGCCAATCCTCTTGCCAGATCGTTTCAGTAGGGTCTTCTTCATTTATTTTGGCTGCTAACTCTTCATTGCAACGAGAGCGGAATGCATGAGCAGCTTGAGCGGAATTTTCCGTTAAGTGGTGTACTATCCCGCTTAGTTCATCGACTTGACGTTGAAGCTAGGTGAATTAGAAGTTATTGCATGTTTCTTCTAGTTGTTCCTCCTCGATGGCACTTACGAAAAGGTCTCCAAACATGGTGGTCATGTCATTTAACCCTTCTTTCTTTGTTGCTAAGGGTGATACTTCATTGCTTGAACAATACCCGGCCTCTACCAGCCCTTTATAAATGTCAGCGGTATGTGCCTTGACGTTTCTTATCTTAGTGACTTTAGAACTGAATACCACGTTTACTTTGTCGGTGTGGTCAAGGAGTAGATTGCTCTAGACATTTGGTTTGGTGCTTTGGAATGAGAAGGCTTTAATGTCTAATAGGTTATGGATTCAATTCTTAAGGGCAAAGCACTCATCGGTTGACTGCCCCACTTCTCCCATGTGATAGTCTTATATCTTCAATGG
The DNA here is from genome assembly GCA_017140395.1 of Eucalyptus lansdowneana. Classification (NCBI taxonomy): domain Eukaryota; kingdom Viridiplantae; phylum Streptophyta; class Magnoliopsida; order Myrtales; family Myrtaceae; genus Eucalyptus; species Eucalyptus lansdowneana. The sequence goes on along the minus strand of CM029484.1, from coordinate 29,749,764 downwards.
GTCGTAGTTGGAAAAGCTTTCGACGTTGGGTCGCTTTGGCTCAATCGAAAGGAGGTTCTTCTTCCGAAGGATTGCCAATAGTTCTTCTTCCGGAGGATTGCCAATACCTGTGATGGAGATCTAGGAAGCGGAGTAAATTATCTCATATTGCTGTAATGCTGGGACGGTTGACGGCTGGTGGTTTGTCGTTGTCCTATGCTTATCTAACTGGACAGGGGATGACTGGTGAAAGGACTAGTATGAACACCTAGAGGGGGTGAATAGGTGTAAACAAAAATCTTCGCAAAACTTAGTGGGAATAATTTGCCTTTAGAAAATCATAGACAAATTCAGACTTTAACGATTAGATAAAATATTAATTAAAATAAAGAAGTTTAAACTTAAACAATTAATTAGAGGTACAAATCAAAATAAAAGAGTTTAGGGAAGATAATAAGAACACAATGTTTATAGTGGTTTGGTTTAGATTAAGCCTACGTCCACTCTCCCACATTGATAGCCCATTGGCTGGATTCTACTAAGAATTAAAAGAGATTTTACAACTTAGTGATCTCGACTTCTCAGTGAAGAATTTCTATTGACCTCTCACAAAGTCTCATTATGAGTTTCTCTCTTTTGTATAAACTTTGAGCTCAGTGAATGAAATAACAAGGAACTAGGAAGTTTTAGACTTTGAAATTTTTCTTTCACACACTATGTTGAACAATTGGAGAGTCCGCCTTAAATATTCCTTCATGCCTTCTCGACCGTTGGCACTTTCCAAGGAATTCTTCCAATCTACCCATTAGACAGAATCAATCAAGGAGATCTCGAGCCGTTTGATGATTTGTGATGAAAGCCCGTTAATCATGTTCGCCCATATAATCAGGATCTTAGTTTCCATAAGTAGAACCCTCCAAGTTTACTCGCCTCCCAAAAGATTTGAATATCAAAGTTGATTCCAATAAGGATAATCAACACATAGGTGCTAAATCCAGCCATAAAGTCATCCATAAACCATACGAATCGAATCCTTAAAGAAATAAAGATAATCTCGCATCTAGATAAGTCTTCATTCTTTAGTCTGGAAACTATCAATGTGGGCAAACTTTGAATCTAAAGTCTAGCGGTCTTCAGACTTTGAACCGAAAGTCTGGCGGTTTTTAGACTTTGACACTAAAGTCTGGAAGTCTTTAGACTAGACTTTGGAAATGTTTTGTCAACTTCAAATCAATAAAGGAATTTTCTCCAACAATCTCTCCCTTTTTTATGGTAACAAAATTTTCCTGCAAATTTAAGAACTTTTGACTTGCAAAACAACTTTTAAGTAGTACATGATATCCTATATAGAAATTGATTAGGATCTGGATAGCATTGATTTTGCAACCATAGAAAAACATGTTAATCTTGAAAAGATAAGAGAAATATCAAGACTTAAACAACTATCCATCCATAATTACCACATCATCACCACAAAAGTAAGTTGTTGCAAGCGTAAATATCGAATAGAGTCAAATAGAATAATAATGGTTCAACAAAGTTCATCATAAAAGTTCAAAAGATAAGATAAGTCAAAAGTAATCAAAAGTTAAATCTGCACATTCTCCCCCTTTTGTCAGCAGCAAAAAGTGGAGAAGGATAAAAACTTCAATGAAATCAAGAGTGTTTGGGAACGCGAACGAGCTTGAAATCCCCCATAAACTGAACAAACTCCTCTAGCTTCCTCACCGTCTCCTTCAGCTTCTCAGCATCTTCAACGTTGGCAGTCTCTTGGATCTGAAGCTTAAGGTCTTGTACCTAATTGTGAAGAGAGATGGAAGTAGCTTTCAATGCAGATCGGAGGTTCTGAATTTCACACTCCATTCCATGTTATTGTGCTTTTATCTCCACAAGGAGCTCTAGCAACATTTGAAAGTTTGTAGTAGTGTCTATTTGTGTACTAGCTTTAGCACATTCAGTTTGTGGAGTGTTGATAAATGAGGGAACTTTAGCTTGAACATCAAGACTTGGAAAGGATGCCTCAATATTAGCTTTAGGAAAATGAGAGGCAGACATCCTCTGGATCAGTAGGAGATATACTAACATCATCACTAGTAAAAATAGGAGAAGAAGAAGTATCTATTTTCTCACGAGCTCCCCTGTTTCTGTGGCTACAAGTGGAGAAAGGAATTCTTCTTCTTGATCCTTTCCAATTTCAGCTCCCAAGTGATATTCTTTTACTCTTCCATCTCCTACAATTCCACTCCTAGTCTTTTCTAAGTTCGCAGACAAGAATATTGCAAAAATTGGTTCAATAGAGTCATTCCGACCCTCTTCCTCTTCTGCTTCTGCTCTTGCTTCCTTCTCTACTTCTTCTCTTTCTTCTCTTCTTTCTCTTTTTCTTTCCTCTGCTCTTCTTTCTTCACTTCCTTCACTTGTTTGCTCTTTTTCTCGTCATCCTCTTTCCTCTTTGTCTTGTGGCTACTCAAAACTAACAAAACTCTAAAGACTTTTCAAGGCAAATGCAGAAAGAGTGAGATCATCCTTATCCTCTTCGTCTTGCAAGATAAGGGTTTTTCTCTTCTTGATCGGTTCACTCATGGGCTCCATATCTTTCATTTTCTTTGCGGCAGAGTCTTGTTTTGTCTTGCTGGGAGACTTCTCCTTCAAGTGCTCCAAAGCTTTGTTTAGTTCCTTAGTCTCACCTTTGACACCATCTTCAGTCCTATAACCGTAAGAGCAATGGTTCGAACACAAAGAGATTTTAGAAACTGAATTTGAAAGTGTCTAAACAATTTGGTGACCAGCGCTAAGTAAGGGAGTTGTCCCTTATCCTTCACCACAATTCTGTACATGTGCATCAGGATTGTGTGTGGCAGCGAGAACTTCATCCTATTACTGATGGCAAATATCAATTTTGCTTAAGAACGAGAGACATTTGTCTTGGAGGTTGACTTTGGTCCAATGCAATTGATCACGAATTTGTGCAGCAAAATGTTGGAGGCAGACATTCTGGAATAGGTAAAGGAATTTTCTCCAACAACTAGTGTTTGCGGTGTAGGTCACATTAACATCCACCAGGGGTTCTTTCTTCATGTTGAGTCTCTTGCTTGCGAGTATAGGTTCAGTGAACCAACCATCCCTCAACCCTATCTCAATTTGCTCCCCTACTGGAATGAGTTTATTAAACGATTCGACGATCATGGTTACCATTCGATTGCAGTACTCGTAGGGGAGAGTTTTGATAAACATCTTTCTTAGCTCGAAATTGGTTGGTTCAGGACTGATTTGGGCGGCTAGATTCCTCCATCTAATAGCATATTCTTTGAACGATTCGTGCTTTTTCTTTTCGGTATGATCAAGATCCTCACAAGAAGGGGTAATGTCAGTTATGAACTTATACTGTTTGAGGAATGCCTCACTCGCTTCACTCCATGTTTCAAGGAGGTTCATGTTCTTCGTGATGTACCACCTCATGGCAGGGCCTACTAGATTTCATTGGAACAACTGAATCATTAATGGTGCATTATTAACATATTGGGTCAGTCGAACCAAGTACATTTGCAAATGAGCTCTCGGGCAAGTCTTGCCATCGTATTTCTCAAACTCAGGTACTTTGAATTTTTTCGGCATTTTGACCTTAGAATAAATGGAGAGGTCTGTCAAAGTAGGATCTTGGAGGCCTTACAGTTGTTTCAACCTCTCCTCAAGCTTTTCTAGACATTTGTCATGCTCAGTTTTAGACAAACTGTCTGGTTTAGCTTTCTCAATCGCGGTTTGGTGCAAATCATCATCAGATTCAAGCATGTTATTATCGGTATCTCTATCTTGATCACCTCTGGTGGATGATTGTGGTAACAATACCTCGGCTGAGGCTAGAGTGGGAGTAAGTTTGCCCTAAATGGAGTCTATCTGCTTTGAGAGTTGTTGAAGCACATTGAAAACTTGCTTCATTTCGCTTTCCATGATCGTGACACGGCTTGGTACACGGCTTGGTGAACATTGATGTTCGGTGATTACCCTGGCTATGAATAAACAAGCATGTGTAAATACAAGGCATAAATAGGGAGTCGATCCATGATGACGACCTAATTCTACCATTTTGTTTATTTATGAAAAGTTTGTACATGTAGAAGATTTCCTAAGCTTGTATTGAAAAAAGGCATGTAACATGTTAGCATAGACTAAAAAGAATATTCAATTTGAAAGGCGAAGAAAGCAAGAATTGCAACAAATTTTGAAAAACACTTCTATCCCTTTTTGAAGCAAATGAAAATTCTTGTGGAAAAGAAGTTTGTAACATGTTAGAGGAAAAAACACCAACTGAAAGTAATTTCCTTTGCCAAAGTTTTGTTTTGTTTTGTTTTGTTTTTTTAAAGACTTTATGACAATTACTTCCAAATTTAAATGACCATTGTATCAAATCCTAGACTAATCATGGACCACTTAATATATACAAGAAGGTAAGTGAATTGCAAAGTACACGAAAAAAACTTACTTCACACGAGAAAATTGATGACAATCACATAGACATACGCATGATATGTGCGGCTCGATTTCTAACTAAGAAGGTTCAAAGAAATTAAGGGGGAGTCTATCTGTTGTAGTCTCGCGTTGACATCATACCCCCTTAACCTCGACTAAAGACATTCGGGGAAAAGAAATGCAACCTCTACATCGCAGTCTTGCGTTCGAGGCCGTATCTTTCTTAATACCATCCTAAATATCCTATGGCGGCCCAAGTTCGGTGGCCGGGTTGTGTGTGTCATGTGTAGTGATAAAATAGTAAAGCATACATAACAATTTATGCTCACAAAACATTTTATTTTAACGGAATAAAAAAAAAAAAAACTATAAGCTACTAACCTTGCATAAAGAAAAACAAAAGCAAGTCAGTAAGGTTAAACTAGATAAAATGGCCTAAGTCCTCAAAATGTCCCCAGTGGAGTCGCCAAGCTATCGCGACCTCTTTTTTCGGAGCACACGATCAGGGCAGGCGCCGATGGAGGCTAATGGTTTAGCTAAGTCTATTAAGCTTAACATGAACTTTCCCAAGTCCACCAATTCATGACTTAATAATTCAAGTTTTTAAGCTGTAAGTTAATTTTAAAACGAAGTCACCACTAATCAATTTGGAGTGGGTCAATTGGAAACCCAAGCAAAATATTGTAAAAAATACTCATTCATGTGCAACCATAGAAACTAGGTTCGAGGACTTGATTATACTAGTTAATCACTAATGCCTTTCTGGTACCTAATCTTGTTTAAGCCCTAAGGCTTTTTGGGTTTTTGAGGGGTTTTCCATGATTTTGTGGAGGAAAAACATTTTTGGATTTTTCTTTGGTCATTTTTGGCTTTTTCGACTTTTTTGGGAAAATATGAGATATTTTTTATTTTCTGAAAATATATATTTTTATTTTTTAATTATAATATAAAAAACAATAGGGTCGGATCCCAGGTTGGGTCTGACCCAGATCAATGGCGGCAATCCTGGGTGGGCTTGAAACTCAGGCCTAGCCTAGGATTCCTTTTCTTTTAGATGTTTTAATCAAGGCCCGCGAAATTAAAAAAAAAAAAAAACAAAAGAGCCGTCCACTCCTAAGCCCATGCAAGCAACCCATGTGCGACCGGGCTCGGTTTTCCTGGACCGACTGAAACCCTACCCGGTCCACGCCCAAACAGATCCCTACTCGGACGACAACCCACGTCTGACCTAGCTCGACCCGATTTCACAACTCTCTCCTCTAATGCTTCTTCGCAACGCCGAGGAGGGACGATTGGATCGCTGGCAACCTAGCGATGACGATGCGGCGAGCAGTGGCAAGGTTGATGGCGACGACGCTACAGGCGATGACGGTGGCTAGGGTTTCCAAGGAGGGGGCATCATTGGGGTATGCAAGAACAGGTAGTGTGGCACGGCGCTGGTGGCCGAGGGGGGGCGTCGAGGTGAGCAACGGTGGCTTGGTGTTAGCAGGGTTGACGTAAGGGTCAAACAACATCAGCGTTGGTCTTACCATAATGATGCCGGCAGTGTTGGGTTGTGCTGCGACGGAGCTGGATCCCGCGGTGGCTCAGACCTGTGAGGGCGGTCAGCCAACGGAGCTTGCGTAAGCCAAGCAGTCGCGGGCTTAGCCTACTCGGCAGCTAGACAACAAGCAGGAGGTCAAGGGACGCTCACCGTCTTCGGGGGTGCTGGCTGGAGGTCGTCGGGGTTGGCGGAATTGCAGCGGCAAGCAACGGCTACTCCCATATCTGATCCATCAATGTCAAATCTAGCCCTTCAGCCTCCTCTCTCTCTCGGATCTTTAGATATGGTCTTTAGATCTTGGCTCCTCACCCAGATCTTGCTCGGGCCTTCCTCTAGTTTCCCTTCTCTCTCTGGGTTTGCTTGCCGCTAGCCTCCCCTGATGTCTCTTGGTGGGAGGTCATTTAAGCTCACAAGCCCTCTCTACTTGCTCACTCTTTGAGTTCCCTTGAAGTCTCTCGGGGGATCACTCTGAGCTCGTTGACTTCTATGTGTTCGTTGATGGAGGTTGTACCCCCTTATTTATAGGCGAGGAGGAGGTTGGTTGACAGAGGTTTGGCTGCCGACCCCTCACATGCCGACCAGCCCTAGGTGCAGTCAAACCGGCATCTCCTCGGCCGCCCCACTTACACGTCCCGTCTGCTACCAATCTACTCTTCCCCTTTTCGTCGTAGGTTGTCCTCGAGCGCGTCATCGTCGCTGCGCGTGACCTACATAGGCGGAGAAGGAAGGAGTGAGGAAGAAGCAGAAGGAAGAAAGAAGCTGGGCCGAATCTAGGGAAAAGAAGGGATGGGCTTAGGCCTGTGTGGAGGGGGAAAAAGGCAAAGAAAAAGGGGGCTGGGCGCAAAGGCCCAGCCCCTAGCAACCAGCTGCTGTTTTTTTTTTTTTTTTTTTTTTTTTTGGTTTGTTTTTATTTATTATTTTGTTGTTTTTGTTATTTATTATAAGGATTAAAAGAGAGATTAAGGCCTAAAAATATAATTGAAATTTATGTGTCAACATTGCTCAACTTATATTTAGCAATTCCTTCGACGATGAAAGTTCTCATTCCATGTTTGCTTAGATAGTGCTGAGGGTGCTGTTCATAAGAAGTTCTTATCATCAAACTTATACTTCAAAGAATAGAAAAAGAGAGGAAAAAAAAGACCAGGCTTGTTATAACTACTTAGCAAGGTGGATAGAAATCAAACTAGCATCGCAACCCAAGCCACAAAGATTGTAGCCTGACAAATTCGCTCGAAGCTTGTAGTGGTTCATGATCATTGCTGATAGTGATGGAGTCAGGTTGAACAAGCTATAGTTCACAATGAGCATCCCTTTGTCTTTGGCCTTGACTAGAGGTATGCATGGTCCGGGTGAGTGATTCTTAACCTAAAACTGGGAACCGCTCGTTAAGGATCAGTTCCAAAAAATTAGAATTGGGAACCGCCAGTTAGTTGCGTGGATCCACTCAAGAACTGGACCACCAGTTTGGTCCGATTCCCCGAGTAGATACTTGGAACCGGTCTCAGCAAAAGACGAGTGACAAATCACCCATGAAACGATGGAGAAACCAGCTCTTCACACATCAAATTTGAGCCAAAGTCAAGCTCCATACGAAACAACATAGACCAACTCAAAAAGGAAAATGAGTATCTCTCTCTCTCTTCTATACTCTCTACATCTCAAAACTGCTAAAGATAAAAACCCACCATTGATTTACCCTTCATAGCTAGCACTCAACAATAGCGGCCAAAACACATGAGACACACGGAGGAAAAATCGTTAAACTCAAGTGACAGATTGCCCATGAAACGATAGAGAAACCAGCTCTTCACACATCAAATTTGAGCCAAAGTCAAGCTCCACTGAAACAGCGTTCGCGTGAACTTGAACAAACACAAAAGCAGAAGCGAACGGTTCAACATAAGAAGCCCCGCAATAGGAGCAAGGAAACATTACCAGATTGCCAGACCCCAAGCAACAAAACCACCAATGAAAGGGAAAGGCGGATGAGTTCCAAGCTGAAATGAAGCTCATCACCCAACAGCGGCGACATAGAAGTAAGTGGACAAGCCTAGCAACGACGAGGACGACAGTGACAATGAATGCGGAGGTGGTGACGAGGATGGCTACGACGTGGAGAGAGAGTTCAAGTTCGGGGAGGAAAAGAGAATCGATCACCGTTTTGCCAAGCCAGCTGCTTTTGGACTAGGACTCGAAGGGAGATGAGTAGATTCGGAGGTGAATCCGAGAGGAAGAGGGAGCGGGGGGAGAGTTCAAACTGAGAGAGATGAGATGGAGTAGCCCAGTAGGAGAGTAGTGAACTAAGAGATTGGAGCCCTAAATTTCAAATTTGGTAATTTAAAAAAAAAAACATAATATTAAAAAATAATATATTATTATAATATAATCTTTTCGGTCTGGGTGGGCAGATGGGTGGATCCGCCCATGGAATCGGGAACTGGATTGGTACCCACCGGCCCCCATAAATTAGAACTGGGAACTAAACTAGTTTACCTAAGAACCACTGGTTCCAGGCAGTCCAGGCAGGCTTCGGTTCTTTTACACACCCCTGGCCTTGACCTAGTCTTGGCAAGCAGCTGGTCGGCAGCCCAAACATGATGGCCTCAGCCTCTGCTCATGCTTCTGCCATGCACGGGGACGGGGGGAACCGAAGTAGGGCCTCAGGAAGATATGTCTGCCGACCGAGCCCAGACCACTCAAGGATCCGCCACTATAAAGCGAGGTTCTCCTCGGTGAAGGCGATCGTGAGCTCTGATAGCTCCATGAAGGTCTCACTGGTGCATATCTGGGCCGGGTTGAGGCTGTAGCAGGCGAAGTCAACAAGGTAGACATTTTTGGGTCAGGTCGTGAAGTAGAGCGTGACCAGAAACACCACGAAGGTCGAGCAGAGCACGATGGTGATAAAGCTACACCTGAGTTGGTCCCAGATTTGGGCCAGGTCTCGGGCCACGAGGGTGGAGAGGTGGGCCAAGGAGATGCCAAGGAGTGACACAAGAAGTAAATACGTAGCGCTGGAGATGAGGTAGCGGAAGCCAAGCTTCACGTACTTGAGTCTCACTGACGAGTGGAAAGTTTGGGAGGTTGTGGTTTGATGTTCTGTCCGAGTCTTGGCTTCAAGGTTCGACTGAGACGGGACTGTTTGATCTGGGTTTTGTGGACTTAACTGTTCTTGTTGGTCGGCCATTTCTTGCAGAAAAGATTTTTGCAGCTTTGGAGGTTTCCTGTGTGTCTTCTTCAGGTTAGGGGGTTTCCTGAAGAATAACAAAGGACGAGAACTTGGAGTTCCAAAAGCAAACGGAGGGAAAAGGCAGAAAGAAATAGGGTCTTAGCAATGCATGAGGAAGATTGGGGAGTGTCTAGGGGTGGATTTAAATAAGAGCCATGGATAACGTTGAGGAGTTATTATACACTTATTACTGAGATTAAGGGAAAATTTTAAATAAGAGCCTAAAGGTAATTTTTTTTTAAAGAGGTCATACAATGGATTTTGTCTCATATGAGTATATGAAATGATCAACTTAATCTCAGGTAAAGGTATATTAAAAGTCAAATCTTATATATAGTCAAGGATATTTTTCGGCCAAATGCTTTTTTAAAAAATAAAATCTTTCTTTTTCTTTTTTTCTTTTTGTTATTTTTTCTTTCTTTCTCCTTTTTTTTTCATTGTCTTCCTCACGTCTCCATCTTACTCTCTCCTCCTCCGAAGTCCCTTACTGTCTCCCCCCATGATGCCCTCAACCTCATCCACCATTGCCCTTGACAGCAACTCTAGCACCTTCTTCATCAGATGGAGCCAATTTAGGCCCTAAATCGAGCACAAGCAATTCGGGATCTGATACTCATGCTCGATTTGAGACCTTGATCTCATGATGCTCATGGTCGAGCATGCTGACGATGGAAGACATAGCTTAGAGGTGTAAGCCATTAGCTCGTCTCCCTCCCCTCTATTGTCCTCAATGCTCAAACTCTAATTTGTCCTTGAACAAGCTCTTGTTGGTCTTGACAATGACACTGGCTTTATTAGAGGTTCTTGTGGCCGGATTGCTCTCTTCATGTTGTAATTATGGTGGGTTAATAGATCAATGAAAGTGATCAAAACAAGATACATCTCTTCAATTCATACAACTCTTGAATTCATATATCTCTTTTATTCGTATATCTTTTCAGTCCATATCTCTCTTGAATTCTATTCTCTTGAATTTATGTATCTTTTCAATACATGATTTCTCAAACTCTATAAATTGATTTGAACTAATCTTTATTCATTCAAAAACGAAAACTCTCATATCTTCACTTCAATTTTCTCTAAGTGTGCTGAGTTCACATATCTTGAGTTTATGTATCTTTTTAGTACATGACTTCTCAAACTCTATAAATTAATTTGAACTATTCTTTATTCCTACAACCACAAAAACTCTAATTTCTTTACTTCAATTTTCTCTAAGTGTGCTGATTTTTGAAAAGTGTTCGATAGAGTTCTAGTTGTACAATACTAATTTAAACCGGTTCAAGGTGTTTTATCTTACGAGGCATATTTCATAGAGATGCTTTCATGGAGCTGCTTAGGACCATTGATAGAAACTAATCACCTTAAAGTAATTTTGTTGGCCATATCTCACCACCTATTCAATTTTATTATAATTTTATAGTAATTTTGCTAGTCTCTATCGGGTCTGCATCGATGTACTCTTCACTTGCATTCATGTCCTCATTCAATTGGTCATGATTAAAGTTGTTACTGCTTTCTCTATGTTTTTATTTTCCTGGTTATTACAGATAGTGTTACATACATTTCCTCCAATATATTATATTCCAACACTTCGATCCCTTCAAACTGATCATAACCCTAGATCAAGCATGAGTAATCTGAGAACTAATGCTCGTGCTTGATTTGAGACCTTGATCTCATGCTCATGGTCAAGCATGGCAGCGGTGAAAGATGAAGCTCAAAGGTGTAAGTCATTAGCTCGTCGTCCTCAATGATTAAACTTATATTCATCCTCGAGCAAGCTCTCCTGGTCTCGACAATGAGATTCGATTTATTAGAGGTTTTTGTGGTCGGATTTTTCTCTTCGATCCCTTCAAACTCAAATTCGTCCACGAGCAAGCTCTCGTCAATCTTGTCAACGAGACTGAATTTATTTGAGATTTTTGTGGCTGGATTTTCATCTTCATTCCCTCCTCTCCCACTCCTCTGCCACCAGAATTGTTATTTCCACCATTTCTCTATCTTGATTCTTTTCAAAAATTGATAAATCACCTCTAAATATCAACAATTGCGTTATTTATTCATGTTTATAATTCTAAATTTATGAAGTTTCTGATGATTTTTATCACATTACAAGTTTATTGTGTGTTGATTTGTTCTAAGAGTAGACAACAAGCATGCGCAGCACAATTGGAACCCTCTCAAGAAACCACATATTCCACCTTAATGCAAACTGCATCTATGAATGTCATGAATTGGATAACCCAGACCATCAAAGCATTCCTAAGAAACTATAAATTGAAGAGCGGCTGAAGGTGATAGCAGCTGGCTTGTGGAGATGAGAGAGAGATTGAGAATTTTTTTACTCGGGTTTTGAGCGTTTGTAATTTCAGTGTCTTTGGTGATTAGAAGGTTTTATAAATTTTCAGTCGTTGGATCTCCACTTATGTATCAACCATTCAGCGGTTGTAAATTAAGATGGACGTGATGTAGGGCCAAGAAGGAGGTGTGAGGAAGATGAAAGAAAGAAAAGAAAGAAAAGAAAAGAATTTAAAAAGAAAAGGAGAGAAGAAGAAAAAATGAAAGAAAATTTTAAAATATAACCATCAACAAAAATACCCCTGGCATTATATAAGATTTGATCGGCCGATGAGCTTAAATCCTTATTTGAAACTAAGTTGGCCCTCACTATAAACCTTCTTTTGAAAAAATGGTTTGGTTTAAGCTTTTATTTATAATTTTCTCTAAGATTAATTTAGGTCAAACACGTGTCGAACTAGTTTGTGGCAATCATTGGATGATGAGGGCCTCACATAGATTAAGTGGAAAGTACACGTTTTGGGATTATAAGAATAATAATCTACTCCCAAAGTTTGAGTTATCATATGATGACCTTCATGTTTCCTCTCAAGAGGGAATCGATTTGATGACGTAGATTTGAATATATGCAAAGCGAGCTCCGCAGATAAAGTGTTGTTGAGAAACAATCTACATGAAAGAACGAAATGGGTGAAAGAAGGTGTGGGAAATCGGACTGAGAACTCTTATCTATAAATGAGGTTGACATGTGTTCTCATTCCAGGAGGACCCTAAATGTGGAGTGGCTGCCATTGCCATGGGTTGAAAACCTATGTACGTCCGGAAATTGCTGTGTACTTGCGTACTTGCCATCACAATACGACGATAAGTATACGGTGCAGTGAAAATGTGGTTAATACTAATTTAAAGAAAACTGAATCTCCAAACACAAGAAAAAATGTTCTCTCTCCAATGTATATTGATTAACGATGAAGAAGCTATCTATTCTGGATACATAGCACTTATTTATAGTAGGAAAAAAGCGTAACCCCTAAAAAGGACAAAATATCGAATCCCTAATTCAAAATAGCAGCAAATCAATATCCTTAAAAAAAAAAAACCCTAAAATAAATAATCAAGACAAAGAAGATATAAAACTATATATGAATTTCTACTATAAAATATCCATCACATCTCAATATCTTGTTGAAAAATCACATAAATCTTCATTGAAACACTTGTCTCGAGCTCATTGACTATGTTAAATTTATTTGAACGTTCCGAAAAATTTTCAGCAATCACATCCACATCAAAATATATTGATATCTAAAAATGCTTCTTATCATGAGGAAATCAATTCAATGATGAAGGTGTTAAGGTGTATATAAAGAATGAAGCTCATAGGTGGGTAAAAAGGATACCCAAGAATTTAAATTTGAAACCTCTAAGTTAGATGTACCAACTTGAAACTTAGTATTTAGTAAAGTATGGTACAAAATTAATTATAATTATGACCGCATCCACTACATATTAAGTTATATTTTAATAGTCCAATAAAAAATCATAATAGGTTTTGTCAACAAGTTCTTTAGGTGCACTAGTTAAGAGTACTGCAAATGATAAAAAGGTGTATCCATGCATTTTTAAAAATTGAAATGGTGAACATTTCCAGAAATCACCTACTTCAAATATAAAAAACGTAACATTCAAAAATACAATTAAAGATCGTTAGCAATTGCTTTGGGGAATCTTATTAACATTTTCCAATTTCATAGTAAAATGTCATGCAAAAGCAAAGTATATTTGAGAGAGAGCGAGCAGCATCTAATTCACAGGACAATTAATTCCTTAGATGAGTGTGTGCATTGAATGGATGCCTTTTTTAAGTCGGGAGGCGTTGAATCATTTACTCAACTGGGGAAACAGTGGGTTTCATAAGGTATAGCAACGTCGTCAACATGGAGCGTGAGAGCCGATGCGTAATAATTTCTTGCGAGAGGGACAGCAGGCGCTTGTACTGCATCGGCACTGGTCGGAACTCGATGATTGGAGGTAACATGTTGTTGAACGATGCATGCCCCATCGAAATTGCTAGGGATAGCAACAAAGCCTTGAGTGGAGATGGATCTTGACTTAACCATGGGTGGAGAAGGTACTGCGAGTCAATCAAGACGCGTATCCCACCAGGTTGGTCGCCGATAGGGTAAAAAACTAATTAACCTTTTTTTTCCTTTATTTAGTTCTCTTTAAAAGCAATGCTTAACTTGTCGACTGAAATTCAAATATCAATATCTAAATTATCACAAGTACATAAAACATTCAAATACCTGAATAGCCCTAAGTATTTGAAAATTTGTGTAAACATACACTTATACATGCAACAGGGCTTGGAAAGGAAGCACGTGAATAATCACAAGTACTTGACATGTTCAAATATTTAGATAATCATGAGCATCAGAAAATTCTCGACATATTTAAATATGTACATAGCCATAAGATTTGGAATGATGCTTGCTTATGAGCACAAGGCAACAGAATAATTAGGGATTTTCATATCCTTCGGAATCAACTTTGCCTATATTGGCAAAATCCCAATCGAAGCGCCTATTTCGCGTTAGCTCGATGGACAACGCTTATGGAACATAGATGGGGAACTCGTGAATATCGTCCATCCATGGGTTGTTTTCCTTCGCTGGGTTGACGGTCCTCAACGCCCTGCCAAACTGCGCTGTTGCACTTGAATCCGGCCCCGAATGCGATTTGCCATGTCCTATCGCCTTTCCTAATCCTTCCTTTGGCCTCCAAATAGGCCAATTCATACCACACTGAGCTACTCGAGGTGTTCCCGAATCGGTATAGAGTCATTCGTGATGGCTCCATGTGCCACTTGGTGAGCTCGAGGCTCTTCTCCATCTCATCAAGAACAGGTCGGCCTCCAACGTGGATGCAAAAATGCTTAAAGGCCAACTTGAAGTCAGGAATGTATGGCCTAATCTTCATCTTGAACACCTTCCTTGCGACCAAGGTCATGAAGAACCAGAGCTGTTCTGACATTGGGAGCACTGCCGGGCCAAGGGTCGTGATGTTGGTCTTTATGGCTTCCTTGATGACCGCCACCAAGTCCATGGATACCGACAAGCCGATCTTCTTCTTCTTGTCCTCTCGCTGGAACAAGCAACCATAGCTTTTGTCATCCGAGCCTGTGTGGGTGCGCACGGTGTGGATGAGCTGGTACTTGGAGCGGTAGCGGTCGGAGGACCGGTTGGAGAGGAGGATGGCTGCCCCACCCATTCGGAAGAGGCAGTTTGAGATGAGCATCAACCGGTCATTGCCGAGATACCAGTTGAGGGTGACGCTCTCGATGCTCACCACTAGGGCATAAGAGTTATGTTGTACCTAGTGATTAACCCCTAAGAGAAGTAATAACATTGGCTGAACTTTAATTTTGTTGAGACATAAATTGAATCTCCCTAGTAAGAAAACTTAGAATTTTGAGTACCTAGTAGATAAAGCATATAGTAAATTGAGAATGTACAAAGCTTAAATTGTTCAATTTCGTTGTCACATATCGAATTCATAAATGCGAAAAGTCCTATCTCAAATCTAGCTATATTTTGTGGCATAATAAATCTTGGGTTGACTTATCAATGGATCATTTTGTTCAACGGCATCTAGGTTTCGAGGGTTTCGAGTTCAAACCACTCACTAGCTCCTACTTCTCTACCAACCAAAGCGTAAACTAAGGAAAGTAATTACCTAAAATTTTACTGTCGACACAACCTAAATAAAGTTGTTTTTTTATTTATTTTTATGACTTTTTTAACATAACAGTCTTGGGGCTACTATGTAAATAATTTGTTTTGAGCCATAAATTTTTAAAGGATTTGATCCCAAAATAATTTATAATTATTTATTGAATGGATTTTTAACCTAACATGCTGTTATTTTCACATTAGATTAAAAACTTTCACTTAATCATCTCTTCTTTTTTTTTTTTTTTGTAATGATTCTAATTTTATGAAATATTTTTAAATTGAATGGTGCTAGCATCACCGTCTCACGTGTAACAGTCAAAGGATGTCCACAAAAATTTCCTTTCTCAAACACAATACATGGAAATTTCCAAGCAAGACATAGTTCTCTCTCTCTCTCTCTCTTATTTAAAATGTGTGGCTCGGGATTGGCCGTCCATTTTCCAAGCTTAACAATATGGCTAGCTAAGCATTTTCCTTTTAAAACACATGACACATTATCAACATAAAGACTATGTTTGATCGTTCAGATCTCTAAAGAGGATGAGACTAGATATTATAAGATATGAAATCCAAAAATTTTGTTATATCATATCCATTATTTGATGATCACAATAATAAAGTCAAATATATTTATATTATATCATGTATGTTGTTTGGTATAAACAATATATTAGTTTAAATGAACAAAAAAATTTACAAGTAGAGATGGTAAAAATCTCTCACAACACTCTAGCCTACTTTATTTTTATTTGTTTTTCTTATTTTATTTTCGTCTCTTTTTTAGTTAATTTCTTTTTATTTCTTTCTTCCCGTTCCATCATTCTCTAATGAAATTTTGTTAAATTCCTACTACCCAACTTATATTTAGTATTTCATTGGTCAATGGAAGTTTTCATTCTTTGTTTGCTTCGATATCATTGAGGGTGTTATTCATAAAAAAGTTCCTATTATCAAAGTTATACTTTAAAGAATAGAAGAAGAATGGGGAGAGAAGAAGCCAAACCTGTAGCAATTGCTTAGCAAGGTCGATAGAAATCAACCGAGCGCTGCAACCCATCCCACCAAGATTGTAGCTCAACACGTTTCCTCTGAGCTTGTAGTGATTCACGATCATTGACGACAGGGACGGTGTCGGGTTGAACAAGCTACAGTTCACAACGAGGATCCCTATGTCCTTAGCCTTGACCCCGGTCTTGGGCAGCAGCTGGTCGATGGCCCCGAACATCACGGCCTCAGCCTCTGCCCGTGCTTCTGCCATGCATAGGTTTGGTGGGACCTGGAGCACGGCCTCGGGCAAGTAAGTCCGCTGCCCGAGCCCGGACTTCTCAAATATCTTCTGCTGGAAAGCAAGGTTCTCCTCGGTGAAGGCGGTCATGAGCTCCGAGGATCGGGTTGAACAAGCTACAGTTCACAACGAGGATCCCTATGTCCTTAGCCTTGACCCCGGTCTTGGGCAGCAGCTGGTCGATGGCCCCGAACATCACGGCCTCAGCCTCTGCCCGTGCTTCTGCCATGCATAGGTTTGGTGGGACCTGGAGCACGGCCTCGGGCAAGTAAGTCCGCTGCCCGAGCCCGGACTTCTCAAATATCTTCTGCTGGAAAGCAAGGTTCTCCTCGGTGAAGGCGGTCATGAGCTCCGAGTTCTCCATGAATTTCTCGCCGGTGCATATCTGACCCGGATTGGGCTTGTAACAGGCGAAGTCAACAAGGTAGACTTTGCTTGGTCGGGTCATGAAGTAGGGAGTGACCAGAAACACCATGACGGCAGGGAAGAGGACGACGGTGACGAGGTTGAACCTCAGTTGGTCATAGAGTTGGGCCAGGTCTCCGGCCGTGAGGGTCATGATGTGGGCTGAGGAGATGCCGAGGAGTGGCACGAGCAGTAAATACATGGCGTTGGAGATGAGGTAGTGGTAGCCGAGCTTCACGTACTTGAGCCTCACTGACAACAGGAAGCTTGGGAGGTTGGGATTCGATGGTCTGTCCGAGTCTTGGCTTTGAGGTTCGACTGAGATAGGGAAACCTTGGCTTAGGTTTTGCAGATTTATCTGTTCTTGTTGCTCGGCCATTTCTGCGCCATTTCTGTAGCCATTTCTGCAAAAAAACCAAGATCTTTGCAGCTTTGGAGGTTTCTTGTGCCTCTTCTTCAGAGGCGTTTCCTAAGAATAACAAAGCACGAGAACTTGGAGTTCCCAAAGCAAACGGGGGGAAATGGCACAGAGAATGAGACACAGAGAGAGAGAGAGAGAGAGAGAGAGAGAGAGGGTCTTAGCAATGCATGAGGAACATTGGGGACTGTTCGGGGTGGATTTATAGAGAGTGGGTGGAGAGCGTAGAGGAGTTATTATACGGTTATTTGTAAGATTAGGAGAAAATTGCATATAAGGATATAAAGTGAGTCATTTTCTTAAAAGAGGTCATAAGGTGCACTTTATCTCATATAAGAATATAAAGTGACCTATTTAATTTCAAATAAAGATATGCAGTTATAAAGGTCAAATCTTATATATAGTCAGGGGTATTTTCGTCCTGGTATTTTAGAAATTTTCTTATTTTTTCTCCTTCTCCTTTTGTTTTCTTTCTTCCACTCCCTTTTTTTTTTTTTTTTTTCATCGTAATTCCTCACGCCTCCATCTGACTCTTTCCTCCTCTAAAGTCCGTTATTCTCTCCTCGCCAAAGTGCCCATTGACGCCCTCAAGCTCGTTCACCACTGTCCTTGACCGCAACTCCAACACCTTCGTCATCAGATGGAGATCGATTTGAGCCTTCATCAAGCGCAAGCAATCTAAGATTTGACGCTCATGCTTGATTTGAGACCTAGATCTCGTGCTCGTGGTCAAGCGTGGCAACGGTGGAAGACAAAGCTCCGAGGTGTAAGCCATTAGCTCATCGCCCTCCCGTCACTCATCCTCAATGCCTAAACTCTAATTTGTCCTCGAACAAGCTCTCGTTGGTTTGGACAACAAGCCTAGATTTATTATAGGTTCCTGTGGATGGATTCTTCTTTGTGTTGTAATTATAGTGCATTAATGGATCAATGAAAATTAGCAAAATGAAATGCGTCTCTTTAGTTCATGTATCTCTTGAATCCATGTATTTCTTTAATTCGTATGTCTCTTGCACACTGGTTCGGTGGGACCTAGAGCACGGCCTCAGGCACGTGTGTACTCTGCCCAAGCCCGAACTTCTTGAGGATCTGCCGCTGGAAAGCAAGGCTCTCCTTGGTGAAGGCAGTCGTGAGCTCCAACCATTCCATGAAGGTCTCGCTAGTAAAGATTTGGGCTGGGTCGAGCCTATAGCAGGCGATGTCGACAAGGTAGACTTTTTCTGGGCTGGTTCATGAAGTTGAGAGTGACCAGCATTATGACGAGGGTTGAGAAGATTACGATGGTAATGAGAGTCGAAAAGATTAGATTACTATGGTGACGAGGGTCGAAAAGATTACGATGGTGACAAGGTTGAACCTGAGTTGTTCCCACAGTTGGGCCAAGTCTGGGGCCGTAAGGATCGAGAGGTGGGCCAAAGAGATTTAGGGCATGTTTGTTGGTGTTCATTTTTTGTTCCCCGGAGTATTATTTCTATTCTTTTGTTCCAAGGAACAAAAAAAGAATAGAAACGCGTTTGTTTACGCTTTTGTTCAAAATCTTTTTTTTTTTATTTTGTTCCCAAGAACAGAAATAAGAAACAAGAAAAACTTGTTTCTTGTTCCCGAAAACACCTTTTGAAGAAACAAAAGAACAAATACACAAAACTTTTTTTTATTATCCTTTTTCTTCTTCTTTTTTCTTTTTCTTTTTTCTTTGGCCGGTCACCATCCTCGGCCATGGCCGGCGACTTCGCCGAAGGGTTGTCGGCCCCCGGCGATGCTCGGCCTCGCCTTGGCTGGGCGAGCTCGAGCTCACCCAATTCCAGTGAGGCCAAGCTTGCCCAACCACCGATGAGGCTTGGCCAAGCTAGGCCACCTCTAGAATGGCGTCGTCTGGTGGTGGCTTGACGAGGTAGAGCCTCATTAGTGGTAGGGTAAGCTCGGCGTCACCATATCTGCGCAAGGTCAACCTCGCCCAGCCCAGGTGAGGCTGAGCCTCGCATGGCCACGGCGAGGCTTGGCCTCCCCAACCGGCGCGAGGGCGAGCCTCGCCTGGCTAACGGCAATCTCACCAAGCCACCGGCAAGGTTCGGCCTCGCCTAGATCTGGCGAGTTTGAGCCTTGCCAAGGCCAGGCTAGCCTCCAGCAAACTCATCGGAGCCTCGCCAGGCTAGGGCGAGGCCTGGTGAGCTCGTCGGAGGCCAGCCTTATCGGATGTCGCCCAATTGGTTGCCGGCCATGGCAATGGCCGGTGGCTTGGTGAGGCTTCCGTGAGCTCACCAAACGTCGCCCATCCGATCGTCCGCCACGGCGATGCCCAGTGGCCTAGTGAGGCTCCAACGAGTTCGCCGGATGTAGCCTAGCTAGTCACTAGCCACGGCGATGGCCGGTGATCGGCCAAAGAGAAAAGGAAAAAGAAAAGGAAAAATAAAAAAGAAAAAAGAAAGTCCTCTATGAGGGTGATCAATTCCCGATTTGGTCCATTGGAACCACCAATTAGCAAATGAAAATTTTAAAATTAAAATATTTTTGGAGTTATTACAATATTAGCGTTATTGCTATTGATAAGAAATTAATATATATATATATATATATATATATATTATTTTTAAACAGTGTCGGTCTAGTTCCCCCTCGAACATTGGATCTATTTTTATGGAACCGGGAATTGGACTGATGCCCCCAGGAATCAAACCAAACCAACTGATCCAATCCAATATGAGTGATCCGATATGCTTACCGCTATCCTCCACACTGTTGCTCTTCACACACTCTTTAAATCCACCCCAAACACTCCCCCGTCTTCCCCATGCATTAGCTAAGACTATTTCTCTTTGCCAATTTCCTCCGTGTTAAGCTGTATTAAAGAATGAAACTCATAGATGATTAGAAAGGAAACCCAAGAAATCTAATTCAAAACCTTTAAGACTACATTTTGTCGTCCGAATTTCTAATCATGGAAGAACTGAATAAGATAAAATGTGAAATCTATGGGATTCTGATAAATTATATCCACTATTTGGTGGTTGTAATAACAAAGTTAGATATATTCATATCATGTCATGTACATTATTTGGTATAAATGACACATTAGTAAAAATGAACCAAAAAATTTATAACAGAAGATGGTAAAAATTTCTCGCGATACTCTTACTATATTTATTTATTTGGTTTTTTATTATATTTTCCTCTCTTTTATTAATTAATTTATTTTTTATTTTTCCCCTCCCATCATTCTCTAATAAAATTTTGTTAAATAGTAGATTGTACTAATATAACCAAAATACTGTATTACCTAAAATATATAATAAATATATCTATATTTATATGTTGAAATTATTATATAAAATTAAATTAAATTCTAATATATAAAAATATTAAATTAAGATAACTAAATTGTTATTTTTTTCCTATGGGCTTCACTTGACGGGAGCACGAGTGGGGAACTTTAAGTTACTGGAATGCCGTGACAACAAGGGCAAGGGAAAGGAGAGTGAGCCTATTGTCATGAGGATAAATAGAGTGGCTGAAAACAAACTCAAATGAGACTTAATTGCTAAACTAGGTGTCGAAGAAAAGAGTTTAGGTTGGTGGTGCTAAGATCTGAAAGCCCAACGCTTAGTCAACTAACAAAACCTTGCAAGCAACTTGGCCTGGCACATAAGACCCAAGAGAATGAGTGGAGCCTAAGGCATCCTTTATTTATATTGAGATATAATTTTAATTTTGTTAATTTAAAAAAATTTGTCCATAAAAAAGAAAAAAACTATCTCTTGTGACACTCTTGCTTACTTTATTTTATTTTCCTCTCTTTTTCATTATTTTATTTTTTATTTTCCCCTCCCATTGTTCTCTAATAAAATTTTATTAAATACTAATTTTTACTAATATACGTAAAATACTAAAATACCTAAAATATATAATAAATATAAATATATTTATATCTATTGAAATAATTTTTTAAAATATAATTAAATTCAAATATGTACAAATGAAAATAAGATTAAATTAAAATAACTAAATTGTTATTTTTTGTTATTTTGAATTTCTTATGTTAGAATTTAAATATTTTTTATATTGAGATATAATTTTAATTTTGTTA
Source organism: Eucalyptus lansdowneana (assembly GCA_017140395.1). Lineage (NCBI taxonomy): Eukaryota > Viridiplantae > Streptophyta > Magnoliopsida > Myrtales > Myrtaceae > Eucalyptus > Eucalyptus lansdowneana. The sequence goes on along the minus strand of CM029484.1, from coordinate 29,728,325 downwards.
ATTTAAAAAATCCGTCATTCGAAAAAAAATAACTTCCCCATTATAGATGCTAGAAATCCTATCCATCTTTATCCCACTTCCCCTAATATATAATTTTATCTGGTCTATATCCCCCGATATCTCCATTTATCCTATCTTAAATAGATATCAAATGTAGGATAGGATAATTTTATCATATTTTGTATTTTATCTAGATTGCCAAACACAGCGTAAGTTGGACTTACCAACTTGATACTTAGTATTTATTAAAGTATGGCACGGAATTATCTTTATATTACAACCGTATATGCTACATATTAACATTATTTTTTAATAGTCCCATAAAAAAATCTTAATAAGTTTAGTCAACAAGTTCTTTAAGTGCACCAGTTAAGACTATTTCAAATGATAAAAATGCATATGTGCCATCCATAATTTCGATTTTCAGTAATAGTATTTAGGATGATTTTCTAAGGTTGTAGTCACTGAAGTGCTATTTTTTTAGATTAAATTGATAGGTGTTGACATGTATGTCAACGATGTTGAGTGGCAGTAATTAATTTACCACCATATTAGTTGTAGTCATCAAATTGCAGTTTTGACAATATTCAAGTTTTAAATTTACTAAATTGAGATTTTCTTGGCATCTGTTATTTTTCACTAATGTTTTTATTAAGGTTCAAATTTTTTTCTAATTTATCCATGCTTGAAATGGACATTGATTTCCTTATTTATGTATTGATTTTCAAGGTTCTTTAATAACTTAACAAATTATCTAATTTGGAAACCATACAAGGTGAGCCATTTGTCCATTTTTAATTTATATACTCTTTCTTCATTTTTCCACTAGGTATTTTAACCCCCACATCCTTAGTTTGTGACATTAAACTTAGTTTAACCTTGATATCATGCATTACATCATCTCTTTCAACTTTAGCCCGTTAATGCTCTCAATTACTCATTTCTTTTACTTGGACAACAAGGAGTTCTCTCACATTTCAATCAAAATATCTCATTTTAGCAATTTTTATTAAGCCACTTTTGAGGTCACTCGTATCCTTTGGAGTAAAGCACCATTCCTCTCTTTACACCTAGCTTTTTTACTTAAGATCATTATTACTTGGTTTATCCACATTGGATGATATGATTATGTCACTTCTGGTTTTCTAACTTGACCACCTCTGTTGCATTTCCACCTAGCATATTTTTTTAACCTTAATTCATCATTTTTTGTTAACATAATTTACTGCTTCTCACCTCCCTTGGCCTATAAATAAGTCTCCATATGTCTTCAACTTTAAAAAAATAATTACAACTTATTTTTATAAAGAAAGAAAAAAAGATCCTCCTTTTATATTTTCATGTTCCTATCTTTCATGTGAAACGAAAGATTTTATTCTTTTGTTGTCAAATCTTCAAAATTCCATTTTTCAAGAGCTTACAAGGTGAAACTATGGGTTTATTATCTTTTAAAAGGTTGAGAGATGTTAATCTTTGTTCTTGATTATTTTGCTTTGAGGGTGATGAAAGCTTTGATTTTATTCCAACCTTCTATTTGAGGTAAGTGAAGACTCTAAAGGCTAAGTTAGATTGATCTACTTAATACTCTTAACTTGGTTGATTGTTGATTGTCAGGATGTATTTGGCTTTTATTGTCAAGTGTAGTTAAGCTACAACAATGGTATGTGAGATTTTTGTATTCACTTGAATTGGATCATTAAGTTTGTTACATGTCTAAGATGTGTTTGATAGATTTCTTAGCGGTCTTCGATTGTTTTTCTAAGATGTGATGGCAATCTTTTAGTGATAGGAACGTGAAAACGACGAATATTAAACCTTAAAGTGATATATTTGTAATTCAACTAAGCTACCAATTTACTAGCTAAGTGTTGCTGATGTTCCCTTTGCCGATTATTTGAGTTGTCGATGTTCATGTTGTCAATAATATGAGTTGCCAATGTCACATTGTCAATTATATAAGACAATCAAGGGATGCCAAAGTGGGACCTTCTTTAGTAGGTGTGTGGTTTGGGAATGAACCAGACTAAAGCTGATAGGCCTATAATGACCAGGTCTAAGTAGGGAAGGGAGTGATCGTCGAGGCCAAAAGGCTCGAACAAGAAGTGGCTCATGGCAAACTTTTGAGATGGTGAAGGGAGTAGAAATGAACCAAATTGCACACCGAATAGGAGTAGAGGAATGCTCTCGGAGTGTTCAAAATGCCTCATAAGTAGAGATGGGTCCTAGCCAATTATAAGTATGAACTCATCTATATATATTAGATATCTTCATGATCAATATGAACTCATTTGTGTATGTTGGTGAGCTTTATGACAAATATGAACTTGTTTATGTATACTACTGATCTTCATGACCAGTGGGGAATACACATTCCCTATGTATAAATGTGAGCTAATAGGTGATGCTGGTGTATCATAAAATAATATGTCATTTGTTTGTTTTTGAGTGAATGAACTTGCATATTTTTAATGGTTATTGCTAGGTTGAGTAATATGATAATCTCCTACCTTAGTCTCAGAGATTTCATTTAATAAGTTTTGGCTCACCACCAATGTTTTAGCTTATCACTTATTTTTTAGTCTTGTAGGATGGATCACCTTCTGCCACTATGATTTGGAGTTCCTTTTGATTTTGATTGTACCAAGATGTGCTTATACCTGAATATATGCTAGGTGTGTTTATTCTGCGGAAAAGTCAATGATAAATGAAAATTTCCAAAACATTTTTCAAGAAAATGGTTATTATTATTATTTTTTGTTTGGTAATGTATGATCGAAAATATTTTCTGATGTTTGGATCTATTGGAAAATGATTTCAATCTCATGACTTCATCTTAACCAATTTTTAAAAAATTTTAAATTTTTTTTATTTTTTAAAAAAGTTTAATTTCTAATTATTTTTATTTTTATTTTCTTTTACTTTTTATTTTATTTTATTTTCTTTTCTTTTTCCTCCTTGCTCCACCGCGATTGGCTGGTGATGGCCCTAGGCGAGCTCGAGCTCGTCGAATATGGCAAGGCTCGAGCTCGAGGTCAAAGCTCGAGGTTAAGGCAAGCTTGAGAGACCTCGAGCTCGATAGCCATGTCGAGGTACGAGTTCGAGGGCCACGTTACAAGGCGTGTGAGGTTGAGGTGAGGTCGAGGTGTGACATTGCCTGGATCTAGCAAGTTGCAAGCTCGCCATGATCAATCGATCCACAAGCTCGGCCACCTCGGCAAAGCTTAAACTCACCTTGGATCTGATGAGGCACGAGCTTGTTGGTCTTAGCAAAGCTTAGGCTATCCTTAATTGTTTGAGCCTCGAGCTTAGTAGTCACATCTTGGCCAGTCGTTGGGTTGCTGGCCATCACCAAGACACACGACTAACAAAGGAAGAGGAGGAAGGAAAATAAAGAAAAAAGAAAAGGAAAAAGAAAGAAGAAAGAAAAGAAAAGAAAAGAAATTTTTTAAAAATAAAAATAATTTGATTATTTAAAAATAAAAATAATTTAAAATTCAATTTGTATTAAAAAATAATTTATAAGAATAAACATTCTTGTGGACCCGAGCCTAAGGTTCGGGACTAGAACTTGAGTGTTGGAGACATGAACACAACCTTTATAAACCCAAGTTTGGGTACCAGAGCATGAGGTATGGGCATCAGGGGGGTTCGAGCCTAGCCTAGCTAGAATCGAATGTGGATGTTGAGGGCCAATGCCCGTCCATAGGAAACTTGGTTTTGAATGCCTAGACCCGATAACTAACATTGGGAGTTTTGTGTCTAAACGTAGAATTTTGAGTTCAAATGCCAATAACTAGTTATATTTTAGAAAATATTTTTCAATTCTTTTAAAGAGACAATTATTTTTTAAAATTTAAGCTTTAATAAAAAAATATTTTTCGTTGATTCATTTTTTTAAGCGAATTAATTACTGAAAAATGAGGCAATGTTTTTCAAGAAAATGTTTTTAGGTCGGGAGGCATTGAATTGTGAAAACTGTAAAACGGTGGGTCTAATCAGCATGTAGCCACGTCGTCACCGGTTTGACATGCAACATTTGAGCCCAAGCGTAATAATTTTTGGCAGGAGGGACAGCTGGTGCACGGTCACATCAGTACTGGTCGGAACTCGATGATAGGGGTAATGCGTTGTTAAATAATGCATAATTGCCACATAAGTAACACTGATATTGACACGCGACATGATATGACATGACACATGAATATATCATTTTTCAAAAAATAAAAAATTTTAACACGTTGTAACATGTTATATGTTAAATATATATTTTTATATATACTATTATCATTTCAATAAATTAATTTGATCCACAAATAGATAAATAATAAAAAATTCTAGAATAAGTTTAAGCTAAAAACATTAATCTACATTTTTTATTAATATCATTCATTGTTTCAATTTGATAAATTCAACTCCATTCCAATATATAAAATTTGAAGGAAACAAACAAGCAATTCATATTCTAGACTTTTGTGTCAAACATATTGGAAGAGAAGAGAAAAAAAAAAAAAAACTTGAGGGATGAATTGTGTATCACGGGATCACAGGAAGTAAGAGTCAAAAGAGACAAGAAAATTAGGTTTCTCTTCTTTCCTTATTCATTATTTTTATTTTTATTTTTATTTTTCACATGGATACATTTTGATCCCTCATTTATGGAAATTTTTTAAAGTTGACCTTACATATCGGAATCATGTGTTGAAAACTCGCATGTAAGAATTCTGACTCAAGTGTCGGAAAAGTTGATCGGGTGTCAAATTTTCTGATACGTATTGACCGAGTGTCGAAGAGTGTCCAAAAATGTCCAACACGTATCCGAGTGTCCGACACGACATGAATGCCTTCGAAGAGTGTCGGTGCTTCCTAGATAACCACCCCGAGATAGCAACAACAAAGTGGAAGCTGAAGAGGAAAGTCCACGAGATTATGATGACCTAATTTCGTTAAAAAAAAAATAAACCGAAAAAATATAGAGCCTTGAGTGGAGAGAGCACAAAACGAGAAAACCACATGACTCATACACAGCCACAAGAATACCACACACGGCAGCATAGCTCTATCGTTACTCCAACATTCGGACAATTCGCTAAACACGTGGAGTGATGAGATAGTTAATATTCCAAAGATGAAGCAGCGGATGGAGAATTGCTTTAAGCCAAAATTCAATCAACTTTTCCCAACAAATTTATCCGAATCGATTAGTAAGGGTCTATTTATTAACTGATTAAATAGTATCTATTTTTTTCTTTTTCTAAATAAAAAATAAAAATCCATTTAATAACTTTTTATTCTCAGAAATAAATTCGGAATATAATTAAAAGATAAAAAAAAAAAGTTACTTATCTCTTCTTAAAAATAATTCCAAAATCAAGCCAAATTTCCTTTTTTTTTTCTTTTCTTTAGTTTTATCTTCTTCTTCCTCATTATCGTGGCCCAAAAACCAAATGGGTGAGGGTCGACAAGCTCGCTGAAGCGTTGCTAGGCCCCACTGTCAATTGCCACGAGACTTAACCTTGCTAGTGGTCAAGCGAGCTCACCCAACAACCTTGGCAAGGCTCCAGTGAGCTTGTTGAACCTTGTCCTAACCTGGAGAGGCTCTAGTGAGGTTGTCGGACCATGCCCAGCTAGTTGTCGGCCATTGCTATGGCTAGCAACTAGCTAGAGAAGAAGAAAATGGATGAAAAAAGAAACAAATATATATAGTTAAATTATTTGAAAATTTAAAAAAATTCTAAGCTTCGAAAAAGTTAGGGGACATATCAAATGCGTTTGTATTATGAGAATAGAAAATTTGAGCAATTATCAAATACCTTCAAATGCTTATAAACTCGTTTATGGAGTAGAATAAAATTGAATCATTTTTAAATAGAAATTATTCTCATAAATAATATGGTTACCAAATGCATCCTAAGTTGACGATCCTAAAGTCTTCAGGGAACTAGGCCTTGTGACTGACACTACAGCAACCACTTTCATTCTCTTCCCTCTATTGTCCTCGGTCACTTAAGGATGAACAAATCGCGCAAGAGCTTGTCGCTAGTGGAGCTCATCACCCGTGCCTCCCCACGGCTGGTGGTGGTGACATCAACGAAGAGCAAGACTTTCAAGCAAAAAAAATTTTCTCATAAAGGAAGAAAGCCAAGGAGTCGCTCTTGAAGAGGAAAATTAGGGGTTTAATCCAAAGTGTATAAGTCAATTTCTATATTAGGGTTTTGTAGGTTCCCATTTAAGAAACACTTTTCGCCTTCATGTTGTGCTGGACATTCTGATACATGTCGACACTTTCAAACGCTCTCAAATACTTGATCAATACGTGTCTGAAAATCCGATACTTGGTCAACTTTCTCGAGACTCCTCTAATATGCGAGTTTTCCACACATGATTCAAATATTCGAAATCAATTTTAAAAATTTCAAATAAATGAGGGGTCAAAATGAATTATATGTGAAAATAATAAAAAAAATTAATAAAAATAATAAATTGAGAGAAAAAAAAAACTAATCTTCTCTTCTTTTATCTTCTCGACTCTCATTTCCTGTGATATACAATACATTTCTCAAGTTTTTTCCCTTCTCTTCCAATACGCTTGACAAGCAAGTCCAGGATATGAATTACTTATTTTTTTCTTTCCAAGTATTATGGATTATTAGAATGGAATTGAATTTGTTAAATTGAAACAACAAATGATATCAATAAATGGTGAATTAATTTTTTTAGTATAAAATTCATTCTAGATTTTTATTATTATTTATTTATTTGTGAATTTGAATCAAATTAATTTAATCGAAATAATCATAAAAATCATAAATTATTATGTATATATAAAAACATATATTTAATATATATACTGTGTTACAACGTGTCAAAATTATCTGTTTTTTGAGAAATAACGTGTCGACGTGTCATGTTATGTCGTGTGGCATGTTGTGTGCTGATGTCAATACTACTTAGGTTCTTGGTTCGGCTCTCCCATATTCCTGAAAAACTAGTAATTGGACCAAATCTCCTTAGAATCCGAAAGTAGACTGGTTCTCATTAGTCCAATTATCCAATTCCTAGCCGTATCGTAAAATATTATTTTGATGGATTGAGCCTTTAATATTTTGCAAAAAGATGTTCAATCAAGTCTCATACTAGATTTCCAACGTTGAAAACAACGTATAATTCTACGGTCCATGGCTAGGCAACATTAGAGAAAGGCCATGTGAGAGACGTAAAGGATTTCTAGCATTTAAGACTCGCCAAACCCATTAATAGAAAATTCAGGAGTTGATTACGGCGTTTTTCAAACATTAAGGACTCAATTAATCAAAATAAGATGTTAAGAACTAGATCAATCAATGGCAAAATGTCGTGGATTGGTTATGCATTTATCTCAACTTTAGAAGGTGATAGATAAGCACTTCTTTTTGCTTTAGTGGTTCCAACTTTGGAACAATCAACATATTGGTTTAGCTTAGAAATGCCAGTACATATTTGATTGAATCGATTTAAGTGGTGTCAAGTAAAAAGGAAAGTAGATAGGTTTGATTTCCGCATAAAGAGGTAAGGAATCGGAGAATTGGATTGATGGGAGATAATGAATATAAATAAATTTGTTTAGACATGCCCACGTCGATTTATATTCTTGTTTTAAGTGCGAAAACCTTGAATTCTTAGAGCGGGGGAAAGAAAAAGAAAGGAGTGTATGTATATAATATATATGTCTATGTACATATATGCTGCATTTATTTGTATTGTCCAATTTGATGGCTCATCCTGTGCCAAGCCTCTTATCGTACAACTCATAAAAGTTTGTATGCCAACTTGATAAGCATTTTTTGAAAAAAGAAAAACTTGATGGGCATTTCGTGCACTCTCCCCCTTTATGAATGTACTGATACCAAATTATGTAGGCATTAAACTCATCTTGTACTCCCAGTTGAGAAATACCGTGCAAAACATAAGTTAATCTTGCAGTGGATGTTTCACCAATCTCTCAACTTTCACCGGCGCGGATAGCTATTGTACCAACTTATCAATTCCTCAAATACTCCTTATGAGATGTGGTGGAGTCTACACTCTTCACTTGAAGGGCTATATGATTTTTTAGTGTAGTTTTTTCTTTCGCATTTAGGAAAGAATACCCTAAGTATGTTATATCCCAAAGTTCAGACAAAACAGTTTTAGAATATATTTGGATATATATATATATATATAGATATATGTATATATATATATATATATATATATATCTATATATATGTTACCTTTATTTTACAGTCAAAATTTGATGGCTCCTCTTGTGCCAAACCTGTTATTGTACTACTCATAAAAGTTTGTATGTCAACTTGATGAGCATTTTTTGAAAAAAAAAAAGAAAAAAAAACTTGATGAATATTTTGTGTACTCTCTGCCTTTGTGAATGTGATAGATACCAAATTATATAGGCATTTAACTCCGTTCATACTGGGTTGAAATCCTTTACACTTAAAAATTATTAGAACCACTCATTTGTTTTCAAGAATTCACGGTGAAAATTCTAAACATGAACATTAATTCCCATCCGCCTTATTCATTGCACTCCATCTCTGTTGCCAACTTGCAATCACATCTGTCTAACTGTCACGCCATTCAGCCTCATGTGTCGTTTCCGATAGATAGCACATCTTTTTTGGCCGTCGCTCCCTCTATTAACGAGGCAAAGGAGCTTTATGGTTGATGCGACTGTCACAATGGTCATTGGATCTGAGCTTGCAGCTTGAGGCTCAACGTTGTGAGCCCCAACCGGAGGCCAGTGAGCCCCAACCTAAGGAAGAGAGAGAGAAAGAGAGAAAGATTGGTTTTGGAGGGGGGGGATGGGAGCAGAAGTGAAAGGAGGGAAAATAAATTATAATGTGCTATCATTTATCGCTTTATTATTATAACTATCCTTGTAATGTATCTATTTATAATCACCACTCCTAATTATGTCAAACTATTTCCAATACTGGTGAAGTTTAATTTGTTATAATTGACACAAGTCCTTCATAGTTTCTCGTTCAACCTCTTTTCCCCCTTTAAATTGTATTGTGAGCCTCAATAATTGATATCATTTATCGCTTTATTATTATAACTATCCTTGTTATGTATCTATTTATAATCACCACTCCTGATTATGTCAAACTATTTCCAATACCAGTGAAGTTTAATTTGTTATAATTGACACAAGTCCTTCATAGTTTCTCGTTCAACATCTTTTCACCCTTTAAATTGTATTGTGAGCCTCAATAATTGATATGAGGGCCTTGTTACTTGTTATTTTAGGTTCTTTTATTTCTGAGCATAAAGATTTTGTTATGGCTAACTCTATGAGATGTGTTTTCTCAAATTTCTTGTCATTAATGATCCACTCTTTAAACTCATGATTTTTGGAATTATTTTATTGCTTTTAAGGATTTCTTTATTTTGAAGTGAAATCTTCCAGATTTGTATTTTACTAAAGGTTCTTTCAAAATTTATGAACTGTCCTTCTTAGTTTTGAATGATTTTTTTTTTTTTTTACTTTGATTAAGCTTTTTGGACAAAAGATTATCTAACTAAGCAGCCTTACTTTCTAGTAACGCTACTTATGTGGATTCTTTTGAATAACTAAATTGTTCAATATTGGAGTATTAAGGTCGTCTTAGTCGTTTTTCATTCCACACAATCTCACTACAAGGAGAAATATTCAGTGGTTGCTAACTACCAAATCATCGTCCTACGTGGCGCGTGCGAGCTGAAGTGGCTCCATTGAAAGGTCGAAACGTGGCCTCTGATTTGGACCGGTCACAAAATGGAAAAGTTTAAAAGGTGAGTTTTCTTTTTGTTGTTCCTCAGGTTGGCTGTCAGAAAAGGACGGGACGATGAATGCTCAGGCTCTCGCTTAAATAGCAGCTATCACAAAAGAGCAACGACATATTAAAGCATATGAACTTGAGCTTTAGACCCTCATATCCAAACAAAGTGTAAGAACCTTACCTCGAGAGAGATCAAATTCTTTCTTAATCAAGCGAACACGAATCAGCAAGAGGATGAGTTTGAGCCTCTTTGACACTGTATCTTATTAGAGAATGATGCACGCTCATGTCATTCATAGAACACCATGCGTATGCTCCGTTTTCAACCATCATAGAATTAGACTCCTCGTTAAATGGTCATCTCAGGCACAAAATTGAAGTATTCTGAGTATGAGATAAAAAGTGAAAATCATAGTATCAGAAAAGTCATCATAAAATGGTGGAAATCTAGTCCAAGACATCTCCCAACAAAAGGTCCACAAGCTGTATAGAGAGACACAAGCCATCCATATAAAATAGTTTCCCTCCTTGACACACACAAGACATCTCCAGCCAACACCTAAATTTTTGCCCAAAAATTATGTTTACATATTTCTAAAAAAAATAGAAACTTGTTTTTCCACAAGAATATTTCATCTTTATTTAATGTCAAAATCTTGCCTATAGATTCCTTGACATTTAGGCCCCTTTTACTTCAGCTTTTAGGAATGTCTTTGGAAAAATACAAAAACCTTTGGGATAAAGGGATTTTTTGAAATACAAATAGCATTTCGTGAATTGTAATAGTGTATTGGAAAATAACTTTGACTTAAATACCATTTGGTAAAAATTGCATTTGTAAAGAACTTTTACCAAATTAAGAAAAAATATTTTTTGCTTTTTTCTTATTGGTGAAAGGGCTAGTATGAACACCTAAGGGGGTGAATAAGTGTGAACAAAATTTTTGCAAAGTTTAGTAGAAATAATTTACCTTTAGAAAATCATAGACGAATTTAAACTTTAGCAATTAGATAAAACTTTAAACAAAATAAAGGAGTTTAAACTTATATAGTTAATTAGAGCTACAAATCAAATGAAGGAGTTGAAGGAAGAAAATAAGGACACAAGGTTTATAGTGGTTCGGCTTAAATCAAGCCTATGTCCACTCTCCCGCACTGATAGCCTATTGGCTAGATTCCACTAAGAAACAAAAGAAATTTTATAGTCTTGCGATCTCGACTTCATAGTGAAAAGTCTCTACTGGTCTCTCACAAAGTCTCACTAAGAGTTTCTCTTTTTTGTATACAACTTTAAGCTTAGTGAATGAAATAATAAGGAATTAGGAAGCTTCAAACTTTGAAATTTTTCTTTCACGCACTATTTCGAACAACTAGAGAGTCCGCCTTAAATACTCCTTCATGCCTTCACGACCGTTGGCACTTTGCAAATGAATTATTCTAATCTACCCGTTGGACAAAATCAATCAAGGAGATCTTGAGTCGTTTGAAGATTTGTGATGAAAGCTCGTCAATCATTTCGCCCATACAATCAAGATCTTGGTTTCCATAAGTAGAACCTTCCAAGTTTACTCATCTTCCAAAAGATTTGATTATCGAAATTGATTCTAATAAAGATAATCAATCATGTAGATGATAAATCCAGCCATAAGGTCATCCATAAACCATATGAATCGAATCATTGAAGAAATAAAGATAATCTTGCATGTGGATAAGTCTTCATTTTTTAGTCCGGAAATTGTCAGTGTTGGCAGACTTTGAACCTAAAGTCTTACGGTCTTTAGACTTTGACACTAAAGTCTAATAGTCTTCAGACTAGACTTTGGAAATGTTTTGTCAACTTCAAAACAGTTAAGGAGTTTTTTCCAACAATTTCCCCATTTTTTTATGATGACAAAACTTTCTTGCAGATTTGAGAACTTTTTGACCTGCAAAACAACTCTTATGCAATACATGATATCTTATAAAAATAAGTTGATTAGGATTTGGATAGCATCAATTCTGCAACTACAAAAAACATGTTAATCCTGAAAAGATAAGACAAATAACTATCCAACCACAATCAATATCACCAACAGTTGTTGCAAGCATCCAAAGTTCAACAAAAAGGTTCACAGTCAATCAATTAAACAAAAGTTAACAAAAGTTGAACAACACCAAAAGATAATAGAAGTTTAAATCTGCACACATTCTCCCCCTTTTTGTCAACGGCAAAAAGTGGAGAAAGATTAAAAAAAAAAAAAAAAGTTCAATAGAATCATGGCTTTTTAGGGATTCGAACAAGATAGAAATCTCCCATCGACTAAACTGTGTCCTCCAGCTTTCGCAGTGACTCCTGCACCTTCTCAACATCTTCATACTTGGCAATCTCTTGAATTTGAAGTTTAAGGTCTCATACCTGATTGTAAAGAGAGATTGAAGTAGCTTTTAGTGTAGATTGGAGGTTCTGAATTTCACACTTCATGCCATATTGTTGAGCCTTTATCTCCACAAAGAGCTCTAACAGCCTTTGAAAGTCTACAGAAGTCTCTGTTTGCGTACCAGCTTTAGCATGTTCAGTTTGAGGAGTGTTAATGGATGAGGGAACTTCAGCTTGAACATCAAGATTTGGAAAGGATGCCTCGACATCAGCTTCAGGAACATGGGAGGCATAGACATCCTTTGGATTGGCAAGAGATCTGCTAACATCATTACTGGTAAAAATAGGAGAAGAAGTACTTATTTTCTCAGCAGCTCCCCCCGTTTTCGTGCTTACAAGTGGAGAAGGAAAATCTTCTTGTTCTTTCTCAGTATTAGCACCCAAGTGATGTTCTTTTTCTTTTCCAACTCTTGCAGTTCCACTCTTAGTCTTCTTAGAATCCTCTAACAATGATATTGTAAAGATGGGTTCAGTAGAGTCATCTTGATCCTCTTTCTCTTCTGCTTCTCTTCTTTCTTCTTCTTTTTCTTCTCTTCTTTCTCTTTCTCTTTCCTTTGCTTTTCTTTCTTCACTTCCTTTCTCTTCTCTGCTATGTTTCTCCTCGCCCTCTTTCCTCTATGTCATGCGGCTGCTCAAAACTAACAAAACTCTGAAGATTTTTCAATGCAAATGCAGAGAGAGTGAGATCATCCTCATCCTCTTCGTCCTGCAGGATAATGGCTCTTCTCTTCTTGATAAGTGCACTCATAGGTTCCTTGTCTTTTCTTTTCTTTGTAGCAGAGTCTTGTTTTGTTTTGCTGGAGGACTTCTCCTTCAAGCGCTCCAAGGCTTTGTTAAGTTCCTTCAGTCTCATTTTTGATACCATATTTAGCCCTATAACTATAGGAGCAATGGTTCGAACACAGAGAGATTCTGGAAACTGAATTTGAAAGTGTCTAAACAATTTGGTGACCAGCGCTAAGTAAGGGAGTTGTCCCTTATTCTTCACAACAGTCTTGTACATGTGTATTAGGATTGTGTGTGGCAGCGAGAACTTCATCCCATTATTGATGGCGAACATCAATTTGCTTTAGAACGAGAGACATCTGTCTTGGAGGTTGACTTAAGTCGGATGCAATTGATCATAATCTTGTATAGCTAAATGTTGGAGGCAGTCATTCTGGATAGGTAATGCTGCCCTCAGAAAGTTTGTGCTTCACAATAAAGCTTGTTGCATGAGCAACAATCACATTTATTGGTCGGAAACTCCCTCTCTCCACACCATTAACATTCGCCAATGTGTCCACATCCACCACAAACTCTTTTTCCCTCACAGTAAAACGAAATCTATTCGCATCAAGAAATGACAAATTCGAATAGAAATTTGCAATTAATTCAGGGTAAGCGACATAAGTCTCAGAGAAAAATCTTTCAAGTTGAAAGAGAGTCAATTTCTCCCTCAGATTTACCTTCAAAGAATCCAAGAAATCAAAATACATAGATCGAGAGTTCATCACCTCTCTTTTCAGCAATTTCAAATAAGTCTTTTTGTGGTCTTTAGAATGAAACAAATTTGTTCCCTCACCACGCACATCAGCAGTAACGCCTATCATAGGCTGAAAATTCGCGTACATTTTCCCATCACCAACCTTCACCTCTCGTTGATTAAAAGAACTAAATTGGGGATCAATTCAAAAGTTAGCAAACGTCCTGTCTGCCGTTCCTTCAGGTGCTATGCCTAACCTTTCCATTTGCCGTAGAAACAAATTTTCATTATTGTAACCTATTTCTTGTAGAAACTCATCAATAAATGTCATTGCAGTATCACCCTGTTTCAACTTATTGTAGAGTTTAAAGAGAAACTGGGGTTTTAACGTTCTTATAGGTTTTCTGAAAGTTAGTACGAGCAGCTAGAGGAGGTGAATAGGTGCAAAAATAAATTTTCAGAGTGAAGTGAGCAATTTTGATCAGCAATAGATTATAAAAAGGAAATTAGACTCTTGTTATCAAATTAAATTGCGATCAAAGTAAAAGAGCGTAGGGAAGAGAATAAGAACACAAGGTTTATAGTGGTTCAGCTTAATCTAAGCCTACGTCCATTCTTCCGCACTAATAGCCCACCGGCTGGATTTCACTATGAATTAAAAGAGTTGTTACAGTAAAGCTCTTCCTTGATTCCACAGTGTAGAGATTCTGCTACACTTCCTTAAGGTCTCACAAAGATACAAACTCTCTTTTGAATACAAGATTTCGTTCAACAATTGAATTGAATAAGAATAAGGAGCTTAAGACTTTGGAATTTTTCTATCGCGCACACACTCGAATAACTGGAACGTCTTCCTTATATGCTTCTTCATGCCATCACACCTGTTGGCACTTACCAAAGGAGTTCTTCTAATCTATCAGTTAGACAGAATCAATTAAGGAGATTTTAGTTATTTAAGGAATATGTCAATAGCCTACCAATCATACTCGCCTATATAATTAGGATCTAGGTTTCCATAAGTAGAACCTTCCAAAAATACTTTGCCAATCAAAGGATCCAAAATCCCTTAATCAATCTCAATTTGAATAATATATTCCAACATGTTATATCTAGCCAAGAGATCTTCTTCAGTCAATAGAATCAAATTCTTAACGAAATACTTAGTTCTTGATAAGCCTTCTTCGATGGTTTAGAAACTGTCAATGATGATAAACTTTGAGTCTTGAGTCTGGCAGTCTAGAGATCTTTAGACTTTGATGGAAGAGTCTGCAAGTCTTCAGACTAGACTGATGGAAATGTTTTGTCAACTTCAAAACACTTAAGGAAGTTTTCACCAACAATCTCTCCCTTTTTGATGGTGGCAAAACTTTCTTGCATATTTGGATAACTTTGACTTGCAAAACAATACTCAAGCAGACATGGATATCTCACAAAAGATAATTGGCTTAGTAAAGATAACATTAAAATCTGCAACGACAAAAAATAAGTTAGTCTTGTAAATGAGCAACTATCTTTGCCATGAAATACCAATAGTGCTCAAGATAAACAAACGATCAAACAGTCCAAATCCAAATCCAGTCACAGCCAAACAGCCAAACACAAAAGTAAAGTCAATCAAACACAAAAGTCAAGAGTTTAAATCTCAAAAGTTTAAATTTCAACTCTACACCACATATCTCCCCCTTTTTGTTAGCATTAAAAAGGTAGAGATGAAAAGAGAATGGAATTAGGATTGCTTTGGAACACGAACAAGCTGGAAGTCTCCCATTGACTGGACAATCCCTTCCAGCTTTTTCAAATCCTCATTTAGTTGAGCCACATCTTCACCCTTGGCATTTGATTGAACTTGAAGAGCAAGGGTATGGATTTAATCATGCAAAGAAACTAAAGAGGCTTGACCTGCATTCTACAAGTTCTGAACTTCGCATCTCAGAGCATAAATTTGGCCTCGCATCTCCAAGAGAACATCAAGCACTTTGCGAAAGTCTGCTAAATTATCAGTCTGAGTACTGGCTTCTGCACGATCAAAAGGTGTATTGGCAGATGATGGCAGGTCAGCATGATCACACAGATTGGGCGATGAAACCTCATGGCCTTCCTTAGGAAATTGAGAGGCACAGATGTCTTATGGATTTGCTGGTGAACGACTTACTCCTTTACTAGTAGCAGCAATTGAAGACGTACCTCTTTTCTAGAATCTCCCTCTATTTCATTGCCTTCAGGCGATGAGAAGTACTCTTCATGCTCCGCTTCTTCTTGTTCATCTCTGCCCTCTTCTTCTTCTTCTTCCTCAATCCTTTCTACTTCTTTCTCCATTGATTCTCTCTCTCTAGTCCTCTGTTTGATGTCCTCCTTGTCTTGTTCCTGTCTCACCTCTGTCTCTGGAACAAAATGACTTAAGTTCTTCAATGCAAGAGCAGAAATTGTGATATCATCCTCATCCTCTTCATCCTCCAAGATGAGTGCTCTTCTTTTCTTAGATGGAGCAACCATGGGCTCATTCCCTTTTCATTTTACAATCAATGAGACTGGGTGAGTCTTGACAGGGGTTTTAACCTTGAATTGCTCCAAAGCTTTGTTAAGTTCCTTCAGATGCATTTTAGAGACCATTTTTAGTCCTACCACCATTTGATCGCAAGTTCAAACACAAAGAATCCTGGGAGGCAGAATGTTTAAATGTCTGAATAACTTAGTGACAAGTGCTAAGTAAGGAAGTTGACCTTTGTCCTTCACCATCGTTCTGTACATGTAGAACATAATAGTGTGTGGAAGAGAGAACTTTTTGCCAGCGTTAATGGCATACATCAGCTTTGCCACCGAGTTTGAAACATCGGTCTTTGAAGTCGGTTTGGGTCTGAGGTAGTTGATCACTATCTTGTGAAGCAAAATATTTGAGGCATTCATTCTCAAATATGAAATCTTTCCTTCTGTCATTCTATCTCGAACAAGCTCTATCATCGCACGTCCAATAGACACATTGATTGGTTGGTATTTCCCTCTTTCAACCCCAATCGCATCAGTCAATTTATCTATGTCAATCACATAGTCTTGATCTCGAATACTGAAAGAGAATCTATTTGCATTCAAGAAACTTAGATTCGAATAGAAGTAAGTAGTGAGTTCAACATGAGCCTCTATCGTTTCAGAACAAAACCGTTTTAGTTGAAGAATATTGAATTTCTCTCGTAGCTTGACATTCAGAGAATCAAGAAAATCAAAGTCCACACTTCTAGGGTTAATCACACCACGCTTTAGCAACTCAGAGTACAGTTGCTTGTGTTCCTCCGAGCGAAACAAATTTGTCCTTTTGCTTCGGATTTTCACCGCAATACCCATTCTAGGTTTAAACTGAGTGTACATCCTATCATCATCATTCCCATCAAGTTGACTCAGCCCTCCAACACGTGAATCGCTTGGGATATTTGCCAATGCTTCTTCTGTTAACCCCGCATGAGCAATTCCCAATCGTTCCATTGTGCGTAAAAAGTAGGTTTCATTTTGATACCCTTTGTCTTTAAAAAATTCATCAATATAGTTCAAAGGAGTACCACCCCTCTTTAAAGCATGGTAAAGCTTAAAAGTAAAAGTGGGCTTTTGAGTTCTTACAGGTTCTGCATCTTCGATGATTTCTTCCTTTTCTTGATATTCAATATTCTGAGGTCTAGATAGAGGAGATGGACGTTGCTAAGAATGTTGTAGGCTCTGCTACTGTCTAGGAGATTCTTCTTCCTCGGTGAGATCAAAATGCATAGGTCCCTCACGCATTTGTTGTGGTCCCCTGTTCGCGATTCTCGAAGACTTTCTTTGAAACGACATCTTTCACAATCTTTGAGATATTCCAATCTTGTTTCGCAAGAAAGGTGAATACTTTTCGAGGATTAAATAAGGGAAGAAAAGAGAAGGGGAAGATCTGTCATCTCTTAGGGGTTTTGTGAGTAAAACGAAGAAGAACCAACAGTATATAAGGCAGTCGAAGCAAGGCATACGTAACATCATAAAAGGAAATGTAAAAATGCCTTTTTAAAAAATAACTACCTTTTCAAAAATTAGATAATCGTCATTTCAAAAATAATTTCTTTTTCGAAAAGGAAAGATTGCAATAATCAGGAAACTAGGGAAATAACATCAATCAATTACAGATAGATGATCGTACCTTTTTGAGTTTTGATCCGAGAGATAAGTTTCTAAAATAGAAGTAACTTACAGTCGTAAATCTTGATCGTCTGAGTCTGAGTGTCTTTAAACTTTCAGCCCTAAGTCTGATCTTTCTCAGACTTTAAGATATTAAGTCTGGAACGAATAACTTGAAATTGATTTTTCTCGAAAGGCTTTGTAAATATGTCCACTAGTTGATTCTTTGAATCAATAAATTGAATCGAAACTTCTTCATTTTGAACATGATCTCTAATGAAATGATGTCCAATCTCTATATGATTTGCTCTTGAATGAAGAATTTGATTCTTGGTGAGATTGATTGCACTGGTGTTGTCACATTTGATTTCAGTGCGTGAATCTTCAATTCCAAAGTCTCTTAGCTGTTGTTTTTCCACAAAATTTTTGAACAACAACTTCCAAGAGCTACATACTCTGCTATTTCTGTAGAAAGAACTACGGTACTTTACTTCCTTAAAAACCAAGACACTGTCTTGTTACCAAGTAGTTGACAGGTGCTCGAGGTGCTCTTTCTATCAACTCTGCATCCTGTTAGATCTGCGTCTGAGTATCCAAGAAGAATGAAGTCTCCTTCTTTAGGATACCAGAGACCTAAATTTGAAGTTGAGGCAATGTATTTGATAATACGTTTTGCAGCACTTAAATGAGATTCTTTAGGGTCTGATTGAAATCTGGCACAAATACAAACACTAAACAGAATGTCAGGTCTAGAAGCAGTATAAAGTAAAGAAGTGAACCAATGATACTCATGTATAGCTACTGGTCAGCTTTCTTTCCTCCTTCATCTTTGTTAAGCTTCAAGGAACTTGACATTGGTATATTAGTCTTTTTGCAATTCTCCAGTCCAAACTTTTTGACATGTTCTTTAGCATATTTTTCTTGATGAATAAAGGTTTCCTCTTTCAGTTGTTTCACTTGAAGCCCGAGAAAGAAGGTTAGTTCACCCATCATGCTCATTTCAAATTCATCCTGCATAGACTTAGAGAATTTCTTGCACAAATTTTCATTAGAAGATCCAAAAATAATATAATCAACATAAATTTGAACAAGTAAAAAGCTTTTGCTTTCTCTTTTGATAAACAGTGTAGTATCTACTTTACCTTTGACAAAGCCATTTTGAATTAAAAACTTACTTAGTCTGTCGTACTAAGCTCAAGGTGCTTGCTTTAAACCACATAGAGCCTTTTTCATTCTGAATACAGAGTTTGGTTTCCTTGGGTCTTCAAAACTGAGTGATTGTTCCACATAGACTTCCTCTTGGATAAATCCATTTAGGAAAGCACTTTTGACGTCCATTTGGAATAACCTGAAATTCTTAGATAAAGCTGGGTTCTATCTCAGAAATAAGAGCCATAGCACTAGACTCTTCACGCCTTTTGGATCTTGTGCGAATTCCTTTATTAATATCACCAATAATGAGGTCTTTGGGATGATTAGACTTATACTTCCGGTTGCTGGTTGATTTGTCAGACTATTGATCATTTTTCTCATTTGAATCTTCAATGATCATTTGTTGTTGGTATTCTGAAGTCTGAGCTGCTTCTGGAGATTTAGACTTTGTAGAGTCTGGAGCAGTTCAGATTTTTCAAGTTAAGTCTCCGAATCGATTGATTTTGCATAAAGTCTTGAAATTTGACATTCATCGATTTCTCCACAAATCGAGTCTTTTTATTGTATACTCTGTAAGCTTTGCTTGAGATAGAATATCTAAGGAAAATACCTTCAACTGATTTTTCTTCAAACTTACCAACTCGATCATTGGCATTTTTCAATATAAAACATTTACATCCAAACACATGAAAATATGAAACAATTGTCTTCTTTCCTTTGAATAACTCATAGGGGTTTTTTTTCTAGAATAGGCTTTAAGAAGACTCTATTAATAATATAGCACGCTGTAGAAACTACTTCAGCCAAAAAACTTGAAGAGATGTTACTTTCAATTAAAAGAGTTCTAGCCATTTCTTGTAGTGATCTATTCTTTCTTTCCACGACTCTATTTTGCTCTGGAGTATATGGTGAAGAGAACACATGCTGAAAGCCAGATTCATCACAAAATTTTGTAAAGTCTTGATTTTCAAATTCACCTCCATGGTCTATCCGTATACTTGAAATAACATACACTTTCTCATTTTGGACCTTTTTAGCAAACTTTATAAAATAAGAAAAGGTTTTAGACTTACTTGCCAGGAAATATACCCAAGTGAATTGTGAATAATCATCCACAATTACTAGGCAGTATTTCTTACCTCCAATGCTCGGAGTTCTGGTTGGTCCAAAGAGATCTATATGCAAGAGCTGTAGTACACGATTAGTGGATACTTGATTTATTGGTTTGAATAAGTTTCTTACCTGTTTTCCCAACACGCATGGTGTGCATAGATCAGACTTTTGGTATGTCAGTTTGGGTAGTCCACGAACAAGCTTCTTTGCTGAGATTTTGGCTATTTGCTTCATGTTGATGTGCCCAAGTTTTCTGTGCCATAAGTTTGCTTCCTCTTGAATTGAGATTAGACATTGGGTTTCATCTGGTTTGATATCCAAGAGGTAGATATTCCCCTGTTTTCACCCCGTGAAAGACTGAGAGGAGTCTTTACTGGTTCCTGAACATATTCCTTCTTGAAAGTTGATTTTGAAGCCAATGCCACACAGCTGACTGATACTCAGCAAGTTGTAGTTGAGTCCTTGTACTAAGGAAACATTACTGATCGTGAGGCTTCAAATCTTTACAATTCCGTATCCCACAATTCTTCCTTTGCTATTATCTCCAAAAGAAACTTTTCTACCATTAACTTGTACAAGTTTTATGAAGCAATTTGAATCTCCTGTCATATGTCTTGAGCATCCACAATCTAAGTACAATTTAACATTTTTCTTGATAATGACCTGCAATTAGAAAAGAGACTGAAGCTTTCTTTGGTACCCATATTTTCTTGGGTCCATTAGTGTTATTGTAATATATGATCTTTGTCCATACCTTCTTAATAGGTTTCCAAATCATAGCACATTATTTTTCAAAATGATTTGAGCTATTGCATTTAGAACATTTAAGAGCACTGCGGCCTAGGGTTTTACAAAAACTTTTAGAAATGATTTTTGTAAGAATCTTTTGTAGGTGTTTGCTTAATTCTTTCCTTTACTTTAGGAAAATCAATTAGAGAAATTGTTTCAGCAGTCATTCCTAAACTTGATTTGTTAAAGTAATGTCTTTGTGCTTGTTGGAGAAATCTTTCCAGAATATTTTGAAGCTGACAAAACGTTTCTATCAGTCGAAGTATGGATGTTCGGAGACCGACAGTTTAAAGTCTGAAGACTTTGTATTCTCGAGACTAAAGACTCAAGACTCAAGACTCAAGACTCACGACTCTAGACTTAAGTCTATTCTCACTGACAGTCTTTCTAATCCAGTGACGAAGGAAATCCAAAGCCGAAGCAGATGGTTGAGGATTCGATCCTATCCTCTGGAAAAGATTCTTTGGTTGGATAATCATTTCGGATTCTTTGATTCTTATCTAAGATCGATTGAAGATCCGATGGTCGACGAAATATTCTTGGAATGTTCTATTCTTGGAAACCAAGATCCTGATTGTATGGGCGAACAGGATTGATGGGCTATCATCAGATTCCTTAAATAGCTCGGATGATCTTCTTGATTGATTCCGTCCAACGGGTAGATTGGAGGAATTCCTTTGGTAAGTGCCAACGGCTATGATGGCATAAAGGAGTATAAAAGGAAGATGTTCTAGTTGTTTTAAGTGTGTGATTGATAGAAAAATTCCGAGTCGAAGAACCTTGATTGTTAGTCGATACGGTTCGAGCGAAATTGTATACACAGAGAGTGTTCATACTTGGTGACATCTTGAGTGAGTGTAGTAGATCATCTACATCGAGAGATCAAGGAAGAACAACACTGTAACAGCTCTTTGATCATAGTGGAATCCAGCCAATTGGCTATCAGTGCAGAAGAGTGGACGTAGGCTTGAATCAAGCCGAACCACTATAAACCGCGTGTTCAATTCTCTCTTTCCCTTACTCAGTCTTGCGATTGAATTTTTAACTGTTGCAAATCCTTTAACTGTTTAAATATTGTGCAATCTTCAAGGAAATTTTTATATACCTATTCACCCCCCCTCTAGGTTCTCGTACTAGCTATTTCAATTGGTATCAGAGCTCGTGTTCTTACTTTATTTGAAGTGTTTTACTTCAGAGTAAAAGATCCATGGCTAGTATGCTAGCACCAGGGCTGGTGGAAGGGCAAAGCAATACCAGACCACCCTACTTTGATGGAAAGGATTACAACATCTGGAAAAACAAGATGAAAGCTTTTCTACGGTCAAAGGATCCTCTGGAATGGGATGTGGTGGAAAAAGGAATCACTCCTAATGCTGCATCAGTATCTGAAAGAGGGAAAGAAACTGTCGAAGCCAGCGGAATGTCTCAAGAAGAGATAAACAAGAGACAAGCACTCGATGCTAAAGCAATTTATTCTTTATATTGTGCTTTGTCACCAATTGAATATAACAGAATATCTTCTTGTGTTATAGCAAAAGAAGTATGGGACAGATTACATATCACTTATGAAGGGACAGACCGAGTGAAGGAGACCAGAATTAACATTCTCCTTGGTCAATATGAAGCCTTCAAAATGAAACCGGGAGAATCTATAACCGACATGTTTAGCCGTTTTACGATATTGTCAATGGTCTTGAGAATCAAGGATAGAAAATTTCTGATCCTATGAAGGTGAACAAGCTCTGCGTGGACTCTCCAAGGATTAGAATCATATAAAGACTTCAATAAGAGAGACGCAAAGAATTATGCCATTATCTCGTAGACGAGCTGATTGGAACTCTTGATCTTACGAAGTGGAACGAATTAATGAAGACGAAGATCCAAGAGGTAAGAAATCCATTGCATTAAGATCTAATGATGATTCGATGATACTGATTCGAAGAAGATCGGACGATGAGGAGCTTGCTCTTATGATTAGAAGGTTCGAAAAGCTGAATAGAAAAGGAAGAAGGTTCAACTCAAAGAAACAAAGTTTTCGAAACAGCAAACCAAGTTTGTTGATAATGAGGAACCAAACAAAGATGTAGTTTGCTTCGAATGTAAGAAAAAGGGACACATCGAGACCCAATTGTCCTCTCCCGAAGAAGAAGAGAGGAAAAGCTGAAAAGTCTCGAAAAGCTCTCAAAGCCGAAACACGGAGCGATACGAGTGTGAAGAAAGTGATGAGGAATATGCCAACCGTGTCGATGGCACATTCGGACTCGGACTCGGATCTGGATCGACTCGGACAGTGAATTTGAGGTAAGTGATTTTAAAATCCTGTCAAAGTCTCTAAATATATTGATGAACTGTGTTTCAGTCTTAAGACTTCTCTCAAAAAGATTTCCAAACTTAAAAAGGAAAACTCAGTTTTAAAACAAAAGGAAAACATTTTAGAAGAAAAAGTGAAAAGTTTAAACTTGAATGTTTCTACTCTTAAAGAGAATGAAGATAAACTTTCAAAAGAAAATGCTTTCTTAAAAACTGATTTATCAAATATTTCAAAGAAATTTTCAATAGGGTCGGAAAAACTTGAAAAAGTTCTTTCGGTCAAAGACCTTACTTTAATAAGTCCGGTCTAGGTATGACAGCAGAAACAATCCCTTTGATTGATTTTCCAAAAGTAAAAGAAAGAATTAAGAAAAGACCGTCAAAAGAGGCTTACAAAAATCATTTCAAGAAAGTCTTTGTAAAGTCGTAGGTCGAAATGCTCTAAGGTGTTCAAAGTGTAAGTCAAGATCATTTTGAAAAAGAGTGTCCTATGGTTTGGAAGCCTGTTAAGAAAGTATGGCCCAATAATGCTTATCCTGCTAACACCAAAGGACCCAAGAAAATTTGGGTACCAAAGAAAGCTTGAGACTCTCTTTTGAATGCAGGTCTCTGTCAAAAAGAAGGTAAAATGGTATCTTGACAGCGGATGCTCAAGACACATGACAGGAGACTCAAATTGTTTCACAAAGCTTATACAAGTAAATGGTGGAAAAGTTTCATTTGGAGGAAATAGCAAAGGAAGCATTGTGGGATTCGGAACTGTGAAAATTGGAAATCTCACAATAAGCAATGTCTCTCTAGTGGATGGACTCAATTACAATCTTCTCAGCATTAGCCAATTGTGTGATACCGGTTTCAAGATCTCCTTTCAAGAAGGCATATGTTCTGGAATTAGTAAAGATTCGACTCAGTCTTTCATGGGTCGAAGGCATGGAAACATCTACCTCCTTGATGTAAAACCAAATGAAGCTCAATGCCTAATCTCAATTCAAGATGAAGCAGTCTTATGGCACAGAAAGCTTGGCCATATCAACATGAAGCAATTAGCCAAAATCTCATCAAAAAGGCTTGTTCGAGGACTACCTAAATTGCCATACCAAAAGTCTGACTCATGCACTCCATGTATTCTGGGAAAGCAGGTAAGAAATTCATTTAAGTCAATAAATCATGTCTCTACTAATCATGTACTACAGTTGCTTCATATGGATCTCTTCGGACCAACAAGAACCCAGAGCATTGGAGGTAAGAAGTATTGTCTAGTAATTGTAGATGATTACTCTCGCTTTACCTGGGTATATTTTCTTGCAAGTAAGTCAGAAACCTTTTCGTACTTTGAGAAGTTTGCTAAAAAGGTTCAAAATGAAAAAGGATGTGCTATTTCAAGTATAAGAACAGATCATGGAAGTGAATTTGAAAATCAAGATTTTACGAAATTTTGTGATAAATCTGGTTTTAATCACATGTTTTCCTCTCCGTATACTCCGAGCAAAATGGAGTTGTGGAAAGAAAGAATAGATCTCTTCAAGAAATGGCTAGAACACTTTTAATTGAAAGTAAAATTTCTTCACGATTTTGGGCTGAAACTGTTTTTCAAAGCATGCTATATTATAAATAGAGTCTTTCTAAGACCTATTCTAGAGAAAACCCCTATGAATTGTTCAAAGGTAAGAAGCCTATTGTTTCATACTTTCATGTGTTTGGTTGCAAATGCTTTATTTTGAAAAATGCAAATGATCGAGTTGGTAAGTTTGAAGAAAGATCGATGAAGGCATCTTCCTTGGATATTCTACATCAAGCAAAGCCTACGAGTCTATAACAAGAAAAGCCGTCCGTCAGAGGAATCAATGAATGTCAAATTCCAAGACTCAACACAAGATGAATCCGGCCGGACTCAATATGAAGAGTCTCGAACCCGCTCTAGACCTTCCAATGTCTATAACTCAAGAAGCATCTCGACTCGGAAGTCCAACATCAAGATACTCATGAAGATTCAAATAAAGAAAGAGATCATCAACCAGGCAAATCAACTAGTAACTGGAAGCACAAATCCGGTCATCCCAAAGATCTCATTATTGGCGAAATCAATGAAGGAATTCGCACCGAGATCAAAAAGGCGTGAAGAATCTAGTCTTTGTGGCTCTCATTTCTGAAATTGAACCAAAAAGCATAGAAGAAGCTTTATCGATGAAAGTTGGATCGAAGCTATGCAAGAAGAACTCAGACAGTTCAACATCAATGATGTCACGGGAATTGACATCTAAACCAAAAGGTAAAACTGTCATTGGAGCAAAATGGGTATTCAGGAATAAGATGAATGAAGAAGGAAAAGTCGTACGAAACAAGGCAAGACTCGTGGCCAAAGGATATACGCAAGAAGAATGAATAGACTATGACGAGACTTACACACCGGTAGCAAGGTTAGAAGCTATTCGTCTATTACTTGCGTTTGCTTGTTATAAAAATTTCAGGTTATTCCAAATGGACGTCAAAAGTGCATTCCTAAATGGATTTATCCATGAGGAAGTTTATGTGGAACAACCACGGGTTTGAAGACCCAAAGAAGCGATTCGTCTTGGTGAAAAAGGCCTTGTATGGTTTAAAGCAAGCACCACGAGCTTGGTACGACGACTAAGTAAGTTTTTATTACAGAATGGTTTTGTCAAAGGTAAAGTAGATACTACTTTGTTTATCAAAAAGGAAAACAAAAGCTTTTTACTTGTTCAAATATATGTAGACGATATTATTTTTGGATCATCTAATGAAAGTCTATGCAAGAAATTTTCTAAGTCTATGCATGATGAGTTTGAAATGAGTATGATGGGAGAGTTAACATTCTTTCTTGGACTCCAAATGAAACAAATGAAGGAAGGAACTTTTATTCATCAAGAAAAATATGCGAATGATCTTGTCAAAAGGTTTGGATTGGGAAAGTGCAAAAAGACCGACATACCAATGTCATGTTCTCGAGAAGATAGACAAGGATGAAGAAGGGAAGAAAGTAGATCAAAAGCTGCGGGAGCATGATCGGTTCACTTCTTTATCTTATCGCTTCTAGACCGATATTTTGTTGAGTGTTTGCATCTGTGCTAGGTTTCAATCAGATCCTAGAGAATCACATCTCATTGCCGTGAAACGTATTATCAAATACGTTGCTTCATCTTCAAGCATCGGTCTTTGGTATCCAAAAAGGGGAGACTTTAATCTTCTAGGATACTCAGATGCAGATCTGGCCGGTTGCAGAGTCGATAGAAAGAGCACTTCTGGAACTTGTCAACGCTTGGAAATAGGGAGTGTCTTGGTTTTCAAGGAAGCAAAGCACTCGTAGCTCTCTCAACGAAGAGCGAGTATGTAGCTCTTGGAAGGCTGCTGTTCGCAAATTCTATGGATAAAACAACAGCTACAAGACTTTGGCATTGAAGACTCATGCACAGAAATCAGATGTGACAACACCAGCGCGATCAATCTCACCAAAAATCCAATCCTTCATTCAAGAGCAAAGCATATTGAGATTCGACATCACTTCATTAGAGATCATATTCAAAATGGAGAAATCTCGATTCAATTTGTTGATTCAAAGAGTCAACTAGCGGATATATTCACAAAGCCTTTGGAGAAAAATCAATTCGACTTTATCCGTTCAAGACTCAACATTTTGAAGCTTGAAGAAGTTAAAGTCTAGAGACTCACCAACTCTAAGACTCTGAATCATGAGACTCAAACATTCATGGCTTAAGACCGTAAGTTGCTATGTTATCTAAAAGGTACGAATTCTTGTTTAGTTATTTTATCTAAATTTGAAAAGGTACGATCTTTCGTTTGATTATAATCCTTGTGAAATTCGAAAACTTGTCCTTTTAAAAGGGATTAATTTTGGCAGTTATTGATTTTTGAAAAGAAGTGTTCGTACACTTTCCTTGTACCAATTGAACTTCCCTTTTCAAAAACTGAGTTATATATATAGACGGTTTCTCTTCGCCCAATCTTCAAAACCCTAAAAGGCACTCTCCTCCCGATATCTTGTTTTTCTACTTCTTGTTTGTCTTCGAGAAAGTGGTCATTTTTCTTGGGAAAAGCAAGTGAAGGAATCTTCCAATAGACAAAGAAAGATGTCGTCTTCGAGGAAATCATCAAGAATCGCAAGCGGGGACCACAAAGAATGGAGAAGGGACCGACTCACTTCGATCTTGCGAGGAAGAAGACTTATCAAGTCAGCGACAAAGTCCGATTCGCTCTCCTCCACGTCATTCAACACCTCCCGCCCCACAAGGTGCAAGTCAACATACGGAAGAAGAGATAATCGAGGAAGCCGACCCGAAGAGTCCAAAGACCCTCCTTTATCTATAAGCTTTATCGTGCGTTGAAAAGCTCCGGTTCTTCATTAAAATATATAGATGACTTCCTTAAGGACAAAAATTATGGGAATGAGTATCTTTTTCGCGGAAAATGGAGGAATTGGGAGTTGCTCCTAAAGGAAGGGCGGAGGAGGCACTTGCGAACATTCCCGGTGACCCTCGTTTGCCGGGACATAATCGATTGAAGGGAATGATGATGACAGAATGTTCCTTGAATTTCAACCTAAAATGGGTGTGGCAGCAAAGGTGAAAGGAAATCGGATGGATTTGTTTAAATCCAAGGATCGGAAAAAGTGTATTTGTTTGTTGAAAAGAGGGGTGATAAACCCTAGAAGTGTTGATTTTGACTTCTGGACTCCATCAACATGAACTTAAGAGAGAAGTTGAATTTGCTTCAACTTGAGACTTTTTGCTCGACTCTACGGACGGGTACGCTCAACTGACCGCTTATTTCTATTCAAATCTTAGCTTTTTGGATGCGAATAGAATTTCATTCAGTGTTCGAGACAAAGTCTACGTGGTAGATGTGAATATGTTGGCGGACATAGTTGGAGTTGAACGAGGACGATATTTACCAATCAAAGTCTCACCTGCTCGTACTACTCTGGATCTTGTCAAAGATATGGACACAGAGAAGAAAATTACCTACTCAAGGATGAAGGCCATCAACATTGTGCTTCATAAGATTGTGATCAACTGTCTCGAGACCAAAGTCTACGTCAAAGACTTCGTGTCTCTTTTCTCGAAGCAAAGTTGATGTACGCGATCAACTCGGGACGGAAGTTTTCTCTCCCGCACACTATTCTCTTCCATATGTACGGAGAGCAATGTCAAAAGACAAAGGACAATTGCCTTATCTCGGTCGGTGACCAAGATCTTCGAGACACATGAAAATTGAACCGCCACAAACATTTTGTGTTCGACCGTGTGATAAGATGGTGGTAGGTTTGAAGATGTTAACGAAGATGCGTCCGCAAGAACTTTCCAAGGCAATGGAGAAATTCAGAGTGAAATCTCCGTTCGATCTCCGCCTCAAAGAGAAAAGGAAAAGAGGTCATTGGTGCTCCATCGAAAAAGAAGAAAAGAACTCTCATCCCGGAAGATGAAGATGAAGATGAAGAGGATGAAGATCCCACTATCCCAAAGATCGACAAGAACCGGACGTTACGTGTCTCAACCGACGAACTTCAGCAAAACGAGAGAAGAAGAAGAACAAAGAGAGAAGGAGAAAGAAGCTGAAGAAGAAGGAGAAGGAGAGAAAGAAAAGTCTCGCTGATAAACTGGAGAGAAGGGAAATCAAGAGCATGATCATCACTCTTCCTCTTTCGATGTCCTAGAGACAGGGGAGTTGGCAAGCAAGAGAGGTCTACACCTCATGCGTTGTCGTGAAGATCTAAGACAATCTCCAGAAGACCCAGAAGAAGTTCAGGTCTCTCAATTGCCTGAAGAAGGTCACGATACGTCAGAACCAAATCTGCAAGACTTAACAGAAGCGCCATCGTCTGCATACACACCATCTGAGAAAGCCAATGCTAGTACACAGACGGATGATTCTGCAGATTTTCGTCGTATCATGGATATTCTTCTGGAAATGCGTGGCCAGATATATGCTCTGGACTGTGAAATCCAAGCCATGAAGAATGCTGGACAAGCATCTTCAATCTCTCTGGAGGATAAATTCAAAGACCTCGCTCTGCAACTTCAAGCCAATGCTAAGGGAGAAGAGGTAGCTCAACTGAGGGAAGACATGAAGAAGCTCGAAGGAGTAGTCCAGTCCATTGGGGATTTCCAGATAGTGCGCATTCCCAAGCAGACATGACTCCTTTCTCACCCTTTTTAATGATGACAAAAAGGGGGAGAACCAATTTGAACCAACAACAACTTTTTCAATATCTTTTAAAACTTTTGACTTTAGTGGTTATGTTTATTTTTGAGTATGACTTGAGAACTTGAACTTGGGTGTGAATTTGACTGAATTGGCTGTGGATTCTGATGCTTGACTGGTTGCATTTATTTCAAGTGTTGTTATATGGTGTTACTCATGAAAGACTAACCAATTTTCTGTGGATGCGAGTCCGGTTGTTTTATTAATTTTATGAGTTAGTCATATTGCTTGAGAAATGTTTTTGCAGGTCAAAGTTGTTCAAATCTACAAGAAAGTTTTGTCACCATCAAAAGGGGGAGATTGTTGGAGAAATCTTTCCAGAATATTTTGAAGCTGACAAAACGTTTCTATCAGTCTAAGTCTGGATGTTCGGAGACCGACAGTTTAAAGTCTGAAGACTTTGTATTCTCGAGACTCAAGACTCAAGACTCAAGACTCTAGACTTAAGTCTATTCTCACTGACAGTCTTTCTAATCCAGTGACGAAGGAAATCCAAAGCCGAAGCAGATGGTTGAGGATTCGATCCTATCCTCTGGAAAAGATTCTTTGGTTGGATAATCATTTCGGATTCTTTGATTCTTACCTAAGATCGATTGAAGATCCGATGGTCGACGAAATATTCTTGGAATGTTCTATTCTTGGAAACCAAGATCTTGATTGTATGGGCGAAGGATTGATGGGCTATCATCGATTCCTTAAATAGCTCGGATGATCTTCTTGATTGATTCCGTCCAACGGGTAGATTGGAGGAATTCCTTTGGTAAGTGCCAACGGCTATGATGGCATAAAGGAGTATAAAAGGAAGATGTTCTAGTTGTTTTAAGTGTGTGATTGATAGAAAAATTCCAGTGCGAAGAACCTTGATTGTTAGTCGATACGGTTCGAGCGAAATTGTATACACAGAGAGTGTTCATACTTGGTGACATCTTGAGTGAGTGTAGTAGATCATCTACATCGAGAGATCAAGGAAGAACAACACGTAACAGCTCTTTGATCATAGTGGAATCCAGCCAATTGGCTGTCGGTGCGAAAGAGTGGACGTAGGCTTGAATCAAGCCGAACCACTATAAACCGCGTGTTCAATTCTCTCTTTCCCTTACTCGGTCTTGCGATTGAATTTTTAAGCTGTTGCAAATCCTTTAACTGTTGTTTAAATATTGTGCAATCTTCAAGGAAATTTTTATATACCTATTCACCCCCTCTAGGTTCTCGTACTAGCTATTTCAAAGGTCTTTGAAAGAATTTTTTTAAGTTTCTCGGATTCTATAGAAAATCTTTTAAAAACACTTGAGATATCATTTTTCAAGAATGCATTTTCTTTTGAAAGATTGTTTGCATTTTCTTTCAAAGTAGTAACACTTTTGTCTAAACTTTTGACTTTCTCTTTCCAAATATTTTCCTATTATTTTAGTGCAGAATTTTCCCTTTTAAGTTTGGAAATCCTTTTGAGAGAGGTTTTAAGACTAAGACACAATTTATCAATGTATCTAGAGACTTTAGTAAGGATTTTTAAATTAATTACCTCAATTTCACTGTCTGAATGTTAGTCTGTCTCGGAGTCTGAATCTGAGTCTGATTGTGCCATGAGACATATATTGGCATAATCATCATCACTTCTCTGATATTTGGTATCACTCCAAGTTTCTACTTTAAGTACCTTTCAATATTTCTTAGCTTTTCCTTTCTTTCTCTTCAGAATGGGACAATTGGGTCTGATGTGTCCATTTTTCTTGCATTCAAAGCAGACTACATCTTTATTGGATTCATCATGCTTAACTGATTTATTTTGTAGCTTTTGAAAACTTTGTTTCTTTGGATTGATTCTTATCCCATTTCTGTTTAGTTTTCTGAATCTTCTTATCATAAAAGCAAGCTCTTTATCATCCATATCGTCTTTAGAATTTGTGACATCAGAATCATTATTAGATTTTAATGGAATGAATTTCTTACCTTTAGGATCTTCATCTTTGTTGATTTTCTCCACTTCATAAAACTGAAGAGTCCTAACCAATTCGTCAACAGAGAGTGGCATGATTCTTTGTGTCTCCCTTATTGAGGTCTTTATGTGATTCCAATCCTTGAACAATCCATGTAGTAACTTGTTTACCTTCAAGGGTCCATAAATTGGTTGACCTTGATATTCAAGATCATTTATAATTTCTGTAAAACGACTAAACATGTCAGTAATAGATTCTCATGGTTTCATCTTAAATGCTTCATATTGACCGAGTAGAATGTTGATTCTGGTTTATTTCACTCAATCAGTTCCTTCATAGGTAATGTGTAATCTATCCCAGACTTCTTTAAGAGATAATGCACAATATAAAGAATAAATTGCTTTTACATCAAGAGTTTGTCTCTTATTTATTTCTTCTTGAGTCATTTCACTGGACTCAACAGCTTCTTTTCCTTTTTCTGAGACTATTGCAGCTTTAAAAATGATTCATTTGTCTACCACGTCCCATTCCAAAAGATCCTTTGATCTTAGCAATGCCTTCATCTTGTTTTTCCATATGTTGTATTCCTTTCCATCAAAATAAGGCGGTCTGGTATTGCTTTGCCCTTCAACCAAACCTGGAGCCAATATACTAGCCATGAATCTTTAACTCTGAAGTAAAACACTTCAACTTAAGTGAGTACACAGGCTTTGATACCAGTTGTGAAAGCTATTACGAGCACCTAGAGGGGGTGAATAGATGCAAAAACAAATTTTCAGAGTGAAGTGAGCAATTCTGATCAGCAATAGAATATGAAAAGGAAATTAGACTCTTGTTATCAAATTAAATTACGATCAAAGTAAAAGAGCGTAGGGAAGAGAATAAGAACACAGGGTTTATAGTGGTTCGGCTTAATCCAAACCTACGTCCACTCTTCCGCACTGACAGCCCACCGGCTGAATTTCACTATGAATCAAAAGAGTTGTTACAGTAAAGTTCTTCCTTAATTCCATAGTGTAGAGATTCTGCTACATTTCCTCAAGGTCTCACAAAGATACAAACTCTCTTTTGAGTACAAGATTTCACTCAACAATTGAATTGACTAAGAACAAGGAGCTTAAGACTTTGGAATTTTTCTATTGCGTACACACTCGAATAATTGGAACGTCTTCCTTATATACTCCTTCATGCCATCACACCTGTTGGCACTTACCAAAGGAGTTCTTCCAATCTACCTGTTGGACAGAATCAATTAGGGAGATTTCGAGTTATTTAAGGAATATGTTGATAGCCTACCAATCATGCTCGCCCATACAATCAGGATCTAAGTTTCCATAAATAGAACATTCCAAGAATACTTTGCCAATCAAAGGATCCAAAATCCCTGAATCAATCTCAATTTGAGTAATGGATTCCGACATGCTATATCTAGCCAAAAGATCTTCTTCAGTCAATAGAATCAAATCCTTAACGAAATACTTAGTTCTGGATAAGCCTTCTTCGACAGTCTAGAAACTCTCAATGAGAATAAACTTTGAGTCTTGAGTCTGGCAGTCCGGAAGTCTTCAGACTTTGATGGAAGAGTCTGCAAGTCTTTAGACTAGACTGATGGAAAAGTTTTGTCAACTTCAAAACACTCAAGGAAGTTTTCACCAACAGGTTCAACGTCTTCCATGATCTCTTCTTCCTCTTGTTGACGAGGAGGCTTTTTAATGGCACGCTGTGGAGAATAACGCTATTGAGAATGTTGTTGTTGTTGTTGTGGAGAATCTCCTTCCTCAGTCAAGTCAATATGAGTAAGACCCTCTAGCATATTTCGTGGTCCCCTTTTTGCGATCCAAGACGATTTCCTCTGGAAAGACATCTTCACAATCGAGGAAGATTTCTCAAACTCGTTCGTTTGAAAAATGTGAAAACTTGTAGTGCAAACTTGAGAGTAAAAGTGAGAGAGTAGGAATTCTGTATTCTAGGGTTTGGGAAAATGTAAATGAAGAAGAAGGACTTCGACGGTATATAAAGCAAGTGAAACGGGGTATACGAACAGTCACAAAGGAAAAGAAAAATAAATTGCCTTTTTAGAAAATCAAAATTGCCAAAAATTCAAAAACTCGAAAAAGATAATTTCTAAAAATAAGCAAGTGAGGATTCAAAAATAAATCATACATGTTCAAAAATTTTATGCTAAAATTACCTGCAAATAGAAGATATTAACTTACAGCTATAATTTCTGGATATTCTGAGTTTGACCAATTTCAGACTTTAACCGATAAGAGATATAATATTTAGTCTAGTGCGAATAGACTCAAATAGACTTTTCTCCAGTGGCTTTATAAATATGTCTGCTAGCTGATTCTTCGAGTCAATGAACTAAATCATAACTTCTCTATTTTGAACACGATCTCTTATGAAGTGGTGTCGAATCTCTATATGATTTGCCCTTGAATGAAGAATTGGATTCTTCGTAAGATTAATGGCACTAGCGTTGTCGCATTTGATCTTGGTGCATGATTCTTCAATTCCAAAGTCTCTTTCCTATTGCCTTATCCACAAAATTTGAGAACAACGGCTCCCAAGAGCAACATACTCGGCTTCTATTGTTGATAGAGCTACAATACTCTCATTCCTTAAGAACCAAGACATCAGCTTATTGCCCAGCAATTGACAAGTACTAGAAGTACTTTTTCTATCAACTTTACAACATGCTAAATCTGCATCTGAATATCCAAGGAGGGTAAAGTCTCATTCTTTGGGATACCACAAACCTAGCTTTTGAATAATTGCAACGTATTTGATGATGCATTTTGCAGCACTTAAATGAGATGTTTTGGGATCTAATTGGAATCTAGCATAAATGCAAACATTAAACAAAATGTCAGGTCTAGAAACAGTAAGATAAATAAGCGAACCAATAATACTCATGTAAAACTTCTAGTCTACTTTCTTTCCTCCTTTATCTTTGTCCAGCTTCGAAAAACTTGACATTGGTATCTCTATTTTTTTTACAATTCTCCAATCCAAATTTCTTGATGAGATCTTTTGCATACTTCTCTTGATGAATAAAGATACAATGTAGTATCTACCTTCTCTTCATCAACATAAATTTGAACCAGTAGAAAATAATTACTCTCTCTTTTTTATGAACAATGTAGTACCTACCTTTCCTTTAGCAAAACCGTTTTGGGTTAGGAATTTACTTAACATTTCATACCAGGCTCAAAGTGCTTGTTTCAGTCCATACAAAGCCTTTTTTAATCTGTAAACTGAGTCTGGCTTTCTTGGATCTTCAAATTTAGGTGGTTGTTCCACATAGACTTCCTCTTGGATGAAACCATTTAGGAATGCACTTTTTGCATCCATCTGAAATAACTTGAAATTTTTATAGCAAGTAAAAGCAAGTAATAATCTAATTGCTTCTAATCTCTTTCATCATAGTCTATCCATTATTCTTGCGTGTATCCTTTGGCCATAAGTCTTGCTTTATTCCTAACCACTTTTCCTTTCTCGTCCACATTGTTCCTAAAAACCCATTTAGTTATGATAATAGACTTACCTTTAGGTTTAGGAATTAGCTCTCAAACATCGTTGATGCTATACTGTTTGAGCTCTTCTTGCATAGCTTTCATCATACAGTGCTTCTTTTATACTTTTAGGTTCTATCTCACAAACAAGTACTAAGGCATTAAACTCTTCTCGCCTTTGGATCTGGTGCGAATTCCTTCATCAATGTTACCAATGATGAGTTCCTTGGGATGACTTGACTTATACTTCCAGTTGCTGGTTGGTCCGAGAGTCTGTTGATCCTCTACTTCAATTGATTCTTCTGGTTTTGCTTGTTGCTGATCTTTAGAAGTCTAAATCACTTCAGGGGAAGTAGACTTTATAAAGTTTGGAGCAGGTTCAGATTTTTCAAGTTGAGTCTGATCTAGTTGATTCTGCATATAATCTTGAAATTTGATGTTCATAGATTCTTTCACAAACTAAGTCTTCTTATTACAGACTCTGTATACTTTCCTTAAGGTTGAGTAGCCAAGGAAACTTCCTTCTTCTGATCTTTCTTCAAACTTCCCAGTTCGATCATTTGCTTTTTTCAAAACATAACATTTACAACCAAACACATGGAAGTAAAAAACATTTGGCTTTTTCCCTTTAAATACTTTATAAGGAGTTTTCTCTAAAATAGGCCTCAAGAACACTCTGTTGATGATGTAGCAAGCTGTATAAACTATTTTAGCCCAAAAACAAGAGGAAATTTTGCTTTCAATTAAGAGGGTTCTTGCCATCTCTTGCAAGGATCTATTCTTCCTTTCCACAACCCCATTTTGTTCTAGAGTGTATGGAGAAGAGAAAACATGCTGGAAATCAGATTCATCACAGAATTTCACAAAGTCTTAATTTTCAAACTCACCTCAATGGTCTGTTCATATGCTCGAAATAGCATATCCTTTTTCATTTTGAACATTCTTAGCAAATTTTGAGAAGTGAGAGAAGGATTCAGACTTATTTGCTAGAAAGTAAACCCTAAAGCGAGAATAATCATCCACAATTACTAGGCAGTATCTCTTCCCACCAATGCTTTGAGTTTTGGTTGGTTCAAAAAGGTCCATACGTAGAAGCTGTAAAACTCGATTAGTAGAAACTTGATTTACAAGTTTAAATGAACTTCTAACCTGTTTTCCCAAAACACAAGTAGTGCATAATTCAGATTTTTTGATAAGCCAGGTTGGGGAGACCTCGAACAAGCTTCTTGGATGAAATCTTGGCAATTTGCTTCATGTTGACATGATCAAGCTTTCGATGCCAAAAATTTGCTTCATCTTGAATGGATATATGACGCTGAGAACTTTATGGTTTTATATCCAAAAGGAAAATGTTCCCATGTTTTCTCCCAGTGAAAGATTAAGAGAAATCTCTACTTGTTCCTAAACAGATGCCTTCTTGGAAACTAATTTTGAATCCAATATCGCAAAGCTACTTGTGCTGAGTAAATTGTAATTCAGACCTTCTACCAAGGAGACATTGTTGATAGTTAGGCTTCCAATCTTCACAGTTCCACATCCAACAATTCTTCATTTATTCTTCCCACCAAAAGAAACTCTTCCACCATTTATTTGAACAAGCTTTATAAAGTAACTCGAATCTCCAATCATGTATTTTGAACAACCATTATCCAAATACCATTTGATCTTCTTCTTCATAGTGACCTGTGATCAAAAGAAGAATTCAAGCTTTATTTGGTATCCATATTTTCTTGGGTCCAGGAGAGTTAGTGTTGAAAACAGTTTTTGCCCAATCCCTCTTAATAGGTGTCCAAGCTTTGGGACATTCCTTCTCAAAATGTTCTAAGCTGTTACACTTTGAACATTTGAGGGCACTTCGGCCAACAAGTTTTTACAGTTTTAAAAACTCTTTGGAAATGATTTTTGTAAAATATTTTTGTAGGTCTTTGTTTGATTCATTCTTTAACTTTGGGAAAACCAATTGAATGAATAGGTTTAGGAGTCATATCCAAACCAGATTTGTTAAAATAAGGTATTTGTACAGAAAGAATTTTCTCCAGCTTCTTAGATCACTTTGAAAATCTTTTTGTGATATTTGAAATATCTTCTTTCAAAAAGGGATTCTCCTTTGAAAGAGAGTCAGAATTTTCTTTCAAAATAACAAAACATTTATCCAAATTTTCAAACTTTTCTTTCTAAGAAGTTTCATATTGCCTTAGTTTAGAATTCTCTTTCTTTAGCTCGGAAATCATTTTAAGAGATGTTTTGAGGCTGAGACAGAGTTCATCGATATACTTCGAGATTTTAACAGGAATTTTTAAATTGCTAACCTTAACTTCTTTGTTTGAGTCTGAATCAGAATCTGTTTCAAGGTCTGAGTCTGATTCTAAATTGGCCATCAGACAAATGTTGGCATATTCTTCATCACTTTCCTCGCACCCGGTATCGCTCCATGTTTTTGCTTTTGGAGCCTTTTTGTATTTCTCTGTTCTTCCTTTCTTTTTCTTCAACAAATGATAGTTGGGTCTAATGTGTCACTTTTTCTTGCATTCAAAGCATATAACATCTTTGTTGGTTTCATTGTCCTTAGTTGGTTTGTTCTGGTATCTTTGAGTTCTCTGCTTCTTCTAGTTGAATCTTCTTCTCTTCTTTTTCAACTTTCCGAACTTCTTAATCATAAGTGCTAGCTCCTCATCGTCCATTTCATCTTCTGAATCTGTATCATCAGAATCATCATTAGATTTTAAAGCAATTGACTTCTTACCTTTGGGATCTTCTTCCTCATTGATTTTCTCTACTTCATATGATTGAAGTGCGCCAACAAGTTTGTCTAATGAAAGAGACATGATCCTCTGGGTTTCTCTAATCAATGTCTTCACGTGATTCCAGTCTTTGGAGAGTCCACGCAGCAGTTTATTGGCCTTCATTGGTTCTAAGATTGGTTGTCCTTGATATACTAATCCATTCACAATTTTAGTGAAATGACTAAACATATCAATGATGAATTCTCCAGGCTTCATCTTGAAGGCTTCATACTGTCTGAATAAAATATCAATTTTTGTTTCCTTTACTCGATTAGTTCCTTCATAGGTGATGTGCAATCTGTCCCAAACTTCTTTAGTTGTTTCACAGGAAGAAATTTGGTTATACTCAGTAGGAAATAAGGCACAACATAAAGAGTAGATAGCTTTAACATCAAGAGCTTGTCTCTTGGTTAATTATTCTTGTGTCATTGCGACAGCATTACAACTTCTTTTCCGCTTTCTGAGGTTGACGTAGCTTTAGGATTGATTCATTTTTCTACCACATCCCATTCTAGGGGATCTTTCGATCTCAATAATGTTGGAGAAATCTTCGTGAAGTGTTTTGAAGCTGATAAAAGGTTTCCATCAGTCTAGTCTGAAGATTTGCAGACTCTACTATTTAAAGTCTGAAGACCTCCGGACTACCAGACTCAAGACTTAAAGTCTATTCTCATTGACAGTTTCTAATCTATTGAAGAAAGGCTATCTAGAACCAGATGTTTCATTAAGGATATGACCTTATCAATTGGAGAAGATCTTTTGGCTGGATATGACATAACAGAATCCTTTATTTGATCATGATTGATTCGGAGATTAAGGATCCGATGATTGGCGAAGTATACTTGGAATGTTCTACTTATGGAAACTGAGATCCTGATTGTATGGGTGAGCAAGATTGATGGGCTATCAACATGTTCCTTTAATAGCTCGAATGATTTTCTTAATTGATTCCGTCCAACGGGTAGATTGGAGGAATTCCTTTGGTAAGTGCCAACGGGTATGATGGCATGAAGGAGTATATAAGGAAGACGTTCTAGTTGTTCGAGAGTGTGTGCGATAGAAGAATTCTAAAGTCTAAAGCTCCTTGTTCTTAGTCAGTTCATTTGTTGAGCGAAATCTTGTACGCATAAGAGAGTCTATATTTG
This sequence comes from Eucalyptus lansdowneana, assembly GCA_017140395.1. Lineage (NCBI taxonomy): Eukaryota > Viridiplantae > Streptophyta > Magnoliopsida > Myrtales > Myrtaceae > Eucalyptus > Eucalyptus lansdowneana. The sequence goes on along the minus strand of CM029484.1, from coordinate 29,689,533 downwards.
TGATAAACCTTGAGGAAGTGTAGTAGAATATCTACACTGTGGAATCAAGGTAAAGCTTTGCTGTAACATCTCTTTTGTTCATTAATGAAATCCAACCGGTAGGCTATCAGTGTGGAAGAGTGGACGTAGGCTTGGAATAAGCCGAATCACTATAAACCTTGTGTTCAATTTTCTCTTCCCTACTCTCTGCTTTACTTTGATCATAATTCGTTTTGTTAACCGGAGGAGAACTTCCATTTTATTGTCTGTGTAGTATTGCTTTCTTATCTCGAGAAATTATTTTTATACCTATTCACCCCCCTCTAGGTGCTTATACTAGTTATCTCAATTGATATTAGAGCATGTGTACTCACTTTGTTTGAAGTGTTTTACATCAGAGTTAAAAATCCATGGCTAGTATGTTGGCTCCAGGACTGGTAGAAGGGCAAAGCAATACCAGACCGCCTTACTTTGATGAAAAAGATTACAACATATGGAAAAACAAGATGAAGGCATTCCTAAGATCAAAGGATCCTCTCAAATGGGACGTTGTAGAAAAAGGAATCATTCCTAAAGCTGCACCTGTCTCAGAGAGAGGAAAAGATACTGTTGGGTCTAGTGAAATGACTCAGGAAGAGATAATCAAGAGACAAGCTCTTGATGCAAAAGCAATTTATTCTTTATATTGTGCTTTGTCACCTACTGAATATAACATAATATCTTCTTGTGTTACAGCCAAAGAAGTCTGGGATAAATTACATATTACCTATGAAGGAACCGATCGAGTGAAAGAGACTATAATCAACATTCTCCTCGGTCAATACGAAGCCTTCAAAATGAAATCATGAGAATCTATAACTGACATGTTTAGTCGTTTTACAGAAATCGTGAATGGTCTTGAAAATCAAGGTCAACCAATTTCTAATCCCATGAAGGTAAACAAGCTTCTGCGTGAACTCTCCAAAGATTGGAATCACATAAAGACCTTAATAAGAGAGACACAAAGAATTATGCCACTATCTGTTGATGAGTTGGTTGGGACTATTTAGTCTTATGAAGTGGAATGAATCAATGAAGACGAAGATTCTAAAGGTAAGAAATCCATTGCATTAAAATCCAATGATGATTCTGATGTTACAGATTTTGAAGATGATATGGATGATGAGGAGCTTGTTCTCATGATAAGAAGATTCAGAAAGCTGAACAGAAAAGGAAGAAGATTCAATCCAAAGAAACAAAGTTTTCAAAACCAATAGACTAAGTCTGTTGAAGATGATGAATCAAACAGAGATGTAGTTTGCTTTGAATGTAAGAAAAGGGGACACATTAGACCCAATTGTCCTCTTCTGAGAAAGAAGAAAGGAAAAGCTTAAAAGTATCGAAAGGCTCTTAAAGCAGAAACCTGGAGTGATACAGAGTGTGAAGAAAGTGATGATGATTATGCCAATATATGTCTGATGGCACAATCGGATTCAGATTCAAACTCCGAGACAAACTCAGATTCAGACAGAGAATTTGAGGTGAGTAACTTCAAAATCCCTATTAAAGTTTCTAAATACATTGATGAGTTGTGTTTTAGTCTTAAGACTTCTCTTAAAAGGATTTCTGAACTCAAAAGAGAAAATTCTGGTCTAAAACAACAAGAAAATGTTTTGAAAGAAAAGGTGAAAGGTTTAGTCATAAATGTTTCTTCTCTTAGAGAAAGTGAAGGTAATCTTTCAAAGGAAAATGCATTCTTGAAAAATGAGATCCCAAATATTTCTAAAAGATTTTCTATAGGATCTGAGAAACTGGAAAAAATTCTTTATGTTCAAAGACCTTATTTCAATAAATCTGGTTTGGGAATGACTACAGAAACCATTCCTTTAATTGATTTCCCTAAAGTTAAGGAAATAATTAAGCAAAGACCCACAAGAAATGCTTACAAAAATCATTTCAAAAAGATCTTTGTAAAACTAGTAGGTCGCAATGCTCTTAGATGTTCAAAGTGCAATAATGCTGATCATTTTGAAAAAGAATGTCCTATGGTTTGGAAACCTGTTAAGAAAATATGGGCAAAAACCGCATATCATACTAACAACAATGGACCCAAGAAAATATGGGTACTAAAGAAAGTTTGAGTTTCTTTTTTAAATGCAGGTCACTATCAAGAAAAATGTAAAATGGTATCTGGATAGTGGATACTCAAGACATATGACAGGAGATTCAAATTGCTTCATAAAGCTTGTTCAAGTAAATGGTGGAAAAGTCTTATTTGGTGGAAATAGCAAAGGAAGAATTGTGGGATTTGGAACTGTAAAGATTGGAGGACTTAATACAATCTGGTTAGTATTAGTCAGCTGTGTGATACCGCTGTCAAAATCAACTTTCAAGAGGGAATATGTTCAGGAACCACTAAAGATTCTACTTAGTCATTCATGGGTCGAAGACATTGAAATATTTACCTCTTGGATGTGATACCAGATGAATCGCAATGCCTAATCTCAATTCAAGACGAAGCGAACTTATGGCACAAAAAACTTGGGCACATCAATATGAAGCAGATAGCCAAAATTTCAGCAAAGAAGCTTGTTCGTGGTTTACCTAATCTATCATACCAAAAGTTTGATCTATGTACACCATGCATATTGGGAAAACAGGTAAGAAATTCTTTTAAACCAATAAATCAAGTTTCCACTAATAGTGTACTACAGCTTCTGCATATGGATCTCTTTGGACCAACCAAAACTCAAAGCATTGGAGGTAAGAAATATTGCCTAGTAATTATGGATGACTACTCACGATTTGCCTAGGTATATTTCCTGGCAAGTAAGTCTGAAAACATTTTCTTACTTTGAAAAGTTTGCTAAAAATGTTCAAAATGAAAAAAAGGCTATATTATTTCAACTATAAAAACAGACCATGGAGGTAAATTTGAAAATCAAGATTTTACAAAATTTTGTGATGAATCTGGTTTTCAGCACTTGTTCTCCTCTCCACAACATTCTCAACAGTGTCATTCTCCTCCATCTAGTCCACAAGATGTTGCTCATCAAGAAAATGAAGAAATCATCGAAGGCGCAAATTCTGTAAGAATTCAAAAGCCCTCTTTCATTTACAAGCTTTATCGTGCTTTGAAAAGAGGTGGAATTCTATTGAACTACATCGATGAGTTTCTTAAGGACAAAGGGTATGGAAATGAGTACATCTTTTTACGAAATATGGAGTGTTTGGGAATTACCCCTGCGGGGTTGGCAGAAGAAACCCTTGCTAATATCCCTAGTGATCCGCGTGTTGGAGGGCTAAATCAGCCAGATGGGAATGATGATGATAAGTTGTACAGTCAGTTTCAACCGAGAATGGGTGTTGCGGCAAAAATTTGGGGAAAGAGGACCGACTTGTTTCGATCGGAGAAACAAAAGCTTTTATACTCTAAGTTGTTGAAGCGTGGGGTGATAAACCCTAGAAGTGTGGATTTTGATTTCCTCGATGTTGTGAATGTTAATTTGAGGGAAAAATTCAATCTTCTTCAACTTGAACAATTCTGTTCTGACTCTACAGAAGCCTATGCTGAACTCACTGCATATTTCTATTCGGATCTTAGTTTCTTGGATGCGAACATATTCTCTTTTAGTGTCCAAGATCAGGACTATGTAGTGGATATAGATATGTTGGCCGATGTCATTAGGATTGAGAGAGGGAGATATCAACCCATCAATGTCTCTATTGCTTGTGCTAAGTTGGAACTTGTTAAGGATAGAAGAACATAGGAAATGATTTCCTACTTGAGGATGATCGCATTTAACATTCTGCTTCACAAGATTGTCATTCATTGCCTCAGACCAAAATCTACTTCAAAGACTGATGTTTCAAATTCAGAGGCAAAGCTAATGTATGCCATCATCACTGGGAAAATTTTTTCTCTTCCTCACACTGTTATGCTCCACATGTATAGAGCAGTGGTGAAGGACAAAGGTCAACTTCCTTATCTAGGTCTTGTGACGAAGTTATTCAGACATCTGAATATTCAGCCTCCACGAATTCTCTGTACTCGATCTTGTGATCATTTGGTGGTAGGATTGAAAATGGTGACTAAAATGTGACTAAAGGAACTTAGCAAGAAGTTGGAGAAATTCAAGGAGAAAACTCCTGTCAAAACTCATCAAACCTCTTCGGCTGCAAAAAGAAAAGGGAAGGAGCCCATGGTTGCTCCATCCAAGAAAAGAAGAGCTCTTATCGTTGAGGATGAAGATGATGAGGAAGACATCACCATTTCTGCAATGGCATTGAAGAACTTGAGTCGTTATGTTCTAGAGAAAGACTCAGAACAGAGGACTGAAGAAAGAGAAGATGAAGAGAAAGAAGCATAGGAGAAAGAAATAGAGGAGAGAGAAGCTGAAAAAGGAGATGCATAGGAGAAAAGAAATCAAGAGGAAGGAGAACATGAGGAACACTCTTCTCCACCTGAAGGCATGGAAACAGGGGGAGACCATGAGAAAAGAGGAATGTTTTCATATCCTACTACCAGTGAGGGAGTCAGTCGTTCTCCAGCAGATCCAGATGACATTTATGCCTCTCAATTTCCTGAAGAAGGACATGATGTTTCATCGCTCAATCTACGTGACTATGCTGATTTACCATCGTCTGCCTTTACTCCATCTGATCGTGCAGAAGCTAGTACGTAGACTGATAATTTAGTAGATTTTCGAAGATTCTTGATGTTCTCTTGGAAATGCGGGGTCAAATATATGCTCTAGGATGTGCAGTTCAGAATTTGCAGAATGCAGGACAAGTTTCTTTAGTTTTTTTTTTTTTTTTTTTTTTTTTTTTTTTTTAATGATCAGATCCAAGCCCTTGCTCTTCAGATTCAAGCAAATGCTAAGGGTGAAGATGTAGCTCAACTGAAGGAAGAATTGAAAAAGCTGGAAGGCATCGTCCAGTCAATGGGAGATTTCCAGCTTGTTCATGTTCCCAAGCAATCTTGACTCTTTTCCATTTCCATCTCAACCTTTTTTTTTTTTATGACAAAAAGAGGGAGAGATGCGAGATTTGAAAACTTTGAACCTTAAACTTTTTTGAACTTTTGGACTGTTTTAATGTTTGATTTAACTTTTGTGTCTAGATGTGGACTAAATTTGGGATTTGGATTTGACTGCTTATATTAAGTACTATTGATATATTATGAATAGCTTTACTCACATGCAAAACTAACCTATTTTCTGTGGTTGCAGATTCTAGTGTTATCATTCATTAAGCCATTTATCTTTATAAGATATCCATATTTATTTGAGTAATATTTTGCAGGTCAAAGTTATCCAAATTTGCAGGAAAGTTTTGTCATCATAAAAAAGGGGGAGATTGTTGGAGAAATCTTCGTGAAGTGTTTTGAAGCTGACAGAACGTTTCCATCAGTCTAGTCTGAAGATTTGCAGACTCTACTATTCAAAATCAGAAGACCTCCAGACTGCTAGACTCAAGACTCAAAGTCTATTCTCATTGACAGTTTCTAATCCGTTGAAGAAAGGCTATCCAGAACCGGATGTTTCATTAAGGATGTGACCTTATCAACTGGAGAAGATCTCTTGGCTGGATATGACATAACAGAATTCTTTATTTGATCATGATTGATTCAGAGATTAAGGTTTCTATGATTGGCGAAGTATACCTGGAAGGTTCTACTTATGGAAACCGAGATCTTGATTGTATGGGCGAGCAGGATTGATGGGCTATCCACATGTTTATTTAATAGCTCAAATGACCTTCCTAATTGATTCCGTCCAACGGGTAGATTGGATGAATTTCTTTGGTAAGTGCCAACGGGTATGATAGCATGAAGGAGTATATAAGGAAGACGTTCCAGTTGTTCCAGAGTGTGCGCGATAGAAGAATTCTAAAGTCTGAAGCTCCTTGTTCTTAGTCAGTTCATTTGCTGAGCGAAATCTTGTACGCAAAAGAGAGTCTATATTTGTGAGAAACCTTAAGGAAGTGTAGTAGAATATCTATACTATGGAATCAAGGGAAAGCTTTGCTGTAACATCTCTTTTGTTTATAGTGAAATCTAGCCGATAGGCTGTCAGTGCGGAAGAGTGGACGTAAGCTTGGAATAAGCCGAACCACTATAAACCTTGTGTTCAATTTTCTCTTCTCTACTCTCTGCTTTACTTTGATCATAATTCATTTTGTTAACCGGAGGAGAACTTCCATTTTATTGTTTGTGTAGTATTGCTTTCTTATCTCGAGAAATTATTTTTACACCTATTCACCCCCTCTAGGTTCTTATACTAGCTATCTCAAATAACACTTTCATCTTGTTTTTCCAAACATTGTTCTCTTTCCCATCAAAGTAAGGAGGTTTGGTGTTGCTTTGGCCTTCAACCAAACCTAGAGCCAAAATACTAGCCATAGATCCTTAGCTCAGAAGTAAAAACACTTCTATAAAAGGAGAACACAAGCTCTAATACCATTTGAAAGGGCTAGTATGAACACCTAGAGGGGGGTAAATAGATGTGAACAAAATTTTTGCAAAGTTTAGTAGAAATAATTTGCTTTTAGAAAATCATAGACGAATTTAGACTTTAGCAATTAGCTAAAACTTTAAACAAAATAAAGGAGTTTAAACTTAAATGGTTAATTAAAGTTTGTCGTAACCTACCCTCGAGGAGAGGGAACAGGTTTAAGGGTATTGCCTAAAGGACGATCCTAAAGCCCATGATTAGGCATTGGCTCTCCCAAGCCCATAACCCACGTGACATTAGGATATTTTTTAGGAATTTTGCACAAAATGAGTTGCCACTACCCTATTGGGATCGGCTAGAAACCAGGTGAAACATGAGAGTGTACCTCACTTCCTATGCAGCCAGAGAATTTACGATTTGATCAATTAGTGCCCTTTCGATAATTAATCTTGTTCATTTTAATAAAATGTTTTTCTTTAGCATGCAGTTTGGATTGATTTTATATTTATCCAATAACATGTGAGGTAATCAAATAGGTGCACAATCATTAAAGTAACAATCATAGCTACAAATTAAACATGTGCAATTAAACATAATTAGATATGCAAATTAAACATATGATATAATCGATATATGAGCAAATAATGGCCTATTTATACTAAAAAGACAAGACATGGCAATTCCTAACCAAACCCCACATTTTTTTATTTTTTTAAAATAATTTTTAATTAAAAAATGGGTGAACCGAAAGTCAAGTCGATCGACCCAACACGGGGTTCGGATCGCTAGGGGCGGCCGGTTCGCCCGCTCGAAAGACAAGGTCCAACCAACCTTGGTCAGGCCTTTCTTTGGTTCGGATTGGGCCTAACCAACAAGCCCAATCCCTTGCAAAAAGGCAACCAACGTACGCAAGCCTAATCTGGTCTAATCCTATTTTTATTTTAAAAAATGAAGCTCACAACCCACTACCTAAACTAACCCAAACCCAGCCCTGAAATACCCAACCCGGATTGCTCAAAAACCCTACCCGGTTCGCGATCCGGGCCTGACCTTTTTGACCTAGCTCATACCTCCTCTCTCTTCTGCTCTTCCGTGGCGTCGAAGGAGGATGTTTGGGATGCCGGCACCGGTGGTCACTGATGAGACGCCCGTGGTATGTGACCAGCCAAGGACTTTGGCGGTGGATTGTAGCTCGGCGAGAACGTGGCGGGTGATGGCACGGGCAGCGAGGGGTGACAACAACGTTGGGGTCTACAAGGACGGGCAGCAATAATGTGGTGTTGGTGTGGTCTGGCAGTGTTGTCGATGAGTGGATGGTGGCGGCGGCCAGCCTGGTGATGTGGCGGAGGGCAACGACTCCCAGATCTGATTAAGTGCAATCAGATCTAGACCGTTGGCGGACCCCTAGTCTCGGATCTTTGGATTAGAGGCTCTGAGTTCATCCTCTCACTCCCTTTAGTCTTGGCTGGCTCGGTGTTGGGAGCAGCGGTGGCGGGTTCTACAAGTCAGCATTTGGACAGGAGGATGGCGGCTCGGATTGCTTTGGGTTGAGGCGTCGAGGCCTCCTCTCTCCTCGGCTGCTGTCCTCCTCCCCCCTAAATTTTTCTTTCTCTCCCTCGAGCTCTCTCTCTTCTTCGCTCCCCCTATTTCTCCCTTATGCTCCCCTCTCGAGCTCTCTCCCCGAATCCCCCTTAAGCTCCCTGGTTTTTCTTTCGTTCTGCCCTTGTGTTGTTGTTCTATTTTATTTAGGGTTTCCTGTGTGAAGATGGAGGAGGTAGAAGGCTGGCTAGTGTGGGCCAGGCCAAAGGGGAAATGGGCCAAGCACGCAAGAGAGAGGCGGGCGGCAAGCCAGGCCAATGCCAAATCTGACTCGACCCGATCTCTAGGAGTTTTTTCTTTTTCTTTTTCCTTTTCTCTTCTTTCTTTTTGTTGTTTTGTTGTTTGTTGTTTGTTGTTTTTTTTTTTTATAGTGACTAATTCCTAATTTTGTATGCGATTGAGTCATTAATAAAATAGTAAAATTTAGGTATCAACGGCTACTTGAATGGGAGCTCGAAGATGTTACATTCAAAAACAGAAGACACCTAAATTATTTCGGTGGTAGACAGACCCTAGGAGCATTGGCACGCGTCAGGTTGACGGAAAGGACTCATAATTATTGATGTGCGTCTTGTCAATGAGAGGAAGAAAGACCCCGGGCTACAGAAGCACGGTGAGTTGTAGGAAGAAAAAGAGACCCCAGGCTATATAAGCATGATGTGTCATAATAAGAAGGAAAGATCCTAGGGTACAGAAGCACGCTGTGTCATAAGAGGAAAGAAAAGACCCCAGACTACAAAAGCATGCCATTTCATAAGAAGAATGAAAGACCCCGGGCTATAGAAGCACGCCGTGTCATAGAAGAAAGAAAAAGACCCTAGGCTACAGAAACACGCCATGTGATAAGAAGAATAAGAGACCTCGGGCTACAAAAGCACGCCGTGTCATGAGAAGAAAGAAAAAGACCTCGGCCTGCAGAAACACACCGTGTCATAAGAAGAATGAAAGACCCCGGGCTATAGAAGCACGCAGTGTCATAAGAGGAAAGAAAAGACCTCGGGCTACAGAAGCACACCGTGTCATAAGAAGAAAGAAGAGAACCCAGGTTACAGAAGTTTGCCGTGTCGTAATAAGAAGAAGAGACCCCGAGCTACAAAAGCACTCCGTGTCACAAGAAGAAAGAAAAAGACCCCGGGCTATAGAAACACGTCGTGTCATATGAAGAATAAGAGACGCCGGGCTACAAAAGCACGCCGTGTCATAATAAGAAGAAGAGACCCTGGGCTACGAAAGCACTCCGTGTCATAGGAAGAAGGGGAAAGACTCCAAGTTACAGAAGCTCTCAGTGTAATAGGAAGGACTTCGGGCTACAAAAGCTTTTTGTGTCATAGGAAGAAAGGGAAGGACTCCGAGCTATAGAAGCTCTCCTTGTCATAGGAAGAAGGATTCCGGGCTACAAAAGCTCTTCAGGCTATAAAAGCTCTCCGTGTCATAGGAAGAAGGACTCCGGGCTGCAGAAGCTCTCTGGGCTACAAAAGCTCTCCGGGCTACAAAAGCTCTCCGTGTCATAGGAAGAAGGACTCCGGGCTACAAAAGCTCTCTGTGTCATAAGAAGAAGGACAAGGAAATCTCATCGTGTAACAACGGATTTTGACTGGGCTCAAAATACATGGTTTTGAGGAAAATCCATGAACCTTTGTAGATGATATGGTTTAAAGTTGATCATTAACCTTTTGAAAATCGCAGTTTAAGGATAGACTCATAAAAATTTTAAAAGCGTGGTTTAAGGATAGACCCACTAACCGTGTGGTTTAAAGATTGACCCACGAACTGTGTGGTTTAAGGATGACCCACGAACCGTGTGGTTTAAGGCTAACCATGAACCTTTAGTTTTTAGGGAAGCACCCGCTAACTCCTTGAAACTACATGGCTTCGCTAAGGAATCCTGTCAAACTCAACTTGAGCAAATGTCATTAGGGATGGTATCAAGAGATGTATTGGCAATGTTGCAGTATTAACTAAACAAGCTAATTAAGCTAAGTCCAACTACTTTGAAAAAAAAAATTCGATGTCAATCGGCATCATGTGGTGTAAAATTGTCATCTTGTTCAGGGATATATCATTAACCATTAAATTCTCCGAGAGTCAATTTCTTATCAGAACGGCTACGACTCGTGAAAAAGGCTTATTAAGCATGACAAACTAGAGCTTCTTAGTCAGAAAAGGTTTCTCACACACTTTCGATGAAATTGCTGTTTGATCCCATCCATTCGCGTGGGAAGTAATTGATGGCTAAGGGTATCTCACATAACCCATGTCAAAGGCTTTCAGAAACATTCGCGATGAGCACAATATGATCAATCAAAAAAGTCTTTTGAAATGACCACAATATAGGTTTGGTCATGGGCTTACACAAAGGAATTATTGCTTTAAGGCTAATAAAGGAACATTTGTCACTATCTTCATTGGGTTTACAAGTCGAGAACTCGAGAGATAAGGCAAGATAAAATTGCTTCCATTCCTTCAAGTGGTAGATTTTTGTGGCATTCTCATTTTCACTTGAACCATTCCAATCATAAGAGACTTCAAAAGATGGTTGTAATGTTGGCTCGGGAAAGGCTCGAAAGGCATAAAATTTTCATCATGGCATCATGACCAAGTCGCTCGATCTTCGAAATCATTTGGCTTTTGAAACATAGCACATCTCGAGAGTCCCTTGACTAATCATTTCCGCATGTGAGCTTTGCTCATTTTTCTAATTTCCTTTGCACTTGCAATAACTTTTTTTACACAGGCACTTGGACTCTAATAATTTTTTTTTCACATAAGATGCAGTCTTTTGGCTCTTTTTCTTAATGGGCATTGGCTTTACTTTTACCAAACACATTGCTTTTTCATGCTCCCTAGTTTGTCAAACTTTTTACTCTTTGAACTTTTGTAGCTCTTGTGACTTTTGAGATGCTTTTCACATTTTCTTGTAACGGTCACATTGTATTTGGTCAATTCTTATGCCTTGCCCCAGTGAAGGAAGATGATCACCGCTTGAGGCTTAAAAATGAATAATCAGACCCAAATTGGTTAAAGCAATGGGTATCAGTGTTTGGGTAGAGAAGGAAATGCTCTTCTTCACCTTGGGATGAGTCAAGCTCTAATGAGAATTCCTCTAAAGCTATCACCAGAAGATTGATACAAGTGAAAGTAGTACGATCTTTTCTGATCCTTTACTCTACAACATGATTATAACCTCCCATGCTGCCCCAATGTAGGTTGTTCTTGACAGGGGTATTTTGAAGGATCGTCTTTATCTGGCTCACAGGGCTAGCAAGAGATTAGTACGGTGCTTGGGATTGATGAAATAAATTCCTTTATCATTTCGATCTTTGCGCTCAATGCGAATGAATCCTTCGTCCTAAGAGAATGTCGTTTTCCACTCAACTCTTAAAAGTGTTTGAAGGATGTATTTGGAAATGGCTCGCCTTTCCCCATCCTAAGTTGTTAGAGAAATCATACTGGAGTGTTTTGAAGCTGACAAAACGTTTCCATCATTCTAGTCTAAAGATTTGCAGACTCTTCTATTTAAAGTCTAAAGACCTCCGGACTGCCAGACTCAAAACTCAAAGTCTATTCTCATTGACAGTTTCTAGTCCATCGAAGAAGGCCTATCCAGGACTGGATATTTTGTTAAGGATTCGATCTTATCGACTGGAGAAGATCTCTTGGCTGGATACGACATAACAGAATCCTTTATTCAGATCAAGATTGATTCAGAAATTGAGGATTCGATGATTGGCTAAGTATATACTTGGAAGGTTCTACTTATGAAACCGAGATCCTGATTATATGGGCGAACAAGATTGATGGGCTATCGTCATGTTCTTTAAATAGCTCGAATGATCTTCCTAATTGATTCTGTCCAATGGGAAGATTGGAAGAATTCCTTTGGTAAGTGCCAGCGGGTATGATGGCATAAAGGAGTATATAAGGAAGACGTTCCAGTTTTTCGAGTAGGTGCGCGATAGAAGAATTCCAAAGTCTGAAGCTCTTTGTTTTTAGTCAATTCATTTATTGAGCGAAATCTTGTACACAAAAGAGAGTCTATATGCTTGAGAAACCTTGAGGAAGTGTGGTAGAGTATCTACACTATGGAATCAAGGGAGAGCTTTGCTGTAACAACTTTTTTGTTCACAGTGAAATCCAGCCAGTGGGCTGTTAGTGCGGAAGAGTGGACATAGACTTGGAATAAGCCGAACCACTATAATTTCTGTGTTCATTTTCTCTTCCCTACTCTTTGCTTTACTTTGATCATAATTCGTTTTGTTAATAAAAGGAGAACTTCATTTCTATTGTCTGTTTAGTATTGCTCACTTATCACGATAAACTATTTTTACACCTATTCATCCCCCTCTAGGTGCTTATACTCGCTATCTCAATTGGTATCAGAGTCTGTGTACTCACTTTGTTTGAAATGTTTTACTTCAGAGTTAAAGATCCATGGCTAGTATGTTGGCTCCAGGGCTGGTAGAAGGGCAAAATAATACCAGACCACCTTACTTTGATGGAAATGAATACAACATATGGAAAAACAAGATTAAGGCATTCCTAAGATCAAAGGATTCTCTGGAATGGGACGTGGTAGACAAAGGAATCATTCCTAAAGCTGCACCTGTCTCAAAGAGAGGAAAAGAAGTTGTTGAGTCTAGTGAAATGACTCAGGAAGAGATAACCAAGGGACAAGCTCTTGATGTAAAAGCAATTTATTCTTTATATTGTGCTCTATCACCTACTGAATATAACAGAATATCTTATTGTGTTACAGCCAAAGAAGTTTGGGATAGATTACATATCACCTATGAAGGAACTGATCGAGTGAAAGAAACCAGAATCAACATTCTCCTCGGTCAATACGAAGCCTTCAAAATGAAATCAGGAGAATCTATAACAGACATGTTTATTCATTTTACAGAAATCGTGAACGGTCTTGAAAATCAAGGTCAACCAATTTCTGATACCATGAAAGTAAACAAGCTATTGCGTGGACTCTCCAAGGATTTGAATCACATAAAGACCTCAATAAGGGAGACACAAATAATTATGCCATTATCTGTCGATGAGTTGGCTGGGACTCTTCAGTCTTATGAAGTAGAGCGAATCAATGAAGACGAAGATCCTAAAGGTAAGAAATCCATTGCATTAAAATCCAATGATGATTCTGATGTTATAGATTCTGAAGACGATATGGATGATGAGGAGCTTGCTCTCATGATAAGAAGATTCATAAAGCTGAACAGAAAAGGAAGAAGATTCAATCCAAAGAAACAGAGTTTTCAAAAGCAACAGATTGAGTCTGTTGAGGATGATGAATCCAATAGAGATGTAGTCTACTTTGAATGTAAGAAAAAGGGACACATCAGACCCAACTGTCCCCTTCTGAGGAAGAAGAAAGGAAAAGCTGAAAAGTATCGAAAAACTCTCAAAGCTGAAACCTGGAGTGATACAGAATGTGAAGAAAGTGATGATGATTATGCCAATATAAGTCTAATGGCACAATCGGATTCAGATTCAAACTCCGAGACAGACTCAGATTCAGACAGTGAATTTGATGTGAGTAACTTTAAAATCCCTATTAAACTTTCTAAATACATTGATGAGTTGTGTTTTAGTCTCAAGACTTCTCTTAAAAGGATTTCCAAACTTAAAAAAAGAAAATTCTGCACTAAAATAACAGAAAAATGTTTTGAAAGAAAATGTTAAATGTTTAGACATTAATGTTTCTACTCTTAAAGAAAGTGAAGACAACCTTTCGAAAGAAAATTCATTTCTAAAAAATGACATATCAAATATTTTCAAAAGATTTTCTATAGGATCTGAGAAACTTGAGAAAATTCTTTCAGCACAAAGACCTTATTTCAATAAATCTAGTTTGGGAATGACTGTGGAAACCATTCCTTTAATTGATTTTCCTAAAGTGAAGGAAAGAATTAAGCAAAGACTCACAAGAGATGCTTACAAAAATCATTTCAAAAAGGTTTTTGTAAAACCAGTAGGTCGCAATGCTCTCAAATGTTCTAAGTGCAATAGTTCAGATCATTTTGAGAAAAAAATGCCCTATGGTTTGGAAACCTGTTAAGAAAGTATGAGCAAAGACCGCATATCATACTAACACCAATGGACCCAAGAAAATATGGGTACTAAAGAAAGTTTGAGTCTTTTTTTTTTTCAATGTAGGTCACTATCAAGAAGAAGGTAAGATGGTATCTAGATAGTGGATGCTTAAGACATATGACCGGAGATTCAAATTGCTTCATAAAGCTTGTTCAAGTAAATTGTGAAAAAGTTTCATTTGGAGGAAATAACAAAGGAAGAATTGTGGGATTCGGAACTGTAAAAATTGGAAACCTCATAATCAGAAATATTTCCTTAGTGGAAGGACTCAACTATAATTTGCTTAGAATCAGTCAGCTGTGCGATACCGGTTTCAAAATCAACTTTCAAGAGGGAATATGTTCAAGAACCAGTAAAGATTATACTCAGTCATTCATGGGTCAAAGATATGGAAATATCTACCTCTTGGATGCCAAATCAGATGAATCGCAATGTCTAATCTCAATTCAAGACGAAGCAAACTTATGGCACCGAAAGCTTGGGCACATCAATATGAAGCAAATAACCAAAATTTCAGCAAAGAAGCTTGTTCGTGGTCTACCCAATATGTCATAAGAAACTCCTTTAAACCAATAAATCAAGTTTCCACTAATCGTGTATTGCAGCTTCTGCATATGGATCTCTTTGGACCAACTAGAACTTAGAGCATTGGAGGTAAGAAATATTGCCTAGTAATTGTGGATGACTACTCATGATTTACTTGGGTATATTTCCTGGCAAGTAAGTCTGAAACCTTTTTTTACTTTGAAAAGTTTGCTAAAAAGGTCCAAAATGAGAAATGGTATGTTATTTCAAAAATACGAACAGACCATAAAGGTGAATTTGAAAATCAAGACTTTACAAAATTCTGTGATGAATCTAGTTTTCAGCATGTGTTCTCCTCTCCATATACTCTAGAGCAAAATGGAGTTGTATGAAGAAACCCCCTATAAGTTATTCAAAGAAAAGAAGCCTATTGTTTCACATTTTCATGTGTTTAATTGAAAATGCTTTAGATTGAAAAATACAAATGATCGAGTTAGTAAGTTTGAAGAAAAATTAGAAGAAGGCATCTTCCTTGGATATTCAACCACAAGCAAAGCCTACAGAGTCTACAACAAGAATACTCAATCTGTGGAGGAATCAATGAAGATTCAAATCTTAAGATGCAGCTCAGACTTCGAAAGACCGGCAACAATTGATTGTTGAAGATTCAAATGAAGAAAAAGATCAACAACCTAACAAATCAACTAGCAATTGGAAGCATAAGTCTAGTCATCCCAAAGATCTCATTATTGGCGACATTAATGAAGGAATTCACACAAGATCCAAAAGGCGCGAAGAGTTTAGTGCTGTGGCTCTTATTTCTGAAATAGAACCCAAAAGTATAGAAGAAGCTTTATCTGATGAAAGTTGGATTGAAGCTATGCAAGAAGAACTCATGCAATTCAGTATTAATGATTTCTGGGAATTGACTCCTAAACTGAAAGGTAAATCTATTATTGGAGCTAAATGGGTTTTCAAGAACAAGATGGACGAGAAATGAAAAGTCCTAAGAAACAAAGCAAGACTCGTGGCCAAGGGATATACACAAGAAGAAGGGATAAATTATGATGAGACTTACGCACCAGTAGCAAGGTTAGAAGTAATTAGATTATTACTTGATTTTACTTGGTATAAGAATTTCAAGTTATTCCAAATGGACGTCAAAAGTGCTTTCCTGAATGGATTTATCCATGAGGAAGTCTATGTAGAACAACCACCAGGGTTTGAAGACCCAAGAAAACCAGACTTAGTATTCAGACTAAAAAAGGCTTTATATGGTTTAAAGCAAGCACCTCGAGCTTGGTACGACAGGCTGAGTAAGTTTTTAATTCAAAATGGCTTTGTCAAAGGTAAATTAGACACTACACTGTTTATCAAAAAAGAAAGCAAAAGTTTTCTGCTTGTTTAAATATATGTTGATAATATTATTTTTGGATCCTCTAATGAAAGTCTATGCAAGAAATTCTCTAAGTCTATGCAGGATGAATTTGAAATGAGCATGATGGGTGAACTAACCTTCTTTCTCGGGCTTCAAGTGAAACAATTGAAGGAATGAACTTTTATTCATCAAGAAAAATATGCTAATGATCTTGTCAAAAAAGTTTAGACTAGAAAATTGCAAAAAGATTGATATACCGATGTCAAGTTCCTTGAAGATAGACAAAGATGAAGGAGGAAAGAAAGTTGACCAGAAGCTATACAGGAGTATCATTGGTTCACTTCTTTATCTTACTGCTTTTAGACCTGACATTTTGTTTAATGTTTGCATTTGTGCCAGATTTCAAGCAACCCTAAAGAATCTCATCTAAGTGCTGCAAAGCGTATTATCAAATACATTGCATCAACTTCAAATTATGGCCTTTGGTATCTTAAAAATGGAGACTTTACTCTTCTTGGATACTCAGACACAGACCTAGCCGGATGCAGAGTTGATAGAAAGAGCACCTCGGGTACCTGTCAACTACTTGGAAGCAGGATATTGTCTTGGTTTTCAAGAAAGCAAAATACAGTGGCTCTTTCTACAACAGAAGCTGAGTATGTAGCTCTTGGAAGTTGTTGTTCACAAATTCTGTGAATAAAACAACAGCTAAGAGACTTTGGAAGTAAAGATTCATGCACGGAGATTAAGCGTGACAATACTAGCGCAATTAATCTCACCAAGAATCCAATTCTTCACTCAAGAGCAAAGCACATAGAGATTTGACATCACTTCATTAGAGATCATGTTCAAAATGGAGAAGTTTCGATTAAGTTTGTTGACTCAAAGAATCAACTGGCGGATATATTTACAAAGCCTTTGGAGAAAAATCAATTTGAAGTTATTTGTTACAGACTCAACATCTTGAGGGTTGAAGAAGTAAAAGTCTAGAGACTCTCAGACTCAGACTCTCAGACTCAGACAATCAAGATTTTTTTATTGTAATTTATTTTATTCTCTCTCAGATTAAATCTCGAAAAGGTACGATCATCTATCCATAATTGATTTTTACTATTTTCAATTTCCGTGATTATTGCAATCTTTCTTTTTCGAAAATGGAGTTAATTTTAAATGACAGTTATCTAATTTTTGAAAAAGGCAATTATTTTTTAAAAGGCATCTTTTTACTTTCCTTTACGACGTTCTGTATGCCTCTCTTCGACTGTCCTATATACTGTCGGTTTCTCTTCGTTTTACTCCAAAAACCCTAAAAAGCATCGATCTTCCACTTCTGTCTTCATCTCTTGTTTAATCTTTGAAAAGTTGTCATCTTTCTTGGGAAAAAACAAGTTTGGAATCTTTTGAAGACTGTGAAAGATGTCATCTCAAGGGAAGTCTTCGAAGATCGCGAACAGGGGACCGTAGCAAATGAGTGAGGGGCCTACGCACTTTGATCTCACCGAGAAAGAAGAGTCTCCTAGTCAGCAGTAGAGCCCACAACATTCTTAGCAGCGTCCATCTCCTCCATCTAGACCACAGGATATTGTTCATCGAGAAGAGGAAGAAATAATCGAAGATGCAGAACTCGTAAGAACTTTTAAGCCCTCTTTTACCTACAAGCTTTATCGTGCTTGGAAAAGGGGTGGAAGAGGCAATGGCAAATATCCCAAGCGATCCATGTGTTGGAGGGCTGAGTCAGCCAGATGGGAATGATGATGACAAGTTGTACAATCAGTTTCAACCGAGAATGGGTGTTGCGGTAAAAATTCGGAGCAAAAGGACAGACTTGTTTCTATCGGAGGAACACAAGCATCTATACTCTAAGTTGTTGAAGCATAGGGTGATAAACCATAGAAGTGTAGATTTTGATTTCCTTGACTCTGTGAACGTTAATTTGAGGGAAAAATTCTGTCTTTTTCAACTTGAATAGTTTTGTTCTAAATCTATAGAAGCCTATGCTGAACTCACTGCATATTTCTATTCAAATCTCAGTTTCTTGGATGCAAATAGATTCTCTTTTAGTGTCCGAGATCAGGACTGTGTGGTGGATGTAGATATGTTGGCTGATGTGATTGGGGTTGAAAGAGGGAGATATCAACCTATCAATGTATCTATTGCTCGTGCTATGTTGGAACTTGTTAAAGATAGAATGATAGAGGGAAATATTTCCTACTTGAAGATGAGTGCATTCAATATTCTGCTTCATAAGATTGTGATTAACTGCTTCATACCAAGATCTACTTCAAAGACTGATGTTTCAAACTGAGAGGCAAAGCTGATGTATGTCATCAATGCTCGGAAAAAGTTCTCTCTTCCTCACACTATTATGTTCCACATGTACAGAACAGTGGTGAAGGGCAAGGGTCAACTTCCTTATCTGGCTCTTGTGACCAAGTTATTTAGACATTTGAATGTTCAATCTCCCCAGATTCTCCGTGTTAGAACTTGTGATCAAATGGTAGTGGGACTGAAAATGGTGTCTAAAATGCGTCTGAAGGAACTTAACAAGGCGTTGGAGAAATTCAAGGAGAAAACCCCTACCAAGACTCATCAAATCTCTTTTGCAGCAAAAAGAAAAGGGAAGGAGCCCATGGTTGCTCCATCCTAGAAACGAAGAGCTCTCATCGTTGAGGATGAAGAAGATGAGGATGACATCACCATTTCTGCAATGGCATTGAAGAACCTGAGTCGTTCTGTTCCAGAATCAACGGAACAACAAGAGAAAGACACAAATGAGACAGAATAGAGGACTGGAGAAAGAGAAAATTCGGAAGCAGAGGAGAAAGAAACAGAGGAAAGAGAAGCAGAAGAAAGAGATGTAGAGGAGGAAAGAATTGAAGAAGAAGAAGTGGAGAGAGGAGATCAAGAGGAAGCAAAGCATGAGGGACACTCTTCTCCACCTGAAGGCATGGAAACAAGGAGGAGATCGTGAGAAAAGAAGAATGTCCTCATATCCTACCACCAGTGAAGGAGTAAGCTACTCTCCAGCAGATCCATATGACATCTATGTCTCTCAATTTCCTGAGGAGGGACATGATGTTTCATCGCCCAATCTGCGTGACTATGCTGATTTTCCATTGTCCACCTTTACTCCATCTGATCGTGCAGAAGCTAGTACACAGACTGATAATTCAGCAGATTTTCGCAGAATTCTTGATGTTTACTTAGAGATGCGGGGTCAGATATATGCTCTGGGATGCAAAGTACATAATTTGCAGACTGCAGGTCAAGCTTCTTCAGTTTCTTTAAATGATCAAATCCAAGCCCTTGCTCTTCAGATTCAAGCCAATGCTAAGGGTGAAGATGTGGCTCAACTGAAGGAGGAATTGAAAAAGCTGGAAGGTATTGTCCGGTCAATGGAAGATTTCCAGCTTGTTCGTGTTCCCAAGCATTTTTTATTCTATTTTCTTTCCATCTCTACCTTTTTAATGATAACAAAAAGGGGGAGAGATGTGATGCAGATTTGAACTTTGAACTTTTTGAACTTGAACTCTTGATTTGTTTTGATGTTTGTTTTGACTTGACTTTTGTGTCTGGCTGTGGACTGGATTTGGAATTTGGGATTGACTTTTTATCTTAAGTACTATTGATATCTTATGGCTTTACTCATCTACAAGACTAACATATTTTCTGTGGTTGTAGATTCTAGTGTTATCATTAAGCCATTTATCTTTATGAGATATCCATATTTGCTTGAGTAATGTTTTGCAGGTCAAAGTTATCCAAATCTATAGGAAAGTTTTGTTACCATCAAAAATGGGGAGATTGTTGGAGAAATCTTCCTAGAGTGTTTTGAAGCTGACAAAATGTTTCCATCAGTCTAGTTTGAAGATTTGCAAACTCTTCTATTTAAAGTCTGAAGACCTTCGGCCTGCCAGATTCAAGACTCAAAGTCTATTCTCGTTGACAGTTTCTAGTCCGTCGAAGAAGGCCTATCCAGGACTGGATATTTTGTTAAGAATTCGACCTTATCAACTGGAGAAGATCTCTTGGCTGAATATGACATAACGAAATCCTTTATTCGAATCAAGATTGATTCAGAGATTGAGGATCCGATGATTGGCTAAGTATATACTTGGAAGGTTCTACTTATGGAAATTGAGATCCTGATTGTATGGGCGAGTATGATTGATGGGCTATCGTCATGTTCCTTAAATAGCTCGAATGATCTTCCTAATTGATTCTGTCCAACGGGAAGATTAGAAGAATTCCTTTGGTAAGTGCCAACGGGTATGATGGCATAAAGGAATATATAAGGAAGACGTTCCAATTGTTCGAGTAGGTGCGCGATAAAAGAATTCCAAAGTCTGAAGCTCTTTGTTCTTAGTCAATTCATTTATTGAGCGAAATCTTGTATGCAAAAGAGAGTCTATATTCTTGAGAAACCTTGAGGAAGTGTGGTAGAGTATTTACACTGTGGAATCAAGGGAGAGCTTTGCTGTAACAACTCTTTTGTTCATAGTGAAATCCAGCCAATGGGCTGTCAGTGCGAAAGAGTTGACGTAAGCTTGGAATAAGCCGAACGACTATAATTTCTGTGTCCATTTTCTCTTCCCTACTCTTTGCTTTACTTTGATCATAATCCGTTTTGTTAACAAAAGGAGAACTTCCTTTCTATTGTCTGTTTAGTATTGCTCACTTATCACGAGAAACTATTTTTACACCTATTCACCCCTTTTAGATGCTTATACTAGCTATCTCATAAGTATCCTTTGCTTGGCATGATTAACATCTCCATTTCACTCTGCTAAGATCCTCTGAGTAGATTAATCTCTATAGAGAATTTTGATTCAAAATAAATAATCCCCAAAACGAGAAAGTAGTTTTGAATAAAAATGATGTTCAAAAAGCTTGTAGAATGTTTTTTTTTTTCAATTATTCATTTTTGTGCTTGTCTCTAGGAAAGCGTAAAAGGTTCTTTTTTTTTTTTTTTTTATGATGGAAATTCTCCATTTTTTTTTTAAGAAGAAAGATACTTACCTGCGGCATGGTGACTTGGTAACCTTGTAAAGAATATGAAAGAATATGTTAGCGCAAAAATCTTTAGAGATTGAAATGTTGGAAATGATACATTATTACCCTTCATTCACTTTCATCCTTTAGGCGCTAACATCTATTGGATTCACCTTCGTGGATATTTGGTAACCCGACAATACCCTTCCCTTGCATTCGCCTTTAAGTGTCTGATTTCTTCCTTTTGTGATGAATTCAACTATTTTGTCCTAGCACACTTCATTGGTGGGGAAGGAGAGATTTTTCCTAAGTCCAGTGTTGCTCCACCGCGCTTTGTCTGAAAGTCTTTGTTTTGTTTGAGCCTATTCTTTTCCTTTTAGAGATTGTGTAGTTCCGACCCAGGTTGTCCTGACGTAGTCTTGTTATTTGTTAGGTGTTTGCCTCATGAAATTCTGCACAAATGGAGAGATAAGTCATTCCTAAAATAAATCAAATTTAACTTAAAACGATTACCACCTTTAACTTTAGGGCAACATTTGATGACCGATTCTCTTTTGTATACATCTAAATCTTGAAGTATTGTCTTAGTCTTACAGATGACCAATGATCATCTCCATGCAAAGATTGGATGCCTAGAAGAGATGAAGATGGTGAGTAGATAACTTGATGGTGACATTTCCAACACGGCTTCGACAAAATATGAGTGCAAAAATCAATCCTCATCCTAGCTTGAAAGTCCACTTATTTGTACGGTCAAATGAGAAAATGTCAAAGAGTAGCCGTTATTCGCATCCTGTGAGAAGAAGACAATGTCAATATATGAATGAGAGAATGATCCCTTAATGAGGTCGCCTCTTACAATGAAATCAAGGCGACGATACATGCCCCATAGTCCTTACGGGGTTTTAATATTTCGCCAAGATTTTATCATAAGAGAAAGGGCATCATTAAAAGATTGATCAACCGCTATCAATCAAATATCCACTCTATTCCAAAAGTTTCATATTCAAAAGTAGCATTGATTTTGAAAGATTAATTTATGGTTTTACTTCTAGAAAAAATTAAGTGACTTTTATTTTGAGAAATTTGTACACAAAATGATTTGCATTTTAGTCACAAAATGTGAGAATGAGAGAATTTGATAAAAAAAAAATGCAATTTCAATTTTTGTGCCCCAATATAAAATCACAACTTGATTTTTTTTTTTAATGTGATTTTGAGCCCATAACTAGAAATTTAAACAAAATCATGTGTTCAATAGGGCCAAATTAAAGTGTTTAGAACTTGCATTCAATGTTTACTTGTCACAAATGATTGCCAATTGTTTTTTTTTTCAATTATAAGCTTATAGCACCGAGGGCAATCAATTGATGTTCGCGAATTTCAAGATGGAGGTTCAATACAAAATAAGTAAATAAAAAGGAAAATGATGCTTACAATGGGTGCCGACCTTTGTCTTTATTATTATTTTTAATCACATAGACATGCACACGGGATGTGGTTTGATTTCTACTCTATACGGCTCAAAATGGAGTCATAGGATCACCGGACTGAACCAACAAGATCGTGGCTAGGTCGTGTTACCCATGACTTCGGCTTCGTCAAAGAACCGACCCGTGTTGCGCAATTGCAAACCAGGGTGGGTATCTTCAACATGAATAAAGAAATTTCGGGGTAGAGATGGGTGACTCGTACTACATGGTTGTAGTTGGAGTGGTATCCTCCTCAACACCATCCTAAGTGATCCTATACAGCCCAAGTCCGGCGGCAGGTAGTATGTGCTATGGTGTAATGCAATATAGGGAACGCAAGCATGACAATTTATAAGCAATCAACACTTCATACATAAAAAATAAACCATACATTCCTACACCTCCCTGCAAGACAAAGGTGTACAAACACTTCCCTTTATACCTGTCATTCTACAAAAAACATTTAACACCTTTAAAGTTAGGGACATATCTGGAATCCTCGCTCCCAAACATAAATATTTTTGAATAAGATTAATTTGAGTTTAAGTCCTCTAAGGTCTAAAATCAAGTCCTCAGTAGAGTCGCTAAGCTGTCATGACCTACCATCGGGGGGAGGGAATGGGTTTAGGGATATTGCCTAAAGGACGAGCCTAAGGCCCATGATCAGGCGCGGGCTCTCCTAAGCCCATATCCCGCGTGACATTAGGATTTTTTTAGGAAAGTCGCCACTAGCCTATTGGGGTCGGCTAGAAATTAGGTGAGACATGGGAGTGTACCTCACTTCCTACGTAACTAGAGAATCTAGGGTTGAAGACTTGATTACACTAATTGACCAATTAGTACCCTTTCGGTACCTAATCTTGTTCATTTTAACAAAATGATTATTTTTTATCATGCAGTTTGAATTGATTTTATACCTATCCACTAACATATGAGATAATTATGCGGGTGCGCAATCATTAAAGTAACAATCATAGCTACCAATTAAACACGAGTAATTAAACATGACTAGATATGCAAATTAAACATACGATATAATTGATATACGAGTAAATAAGGGTCTAATTACACTAAAAAGACAAGACATGACAATTCCTAACAAAACCCCACATTTATTAATTTTCAAAGTTTTTAATTTTTTTTGAAAAATAATTTTTAATTAAAAAAATGGGCTAACCGATTCGGGTCTGGTTTGACCCAACTCGGGTTCGGCTCGGTCGGGGTGGGTCGAGTTCGGCTGGGAGGGGCGGGTTGGTCAACCCGCTTGAAAGACTAAGCCCGACCAACCTTGGTCAAGCCTTTCTTTGGTTCGGATTGGGCCCAACCAGCGGGCCCAATCCCTTGCAAAAAGGCAACCCACATACGTAAGCCTAGTCTGGTTTAATCTTTTTTATTTTAAAAAATGAAGCCCACAAGCCCACTACCTAAACCAACACAAACCCGACCTTGAAATACCCAACTCGGATTGCTGAAAAAACCTACCTAATTCATGATCCGGGCCCGACCCTTTTTGAGATAGCTAGTATAAGCACCTAGAGGGTTTCTCATGATAAGTGAGCAATATAAAATAGACAATAGAAAGGAAGTTCGCCTTTTGTTAACAAAACTCATTATGATCAAAGTAAAAGCGAGTAAGGAAGAGAAAATGAACACAGAAATTATAGTGGTTCGGCTTATTCTAAGTCTATGTCAACTCTTCCGCACTAATAGCCCATCGGCTTGACTTCACTATGAACAAAAGAGTTGTTACAGCAAAACTCTCCCTTGATTCCACAGTGTAGATACTCTACCACACTTCCTCAAGGTTTCTCAAAGATATAGACTCTATTTTACGTACAAGATTTCGCTCAACAAATGAATTGACTAAGAACAAAGAGTTTCAGACTTTGGAATTCTTCTATCGCGCACACACTCAAACAACTAGAACTTCTTCCTTATATACTCATTTATGCCATCATACCCGTTGGCACTTACCAAAGGAATTTTTCCAATCTACCCGTTGGACAGAATCAATTAGGAAGATCTTTGAGCTATTTAAGGAACATGACGATAGCCCATCAAGCCTGCTTGCCCATACAATCAGGATCTTGGTTTCCATAAATAGAACCTTCCAAGTATACTTCGCCAATCAATGGATCCACAATCCCTGAATCATTCTTGATTTGAATAATGGATTCCGCCATGCTATATCCAGCCAAGAGATCTTCTCTAGTCGATAAAGTCGAATCCTTAACGAAACATCCAGTTCTGGATAAGCCTTCTTCGACGGACTAAAAACTGTCAATGAGGATAGACTTTGAGTCTTGAGTCTGGCAGTTCGGAGGTCTTCGGACTTTGATGAAAGAGTCTACAATTCTTCAGACTAGACTAATGGAAACGTTTTGTCAGCTTCAAAACACCAACGGAAGATTTCTCTAACAATCTCCCCCTGTTTGATGGTGACAAAAGTTTCCTGCAAATTTTGATAACTTTGACCTGAAAAACAGTATTCAAGCAAATATGGATATTTCACATAGATAAATGGCTTAATAACACTAGAATCTGCATCCACAGAAGGTAGATTAGTTCTTTAAATAAGCAAAGCCATGAGATATCAACAGTGCTTAAAATAAACAAATAGTCAAACCCAAATCCTGTCCACATCCAAACAACCAAACACCAAGGTCAAGTCAAAAAATCATAAAAATCAAGAGTTCAAAAGATAAAATCAAATCTGCACCACATCTCTCCCCCTTTTTGTCATCATTAAAAATGTAGAGATGAAAAGAGAATGGATTTTAAGATTGCTTAGGAACACGAACAAGCTGGAAATCTCCCATTAATTAGACGATGCCTTCCAGCTTTTTTAATTCCTCATTTAGTTGTTCCACATCTTTACCCTTAGCAATTGCTTGAACTTGAAGAGCAAGGGCTTGAATTTGATCATTCACAGAAACTGAATAAGCTTGACCTGCAGTCTGCAAGTTCTGTATTTCGCATCCTAGAGCAATATTTGACCCCGCATCTCTAAGAGAACATCAAGAATTCTGCGAAAATATGTTGAATTATAAGTACTGGCTTCTGCACGATCAAACGGTATAAAGGCAGATGATGGTAAGTCAGCATAGTCACGCAGATTAGGCGATGAAACATCATGTCCATCCTTAGGAAATTGAGATGCATAGATGTCCTTTGGATCTGCTGGAGAGCGGCTTACTCCTTCACTGGTAATATGGTATGAGGACATTCCTCTTTTCTCAGGATCTCCCCCTGTTTCCATGCCTTCATGTGGAGAAGAGTGTTTCTCATGCTCTGCTTCCACTTGATCTCCTCTCACCTCTTCTTCTTCTTCATTTTTTTTTCCCTCTTCATCTCCTTCTTCTACTTCACTCTCCTTTGCTTGTCTTTCCTCGGCCTCCAAATTTTCTCTTTCTCCAGTCCTCTGTTCTGTCCCATTCATGTCTTTTTCTCGTCTCTCCGTTGATTCTGGAACAGAACAACTCAAGTTTTTCAATGCCATTGCAGAAATGGTGATATCATCCTCATTCTCTTCATCCTCAATGATGAGAGCTCTTATTTTCTTGGATGAAGCAACTATGGGCTCATTTCCTTTTCTCTTTGCAGCCGAAGAGATTTAATGAGTCTTGACGGGGGTTTTCTTCTTGAATTTCTCCAACGCCTTGCTGAGTTCCTTCAGACGCATTTTGGAGACCATTTTCAGTTCCGCCACCATTTGATCGCACATTCGAACACAAATGTCTGAATAACTTGGTCACAAGAGCTGGATAAGGAAGTTGTCCCTTGTCCTTCACAACTGCCCTGTACATGTGGAACATGATAGTGTGTGGAAAAGAGAACTTTTTCCCAGCATTGATGGTATACATCAGCTTTGCCTCCGAGTTTGAAACATCGGTCTTTGAAGTAGATTTTGGTCTGAGGCAATTAATCACAATCTTGTGAAGCAGAACGTTGATCGCATTCATTCTCATATAGGAAATCTTTCCCTATCTCCTTCTTTCCTGAACGAACTCCAACGTTGCACGAACAATAGACACACTAATGGGTTGATATCTCCCTCTTTCAACCCCAATCACATCAGCTATTGTATTCATGTCAACCACATAATCCTGATCTCGAACATTAAAAGAGAATTTATTCGCATCCAAGAAACTGAGATTCAAATAGAAATAAGCAGTAAGTTCAGCATACGCTTCAGTAGATTCAGAACAAACCTGTTTAAGTTGAAGAAGACTTAATTTCTCTCACAAATTGACATTCACAGAGTCAAGAAAATCAAAATCCACACTTCTAGGGTTTATTACCCCACGCTTTAGCAACTTAGAGTATAGTTGCTTGTGTTCCTTCCATCGAAACAAGTATGTCCTTTTGCTCTTAATTTTTGTTGCAACACCCATTCTCGGTTTAAACTGACTGTACAACTTGTCATCGTCATTCCCATCTGGTTGATTTTATCCTCCAACCCGTGGATCACTTGGGATATTAGCAAAGGCTTTTTCAGCCAACCCCGTAGGGGCAATTCCCAAACGTTCCATTGTGCGTAAAAAGAAAGTTTCATTTCTATACCCTTTGTCTTTCAGAAATTCATTGATGTGGTTCAAAGGAGTACCACCCCTCTTCAAAGCATGATAAAGCTGTAGTAGGTAAAAGAGGGCTTATGAATTCTTACAGGTTCTGCGTCTTTGATTATTTCTTCCTCTTCTCAATGTACAACATCCTGAGGTCTAGAGGGAGGAGATGGACACTGCTGAGAATGATGAGGGCTCTGTTGCTGATTAGGAGATTCTTCTTCTTCGGCTAAATTGAAGTGCGCAGGCCCCTCACGCATTTGCTGTGGTCCCCCGTTCGCGATCCTTGAAGACTTTCTTTGGAAAGACATTTTTCACAGTCTTTGAGAGATTCCAAGCTTGTTTTCCCAAGAAAGATGACAACTTTTCAAGGATTAAACAAGAGAAGAAGACAGAAATGGAAGATCGGTGCTTTCTTAGGGTTTTTTAGAGTAAAGCGAAGATGAACCAATAGTATATAAGACAGTCGAAGAGAGGCATACGGAACGTCATAAAAGAAAGTCCAAATATGCCTTTTTAAAAAATAACTGCATTTTTCAAAATAAATTAGATTACTGACAATTTAAAAAATAACTTCTTTTTCGAAAAGAAAATATTGCAATAATTACGGAAATTGAAAATGGCAAAAATCAATTATGGATAGATGATCGTACCTTTTCGAGATTTAATCTGAGAGTCAATAAAATAATATAACTTACGAAAGGAAATCTTGATCGTCGAGGCTTTGTGTATCTTTAGACTTTTAGTCCCGGGTCTGAATTTCCTCAGATTTTAAGATTTTGAGTTTGGAAGGAATAGCTTCAAATTGATTTTTCTCTAAAGGCTTTGTAAAAATATCCGCCAGTTGCTTCTTTGAGTCAACAAATTGAATCAAAACTTCTCCATTTTGAACATGATCTCTAATGAAGTGATGTCGAATTTCTATATGTTTTGCTCTTGAGTGAATAATTGGATTCTTGGTGAGATTGATTACGCTGGAGTTGTCACACTTAATCTCCATGCATGAATCTTCAATTCCAAAGTCTCTTAGCTATTGTTTTATCCACAAAATTTGTGAACAACAACTCCCAAGAGCTACATATTTTACTTTTGTTGTAGAAAGAGCTATTGTATTTTGCTTCCTTGAAAACCAAGACACTGTCTTGCTACCAAGTAGTTGACAGGTACCCGAGGTGCTCTTTCTATCCACTCTGCATTCGGCTAGGTCTGCGTCTGAGTATTCAAGAAGAGTAAAGTCTCCCTTTTTAGGATACCAAAGACCATAGTCTGAAGTTGATGCAATGTATTTAATAATATGCTTTGTAGCACTTAGATGAGATTCTTTAGGGTCTGCTTGAAATCTGGCACAAATGCAAACACTAAACAAAATGTCAGGTCTAGAAACAGTAAGATAAAGAAGTGAACCAATGATACTCCTATATAACTTCTGGTCAACTTTCTTTCCTCCTTCATCTTTGTCTATCTTCAAGGAACTTGACATTGGTATATCAGTCTTTTTGCAATTTTTCAGTCCAAACTTTTTGACAAGATCATTAGCATATTTTTCTTGATAAATAAAAGTTCCTTCCTTTAGTTGTTTTAATTGAAGTCCGAGAAAGAAGCTTAGTTCACCCATCATGCTCATTTCAAATTTATCCTGCATAGACTTAGAGAATCTCTTGTACAGACTTTCATTAGAAGATCTGAAAATGATATCATTGACATATATTTGAACAAGTAGAAAAATTTTGCTTTCTCTTTTGATAAACAATATAATATCTACTTTACCTTTGACAAAACCGTTTTGAATTAAAAACTTACTCAGCCTGTCGTACCAAGCTCGAGGTGCTTGTTTTAAACCATATAAAGCCTTTTTCAATCTATATATAGAGTCTGGTTTCCTTGGGTCTTCAAAGCCGGGTGGTTGTTCCACATAGACTTCCTCTTGGATAAATCCATTTAGGAAAACACTTTTGACGTCCATTTGGAATAACCTGAAATTCTTATGACAAGCAAAAGCAAGTAATAATCTAATTGCTTTTAACCTCGCTACTGGTGCGTTCGTCTCATCATAGTCTATCCCTTCTTCTTGCGTATATCCCTTGGCCACGAGTCTTGCTTTGTTTCTTATGACCTTTCTTTTCTCGGTCCTTTTGTTCCTGAAAACCCATTTAACTCCAATAATAGATTTACCTTTCGGTTTAGGAGTCAATTTCCATACATCATTAATACTGAATTGCCTGAGTTCTTCTTGTATAACTTCAATCTAGCTTTTATCAGATAAAGCTTTTTCTATACTTTTGGGTTCTATTTCAGAACTAAGAGCCACAGCACTAGACTCTTCGCGCCTTTTGGATCTTGTGCAAATTCCTTCAATAATGTCGCCAATAATGAGATCTTTGGGATGACTGGATTTATGCTTCCAGTTACTAGTTGATTTGTCAGATTGTTGATCTTTTTCTTCATTTGAATCTTCGACAATTATTTGTTGCTGGTCTTTTGAAGTCTGAGCTGCTTCTGAAGATTTAGACTTTGTAGAGTCTGGAGCAAGTTCAGATTCTTCAAGATCAGTCTGAATATATTCATTTTGCGTAGAATCTGGGAATTTGACATTCATTGATTCCTCCACGGATTGAGTCTTCTTGTTGTAGACTCTATAAGCATTGCTTGTGGTTGAATATCCAAGCAAGATGCCTTCGTCTGATTTTTCTTTAAACTTGTCAACTCGATCATTTGCATTTTTCAATATAAAGCATTTACATCCAAACACATGAAAATATGAAACAATAGGCTTCTTTTCTTTGAATAACTCATAGGGGGTTTTCTCTAGAATAGGCATTAGAAAAACTCTATTAATGATATAACATGCTGTAGAAATTGCTTCAGCCCGAAAACGTGAAGAGATGTTACTTTCAATTAAAAGAGTTCTAGCCATTTCTTGAAGCGATCTATTCTTTCTTTTCACGACTCCATTTTGCTCTGAGTATATGGAGAAGAGAACACATGCTGAAAACCAGATTCATCACAAAATCTTGTAAAGTCTTGATTTTCAAATTCCCATCCATGGTCAGTTCGTATTTTTGAAATAACATATCCTTTTTCATTTTTTACCTTTTTAGCAAACTTTTTAAAGTAAGAAAATGTTTCAGACTTACTTACCAGAAAATATACCCAAGCAAATCGTGAGTAGTCATCCACAATTACTAGGCAATATTTATTACCTCCAATACTCTGAGTTATGGTTGGTCCAAAGAGATCCATATGCAGAAGCTGCAATACACGGTTAGTTGAAACTTAGTTTATTGGTTTAAACGAGTTTCTTACTTGTTTTCCCAACACGCATGGTGTGCATAGATCAGTCTTTTGGTATGACAGATTGGATAGACCTCGAACAAGCTTCTTTGCTGAGATTTTAGCTATTTGTTTCATGTTGATGTGCCCGAGTTTTCTATGCCATAAGTTTGCTTCGTCTTGTATTGAAATTAGACATTGGGTTTCATCTGGTTTAACATCCAATAGGTAGATATTTCCATGTCTTCGACCCATAAATGACTGAGTAGAATCTTTACTGGTTCCTGAACATATTCCCTCTTGAAAGTTGATTTTGAAATTGGTGTCGCACAGCTGACTGATGCTAAGCAAATTGTAGTTGAGTCCTTCCACTAAGGAAACATTACTGATTGTGAGGCTTCCAATCTTTGCAGTTCTGAATCCCATCATTTACTTGAAACTTTTCCATCATTTACTTGAACGAGCTTTATGAAGCAATTTGAATCTCCTGTCATGTGTCTTGAGCATCCACTATCCAGATACCATTTAACATTTTTCTTGATAGTGACCTGCATTTAGAAAAGAGACTCAAGCTTTCTTTGGCACCCATATTTTCTTGGGTCCATTGGTGTTAGTATAATATACGGTCTTTGCCCATACTTTCTTAACGGATTTCCAAACCATAGGACATTCTTTTTCAAAATGGTATGAGCTATTGTATTTAGAACATTTAAGAGCATTCCGATCTACTGGTTTTACAAAAACTCTTTGGAAATGATTTTTGTAAGCATCTCTTGTAGGTCTTTGCTTAATTCTTTCCTTTACTTTAGGAAAATAAATTAGATGAATGGTTTCCGCAGTCATTCCCAAACCAGATTTATTGAAATAAGGTCTTTGAGCAAAAAGAATTTTTTCCAGTTTCTCAGATCCTATAAAAAATCTTTTAGAAATATTTGAGATGTGATTTTTCAAGAATGCATTTTCTTTTGAAAGATTGCCTTCATTTTCTTTCAAGGTAGAAACACTTTTGTCTAAACTTTTGACCTTTTCTTTCAAAATATTTTCTTGTTGTTTTAATGCTGAATTTTCTCTTTTAAGTTCGGAAATTCTTTTAAAAGAAGTTTTGAGACTAAGACACAATTCATCAATGTATCTAAAGACTTTAGCAGGGATTTTCAAATTACTTACCTTTATTTCATTGTCTGAATCTGAGTCTGTATCGGAGTCTGATTGTGCCATGAGACAAATGTTGGCATAATCATCATCACTTTCTTCACACTCTATATCGCTTCAAGTTTCTACTTTGAGTGCATTTCGATATCTCTCAGCTTTTTCTTTCTTTTTCCTCAGAAGGCGACAGTTAGGTCTGATGTGTCCCTTTTTCTTACATTCAAAGTAGACTACATCTTTATTAGATTCATCATCCTCAATAGACTTACTCTGTTGCTTTTGAAAACTATGTTTCTTTGGATTGAATCTTCTTCCTTTTGTGTTCAGCTTTCTGAATCTTCTTATCATGAGAGCAAGCTCTTCGTCATCCATATCGTCTTCAGAATCTGTGACATCAGAATCATCATTAGATTTTAATGCAATAAACTTCTTACCTTTAGGATCTTCGTTTTCGTTGATTCGCTCCACTTCATAAGACTGAAGAGTCCCAACCAATTCATCAACTGAAAGTGGCATAATTTTTTGTGTCTCCCTTATTGAGGTCTTTTTGTGATTCCAATCCTTGGAGAGTCCACGCAGTAGCTTGTTTACTTTCATGGGATCAAAAATTGGTTGACCTTGATTTTCAAGACCATTCACAATTTCTGTAAAACGACTAAACATGTCAGTAATAGATTCTCCTGATTTCATTTTGAAGGCTTCGTATTGACTGAGGAGAATGTTGATTCTGGTTTCTTTTACTCGATCAGTTCCTTCATAGGTGATGTGTAATCTATCCCAAACTTCTATGGCTGTAACCCAAGAAGATATTCTGTTATATTCAGTAGGTGACAAAGTGCAATAGAAAGAATAAATTGCTCTTGCATCAAGAGCTTGTCTCTTGATTATCTCTTCCAGAGTCATTTCACTAGACTCAACAGCTTCTTTTCCTTTTTCTAAGACAGATGCAACTTTAGGAATGATTCCTCTGTCTACCACATCCCATTCCAGAGGATCCTTTGATATTAGAAATGCCTTCATCTTGTTTTTCCATATGTTGTATTCCTTTCCATCAAAGTAAGGTGGTTTGGTATTGCTTTGCTCTTCTACCAGCTTTGGAGCCAACATACTAGCCATGGATCTTTAACTCTGAAGTAAAACACTTCAAATTAAGTGAGTACACAGGCTCTGATACCAATTGAGATAGCTAGTATAAGCACCTAGAGGGGGTGAATAGGTGTAAAAATGTTTTTCTTGATAAGTGAGCAATACAAAATAGACAATAGAAAGGAAGTTCGCCTTTTGTTAACAAAACGAATTATGATAAAAGTAAAAGTGAGTAAGGAAGTGAAAATGAACATAGAAATTATAGTGGTTTGGCTTATTCTAAGCCTACGTCCATCGGCTGGATTTCACTGTGAACAAAAGAGTTGTTACAGCAAAACTCTCCCTTGATTCCACAGTGTAGATACTCTACCACACTTTCTTAAGGTTTCTCAAAGATATAGACTCTCTTTTGCGTACAAGATTTTGCTCAACAAATGAATTGACTAAGAACAAAGAGCTTCAGACTTTGGAATTCTTCTATCGCGCACACACTCAAACAACTGGAACATCTTCCTTATATACTCCTTTATGCCATCATACCTGTAGGCACTTACCAAAGGAATTCTTCCAATCCACTCGTTGGACATAATTAATTAGGAAGATCTTCGAGCTATTTAAGGAACATGATGATAGCCCATCAATCCTGCTCGCCCATACAATCAGGATCTTGGTTTCCATAAGTAGAACCTTCCAAGTATACTTCGCCAATCAACGGATCCACAATCCCTGAATCATTCTTGATTTGAATAATGGATTTCGCCATGCTATATCTTGCCAAGAGATCTTCTCTAGTCGATAAAGTCGAATCCTTAACGAAATATCCAGTTCTGGATAAGCCTTCTTCGGCGAACTAAAAACTATCAATGAGGATAGACTTTAAGTCTTAAGTCTAGCAGTTCGGAGGTCTTCAGACTTTGATGAAAGAGTCTATAAGTTTTCAAACTAGATTGATAGAAACGTTTTGTCAGCTTCAAAACACCAAAGGAAGATTTCTCCAACACTTTTGACCCAGCTTATACCTCCTTTCTCTTTTCCTCTTCCGCGACGTCGAAGGAGGACGTTCGAGACGCCGACACCGGTGGTCACTAAGGAGACGCCGGTGGTCGCTGAGTAGACGTCACTGGTCTACGACCAGCGAAGGACTCCGACAGAGGATTACAGCTTGGCGACAACGCGGCGGGTGATGGCATGAGCGATGACTTAGTGACAGTGGGGACGCAGCGGGTGACGGCACGAGTGGCGAGGGGCGATGACAATGTCAAGGTTTGTAAGGACGGGCGGCAACGATGTGGTGCTGGTGTGGTGTGGCGATGTCGTTGATGAGTGGATGGCAGCGATAGCCAGCCTGGTGATGCGGTGGAGGGCAATGACTCCCAAATCTGATCAAGTGCGATCAGATCTGGGCTGTTGGCAGACCCCTAACCTTGGATCTTCAGATCCCAGGCTCCGAGTTCATCCTCCTGCTCCCTTTGGTCTTGGCTGGCTTGGTGTCGGGATTAGTAGTGGCGGGTGCTGCAAGTTGGCATTTGGACAGGAGGGCGGTGGCTCGGTTTGCGTCAAGGCCTCCTCTCTCCTCGACTGCCGTCCTCCTCCCCCCCAAATTTTTCTTTCTCTCCCTCAAGCTCTCTCTCTTCTTCACTCCCCCTGTTTCTCCCTTTTGCTCCCCTCTCGTGCTCTCTCGTCGAATCCCTCTCAAGCTCCATGGTTTTTCCTCCATTGTTCCCCTGTGTTGTTGTTCTCTTTTCTCTAGGGTTTCTTGCGTGAAGATGGAGGAGGGAGAAGGCAGGCTAGCGTGGGTCGGGCCAAAGGGGAAACAGTTCAAGCGCGTGAGAGAGAGGCGGGTGGCAGGCTGGGCTAATGCCAAATTTGACCTGACCCGACCTCTAGGATTTTTTTTCTTTTTCTTTTTCTTTTTCATTTTCTCTTCTTTTTTTTTTTTTGTTTTTATGTTGTTTTTTTTTTTTAGTGACTAATTCATAATTTTATATGTGATTGAGTCATAAATAAAATAGTATAATTTATGTGTCAACAGAGCTACAAATCAGATGAAGGAGTTAAGTGAAGAGAATAAGGACATAAGGTTTATAGTGGTTCGGCTTAGATCAAGCCTACGTCCACTCTCCTGCGCTAACAACTTATTAGCTGGATTCTACTAAGAAACAAAAGAAATTTTATAGTCTTACAGTCTCGAATTCATAGTGAAGAGTCTCTACTAGTCTTTCACAAACTCTTACTAAGAGTTTCTCTCTTTTGTATACAACTTTGAGCTCAGTGAATGAAATAACAAGGAACTAGGAAACTTCAGACTTAAAATATTTTCTTTCACGCACTATTTCAAACAACTAGAGAGTCCGCCTTAAATACTCCTTCATGCCTTCACGACCATTGGCACTTTCCAAAGGAATTATTCCACTCTATCTATTTGACAGAATCAATCAAGGAGATCTTGAGTCGTTTGAAGATTTGTGATGAAAGCCTGTCAATCTTATTTGCCCATACAATCAGGATCTTGGTTTCCATCAGTAAAACCTTCCAAGTTTACTCGCCTTCCAAAAGATTTGATTATTGGAATTGATTCTAATAAGGATAATCAATCATGTAGGTGATAAATCCAGCTATAATGTCATCCATAAACCATATAAATCGAATCCTTGAAGAAATAAAGATAATCTCGCATTTGGATAAGTCTTCATTTTTCAGTCTAGAAACTGTGAGTGTAGATAGACTTTGAACTTAAAGTCTAACGGTCTTCAGACTTTGACACTAAAGTCCGAAAGTCTTCAGACTATACTTTGGAAAGGTTTTGTCAACTTCAAAATAGCTAAGGAGTTTTCTCCAACAATTGAGAGTTCAAGTACCGGTAGCCTCACTTGAGGTCACACGACCTCAAGCGATATTTGGCTGTTGCACGGCCTCATCTTAGGTCGCGCGACCTTAGGCGTCGGTCGCTTGAATTCACATGACCCCAGGCAATGGTCACTAAAGGTCAGGCGACCCCATGTACGACCCTTTTGCCAACGATCATCGGCCTCCAATCAACTTTTCTATGCTGTGACCTTTAGAGAAGAAGTACAATAACTAAGGATCAAGACTGGTATTCTAATAATGTAACTTCCTGAAGGACCTCAGACTTACTTTAAGCTAAAGGGAGCTCTTTGGAAATGCAAATGTATTTCTCTTAAGTTGAATAAAAGAACGAACCAAATGCATTTGCATTTGGCTAAGGGACTTTAGAATCCCAAAAACCATTGCAAATGCTAAACCAAACAAGGCCTTATTATAATTTTGTTGAGACCTAAATTTAGGCAATCTTTTTAGGATTTAATTGCATATAAACTAGAGACTAATTTTTAAACCTAAAAAAATTATGAGAATTGCATAGCATATAGACATTGAAGCATCTATTAATAATAACAGAATTTATAGGAAATACAAAAGGAAAAAAAGAAAGAAAGAAAATTGATTTAAGACTTAGAATATTGGTTGTTATTAAGAGAGAGAGAGAGAGAGAGAGAGGTCCGAAAGGGTGGCTGGTTCGTTCGCTAGAGTCAACAGAGAGATAGGGAACCAGCGAATGAGAGTAGAGAGATCTTGCTCGGCTGAAAGTTAAGAAAAAAACAAACTCGAGAAGAGAGAGCGAGAGAGACAGAGGGATTCCGTTCACTAGTGGTTCCTCCAAGTCACCTAAACCTTCGGAGGCCAGCTCCCCTAGTCGTCGTCCACCATGAACCAGGCAAGCTCCCCCTTCCTCTATACATACTCTATTTTGGGCATGCCCGGTGGGAGGTCGCGGCCATCCGGCTAACATGAACTCCAGCCTCGCCAGTTTCCCAGTTGAGTTGCTGCGTGTTCAAGTACATTCGTTGAGAGTCTTGGTCAACCTGGAAATTTCTCGTTTGGATAAAATGTTTCAATGAAAAACATAACTCAAATCCTTAAAACCAAAGTTTAGATATCCGTTACTTGTGTGATTTGTTTTGATATTGCTCTCCCGACACTGACGTCGGCATTTTCTTTGATTTTTGGTGGCATATCTCGCATTGTCTGAGTCGGCCATGAACCTCTCGCCGGACAAGCCCACAGTTTGGAGCCGCCCTTGTTAGTCCATTCCCCTTCATTTTAATATGCATACAGGTGTGTTTTTGTGATTGAATATGGTTGTAAAGGTTTCGGAGCTTGAAAGGCTTCTCGGCCAATGGCCGGCGGTGACTGGCGTCGGTTGAACCGAACTACAGACGCTGGATGGTGGGCCAGCGGTGGCTTGAGCTTCGGGTGAGGACGTCACGAAGGGGGAAGACGTTGGGAGGAAGAGATGGCTTCACTAGGAAGATGACCACGTGCAGGGAAGAGAAAAAGATAGAGATAAGTAAAAATAGAAAGTAGGAAGGAAAACAATAGAAACAAAAAAAGAATAATGAGAAAGAAAGATAACAAAAATCCATGGGCTTAATAGACAGTGGGCTTGTTCAGGATCAGATTTAGGTCAGGAATCGTAAACAAAATAGAATTCGGTTATATTTGGACTACGCCCAGAGGCCGGTCCAAATTTCAAACCAAGCCTGGACCATTAATTGGTACGGGCCAGACTCATATTCGGATCGGGTTCCCTGACCGGGTCAGATCAGAGTCTATTTTCCAGAATTAAAAATATTTAAGATTAATAAAAAATCAAAAATACTAAAAAAATTTAAAAATAAAAAAATTAGAATATTCATAAAATTAATTAAAAAATTCAGAAAATTTAGAAAAAAAAGAAGAAGAAATTTTTGGGAAAAAAAAGCTTAAAAGTTAGCAATTTGAGTAGTTTTCTCTTAAAAAAAAAGAAAAATCCTTAAAAAATTGAAACCCAATTGAACATGCCTTTAGGGATTTACGATAGGATTTTTGGATGTCTTTTTCATTTTACAGATGATGATAGGTTGGTGCTTGCACTTTTCAATTCGATTATACTTGATTATGCAATTTCAATGTATCAATTGTTATTTTCTTGGAATGGTTAGGATGAATCTTAAAAATCTTCAATGGGCTGCCCTAATAATTTAGTTAGCAAATAATCAATTTTAGTTATCAAAAGAGCTCTAGTTAAATAGCTAAGGTAATCAAGTCTTTGATTTTGAAATCTTTGGTTGCGCATGTATTAAGATGACACTTCCTTGTGTTGATTAGGGATTTTAGCCAACCCTCAACAATGGCTAATGGTGACTCCTTTTGAACATATAGATTAGGAGAACCAATGTTGGTATGGACTTCGAAAAACTCACGCTTTACAAGTATCTATAAATCTACTCCCCCAAAGGTAGTCCCTCAAAGGCAAGTCACAACAAACTTTTAAATGGAATTAGTTTTCTTAAACCTACTTTCCACGAAAAAGACAATTGGGACCAATGATTTGAGTGTGACTAGCCAAGCCTTTTGGGGGGTCGAATTTCAATTGTAACAGTGAGTTGAGGCCAAAATTCAATTTTCAAAAGTTGCGGGACCAATTCGCAAATTTAACGAAATTTGCCTAAGCTCTTAAATCATCATTTTTAACATTTGACCCCCAATTAGTTTGAAATTGAATGGGGGCCAGGTTAGATTGATCAAATCAAGCCAAAAGGACTAAATGAAATCATATTAGGCATTCTCTAACAAGAAAATGGCCGACTTTTATGGATTTTCTTGCAAAATTACGGGATAAAATTACAAATTTTGGTAATGGGCTTAAAATAATATATATAGGCTTTTCAATTGATCAAAAACTCCAACAAGATTGATGGATTAAAGCACTTAAACCAATTGACAAAAGTTAGTCCACAATTTGGCCATAATTCAAAGCTATTGAGTAAGTAATTATGTAGCCCCATCGTATCCTACTAAACTACCCTATTAGCCCAATCTTTGGGTGAGATGAAAGAAGACCACTTTATGTGCAAATAGAAAATAATTAGCCATGGATAATCTGAGAAGAGAGCGTGAAAATTTAATCTAAACTAGCCAATTCAGCAATAACACAAATTTGAAAATCTAATAGAGAGTTGGTGAAACGACTCAATTGACAACCTTTTCGTGTGGGCAAGTATTGACCACAAGCTAGCTTGATTTAGCAAATACATTCCATGAAGCACGCTCTTCTGAAGTATAAAGAGTTGAAGACAAGAGGCAACTTAGAGAAGTTCTCCACAACCTCCACGGACCACTCAAAAAACTTATGTCAATCCAAAAATTTTAGATAGACCCATTGAGAGAAAAGGCAATCTTCATAAACTCCCTGCCAAAACTAGCTAAAATCTTCAACTAAAGAGTGAAAGCGCACTCAAAGATATTTCCAACCATAGGTTGCATGTCAGAATGGAGGTTGGAAAGACCTCTAAACCCCTGTCCTTAGGCGAAAAATACCCTATTGGCAGGCAGGGAAAGAATTCTAAAGACAAGAGGCAACACCTTTTTTAGTGTTGGAGGGTTGGTCCCAAGCCAATAAAAGAGTGAGCTTTTGAAAGAAATGAGAGAGTGTTGAACTAAAACACTTGAGGTCAAAGTTTTTATGTTCTAGTTTAATAAAATATGAGTTTCGTCCCTTGATCAGCTCTATATTATCTCAACTTAAGGTGAGATAAACCACCCCTAAATATTAACAATTGCCTTATTTACTCATGTTCATAATTCTCAATTTATGGGATTTATGATGATTTTGATCACATTACAAGTTGGTGTGTGTTGATTCGTTCTGTGAGTAGACAATAGGTGTGCATTACACAATTGCACCCTCTCAAGAAGCCACATATTCCACCTTAGTGCCAACTGCATCTATGAATGTCATGAATCATATAACCCAAACCCATCAAAGCATTCCTAAGAAACTATAAATTGAAGACCAATTGAAGGTGATAGCAGCTGGTTCGTGGAGATGAGAGAGATATTGAGAATTTTTTTTTTCACTTGGGGTTTGAGTGTTTGTAATTTCTATGTTTTTGGTGCTTAGTGTGTTTTATAAATTTTTACTCACGGATCTCTGCTTATGTATCAACCATTTAGCGATTACGAATTAAGACGGAGGTGATGTGGAGCCAATAAAGAATGAGGAAGATTAAAGAAAACGAGGAAAGAAAAGAAAAGAATATAGAAAAAAAAAGGAGAGAAAAGAAAAGAAAGAAAGAAAACACAAAAATCCCCGGACAAAAATACCCCTCGCATTATATAAGATTTAATTAGTCAAAGAGCTCCAATCCTTATTTGAAACTAAATTTGTACTTCTGATCTTTAATTGAGACTAAGTTGACTGCTTCATGTCTTTATTTGACATGAGGTCCACTATAGACCAACTATTGAGAAAACACATTCACTTTAAGTCGTTATTTGGAATTTTCCCTTAAATAAATTTAGGTCAAACACTTGTTAAGTTATGAAAAGTTGGTACACATGTCCAACTAATCTTTGGCAATCGTTGAATGATGAGTGCCACCTGTTGATTAGGTGGAAAGCATACGATTGAGATTATAAGAATAATCATCTACTTCAAAAGTTTTAGTTATCATATGATAAAATAAAAAATGGTTTTATATCTTGATATTTCATCTTGCGAAGGAATCGATTTGATGATGTAGATTCGAATACATACAAAGCGAGCTCCGTAGTTTAAGTGTTGTCGAGAAACAATTTGTATGGAGAAGGAAACCGAGAAATGAGTGAAAGAAGATGTAGGAAATCGGATTGAGAACTCTATCTATGGATGAGGCTGCGATCTGTCCCCATTCCAGGAGCACCCTAAAATGTGGAGTGGGGTGAAAACCTATGTACGTCCCGAAATTATTGAATACTCATGTACTTGCTATCAAAACACGACGAGAAGAATTATGATGTGGTGAAAATGTCGTAAATAATAATTTAGAAGAAAACTAAATTTGCAAACACGAGAAAAAGTTGTCTCTCGAATGTATACTGATTAATGATGATGAGTCCGTTCTTGATACGTAGCACTTTTTATAGTAGAGTAAAGCGTAACTCCTAAAAAGGACAAAATATCGAATCCCTAATTCAAAATAGCAGCAAATCAATATCCCTTTTTCCTATAAAAAAAGTCCCTAAACATAATCAACACAAAGAAGATATCAAAACTATGTGTAAATTCCTATTATAAAATATTTATCACATCTCGATATCTTCTTGAAAACTCTCACATAAATCTTGTCAAGTTCCTCGTCCCAAGCTTCCTTTGAATATGTTTCCAAAAAATATCTAGGCAATCGCATCCATGTTAGAGTGTACGGATATCTAAAAATACTTCTTTTCATGAGAAAATCGATTTAATAATGGATGTGTTGTATATAAAGAATGAAGCTCACAGGTGGATAAAAAGTTTGCTCAAGAAATCCAATTTGAAACCTCTAAGTCGAATATACCAACTTGAAACTGAATATTTATTAAAGTATAACACGGAATTAACTTTATATCATAACCGTATCCACTACATATTAAATTTAATTGAGTTCATCGCCCTTCAAACTTTTATTTTTCATTCGATTTTCCAATTGGTAACCCATCGATCTCTTTTAATCAGTATCCTTATCGAACAACTCTGTCATGGTAATCCACAACAACACGATGCTATCTTGTATTGACGGCTGGTCTGTGGCCATCAATATTTATCATTATTGACAGTCCTTTTTAGGGCCATCGACAATTGTTCACGTGAATATTGATAGCCATTCATCCTTAAATCAACTGCCTACTTACGCCTAGAACCTAATTAATTTTGAGCGCAAACAAGATCCAATGTATATTGAACGGATGTTTCATTTGTTACAATCTATTTGATATTTCTTTATAACCACAGATTCTTATTAACCTTTTCATTCCTCATCTGCAGTTTAAAGTCACATTTTGGATCGAATATTTTTGAGTTCTTATATTACTTGAGCCCTTTGGAAACCCTCCATATAGTCAACCGTGTTGAGAAAACTCCTATTTGGTTTTGAAGTTGACAAAACTTTCATTCTCTTATTCTTATTCTAAGGAATATTGGACTTTTATGTTATATCATGGAATGCTGTCAAAATCTATTTTACATTAGAAGTCTTTCCCACTCTAATGAACATCCAGACTAAACCAAGTCTAGAATGAAGACATAATTAGACTCATATTTATTGATCTTCCAACTAGGATTCAGTATGATCAAGACATATCTGGCTTTCTAGCGAAGATTCTCACATATCTTTTCTAAATATATTGAGGAAATCAATCATGGATTGATGAAATCAATTTTAAAGACAGTTCCTTTTTGGGAAGTATCTACTTATGGAAACCCATATTCTGATTATATGGGTGACCAGAATCATTGGATCTTCACCTCAATCTTCAAACGGCTACGAGATTTCATTAATTGATTATGTCAAATGGATTGATTGGAAGAAATTTCTTTGGAAATTGCCAATGGATAGAAAGGCATGGAGAAGTATTTAAGGAGGTCATGCAGTTCATTTGAGTGTATGCATGAGGATTGAAATTCCAAAGTCTAAAGTTACCAAATCACTTGTTCTTCTTCGATTGTGCTTACAATTGTACTCAAATAGAGAAAAACACAAAAGAGTGACTTAGTGAGAGAGAAAGAAACTCTTCACTAAATGATCATACTCAAATTGCTATAATTCTCTTTTGATTTCATAGTAGAATTCAGCCAGAAGGCTGTCAGTGTGGGAGAGTGAATGTAGGCTTGATCTAAGCCGAACCACTATAAATTATGTGTTCAATTTTCTCTTTCCTTAACTTCTTTAATTTGGTTGTTGCAATATTTTTCTATATCCTGCTAAATTCTAGATTATCTTATTTGAGTTTGAATTGAACTTAGAAGTTTGATGTTAATCGGACCTTGCTTGAGAAAGTAACTTTTATTGTTTTTATTGGTTAAATTTGTCTTTACACCTATTCACCCCCCTCTAGGTGGTTATACTAGCACTTTTAACTAGTATCAGAGTTGCGGTGCTTATTTTATTCAAGTGTTTTTACTTCTAAGTTAAAGATCTTCTATGGCTAGTATCTTAGCTCTAGGATTGGTTGAAGGACAGAGTAACAACAGACCACCATACTTCGATAGAAAAGAGTATAATGTGTGGAAAAAGAAAATGAAAGCATTTCTAAGATCCAGAGATCCTTTGGAATGGGATTTTATTGAAAGAGGAATCAATCAAAAGGCAGCATCAACTTTAGACAAAGGAAAAGAAGTGATAGAAAAAGATGCTAAAGAATCTATTCAAGCTAAAGTTAC
This sequence comes from Eucalyptus lansdowneana, assembly GCA_017140395.1. NCBI lineage: Eukaryota > Viridiplantae > Streptophyta > Magnoliopsida > Myrtales > Myrtaceae > Eucalyptus > Eucalyptus lansdowneana. Next base: position 29,646,742 of record CM029484.1, on the reverse strand, counting down.
CAAGAGACAGGCTCTTGATGTGAAAGCTATTTATTCTTTATACTGTGCATTGTCTCCCACTGAATATAATAGAATCTCTTCATGTGAAATAACAAAAGAAGTTTGGGACAGGCTTCATGTCACTTATGAAGAGATTGATCGTGTAAAGGAGACAAAAATAAACATTCTACTTGGACAATATGAGTCATTTAGAATAAAACCTGGAGAGTCTATTGGTGATATGTTCAGCCGCTTCACAGAAATTGTAAATGGCTTGGCCTATCAAGGGCAACCAATTTTAGGACTAATGAAGGTCAACAAATTACTACATGGACTTTCAAAGGACTGAAATCATGTGAAGACTTCAATTAGAGAGACTCAAAGAATCATGCCTCTTTCCGTTGACGAACTAATAGGAATGCTTCAATCATATGAAGTTGAGCATATCAATGATGAGGAAGATCCAAAAGGTAAGAAATCAATTGCACTAAAGTCTAATGTTGATTCTGATGGCATAGATATAGACAATACATGGATGACGAAGAACTAGCCCTGATGATAAAGAAATTTAGAAAACTGAATAGAAAAGGAAGAAGGCTGAATTAGAAGAAGCAACGCAAGCAAAGTTTCCAGAAAAGACCAATGGAAGATGTTGAAACTAGCAAAGATATAATATACTTCACGTGTAAGAAAAAGGGACACATCAACCCTAATTGTCCCTTGCTGAAAAAGAATAAAGGGAAGTATGAGAAGTACAAGAAAGCTCTCAAAGCAGAAACATGGAGTGACACTGAGTGTGAGGAAAGCGAAGAGCAACTTGCAAATATCTATTTGATGGCTCACTCAAAATTAGACTGAGATTTAGATTCTGACAAGGAAATCGAGGTAAGTCACTCAGAAATTCCTGTTAAGGTTTCTAAGTATATAGATGACTTTGCCTCAATCTCAAATCTTCTCTTAAAAGGATTTCCGAATTGAAAAAGGAAAATTCTAAGCTTCGGCAACAGGATGATTTTTGGAAAGAAAAGTTTGAAAACCTGAAAAGTGATTTTGATAGTTTGAAAGAAAATGCTGACTCTCTCTCAAGGGAAAACATTTGTTTGAAAAAGGAAATTTCAAATATTTCAAAAAGGTTTTCCAATGGATCGAAAAGTCTAGAGAAAATTCTTTCAGCTCAAATACCCTATTTTAATAAATCTGGTTTGGGATTGAATAACGAAATGACTTCTCTAATTGATTTTCCCAAAGTGAAAGAAAGACTCAGACAAAAATCTCCAAAATCCTTTTACAAAAATCATTTTTCAAAAAGTTTTTGTAAAATTTGTTAGCTGGAGTATTCTTAGATGTTCTAGGTGTAATAGCTCATAACATTTTGAGAATGGATGTCCTAAAATTTGGAGGCATGTTAAGAAGAATTGGGCAAATGCTATTTTTAACACTAACTCCCCTAGACCCAAGAAAATTTAGGTACCAAAGAAAGCTTGAGATCTTCTTTCGACTGCAGGTCATTATTAGAAGAAAAAGCAAATGGTACTTGGATAGTGGCTGTTCTAAGCATATGACAGGAGACTCGAGGAGCTTTGTAGAACTTGAAAGACAAAAAGGAGGAAATGTCTCTTTTGGTGGAAACAACAAGGGAAAGATTATAGGATTTGGAACAGTGAAGATTGAGAGTCTAATGATCAACAACGTTTCATTGGTAAAAGGCTTAAATTATAATCTTTTGAGCATAAGTCAGCTGTGTGATATATGTTTCATAATCAATTTTCAAGAAGATATTTGCTCTAGAGTTAGTCGAGTTCTATCACAATCCTTTACTAGGAGAAGCCATGGCAACATTTATCATTTGGACGTAAGTCCAGAGAGCTCTTAGTGCCTCTTTTCTATTCAAGATGAAGCAAATCTCTGACATTGTAAGCTTGGACATGTGAATATGAAACATATTGTCAAATTTTCTTCTATGAAGCTGGTTCGAGGTCTTCCCAAAATGGCTTATCAAAAGTCTGAATTGTGTACTCTGTGTATTTTAGGAAAACAGGTCAAAAGTTCCTTTAACCAATAAATCAAGTTTCTACCAATCATGTTTTGCAGCTTCTTCATATGGATCTTTTTGGACCAACAAGAACTCAGAGTATTGGTAGAAAGAAATATTGTTTAGTAGTTGTGGATGATTATTCAAGATTCACTTAGGTCTTCTTCTTAGCAAGTAAGTCTGAAACTTTTACTTACTTTTCAAAGTTTGGCAAGAAAATTTAGAATGAGAAATGTTATATTATCTCAAGCATAAAGACTGATCATGGAGGAGAATTTGAAAATCAAGACTTTGCAAAGTTCTATGATGAGTCTAGTCTTCAACATGTTTTCTCATCTTTATATACTTCAGAATAAAATGGAGCTATGGAAAGGAAAAATAGGTCGTTACGGGAGATGACTAGAACTCTACTGATAGAAAGTAAAATATTTTCTCGTTTTTGGACAGAAGCAGATTCCATTATTTGTTATATAATTAACAGAGTATTTTAAGGCCAATCTTAGAAAAGACTCCCTATGAAGTATATAAAGGGAAGAAGCCAAACATCTCATTCTTTCATGTATTTGGCTATAAATGTTTCATCTTAAAGAATGCTAATGATCGAGTTGGAAAATTTGAAGAAAGATCAGATGAAGGAAAATTCTTGGGTACTCTACATCAATTAAAGCTTATAGGGTTTTCAACAATAATACTCAATCTGTCGAAGAATATATGAATGTCAGCTATCAGGAAGATATTCAGATTCAACTAGATCAGACTCAACTTGAAGAGTCTGAACTAGTTTCAAACCTAATAAAGTCTAATTCCCCAAGAGAACGTCAATCTTCTGAAGATCAAGGTCAAGCAGAATAAGAGTCAGAAGATTGGAAGGAAACAAATGATTAGCAGATTTCAACAGGAAATGACAGACTGAATAGCAATTGGAAGCACAAATCAAGTCATCCCAAAGAGCTCATTGTTGGAAATATAGAAGAAGGAATCCGCACCAGATACAAGGCAAAATAAGATTCCAGTGCAATAGCACTTATTTCATAAATAAAACCAAAAGGAGTAGAAGAAGCATTGTCTGATGAAAGCTGGATAAAAGCTATGCAAGAAGAACTCAGACAATTCAGTATCAACAACGTCTAGGAGCTAGTTCTTAATTTAGAAGGTAAATCAGTGATTGGAACGCAGTGGGTTTTCAGAAACAAGGTGGATGAAAAGGGCAAAGTAACCATTGTTGGAGAAAACTCCTATATTGTTTTGAAGCTGACAAAACTTATCAAAGTTCTATTATGAAGATTGCTAGACTTTTGTGTCAAAGTCTATCTTACAACAAAAGTCTGCTCACTCTAACAAATTCCAGACTGAACGCAAGTGAAGAATGAAGACTTAACTAGACTTGGGATTATCTTTCTTTCTTCAAGGGTTCGGTTCGAATAGGTTTTATATGGCCTTCTAGTTGGATATGTCACCTACGAGATTGGTTATCTTTATTGGAATCAATTAGATACATTAAATCAGTTCGAAAGGCAAGTTAATTTGGAAAGAATCTATTTATGGAAACCAAGATCCTGATTGTATGGGTGAATAGGATTGATGCTCTAAGATCTCCTTGATTGATTCTGTCTAACGGGTTGATTGGAAGAATTCATTTGGAAAACGCCAATGATCGAGAAAGTATGAAGGAGTATTTAAGGAGGCCTCTCCAGTTGTTCGATAGAGTGCATGAAAGAAGAATTCCAAAGTCTGAACCTTCCCACTTACTTGTTATTCCTACATTATGCTCAAGTTTGTATTCAAACGAGAGAGACAGACTTATATCGTGACTTCGTGAGAGTAGTAAAGACTCTTCATTGAAAAGTCGAGATCGCAAGATTGTAAATTCTCTTTTGATTCATAGTGGAAACCAGCTAGAAAGCTGTTAGCATGCGAGAGTGGATGTAGGCTTAATCTAAGTTGAACCACTATAAATTCTATGTTCTTTTTCTCTTCCCTGAACTCCTTTACTTTATTTATTGGAATATACTTCTGCGATTTGAAATAATTGTCAAAGTTTGAATCCTTTTGCAAAGTCTATTGTCAACCAGACTCATGTTAAAAGTAAAAGTTTATTTATTGCATATTGCAAAATCTATTTTCACACCTATTCACCCCCCTCTAGGTGTTCTTACTAGCCATTTCAATTGGTATCAGAGCTTGTGTGCTTATTTTTTGAAGTGTTTTACTTCTAAGTTAAAGATCCTCTATGTATAGTATTTTGGCTTCAGGTTTAGTTGAAGGTCAAAGTAACACCAGACCCCCTTACTTCGACGGAAATGAGTACAATGTATGGAGGAACAAGATGAAGGCATTTCTCAGATCCAAAGATCCTCTAGAGTGGGATGTTGTAGAAATATGGATTAACCCTAAAGCAACATCAACTTTAGACCGATGGAAAGAAATTATTGATGCTGACGAAACAACACGAGCTGAAATTACCAAGAGACAAGCTCTTGACGCGAAAGCAATCTAATATTTATACTGTGCCTTATCTCCGATTGAGTATAACCAAATTTCTTCTTGTGAAGCAGCAAAAGAAGTTTGGGACATATTACATGTTACCTAGAAGGGACTGACCATGTGAAGGAAAAAAAAAATAAACATTCTGCTTGGACAGTATGAAGCATTTAGAATGAAGCATGGATAATCTATAACTGATATGTTTAGTCGCTTTACAGATATTGTAGATGGCCTGGCTTATCAAGGTCAGCTAATCTTAGGACCAATGAAAGTCAACAAACTGCTGTGTGGGCTTTCGAAAGATTGGAATCACATGAAGAGTTCAATTAGAGAAACTCAGAGGATCATGCCTTTATCAGTTGACGAATTGATAGGCACGCTTCAGTTATACGAAGTGGAGCAGATAAATGATGAAGAAGATCCTAAAGCTAAGAAGTCAATTGTTTTAAAGTCTAACATTGATTCTAATGATACAAATTCAGATGATGATATGGACGATGAGGAGCTAGCGCTTATGATTAAGAAGTTCATAAAGTTGAATAGAAAGGGAAGAAGATTCAATTGGAAGAAGCAGAGCACGCAAAACTTTCATAAGAGATCGACGGAGGACAATGAAACCAGTAAAGATGTAATATGCTTCAAATGCAAGAAAAATTGGCATATTAAACCAAACTATCATCTGTTGAAGAAGAAGAAAGGAAAATATGAGAAGCACAAAAAGGCTCTCAAAGTTGAAACTTGCAATGACACCGAGTGTGAGGAAAGTGAAGAAGAATATGCCAACATATGTTTGATGGCTCATTTAGAATCAGACAAAGAAATTGAGGTTAGTAACTCAACCTTTCTTTATGAAAGATGCTTCTATTAGGTTCTTTATCTTTATGAGTTCCTGATTCAGACTCAAACAAGGAAATTGAAGTTAGTAACTCAAAAATTCCTATTAAAGTTTCTAAGTATATAGAAGAACTCTACCTCAGTCTTAAATCCTCTCTTAAAAGCATTTGCAAACTAAAAATGGAGAATTCTAAGCTCATACAACAAGAAGTTTCTTGGAAAGAAGTTTGAAAGTTTGAATGCAAATTTTGATAATTTGAAAGAAAATTCTGACTCTCTTTCAAAGGAAAATGCTATTTTGAAAACGATATTTCAAACATTACAAAAAGTTTTTCAAAAGGATCTGAAAAATTGGAGAAAATCCTTTCAGCTCAAATACCCTATTTTAACAAATATGGTTTAGGTATGACTTCGAAAGCGGTTCAATTAATTGATTTTCCCAAAGTAAAAGAGAGAATTAAACAAAGACTTGCAAAGGGATTTTACAAAAATCATTTTCAAAAAATTTTTGTAAAATCTATTGGTTGAAATGTACTAAGATGTTCAAAGTGTAACATCTCATAACATTTCGAGAAAGAATGTCCCAAGGTTTGGAGACCAGTTAAGAAGGATTGGGCAAAGACTGTCTTTAATACTAACTCTCCTGGACACAAGAAAATCTGGGTACTAAATAAAGTTTGAGTTTTTCTTTTGATCACTTGTCACTATCAAAAGAAAGAACAAATGGTATTTAGATAGTGATTGTTTGAGGCATATGACATGAGACTCAAGCTGCTTCATAAAGCTTGTTAGACTATATGGAGGGAAAGTTTCTATTGGAGGAAACAATAAAGGAAAAATTGTAGGATGTGGAACTGTGAAGATTGGAAGCCTGACTATCAATAATGTTTCCTTGGTGGAAGGTTTGAACTACAATCTATTGAGCATAAGTTAGCTTTGTGATACTGGTTTCAGAATAAACTTTCAAGAAGGCATTTGTTCTAGAACGAGTCAAGAATTCTCTCAATCTTTTACTGGGCGAAGGCATAGCAACATATACCTTATGGACATAAACCCATAAAGTTCTTAGTGTCTCAATTCTATTCACGATGAAGCAAGTCTCTGGCATCAGAAGCTTGGTCATGTTAATATGAAGCAAATTGCTAAAATTTCTTTTAAGAAGCTGGTTTGAGCACTTCCTACGTATTAGAAAATAGGTCAGAAGTTCCTTTAAACCTGTAAATCAAGTTTCTATCAGTCGAGTTTTACAGCTACTCCATATGGATCCTTTTGGACAAACCAAAACTTAGAGTATTAGTGGAAAGAAATATTGCCTAGTAATTGTGGATAATTACTCTCGTTTCATTTGAGTATACTTTCTAGCAAGTTAGTCTAAAACATTTTCTTATTTCTCGAAGTTTGCTAAGAAGGTTCAGAATGAAAAGGGTTATGCTATTTCAAGCATACGAACTGACCATGGAGGTGAGTTTGAAAATCAAGACTTTGCGAAGTTTTGTGATGAATCTGGTTTTCAACATGATTTCTCTTCTCCATACACTCCAGAACAAAATGGGATTGAGAAAAGAAAAATAGATCTTTACAAGAGATGGCCAGAACTCTCTTGATAGAGAGCAAAATATCCTCTCGATTTTGGGCAGAAGCAAATTCTACTGCTTGCTATATTATCAACGGAGTATTCTTGAGACCTATTCTAGAGATAACTCTTTATGAAGCATATAAAGGAAATAAGCCTATTGTTTCCTACTTTCATGTCTTTGACTGTAAATGTTTTATTATGAAGAATGCGTATGAACGTTCTGGGAAGTTCGAGGAAAAATCAGACAAATGAATCCTCCTTGGCTATTCAACATCAAGCAAAGCTTACAAGGTCTTTAACAAGAAGACTTAATCCGTGGAAGAATTTATGAACGTCAAGTTTCAAGATTATGTGCAAATTCAACCAGATCAAACTCAACTTGAAGAGTCTGAAACTCTTCCAGACTTAACAAAGTCTATTTCCCTCGAAGAACTTTAGACTTCTGGAGAACGACAACAAGTAGATCGAGAAGATTCAATCGAAACAGATGATCAGTAGACTCTCAGACCAAATAGCAACTTGAAGCACAAGTTAGGTCATCCTAAATAACTCATCATTGGCAACATTGATGAGGGAATTCGCACCAGATCCATAGGAAGAGAATAGTCTAGTGCTTTAGCACTTGTTTATGAGATCGAACCAAAAGGAGTAGATGAAGCATTGTTTGATGAAAGTCAAATAGAAGCTATGTAGAAAAAACTCAGACAATTTAGCAACAATGATGTATGGGAACTGATTCCAAAACCCAATGGCAAATCTGTGATTGTAATGAAATGGGTTTTTAGGAACAAGATGAATGAGAAATAAAAAGTGATTAGAAAAAAAAAAAAAAAGCAAGACTTATGACAAAAGGATATATACAGGAAGAGGGGATAGACTATGACGAAACCTATGCACTAGTAGCGAGGTTAGAAGCAATTAGATTATTACTTGCTTTTGCTTGTTTTAAAAATTTCAGGTTATTCCAGATGGATATCAAAAGTGCGTTCGTAAATGGATTCATACAAGAAGAAGTTTATGTGGAACAACCACCGGGATTTGAAGATCCAAGAAAACTAGACTTAGTCTATGGACTAAAAAAGGCATTGCATGTGATAAAGCTAGTAAGGATACCTAGAGGGGGGTGAATAGGTGTTAAAAGAAGTTTTGCAAGATTTAATAAATTAACTCGTCTCTTGAGGATAATAGACTGAAGATGTAAAAGATTATAAACATTTATACAAAACTACGAATTAAAGTAAAGAGTTTAGGGAAAGAAAATTGAAACACAATGTTTATAGTGGTTCGGCTTAAACCAAGCCTACGTCCACCTTCCCGCACTGACGACCTACTGGCTAGATTTCACTAAGAATCAAAAGAGATTTTACAGTCTCATGTCCTTGATTCCACAATGTAGAAACTCTACTATACTTCCTCAAGGTCTCACAAGTGTTTGATCCATCTTTTGAGTATAACTTAAGCTCAGCGATTGAAATAGCAAAGAACTAAGAGCTTCAGACTTTGGAATTTTTCTTTCATGCACACACTCGAATAACTTGAGCGTCTTCCTTATATACTCCTTCATGCCTTTATAACCATTGGCACTTTCCAAAGGAGTTCATCCAATCTACTTGTTCGACAGAATCAATCAAGGAGATCTCGAGTTATTTAAGGAATGTGATGATAGCCCATCAATCATGCTCGCCCATACAATCAGGATCTAGGTTTCCAAGTATACTTCGCTTTTCAACAGATCTTGATTATCCGAGTTGATTCTAATAAGAATAATTGATTTCGATGTGCTATCTCCAGCTGTAAGATCTTCTATAAATCGTACGAATCGAATCCTTGAACATAAACTCGAATATGGATAAGTTTTATCTTCGTTGGTCTAGAAACTGTCACTGTGGGTTGACTTTGAGTCTTGAGTCTTGCGGTCTTCAGACTTTGACGACAGAGTCTGGAGTTCATCAGACTTTAACAGTTGAGTCTTGAAGTCTTCAGACTAGACTGATGGAAACATTTTGTCAACTTCAAAATAATAAGGGAGTTTTCTCCAACAATCTCTCTCTTTTTGATGGTGACAAAACTTTCCTGCAGATTTGAAAACTTTTGTCTTGTAAAACAAAACTTAAGCAATACATCATAGCCTATAAAAAGTGAGTTGATTAGGACTTGGATAGTTTCAATCTGCATCCACAAAAAAAAAAAAAAAACATGTTAATACTGCAAGATAACCATCCATCCACAATCAATATCTCAAGCTAAGTTATTGCAAACTTCAAGAACTCAAATCAAACCATAGTAGTCAAAAATCCAAAGTCGAAGATCCACAACCAAACACAAAGTCATCAAAACAAAGTAAAGACAAATCTGCATGACTTCTCCCCATTTTTGTCAACAGCAAAAAGCAGAGAATAATAAAAAAACGTTGAGTGAAAAGAGAGATGTGAAAATCATGGCTATTTTGGCAAGCGAACAAGCTGGAATTCCCCCATAGAACTCACTGTCTTCTCAAGCTTCCCAATAGTCTCCTTCAATTGTTGGAAATCTTCACCCTTCACATGATCTTGCACTTGAGTCTTCAGGGTAAGTAATTGATCTAGCAATGAAACTGAAGTAGCCAAGAAAGCCTTTTTGAGATATTTTATCTCATAATTCAAACCATATTGACCCTTCTTTAAATCCAGCAGAACATCCATTATGTGTGAAAAGTCCGCTGAATGAGTTAATGAAGCATTAGCTCCAGCCAAATCTGTTCCTGGAGTTTTGAGAGTGGAGGGATCTTCAGTAGTTTGTCTACTGTACTTAGAGTGAATGCTGCAAGTTATGGTTCTAGATGGTGAGAAGCATACACATCCTCTGGATTTGTTGCAGACCAACTAACATTACTAGTGAGAATAGGCGAAGAAATACATCATTTTTCCGCAGCTCCCCCTATTTGCGTGCCTTTAGGAGGAGAAATGGATTATTCTTCCTATTTTGCTTCAGCAAGAGAGTGATGTTTTTCTTTTGCTTTCTCACCACCAGTTTCACTAGTTGTCTTTTCAAAGTTGCTTGACAAGGATATAGCCAACATAGGCTCAAGAGAGTCATCTCGAGCCTCTTCTTCCTCTCCTTCTCTTATTCCTTCCTCTTCCTCTTCTTCTTCTTCTTCTTCTCCTCTTCCTCTTCTTCAACTCTTCTTTCTTCATCTCCTGTCTCAGTCTCTTCTCTAGTCTTGCGAAAGCTGACAAAACTCTTTAAGTTCCTTAAGGCTGAAAGAGTCATCTCATACTCATCTTCTTCATCCTGCAAGATGAGAGTTCTCTTCTTCTTTGCTGGAGTATCAATGGGCTCCATACCTTTCCTTTTGTCTGCTGTAGAGTCTTGTTTCGTTTTGACGGGAGACTTCTCCTTCATATGCTCCAACACTCTATTAAGCATTTTTAGACGCATCTTGGTGACCATTCTAAATCTAATCACCATGGGAGTAATGTTTGTCAAACATAAATGTGGCATTCGAGAATCACAACCATACCAATTAAGTAAACATGGAATAAGAGAGGAATTTGGACGTTGGTCAATTTAATTTTGTGCCAAAGGGATGGAATTTGGCTACGCGTGAGGGACACGCCTGCTGAAAATTTAGAGTAAAATTTTGAGGAGTTGGATTGCACGCGAGAACTTTGGTTATATCCTTGTATATGAAGCAAATTGACTATAGGGATATCAAATTGATTTTTGTGGAAACCAAGTGCTTAATAATTGTACGGAAACCGTGGGCTTATTTTTCAGAGATTATGGGCCATTTAATTTGGACTTTTGGCCACAAATTTTTGGGCCCAAAGCAAGCCCAAGAGGCCCACAAGGCCGTTGACCGAAGGGAGGAGAGAACTGGATGGAGAAGGCCACGCCACCTCCTCCATTTGTCCTCTTGATGAAGCCACTTGTCTTCCTCTTGGAGCCAAGTGTCTCTTGCATGCAGAATCTAATGATTACTAGCTAATTAAGAAATTAAAAGAAAGAGGGGGAGGTGGATTGATCAAGAGAGAACCGTCGAGAGAGAGAGAGAGAGTGAGATCGAGCGAGCGAGAGAGAGAGGAGGACAGTTCGAGCGGGAGAGAGGGCGTGCGAGTGTGGGCCGCGAAGGGGGAAGAGGAGGACCATCTTCCTCCCTGCACCAACTGCTGCCGTTGACGCTGCCTAGCTTCGCCGTCGATCGAGCCGCGCCTGAAGTCCTCAAGTCATTGTTTGCTTGTTGTAGTTGCGTTGGACTTAAGGCAAGTAAAGTCCATTGATCTACATTATGATGTGCTGTGGTAGTCTAGTGAAATGTGGTAGATCTTGAAGATGTTTGAATCTTGATGCTGGATGTTGGAATTTCGAAAGTATAGGAGTAGTTCTTCAAGCTAGCAAACTGTTTCATGGAAAAACAGCTTGACTTTTGGCGACTCCGTGAATTTTATACGATTATCCAGTTGGAATCTGATTTTGTGTCCTGAATGAAAGTTGTAGATGACATATTGAGGAGTAAAATACTAAAATTTGAGAAGAAACGGACTAGTATTGATCGGTGAAACGATTTTTCTTTGAAAGTGTTAAATCTAGAAATCGTTACTGAGGGTTAGGGAGAGTTATAGTGATTATAGTTCATGATCTATAATGAATCTGACTTCGAGTTCTTCACAAAAATTTTACCTCTAGGTTTTATCTATAACATAATAAAAATTTTAGAATTTTATGAGTTCATTTAGGGGTTATACCAAATTTGCTATTAAAACTATGCAATAGTGATGCTTGAAGTTTTATGGCTGTGATGCATGGACTATTGTGATTCATACAAAGTTTTCTTGACTTGGTGTTATTCATAAAAGCTTTTGCTCGTTTACAACATGTTAAATTTTCAGAATTTATTAAGATTGTTTATTAATTTTTCCAGAATTTCAATTAGTGGAGTGCATTCTGTTTTATTCGAGAAACTGTTTTATTTTAAGAATAAATGGATTGCTTTGTAAGCTGAAATGTCTCGAGTTGTTATTTATACAATGGATTCGGTGACATTAAGCATATCATATGGAATCAAATGTTATTTTCAAAGCGAGACATATATGTGAATATATCATGATGTTGATGATATCGTCGAACCCTTAAGTCAACGATGCCTCGGGAGTTTTGAGATGCCCAGAGATGTGTGTCGGAAGCCTTGTGATGCCAGTTGGGGTACGAGATGCCTGGAGGTGTGTGCTGGATGCTCGGAGGTGTGTGCTAGAGGTCTTGTGATGCCAGGTTGGGTGTGAGAGCTAGGAGGGATGCAAAGATTGGTCCCTGGGAAAAAATGAAATCCTTTTGAATATCAAAATGGGAAATGAATCATGCTCATGTGTGTGCAAATGGCAAGGTGCGTGAATTGTCTATGAATTTGAGTTGGTACTATTTGGCATTGAAAATATGGTCATTAAGGCATTGAATGGATCTCATGGAGATATATGCATGATTGCATGGATGATATGCGCATTCCACATGAAATCTTGGTTGTCTTACTTGTTGCATTGTGTCCTTTGATGGATTTTTTACTGCTGAGTGGTTGTACTCACCCCTCTTGGGGACTAACATTTCAGACTAGGAGTTATGTCTCTGTCGCCAGTCACCCTTGGTACCTTTTATGGCATACCGATTGACGTCGAGGTTGAGTGTACGGAGCATCATCACCCTGAGATACAGGGGTTTGTTTTTGTTTGTGTGCGGGTTCTGGTTTTGTATGACGTTGGATTACCTGCCGGCCCTGTCACTTAGGAGTTCTTGTCCGTGCATATCCGCCATGACGGGGTTATGATGGGGATGTTGCCGCCGTCGCCAGTTGACAGACCAGGTTGGGTGTGACTGAGCACGATGGAGGGAGGATGAAGCTTCTTTTTGGATAGCCGACACTAGATGATGGATCGATGTACACGACTACTGTAGATTCGGGTACTTTTGGTTATAGCTGAGCTTAGAAAAGCCTTGGCCTTTTGATGTACCAGCTCATGATGTCCATGAAAGTTATGTAAATAAAAGTGTTAGGTTCTAACTTATATAAAGTGTGTAGTTGGTGTGCATTGCATTATCCTGTTGAGCATGGGGTAGGGAGATTTTGATTTTACTTCCACTATATGAACTGTGCTTGGACCGATGTAAATGATACAAACACCCAGGATTCATGGACCCATTATAATTCAATGGTATCAGAGTGGGATGTTACTAGGACAAGTGAAAGGTAAGCGAACTATGGCGACCCTAACGGATTAGGGGCCATTTCGGGGGTGCCACAGTGGGTGGTATCAGAGCAATGGTTATATGTGGAGTGATAAGGAGCCTCATTTGGAAATTGAGGAATATGATGACAATGCACACCATAGGATACAAATTGGGATGGTTGACTAACTTTGAACAACGGGTGATGAACATTCACTCGTAGATCCCTAGTAATTTCTATGAGTTGCTTATTAGGTGTCAGTAACATGTTTATGTTACTTATATATATAGTAGTAGTTGTTTTTAAATGGAGACATTGAGTCACTGATTATTCCTGAGGCAAATGCTTAGAAATTACAGGAAAGTCATGGTATAAGCTGGAAGTTCTCATCCATCGAGGGTTGAACCTCGAATGGAAGACATCCTACAGGCATTGGCCAATATAGGAAATTTGATGGAAAGACAAGCGTAGCAACAACCTGGAGTGGAACGTCACCCTCAAGGACTAGTGGAACAATTTCTGAAGCTAAAGCCACCTAAGTTTAGTGGAATAGGAAGTCCTGAGGAGGCGGAACAATGGGTAGATGGAATGGAACAAATTTTTCGATTGTTGGTTTGCAATGATGCTGAGAAAATAACTTTGGCAGAGTACTAGCTGGAGAGAAATGCAAAGTTTTGGTGGAGAGCTTCAAGAGATACGATCTTTCCACCAAGTACTGACATAAATTGGGATGAGTTCGTTAGAGCTTTCAATAGGAAGCATTTCTCTGACTGCACTAGGGATAGGAAGATCACTGAATTTGTTCAGTTGGAACAAATGGAGCTGACAGTAGACTAGTATGAGGCAAAAATTTCTGAATTGTCTAGGTATGCTACCATATCGGTTGAGGATTGAGAGGAAAAAGCTAAGAGATTCTTGAAAGGGTTGAGGGCTGATATCAGGAAACAACTGATGCATTTAAATATAAGAGATTATAATGAGATTTATGAAAGGGCACAGTTGGTGGAACGGGAATTGATGAGAGAGCAATCAGAGTCTAAGAGACAGTTGACCTTTAGTGATAACAAACAAGGTAAGAGACCCTATCTTGGTCAAGGTCGGACTTGGGAATCTAAGAAAAAGAGTAATTTTGGAAACTTAGGGAAATCTAGGGATGGCCTGAATTTAGGAAAGGCACCCTATCAGCATGATGTTTGTCAAAGATGCGATGGGCAACATGGCCCAAGACCTTGCAATGGATGGCTGAAATGTTATGGTTGCGGATAGGTATGTCACCTAAGGAAAGATTGTCCACAAGAGAGGTTGCAGCTGAATGTTAACTCGATGCGACGAGTACAGCAACGTACTGTTGGACCATATCCATAAAGGAATCGATAGAGGCCACCGGCATAAGGAAGGGTGTATGCGGTCACCCAAGAAGAAGTGGAAGCTTCCGAAAATGTTATCTCAGGTACGATTTTCATAAATGGCAAGAAGGCATATGCATTGTTTGACATGGGTGCTACGCATTCATTTGTATCTGAAAGATAAAGGCGATTGAGTAAAATAGAAACTACACCTCTAAAGACGCCTCTTTGTGTTTCCACGCTATTAAAGAACATGGTATTATCTACAATGGTATGTGCAAACTGTATGATAACTATAGAAGGACGGGATATGGAAATAGATCTAGTTGCGATGGCTATGTACGACTTTGATGTTATCATAGGAATGGACTGGCTCCATAAGTATCGGGCTAAGGTGGATTGTTATAGGAATGTGATCCAGTTCGTGTTACCTGATCGATCTAGTTTTGAATTTTTTGGAGGTCAGACAAACCCCTCTATAACCATTATTTCGATGGTAGAAGCTCATGAACTACTTGACGAAGGATGTCAAGGATACCTAGTAGTAGTAAGAGATCTTACTAAGAGAGAAACTAAAATCGATGAGATTCGAATAGTTAGGGAATTTCAAGATGTGTTTCCTGAGGAGTTGCCTAGATTACCATCGGAACGAGAGATTGAATTTGAATATGAACTAATGCTTGGAACAGGACCAATATCGAAAGCCCTGTATAGAATGGCATTGGTATTGCTGAAGGAATTGAAGGTGCAACTACAAGAATTGCTTGATAAGGGATTTATTAGCCCTGTTTATGTATTGACTATAGATAGCTGAACCAGGTGACTATAAAGAATAAGTATCCATTGCCTAGAATTGATGATCTATTTGACCAATTGCGAGGAAGTTCAGTCTTTTCTAGAATTGACTTAAGGTCAGGATACCATCAGTTAAGGATAAAGAAAGAAGACATTTCTAAGACTGCATTTAGGACTCTTTATGGACATTATAAGTTCCAAGTTATGCCTTTTGGATTAACGAATGCACCAGCTGCATTCATGGATTTAATGAACAGGATATTTAGGCCTTATCTGGATCAGTTTGTAATTGTCTTCATTGATGATATCCTGATATATTCTAAAGGACCTGAAGAACATGAACGACACCTAAGGATAGCATTGCAAAAGCTAAGAGATCATAAGTTATACGCTAAATTTAGTAAGTGTGAATTCTGGCTAGACCAGATAACATTGTTAGGACATGTGGTGTCGGGAAATGGAATTGCAGTAGACCCTGCAAAGGTTGAGATGGCAGTGAATTGGCTGAGACTGACGACGCCGACTGAAATACGGAGTTTCTTAGGACTGGCTAGCTATTATAGGAGGTGTATTGAAGGATTCTCACAATTGGTAGGCCCTTTAACAAAATTGACCCGAAAGAATGTAAGGTTTGAATGGAGTGGAAAATGTGAAAGAAGCTTTCAGGAGCTTAAAAGAAAGTTGACTATAGCTCCAATTCTAACTATACCATCTGGATCTGATGGATTCACGGTGTATAGTGACGCATCTCATAAAGGACTGGGACGTGTTTTGATGCAGCATGGCAAGGTCATAGCCTATGCATTGAGGTAGTTGAAACCTCATGAGTTAAATCACCCAACCCATGATTTAGAATTGGCAGCTATGGTATCTGCTTTGAAAATATAGAGACATTATCTGTATGGAAATAAGTTTGAAATCTATACAGATCATAAGAGTTTGAAGTATTTGTTTTCACAAAAAGAGTTGAACATGAGACAGAGAAGGTGGATGGAATTACTAGAAGATTATGAATGTGAAATACGATACCATCTAGGGAAGGCAAATAAGGTGGCATATGCCCTTAGTCGAAAGTCGGCTATGGACATGGCTAGTCCAAGAATAATAGAGTGGAATATGTTAAAGTCAATTGTGGATTCAAACTTTGAATTGAAAATAGACCACCTTACTGGTATGCTCACTGCATTAAGAATCGAGCCCGTAATTATTTAGAAAGTTAAGATTCTACAAGAATATGATTCGGAGATTGTGAAGATACGAAACGCTGTGTCTTTAGGGAAAAGACCAGAGTTTCAAGTTTCTAAGGATGGAGTAGTAAGATACCAAGGACGACTATGTGTTCCTAATAATGGAGAAATAAAAAGGAAAATTTTTTCGAAAGCATATAAGTGTAATTATAGTATTCATCCGGGGAGTACAAAAATGTATAGAAACCTACGCCAGCAGTTTTGGTGGAATGTCATGAAGACGGATATAGCTAAACACGTTTCCCAGTGTTTAACATGCCAGCAAGTGAAAGCGGAACACCGTAAACCGCAGGACTATTGAGACCATTGAACGTACTAGAATGGAAATGGGAGCATGTGATGATGGACTTTGTGCAAGGACTGCCAAGGACATCAGTGGTCACGACTCTATTTGGGTGATAGTAGATCGCTTGACTAAGTCTATTCATTTCCTAGCGGTCCGCATAGACTACTAGATGGATAGACTTGCTGAGATATATGTAAGCCAAGTGATACATTTACATGGTATTCCTGTAACGATCACATCCGATCGAGACTCTAGGTTTACTTCAAATTTTTGGCGAAGTCTCCAAAATGCCTTAGGGACAAAGCTTCAATTTAGGTCTGCTTTTCATCCTTAAATAGATGGACAAACGGAAATAGTGATCCAGATTTTAGAAGATATGATGAGAGCTTGTATTATTGATTTTAAGGGAAGTTGGGATGAAAAATTGCACTTGATAGCGTTTGCCTATAATAATAGTTTTCAGAAAAGTATAGGCATGGCTCCATATGAAGCATCATATGGAAGAAGGTGCATGACTCTTGTTTGTTGGAATGAAGTAGGTGAAAGGAGATTGACAGGACCTAAATTGGTACAAATTACTACTGAGGCTGTTGAAATTATTAGGAAAAGACTTAAAATAGCTCAGAGTAGGCAGAAAGACTATGCAGATAAGCGTAGAAGACCTTTAGAGTTTAACATGAGGGATCATGTATTCCTTAAAGTATCCCCTATGAAAGGAATATCTCGATTTGGAATGAAGGGTAAGTTGAGCCCTAGATTTGTTGGACCCTTTCAGATATTTGAAAGAATAGGAGACGTAGCTTATCGTTTGGCGCTGCCTCCTAAATTGGGAAATTTGCATGATGTGTTCCATGTGTCAATGCTAAGGAGATATCGATCGGATCGATCGGATCCTGGTCACATACTCGATCATGAAGCCATCAAAGTGGATGAGGAAGTAAGATTCATTGAGGAGCCTATGCAAGTACTGGATCGAAAGGAGCAAATTCTCAGGACCAAGAATATTCCATTGGTTAAGATATTATGGCGATATCATGATGTGGAGGAAGCCACATGGGAAAGTGAAAATGAGATGAGGGAAAGGTACCCTCACTTGTTTAAAGAGACATAAGTAATGTTTAATTTCGAGGACGAAATTCTCTAAGGAGGGGAGAATTGTGGCATTCGAGAATCCCAACCATACCAATTAAGGAGACATGGAATAAGAGAGGAATTTGGACATTGGTCAATTTAATTTTGTGCCAAAGGGATGGAATTCGGCAATGCCTGAGGGACACGCCTGCAGAAAATTTAGAGTAAAACTATGAGGAGTTGGACTGCACTCGAGAACTTTGGTTATATCCTTGTATATGAAGCACATTGACTTTAGGGATATCAAATTGATTTTTGTGGAAACCAAG
Source organism: Eucalyptus lansdowneana (assembly GCA_017140395.1). Classification (NCBI taxonomy): domain Eukaryota; kingdom Viridiplantae; phylum Streptophyta; class Magnoliopsida; order Myrtales; family Myrtaceae; genus Eucalyptus; species Eucalyptus lansdowneana. The sequence goes on along the minus strand of CM029484.1, from coordinate 29,628,570 downwards.
TGCTTAATAATTGTACATAAACTATGGGCTTATTTTTCAGAGATTGTGGGCCATTTCATTTGGACTTTCAACCACAAAGTTTCGGGCCCAAAGTAGGCCCAAGAGGCCCACAAGGCCGTCGACCGAAGGGATGAGAGAATCGGATGGAGAAGGCCACGCCACCTCCTCCATTTGTCCTCTTGATGAAGCCACTTGTCTTCCTCTTGGAGACAAGTGTCTCTTGCATGCAGAATTTAATGATTACTAGCTAATTAAGAAATTAAAAGAAAGAGGGGGATGCGGATTGATCAAGAGAGAATTGCTGAGAGAGAGAGTGAGACTGAGCGAGTGAGAGAGAGAGGAGGAGAGTTTGAGCAGGAGAGAGGGCATGCGAGTGTGGGCCACGAAGGGGGAAGAGGAGGACCGTCGACACTGCCTAGCTTCGCCGTCGATCGAGCCACGCCTGAAGTCCTCAAGTCGTTGTTTGCTTGCTGTGGTTGCGTTGGACTTAAGGCAAGTGAAGTCCATTGATCTACATTATGCTATGCTGTGGTAGTCTAGTGAAATGTGGTAGATCTTGGTGATTTTTGAATCTTGATGCTGGATGTTGGAATTTCAAAAGTATAGGAGTAGTTCTTCAAGCTAGCAAACTGTTTCATGGAAAAACAGCTTGACTTTTGGCGACTTCGTGAATTTTATGCGATTATCCAGATGGAATCTGATTTTCTGTCCTTAATGAAAGTTGTATATGACATCTTGAGGACTAACATACTAAAATTTGAGAAGAAACGGACTAGTATTGGTCGGTGAAAGGATTTTCCTTTGAAAGTGTAAAATCTGGAAATCGTTACCGAGGGTTAGAGGGAGTTGTAGTGATTATAGCTCATGATCTATAATGAATCTTGAGATAGCTAGTATAAGCACCTAGAGAGGGGTGAATAGGTGTATAATAATTTCTTGTGATAACTGAGCAATACGAGATAAACAATAGAAAGGAAGTTCTCTTTTCGTTAACAAAACGAATTATGATCAAAGTAAAGCAGAGAGTAGGGAAGAGAAAATTGAACACAAGGTTTATAGTGGTTCGGCTTATTCCAAGCCTACATCCACTCTTCCGCACTGACAGCCCACCGGCTAGATTTCACTATGAACAAAAGAGATGTTACAGTAAAGTTCTCCCTTGATTCCACAATATAGATATTCTACCATACTTCCTCAAGGTTTCTCACGAATATACTCTCTTTTGCGTACGAGATTTCGCTCAAATGAATTGACTAAGAACAAGGAGTTTCAGACTTTGGAATTCTTCTATCGCGCATAGCCTCGAACAACTGGAACGTCTTTCTTATATACTCCTTTATGCCATCATACCTGTTGGCACTTACCAAAGGAATTCCTCCAATCTACCCGTTGGACGGAATCAATTAGGAAGATCATTCGGGCTATTAAAGGAACATGTCGATAGCCCATCAATCCTGCTCGTCCATACAATCAGGATCTCAGTTTCCATAAGTAGAACCTTCCAGGTATACTTCGCCAATCATCGGATCCTTAATCTCCGAATCAATCATGATCAAATAAAGGATTTCGTTATGTCATATCCAGCCAAGAGATCTTCTCTAGTCGATAAGGTCACACCATTAATGAAACATCAAGTTCTAGATAGCTTTTCTTCAACGGATTAGAAATTGTCAGTGAGAATAGACTTTGAGTCTTGAATCTGGCAGTCCATAGGTCTTCAGACTTTAAATAGTAGAGTCTGCAAATCTTCAGACTAGACTAATGGAAACGTTTTGTCAGCTTCAAAACACTTCACGAAGATTTCTCCAACAATCTCCCCCTTTTTGATGGTGACAAAACTTTCCTACAGATTTGGATAACTTTGACCTGCAAAATATTACTCAAACAAATATGGATATCTTATAAAGATAAAAGGCTTAATGAATGATAACACTAGAATCTGCAACCACAGAAAATAGATTAGTCTTGCATATGAGTAAAGTCATCCATAAGATATCAATAGTACTTAATATAAGCAGTCAAATCCAAATCCCAAAGTCAGTCCACATCCAGACACAAAAGTCATGTCAAACATTAAAACAATCCAAGTTCAAAAAAGGATTAAGGTTCAAAGTTTTCAAATCTCGCATCTCTCCCCCTTTTTGTCATCATAAAAAAGGTTGAGATGGAAATGGAAAAGAGTCAAGATTGCTTGGGAACACGAACAAGCTGGAAATCTCCCATTGACTGGACAATGCCTTCCAGCTTTTTCAATTCTTCCTTCAGTTGAGCTACATCTTCACCCTTAGCATTTGCTTGAATCTGAAGAGCAAGGGCTTGGATATAATCATTCAAAAAAACTGAAGAAACTTGACCTGCATTATGCAAATTCTGAACTTCGCATCCCGGAGCATATATCTGACCCAGCATTTCCAAGAGAACATCATGAATTCTGCGAAAATATGCTGAATTATCGGTTTGCGTACTGGCTTATGCACGATCAGATGGAGTAAAGGCAGACGATGGTAAATCAGCATAGTCACGTAGATTTGGCGATGAAACATCATGTCCTTCCTCAGGAAATTGAGAGGCATAAATGTCCTATGGATCTGCTGGAGAGCGACTGACTCCCTCACTGGTAGCAGGATATGAGGACATTCCTCTTTTCTCACGGTCTCCCCCTGTTTCCATGCCTTCAGGTGGAGAAGAGTGTTCCTCATGCTCTCCTTCCTCTTGATTTCTTTTCTCCTCTGCATCTCCGTTTTCGGCTTCTCTCTCCTCTATTTCTTTCTTCTCTACTTCTTTCTCTTCATCTTCTCTTTCTCCAGTCCTCTGTTCTGTGTCTTTCTCTTGTTGTTCCTTTGATTTTGGAACAGAACGGCTCAAGTTCTTTAATGTCATTGTAGAAATGATGATGTCTTCCTCATCATCTTCATCCTCAATGATGAGAGTTCTTCTTTTCTTGGATGGAGCAACCATGGGCTCTTTCCCTTTTCTTTTTGCTTCCGAAGAGATTTGATGAGTTTTGACAGGGGTTTTCTCCTTGAATTTCTCCAACGCTTTGCTAAGTTCCTTCAGACGCATTTTAGTCACCATTTTCAGTCCTACCACCATATGATCACAAGATCGAGTACAGAGAATTCGTGGAGGCTGAACATTCAAATGTCTGAATAATTTTGTCACAGGACCTGGATAAGGAAGTTGACCTTTGTCCTTCACCACTGCTCTATACATGTGGAACATAACAGTGTGAGGAAGAGAAAAAAATTTCCCAGTAATGATGGCATACATTAGCTTTGCCTCTGAATTTGAAACATCAATCTTTGAAGTAGATTTTGGTCTGAGGCAATTAATGACAATCTTGTGAAGTAGAATGTTAAATGCGCTCATTCTCAAGTAGGAAATCTTTTCCTCTATCCTTCTATCCTTAACAAGTTCCAACGTAGCACGACCAATTGAGACATTGATAGGTTGATATCTCCCTCTCTCAACCCCAATGACATCAGCCAACATATCTACATCCACCACATAGTCCTGATCTCGGACACTAAAAGAGAATCTATTCACATCCAAGAAATTGAGATTCGAATAGAAATATGCAGTAAGTTCAACATAGGCTTCTGTGAGTCAGAATAGAACTGTTCAAGTTGAAGAAGATTGAATTTTTCCCTCAAATTAACATTCACAACATCGAGGAAATCAAAATCCACACTTCTAGGGTTTATCACCCCACGCTTCAACAACTTAGAGTATAAAAGCTTTTGTTCCTCCGATCGAAATAAGTCGGTCCTTTTTCCCCAAATTTTTGCCGCAACACCCATTCTCGGTTGAAACCAACTGTACAACTTATCATCATCATTCCCATCTGGCTGATTCAGCCCTCCAACACGCAGATCACTTGGGATATTAGCAAGGGTTTCTTTTGCCAACCCCGAAGGGGCAATTCCCAAACGCTCCATATTTCATAAAAAGATGTACTCATTTTCATACCCTTTGTCCTTAAGAAACTCATCGATGTAGTTGAATGGAGTTCCACCTCTTTTCAAAGCACGATAAAGCTTGTAAATAAAAGAGGGCTTTTGAATTCTTACAGGATCTAGGCCTTCGATGATTTCTTCATTTTCTTGATGAGCAACATCCTGTGGACTAGATGGAGGAGAATGACGCTACTGAGAATGTTGTGGGCTCTGCTGCTGACTAGGGGACTCTTTTTCCTCGGTGAGATCGAAGTGCGTAGGCCCCTCATGCATTTGCGGTCCCTTGCTTGCAATCCTCAAAGAATTACTTTGAGACGACATCTTTCATAGTCTTTGAAAGATTCCAAACTTGACTTTCCCAAGAAAGATGACAACTTTTGTGAAGATTAAACAAGAGAAGAAAACAGAAATGGAAGATCGGTGCTTTCTTAGGGTTTTTGGAGAGTAAAGCGAAGAAGAAACAACGGTGTATAAACGGTCGAAGAGAGGCATACAAAACGTCATAAAAGAAAGTAAAAAGATGCAATTTTAAAAAATAACTGCCTTTTTAGATAATAGTCATTTCAAAAATAACTCCTTTTTTGAAAAGGAAACGTTGCAATAATCACGTTTATTAAAGATAACAATAATCAAACACGGTTGATGATCGTACCTTTTCAAGATGAGATTCGAGATATAAAATAACTTACGAGAGAAAAAATTGATCGTCTGTGACTGGGTATCTTTAGACTTTTAGTCCTGAGTCTAAATTTCCTCAGACTTTAAGATTTTGAGTTTGGAACGAATAGCTTCAAATTGATTTTTCTCCAAAGGCTTTGTGAATATATCCGCCAGTTGGTTCTTTAAGTCAACAAACTGAATCAAAACTTCTCCATTTTGAACATGATCTCTAATGAAGTGATGTCGAATCTCTACATGCTTTGCTCTTGAGTGAAGAATTGGATTTTTGGTGAGATTGATTGCGCTGATGTTGTCATATTTAATCTCCGTGCATGAATCTTCAATTTCAAAGTCTCTTAGTTGTTGTTTTATCCACATAATTTGTGAACAACAGCTTCCAAGAGCTACATATTCTGCTTCTGCTGTAGAGACCACTGCACTTTGCTTCCTTGAAAACCCAGACACTATCCTGCTTCCAAGTAGGTGACAGGTACCTGAGGTGCTCTTTCTATCAACTTTGCAACTAGTTAGATCTACGCCTGAGTATCTAAGAAGAGTAAAGTCTCCCTTTTTAGGATACCAAAGACCAAGACTTGAATTTGAAGCAATGTATTTGATAATACGCTTTGTAGCACTTAGATGAGATTCACTAGGGTTTGCTTGAAATCTAGCATAAATGCAAACACTAAACAAAATGTCAGGTCTAGAAGCAGTAAGATGAAGAAGTGAACCAATGATACTCCTGTATAACTTCTGGTCAACTTTCTTTCCTCCTTCATCTTTGTCTATCTTCAAAGAACTTGACATTGGTATGTCAGTCTTTTTGCAATTTTCTAGTCCAAACTTTTTGACAAGATCATTAGCATATTTTTCTTGATGAATAAAAGTCAATTCTTTCAATTGTTTCACTTGAATCTTGAGATAGCTAATATAAGCACCTAGAGGGGGTGAATAGGTGTATAATAATTTATTGTGATAAGTGAGCAATACGAGATAAACAATAGAAAGGAAGTTCTCCTTTCGTTAACAAAACGAATTATGATCAAAGTAAAGCAAAGAGTAGGGAAGAGAAAATTGAACACAAGGTTTATAGTGGTTCGGCTTATTCCAAGCCTACGTCCACTCTTCCGCATTGACAACCCACCGGTTGGATTTCACTATGAACAAAAGAGATGTTACAGCAAAGTTCTCCCTTGACTCCACAGTGTAGATATTCTACCACACTTCCTCAAGGTTTCTCACGAATATAGACTCTTTTGCGTACAAGATTTCGCTCAAATGAATTGACTAAGAACAAGGAGCTTCAGACTTTGGAATTCTTCTATCGTGCACACCCTCGAACAACTGGAACGTCTTCCTTATATACTCCTTTATGTCATCATACTCGTTGGCACTTACCAAAGGAATTCCTCCAATCTACCTATTGGACGGAATCAATTAGGAAGATCATTCGAGCTATCAAAGGAACATGTCGATAGCCCATCAATCCTGCTCGCGAATACATTTAGGATCTCGGTTTTCATAAGTAGAACCTTCCAAGTATACTTCGCCAATCATCAGATCCTTAATCTCCGAATCAATCATGATCAAATAAAGGATTTCGTTATGTCATATCCAGCCAAGAGATCTTCTCTAGTCGATAAGGTCACATCCTTAATGAAACATCAAGTTCTGGATAGCCTTTCTTCAACGGATTAGAAACTGTCAATGAGAATAGAGTTTGAGTCTTGAGTCTGGCAGTCCGGAGGTCTTCAGACTTTAAATAGTAGAGTCTCGCAAATCTTCGAGACTAGGCGATGGAAACGTTTTGTCAGCTTCAAAACACTTCACGAAGATTTCTCCAACAAATCTGACTTCGAATTCTTCACGAAACTTTTACCTCTAGGTTTTATTTATAATATATTAAAAATTTCAAAATTTTCTGAGTTCTTTTAGGGGTTATACCGAATTTGCTATTAAAACTGTTCAATAGTGATGCATGAAGTTTTATGGCTGTGATGCATGGACCATTGCGATTCATACAAAGTTTTCTTGACTTGGTGTTCTGCATAAAACCTTTTTCTCTAGATCTCATTTACAACATGTTAAATTTTTAGAATTTATTAAAATCGTTTACTAATTTTTCTAGAATTTCAATTAGTGGAATGCATTATGTTTTATCCAAGAAACTGTTTTATTTTAAGAATAAATGGTTTGCTTTATAAGATGAAATGTCTTGAGTTGTTATTTATACAATGGATGCGGTGACATTAAGCATATCATATGGCATCAAATGTTATTTTCAAAGTGAGACATATATGTGAATATATCATGATGTTGATGATATCGTCGGACCCTTGAGTCGACGATGCCTCGGGAGTTTTGACATGCCCGGAGGTGTGTACCGGATGTCCTCGGGAGTTTCGAGATGCCCGGAGGTGTGTGCCGGAAGCCTTGTGATGCCAGTTGGGGTATGAGATGCCTAGAGGTGTGTGTCGGAGGTCTCGCAATGCCAGGTTGGGTGCGAGAGCCAAGAGGGAAGCAAAGATTGGTCCTTAGGAAAAAAATGAAATCCTTTTGAATATCAACATGGGAAATGAATCATGCACATGTGTGTGCATATGGCAAGGTGCATGAATTGTCTATGAATTTGAGTTGGTACTATTTGGCATTGAAAATGTGGTCATTAAGGCATTGAATATATCTCATGGAATGCATGATTGCATGGATGATATGTGCGTTTCACATGAAATCTTGATTGTCTTGCTTGTTGTATTGTGTAGTTTGATGGATCTTTTATTGCTGAGTGGTTGTGCTCACCCCTCTTGGGGACTAACATTTCAGACTAGGAGTTATGTCTCTGTCGCTAGTCACCCCTGGTACTTTCTATGGCATACCGACCGACGTCGAGGATGAGTGTACGCAGCATCATCACCCCGAGATACGGGGGTTAGTTTTGGTTCGTGTGCGGGTTCTGGTTTTGTATGACATTGGATCACGCACCGGCCCCGTCACTCAGGAGTTCTTGTCCGTGCATATCCGCCACGACAGGGTTATGTTGGGGATGCTGCCGCTGCCGCCAGCTGGCGGAACAGGTTGGGTGTGACTAAGCGCGATGGAGGGAGGATGAAGCTTCTTTTTGGATAGCCGACACTGGATGATGGATCGATGTACATGACTGCTGTAGATTCGGGTGTTTTTGGTTATAACCGAGCTTAGAAAAGCCTTGGCCTTTTGATGTACAGACTCATGATGTCCATGAAAGTTATGTAAATAAAAGTGTTCAGCTCTAACTTATATAAAGTGTGTAGTTGGTGTGCATTGCATTATCCTGTTGAGCATGTGGTAGGGAGATTTTAATTTTGCTTTCGTAATATGAATTGCGGTGGGACTGATTTAAATGATACAAACCCCAAGGATTTATAGACCCACTATAATTCAATGGTATTAGAGTGACATGTTATTAGGACAAGTGAAAGGTAAGCAAACTGTGGCGACCCTAACGGATTGGAGACCGTTTCAGGGGTGCCACAATAAAGGTGCAGGAATGTGGATTTTAAAATGTCTAAAAAGGCACGTGATAAGAGCAGAATAAGGGAGTTATCGCTTGTCTTTCACCATTGTCCTATACATATGAATTAGGATGGTGGGAGGCAAAGAGAATTTGTAGCCATACATTAGCTTTGCTTCGAAAAGAGAGACATCAGTCTTTGATGTAGATTTTGGACGGATGCAGTTGATCACACTTTTGTGCAGTAAGATGTTTGAGGCATTCATCCTAGAATAGGAGATCTTGTGTTCAACATCCTTGTCTCGTACCAATTCCAAAGTAGCATAAGCAATGGACACATTAATTGGTTGGAAACACCCTCTTTCCACCCCAATTAGGTCAGCCAAAGTGTCCATATCCATCAAAAACTCCTTATCCCTTACTATGAAAGAGAAACTCTTTGCATCCAAAAAGGATAAATTCGAAAAGAAGTATGCTGTGAGTTTCGGATAAGCAATTGTAGATTCAAAACAAAAATGCTCCAATTGAAGAAGTGCAAACATCTGGTTAGAGAAAACTTCCTTATTTGTTTTGAAGTTGACAAAACATTCCTTTAGTCTAATCAGAAGACTTCCAGACTCTATCGTCAAAGTCTGAAGACTACTGGACTCAAGACTTAAAGTCTGCCCTCATTGACAGTTTTTAGACTGACGAAGAAGACTTATCCAAATGCAAGTATATCTTTAAGGATTTGATTCGTGCGGCTACAGAAGCTCTCATGACTAGGGATGGCATCTCAAGATCTATTATTCGTATTAAAATTAATTTGAGTAACTAAGATCCATTGATTTGTGAAGTATACTTAGAAGGTTCTACATATGGAAACCTAGATCTTGATTATATGGATGAGCAAGATTGGTGAGCTATCTTCATATTCCTTATATAACCTGAGATCTCCCTAATTGATTCTGTTCAACAGGTAGATTGAAAGAACTCATTTGGAAGATGCCAACGGTTATGAAGGCATGGAGGAGTTTATAAAGGGAGACGCTCTAGTTATCCGAGGAGGTGTGAGATAGAAAAATTCTAACGTCTGAAGCTCCTTGTACTTTGCTTATTCAATTGTTGAGTTTAAATTCGTACTCAAAAGAGAGATGAGATATTGGTAAGACCTTGAGGAAGTGTAGTAGATTCTCTACACTGTGGAATCAAGGACGTGCGATTGTAACACCTCTTTTGATTCATAGTGAAATCCAGCTGGTGGGCTGTCAGTGCGGAAAAGTGGATGTAGGCTTGGTCTAAACCGAACCACTATAAATCTTGTATTCTTATTCTCTTTCTCAAATTCATTTATTTTATTTGTAACTCTATTTAATTGTTAGAGTTTGATTTCTTTTGCAAAGTCTATTGTCAACCAGACTCAGGTTAAAAGTAAAGTTTTACTCTAGATTTTGCAAAATTTGTTTGCACACCTATTCACCCCCCTCTAGGTGTTCGTACTAGCACTTTCACTTCTCTCGTAGATTTACTTTTATTGAATCAAGAAAATCAAAGTCAACACTTCTAGGGTTCATCACCCCTCTTTTTAGCAAATTCAAATAAACTTTCTTATGCTTCTTAGAGCGGAAAATGCTTACTCTATCACCAACAGCATTAACAGCCACTCCCATCCTAGGCTGAAAATGTGCAAACATTTGTTCACGTCGTCCTGTCCTTGTGGTTGATTAGCAGTACCAAAACGTGGGTCACTTGGAAAATTTGCAAAGGTCTTTTCAGTCGTCCCTTTCTCTATAACTCCTAACTTTTCCATATCTAAAAGAAAAAAGGTTTCATTTTTGAATCCTCTTTCTCTAAGAAACTCGTCAATCAAAGACATCGCAATACCTCATTCCTTCAACTTAGAGTAAAGCGAGAAAGCAACATTAGGTCTCAGTGTTCTTATAGGTTCAATTTCTTCCACTATTTCTTCTTCTGGTTAAGGCGATGGATGAGATTGACGTTGTTGAGAATGTTGTTGCTTACTTAGTTGTTGCTGATGGGAAGAATCTTCTTCCTCGGTCAAGTCGAAGTGAGTAGGACCCTCAAGCATGTGTCGTGGTCCCATGCTTGCGATTCTCGAAGACTTTCTCGAAGACATTGTCGCTTCAAGAGAGAAATTCTCAAACTTGCTCGAAAATGTGAAAACTTTTTGGGTTTATCGAGAGTAAAAGTGAAAGCAAATGGGAGTTTAGAATTTTAGGGTTTGGGAGTGAAAACGAAGAAGACAAATTTCAACAGTATATAAAGCAAGTGAAGCAAGGTAAACGAATCGTCATAAAAATGCCTTTTCGAAAATGAATAATTGCCTTTTTGAAAATGAATAAATGCCATAAATTCAAAAACTTGAAAAGATAATTTCTATCAAATAGCGATTAAAAAGAAACCGTACATGTTCAAGTCTTTAACCAAAAATTAAATTGCTAGTACCGAAATAACTTACAATCGTAACTCTTGGTCTTCGAGTCTAAATACCTTCAAACTTTACCGAGTCTCGAGTACTTTTAGACTTTACTAGATAAAAGATGTGATGCTCAGTCCGGTGCGAACAAACTCAAATAGGTTTTTCTCCAGTGGCTTTGTAAATATGTCTGCTAGTTGATTCTTTGAATCAATGAACTGAATCATAACTTCTCGATTTTGAACATGATTTCTAATAAAGTGATGTCGAATCTCTATGTGCTTTTCCCTTGAATGAAGAATTGGATTATTTGTGAGATTAATTACGTTGGTGTTGTCACATTTGATCTCGGTACATGAGTTTTCGATTCCGAAGTCTCTCAGTTGTTGTTTTATAAGATTTGAGAACAGCAACTCCCAAGAGCCACATACTCTATTTTTGCTATTGAAAGAGCTACAATACTTTGCTTCCTTGAGAACCAAGATATTGTCATGTTTCCCAGCAATTGACAACTACCGAAAGTACTATTTCTATCAACTCTGCAACTCATTAAATCTGTGTCTGAATATCCAAGGAGAGTAAAGTCTCATTCTTTGGGATACCACAAACTTAACTTTAAAGTAGTTGCAACGTATTTGATGATGCATTTTGCAGCATTTAGATGAGATTATTTGGGATCTGATTGAAATCTAGCGCAAATACAAACATTAAACAAAATGTTAGGTCTAGAAGTAGTAAAATAAAGAAGTGAGCCAATAATACTCTTGTAAAGCTTCTAGTCAACTTTCTTTCCTCCTTCATCTTTGTCCAGCTTCGAAGAACTTGACATTGGTATCTCAGTCTTTTTGCAATTCTCCAATCCGAACTTTTTAACGAGATCTTTTGCATATTTTTCTTGGTGAATGAAAATTCCTTCCTTCAATTGTTTCACTTGTAATCCGAGAAAGAAAGATAGTTCACCCGTCATGCTCATCGCAAATTCATCTTAACTTGTTGTATCATGCTTGAGGTGCTTGCTTTAATCCATATAGAGCATTTTTCAATCTGAATACTGAGCCTGGTCTCTTTAGGTCTTCAAATCCAGGAGGTTATTTAACATAGACTTCTTCTTGGATAAATCCATTTAGGAATGCACTTTTGACATCCATTTGGAATAACTTGAAATTTTAACTTGAAATTTTTATAACAAGCAAAAGCAATCAATAATATAATTGCTTCTAACCTTGCTACTGGTGCGTAGGTCTCATCATAGTTTATTCCTTCTTCTTGCGTATATCATTTGGCCACAAGTTTTGCTTTATTTCTAACCACCTTTCATTTTTCATTCAACTTGTTCCTGAAAACCCATTTAGCTCAAATAATGGATTTACCTTTTGATTTAGGAGTTAGTTCCCAGACATCGTTAATGCTGAATTGTCTGAGTTTTTCTTGCATAGCTTCAATCCAAGTTTCGTCAGCTAAAACTTCTTCTATGCTTTTGGGTTCCATTTCAAAAATAAGTGCCATGGCACTAGACTCTTCTTGATTTTGGATCTGGTGCGAATCCCTTCATTAATGTCATCGATGATGAGTTCTTTGGGATGACTAGATTTGTGCTTCCAGTTACTGGTTGGTCTGACAGTTTGATGATCTTCTACTTCAGTTGATTCTTCAACTTCCGTTTGTTGTTGTTCTTTAGAAATCTAAGCCACTTCAAGGGAGGTAGACTTTGTAAAGTTTGCCAAAAAGTAAACCAAAGTAAATCGAGAATAATCATCCACAATTACTAGACAATATTTCTTTCCACCAATGCTTTGAGTTCTGGTTAGGCCAAAGAGATCCATATGCATAAGCTACAAAACATGATTAGTAGAAATCTGATTTATTGGTTTAAAAGAACTTTTAACTTGTTTTCCCAACACACATGGTGTATATAAGTCAGATTTTTGATACTTCAAGTTGGGCAGTCCATGAACAAGCTTCTTGGATGAAATTTTGGTAATTTGCTTCATGTTGACATGGCAAAGCTTTCGATGCCAAAGATTCTTTTCATCTTGAATTGATATTAGACATTGAGATCTTTCTAGTTTTATATCCATAAGATAAATGTTCCAATGTCTTCGTCCAGTAAAAGATTGAGAAAGATCTTTACTAGTTCCCGAACATATTCCTTCTTAGAAATTGATTTTGAATCCGGTGTCACACAATTGGCTAATGCTGAGTAAATTGTAATTTAGTCGTTCCACCAAGGAGACATTGTTGATTGTGAGACTTACAATCTTTACAGTTCCACACCCAACAATTCTCCCTTTACTGTTTCCACCAAAAGAGATTTTTCCACCATTTATTTGCACAAGTTTTATAAAACAACTTGAATCTCCAGTCATGTGTCTCGAACAACCACTATCCAAATACCATTTAACATTTTTCTTGATAGTGACCTGCAATTAAAAAATGAACTCAAGCTTTTTTTAATACCCACATTTTCTTGGGTCTAGGAGAGTTAGTGCAATATACAGTCTTTGCGCATTCCTTCTTAATAGGTCTCCAACCCATAGGACATTCTTTCTCAAAATGTTCTGAGCTGTTGCATTTTGAACATTTGAGAGCACTGCGGCCAACAGGTTTTACAAAGACTTTTTGAGAATGGTTTCTATAAAAGGCTTTTGTAGGTCTTCGTTTGATTTTTTCCTTTACTTTTGGAAAATCAATTAGAGAAATAGTTCCTAAAGTTATATTCCCAAGCCTGATTTGTTGAAATAAGGTTTTTGTATTGAAAGAATCTTTTCCAACTTTTTAGATCCTATTGAAAACCTTTTTGAGATATTCGAAATGTCATTTTTTAAAAATGTATTTTCTTTTGAAAGAGAGTCTGCATTTTTTTTTTTTTTAAACAACAAAACTTTTGTCTAGATTTTCAAACTTTTCTTTCCAAGAATTTTCCTATTGCTTAAGTGTAGAATTCTCTATTTTTAGCTCAGAAATCCTTTTAAGAGAGGTTTTGAGACTAAGACAAAGTTCAGCAATGTATTTCAAGACTTTAATAGGAATTTTTAAGTTGCTTACCTTGATTTCACTATCTGAGTTTGAGTCTGAGTCTGAATCTATCTCAGAGTCTGAGCCTGATTCTGATTTTGCCATTAAACAAATATTGGCATAATCTTCATCATTTTCTTCACATTTAGTATCACTCCATGTCTCTGCTTTGAGTGCATTTATGTATTTCTCAACTCTTCCCTTCTTTTTCTTTAACAGAGGATAGTTGGGTCTGATGTGTCTATTTTTCTTGCGTTCAAAACAAATCACATCTTTGTTGGCTTCATCATCCTTAGTTGATTTGTTTTGAAACTTTTGAGTGCTTTGCTTCTTCCAATTGAATCTTCTTCCTTTTTTGTTCAGTTTCCTGAACTTCCTTATCATAAATGCTAGCTCTTCACCGTCCATATCATATTCAGAGCCTGTAACATTAGAATCATTGTTAGATTTTAAAGCAATTGACTTCTTACCTTTAGGATCTTCTTCCTTGTTGATTTGCTCCACTTCATAAGACTGATGTATGCCAACTAGCTCGACTACAGAAAGCGTCATGATCCTTTGAGTTTCCCTTATTGAAGTCTTTATGTGATTCCAGTCTGTCCATGCAGCAATTTGTTACATTCATTGATCCTAAGATTGGCTATCCCTAATACTCTAGACCGTTTATAATATATGTAAAACGACTAAACATGTCGGCGATAGATTCTTCTGACTTCATTTTGAAGGCTTCATACTATTCGAGTAGAATATTGATCTTTGTTTCTTTCACTTGATCAATTCCATCATAGGTAATGTGTAGCCTACCCCAGACTTCTTTGGCAATTTCACAAGAAGAAATTCTGTTATTCTCAGTAGGAGATAAAGCACAATATAAAGAGTAAATTACTTTAGCATCAAGAGCTTGTCTCTTGGTTATTTCTTCTTGTGTCATCTTGCTAGCGTTTACAACTTCTTTTCCTCTTTCTGAAACTTGCAGCTTTAGAAATGATTCTTTTTTCTACTACATCCCATTCCAAAGGATCTTTCAATCTTAGGAATGCCTCCATCTTATTTTTCCATACGCTGTTTTCCTTTCCATCAAAGTAAGGAGGTCTGGTGCTACTCTGGCCTCCAACCAAACCTGGAGCCAACATACTAGCCATAGATCTTTAACTCAGAAGTAAAAACACTTCAATTGAATGAGCACACAAGCTCTAATACCAATTGATAGGGCTAGTAAGGACACCTAGAGGGGGGTGAATAGGTGTTAGAAGAAGTTTTGCAAGATTCAATAAATTAACTCGTCTTTTGAGGATAATAGACTGAAGATGTAAAAGACTATAAATAGTTATACAAAACTACGAATTAAAGTAAAGAGTTTAGGGAAAGAAAATTGAAACATAAGGTTTATAATGATTCGGCTTAGACCAAGCCTATGTCTACTCTCCTGCACTAACAGCCCACTGGCAGGATTTATCAAAAGAGATTTTACAATCTCACGTCCTTGATTCCACAGTGTAGAAACTCTATTACACTTCCTTAAGGATTCACAAGTGTTTGATCCATCTTTTGAGTACAGCTTAAGCTCAGCGATTGAAATAGCAAAGAACTAAGAGCTTCCGACCTTGGAATTTTTCTTTCATGCACACACTCAAATAACTTGAGCGTCTTCCTTATATACTCCTTCATACCTTTATAACCGTTGGCACTTTCCAAAGGATCCAATCTACCCGTTGGATAGAATCAATCAAGGAGATCTCGAGTTATTTAAGGAATGTCATGATAACCCACCAATCCTGCTTGCCCATACAATTAGGATCTAGGTTTCCATAAATAAAACCTTCTAAATATACTTCGCTTTTCAAAAGATCATAATTATCCAAGTTGATTCCAATAAGAATAATTAATCTTGATGTGCTATCTCCAGCCGTAAGATCTTCTATAAACCATACAAACCGAATCCTTGAAGATAAACTCGCATCTGGATAAGTCTTCTCTTCGTTGGTTTAGAAACTGTCAGTGTGGGTTGACTTTGAGTCTTGAGTCTTGCGGTCTTCAGACTTTGATGATAGAGTTTGGAGTTCATCAGACTTTAATAGTTGAGTCTTGAAGTCTTTAAACTAAACTGATGGAAACATTTTGTCAACTTTGTTGACACCTAATTTAGATTCAATTTTTAAAAAAATAAAAGATTAGAGGGAAATTTTGAAAAGAAATTTTGAATTCAAAATAATTCAACAGCCGGATTTTGGAGCCATTTCTTTGTTGGAGAAGTTGAGCGAAAATCTCCACCGGCGAGAGGTTGAGCAAAAATCTCCACCGGCGAAACAAACTCGAATTTTCGCTCTATAAATAGAGGGGTTCTTCTTCACCTTTCGGGGAAAAAAGGGGGAAAAAAATAAGAGCAAAAATTCTGTCCATTGGGGGCTTCTCTTCGGCTGAAAAAAAAAAAAAGAAAAAATAGAAAACGAAGAGAGAAGAGAAAGTCTTCGCAGAGGGAGAGTGATGTGAGAGAGACAAGTGAGAGAGAGAGTGTCAGGGGAGAGAGTTTACTTTTCGTCAAAAATTAAAAAGTGAAGAGGAGAAAGAGAGAATACGAAAGCAGAGGAGAGGGTGCGGCTGCAAAGAGAAGAAGTGATGGGACAGTTACTGTTCATCTTCTTCCCCACATTTGCTGCCCAATCGTGAGTTTCTCTTCACCCGCGCTGCGCTCGCACCGCCGGTCTTCACCAGCCATCGTCGCGCCGACTCACGACGACCCAAGCGTCGACGCCCAGCAACACCGCCGCGCTTCTTCAACCCGCGACACTGCCGATTCGGAACCGGCTCGCACCTCTGCTGTTGCTGCGTCCGCGACCACCCGGTGCCTGACGCTCAACGACCGCACCTCTGCACCAGCGAGCTCTTCCCAATGCCTGTTGCAACGACTACTTCTCAAGTCTCTTCCCGTGACGCCATCACCTCCCAG
Organism: Eucalyptus lansdowneana; assembly: GCA_017140395.1. Lineage (NCBI taxonomy): Eukaryota > Viridiplantae > Streptophyta > Magnoliopsida > Myrtales > Myrtaceae > Eucalyptus > Eucalyptus lansdowneana. Next base: position 29,612,086 of record CM029484.1, on the reverse strand, counting down.
CCGCGACGGCCCGCACCTCCGCTGTTGCTGCATCCTCGACCGCCCGGTGCCAGACGCCCGAAGACCGCACCTCTGCACCAACGAGCTCGTCCCGACGCCTGCTGCAACGCACCCGACGCTGCACCCTCCTCCGAACCGACGCCATCACATCCCAGCCACGACGAAGCTTCTGTTTCTGCAGACACCGACGGCTCGGTATTTCTGTCTCACCAGCTGCCGAATTTGCCGGTGACCTCTACCCGCGACGATTGACGCCGCGCCTTGGCGACTCGCACCGGACGCTGCGCCCTCCTCCGAACCGACGCCCTTGACCTGCCGTGATCTTCAGTGCCCATCACCGCACGCCTTTGCCCCTTTTGCAGGTTGCCGTGCTGCCCTCCGACCCAACCGCCGGATTTCTCGCCGTTTGCCCTCCGGCGACACCCGACGCCACCGCCTCGAGCTCTGCGCCGCCGCTCTCGATCCGAGCTCGTGCTGCCGTGCTCTCGATCTACTGTTGCCTCCCCGTTTTCGTTGCGGGGCCTTAGGTAGTTTATTTATTTTTTTTTTTTTATACTTATTTCATGATACGTTAGCTTATTTTTAAGTCTCATTATTTGAATTGTAGTATTGTATGTTAATTATTTGTATTGTTTAGACATTATCCTTAAGGCTTTATCCAAGATTTTTGTAATAATTAGTTTGATCCGAGAGACATCGGATCATTCTTTTAATTACATTAATTATGGACTTCTTGGTGAAATTTTAATTGTTAAATCATAATAATTATTTAATTTGGTCCGCAAGACTTCGGACTAGATTATTTAATTATTTTGAGTTGTTGTGATGATTAGGGTTAAAATAATTGTTAATTTAACTGTGAGACGACAGGTTATTTTTTCAATTTTTTGATCCTTTATTTAGTGGCTATATTAATTGTTTAGATTTAACCCTAATTTAATAATTATTCAACATAAAAAAAAACTAAAAAGAAACTAAAAAATCAAAAAATTTCAAAATATTCAAAAATTCCATAAGCATATAGGACATTAGGGTTTAATATAATAGACATGTAGTTTAATTAATCAAATTTTTAGGATTATATTTCTAGGATTGCATTTTTAGATAATATTTTTAGGACTGCATTTTTAGACATTTTAAAAGAAATAAGTTAGGTTTAGACTTAAATAGCCTTTTTTAGAGTCTTAGATATAATTGGCACATTTTCATATTCTCATTTAAAAAAAAATAAAAAAAATAGTTTCTAAGACAGAATAGGGTTTAAGTCAAATTAATCCCAAAAATGGATTAGAAAATTACTTTAGATAGCTTGAGTAGGGTTTTTATTAGTTTTGAATTTCAAATAAAAAAATACAAAAATACAAAAATTTAGGTGCATGTTAATTAGTTGCATAATATGATCATTTAATTAGAATTTATTAGTAAAGTTAGGTCATAAGGTGCATAATAACTAGTTCGCATAATAGACCCATTTAATTAGAATTTCCACACTAATAAGATTAAGTCATTTAGTGTTAAAATGCATTTTATAAAAGAACTCTAATTTTTAAGAAAATCCAAAAAAATGAATGCTTGCTTTATGTGACGTAATTTATTTACTTGAATATTTTAAATAATGGATGAGCACCCGTGTGGTCACCACATTCGCATGATAGTAACTTAGGTTAAAATAAATCAGCTGCTTGCAAAAACATTTTGAAAAATTAAGAAGAAATGGTACCGAAAGGGCATTAGAAAATTCTAGTGTAACCAAGTCCCCGTACCCTTAGTCTCTCGGTTCGTAGGAGTAAAATAAATCTCCCTTTATTTTACTTAGGTGTCTAATCGACCTACCATAAACCGATTAGTGGCGACTCCTAATTAATAACATCTTGCATGTTAAATGTTTGAATCTTAAGTCGCGAATTGGTATGGGCTTGGGAGAGCCTGAGCTAAGTCTAAAAGCTTAGTAGTCCATTAACCTTGTTTTAGGTGGTGAACCCCGAAAAAATTAGGTCGCGACAACTTGGCGACTCCACTGGGGATTTGTGTTAAAACACTTAGTGGACTTAGGCCAATTTTCTTTTTTTTTTTTTTTAAAAAAAATGTTTTTGTTTGGCAGCAAGGATCCAGTACGTCCCTAACATTCCTAAGGTGTTAAATGTTCTTGCGAGATGGGAGGTATAAGGGGAGTAGTCTTTGTTAACCCCTGTCTTGCTTGGTTGGAGTAAGGATGAATGATTGAATTAAAATTATAGAAGTGTTGTTTGTATTTAAACTGTTGTGCATGTTTTATTGATTTTAGCACTACACTATTGCACACACAACCTGCTGGCGGACCGGGCTGCGATAGGATTCCTAGGATGGTGTTGAGAAGGATACTTCCTTTAAAGTGAGACTGCTATATAAAGGTTGACCTTCTCTTCCCCGAAAGTTCTTCATGGTGTCGAATGTGCTTGTCCATATCCGCGAGACTGCGTGATTATTGGGTATTCCATTCGCGAGCCGGAGTTAGGGCGACGACACGTTAATGCGAGCGCAACGGTCGAGATCATCCTCTTAGCTCCACTTTGTTAAGCTGTTTAGGAAATCGAGCCTCACTTTTCATGTGTGTGTGATTGTCATCTATTTCTAGTGAAAGTAAGTTGTTTAAATTATTTGCAATTTATTTACTTCATTGTAATTTTTTTCGGTCCATGACAATTAGGTTTCGTCGTCAGTCTTATTTTATATGCAATGGGGAAAACCGACGTACAATTCATTTCCACTCCCAAAAAAGAGCTCAAGAGGTGGTTGGATCAATTAGATCAAGATGGTTAGAGATATGTGAAAGCCGGGATCGCCCGACTTCTCCCGTTGTTAGAAATCAACATCCATTGTAGTGTTATACGGCGTTGCCTCACTTCGGTGTCCACGAGACTTCCACCTTTGTGTTTGGTGAGTTCGAATTGACTCCAACGCTCGAAGAATATAGTATTGCCATTGGAATGCCCCTGGACAAGGAACTTGTTAGGCCGCCTATCGGTATAGATTCTATCTCTGAATTATCTCAATTTTTAAAAATCGAAGCCGAAAGAGTAAGGAAAGTCGTCAAAGCTAACTGTTTTTGCATGTCCATTTTCATTCTTAGAAAAATGTTTTGCAGACCAATCAATGATTTCAAAAGCCAGGATTTTCATGTTAGCATTTTTTGGGCTAATCGTTTTTCCTTATCGAAAAAATGCCATTAATCCTGCAATTTCATGGGTGGTTAATCGGGTTTGTGACGGGCTAAATTATGTGAATATGATTTTAGCTGAAACATTTTTGTCATTAACCCGTTTCAAACAAAATGAGGAAAGGACAATGCGTGCCCTCCCTGAACTTTTGCAAATATGGTTTTTCTCCCACATAAGAGGGTTTGGGCATTTTATAAAACAATTCAGGATAGACGATTCTCGACATCCCATACAAAAATTTGCGGTTCTAGAACGTTTTTCCCCACATAAACAATATGCCCGTTGGATTAATTTTTTGAAAAACCCTAATCCTAAGGCATTCTTATGGAGCTCTTCAAGAAATTCCTCCACCTCTCAGGACAGATTTGTTCCAAGTTCGTTTCATTCGAAAGGATTATGACTACTTCAATGAGATCCAGGAGATCATTACTACATGGAGCGAATGTTATCCAGAGAAGATTTTGGTGCCCATGAGACTGAAGGGTGAGGAGGAGATTCACCATGCATCGGCGTTCTACATCCAACAACACCGGATTCCTGTTGCCTTGCGTCCAGTAGTCCCTGATGTGACCGAGAAGCCCACCCAACGAGCACAAATTGAGCATCTTAAGTGGAAAGTGGAAATGCTCGAAGCTGAAAATAACAAGTTTCGCAAGGCGTTGGGTTCCCGAAAGCATATAAAATGAGATATTTTGTTTTCTTAGTTCAATGTCTAGGGACTTTTATTTCAGTTCAGTGTTTTCAGTTTTTAGTTTGATGTTTAGGGACTTGAATTTCAATTCTTAGTTTAATGTTAGGAAGTTTGGTTCAATGTTTAAAATAAATCTTGAATAAAATCAAGCGATTAGATCATTGTCATGGGCCAATCTCATTTATTATAATACTCACTATATTTTTTCTTAGGTAACAACACGGCTCATCCAAGATCACCAATCCGTACTCGTTCTAGGGCAACAATGGCTGATAACATCGAACAAGTGCGTGTTGCCGAACAAGCTCGTATCGCCACCCTCGAAACGGAAATGAAGCAAGTCTTGAATGTTCTTGAGCAGCTTTCTAAGCAAATCGATTCTCTTCAAGCAAACACTGCTCCACCAGCTCCGCAAGTTGAAGTGGTGTTACACAACATGCTCCTGTGGTTGATCCAAAAGATAAAGGCAAGAATACGACTGTAGTTGGGCCATCAAGCTCTAAGGATGTCTCAAAGGAGAAAATTACTGACGTGCCTCAAATTGTTGTTGATGAGGAGGTACAAGTGATACACTCGGCTGTACCAAAGACAGAACAAGAAAAACGTATGGCAAAGATCGAGGAGAAACTTAAGCAGCTGCAGGGTTCGTTTATCCAAGACCCAACTGATCTATCTCATTATGCAAAGATCAAGATGCCAAAGAAGTTCAAAATGCCGGACTTTGAAAAGTATGATGGCACCTCTTGCCCGAAGATCCATTTGCAGACATATGTGGTCAGGATGACCCAATATGTTGATAACATCCCCTTGATGATTCAACAATTTCAAGCAAGCCTGACAGGACCGGCGCTACAATGGTACATCATGAAGAAGATTAATCTGCTGGAGACTTGGGAGGATTTGACGGATGCCTTCTTCAAGCAATATAAGTATAATATTGATGTCACTCCATCTCGAGAAGATTTACTTCGCACTAAGAAGAAGATGACGGAATCTTTCAAGGCATACATCACGAGATGGAGGACTGTAGCCGCTCAAATAACTCCAGAGCCAACAGAAAAGGAGCTGATGGATTTGTTCATGAAGACACTCCCGCCTGAGTATCGAAATCGAATGCTGGGATCGACTGCCGAGTCATTCAATCAGCTGATCCCTGTTGGCGAGCGAATTGAAGTAGCATTGCGTGATGGATGGGCGTCTGATCAAACCAGCTCATATGGAAGAGTCTCAACCAAGAAGGATAAGGAACTTGTAGCGGAGGTTAATGCAGCTTATGTGCAACCACCTCGCCCTACCCCGAACACCCATCAGGGAGGAGCACGATCATTCTTTGGCCAGCAGAAGAACTCTTCCAGGCGTCAATTTACGCCTCTTCCTAAGCCATTGTCCAAGATCTTGCCAACCCTTCAGAAGAAAGGATTACTCGCTAAAGAGCCTAAGCGACCTAATCCCGAGCGATTCCCCAACTATGATCCGTCCAAGACATGTGTTTATCATATGGGAGAGCCTGAGCTAAGTCTAAAAGCTTAGTAGTCCATTAACCTAGTTTTAGGTGGTGAACCCCGAAAAAATTAGGTCGCGACAGCTTGGCGACTCCACTGGGGATCGAACCCAGAATCTCTGGTTCGTAGGAGTAAAATAAATCTCCCTTTATTTTACTTAGGGGTCTAAAACCGAAAATGGTATTCACAGCTTCTGGGTGGTCAGGGAGAGGTAGGGCATTCTGTTGACAATTGCTATACGTTGCAACATAAAATCCAAAATCTTTTGGATGCCAACGTGGTCTCATTCCGGGATGCACAGCCGAACATCCAGAATAACCCACTCCCTGACCACCCAGAAGCTGTGAATACCATTTTCGGTTTTGATGCTGAGCCCGCCATGTTTCAGATGATGCATGTGGAAGTAGAAGTGATGGACACCCTGGGGCAACCAAGTGGCAAATTCGATTACTATGAAAAGTATTCGGCTCCTCCCAGCTCCTATTTCGACCCACGGGATATCATCCCAGATGGATGGGGTGGCATAGATGATCCCGCACCTCCAAAGATTGAGAGCTTTGATGACTGAATTGTTTGCCATTGACGAAGCTCGAGAGTAGTACACTCCTCTGCGCAGGAGTCTTTATCGCTTTCCGTATTTGCATATTTGCATTTTCAATTCTAGGATTTCCCTCATTTCAGTAATGTAATTTCTTTTTCATCCAATAAAATACATGGAGATTTTCGTGTTTTAAGGGCATGTTGAAGTATACCAAACTAGCCCTGTGATGAAATCCTACCAAAAGAAAACGGCAAGGAGCTAATTCGAAGAATTTGGGCTTCTTCATGTTCCCTTGAAAAAATTTTCAAAATAAAATAATTTTCCAGCATGCATCTAATTTACCTTGTTTGTTTCATTTAATTATTTGCTTTATGTTTCAGGTGCAGCCCTGCGCATATTTAAGGAACCTCTATGAGCTCCCTTGCAAAAAGGGGCAAGACATAGACACTTAACAGCTTTGATTTTATGATTTGATGTGCTAGAATAGAGCATGGCCCTTTTATCATTTCAGAATATTTTCACATGATGTGCAATTCACCAATTCCACTTGAAATTTATCAAAATGGATAATTCAGTGAAGGATGTTGAGTTACTTGAACATGTTAAATGATGCTAAATGAGGTGTGAAAGGCAAACCTTATCCCATACACAGTTCATTGTTTATACATTGTGAGGTGACTATAGAAACATTTTGTATTTCAAGGTGAAGAGTTTTCTTGCGAAAAGTACGACAGCTGAAATGACGAGAGGCAGTTCATTTGTCTATCCCAAACACTACAGATAATCCATTGCTTAAACCTTTTGAGCCCAAATATTTGAAGAATTTCTTTCATACTACCCCTGTCAAGGACCACCCCACATCGGGGCAAATGGAGGTAAGTTGACATTGAAGGAGAGTGAAATGAATTGAAATTTTCTTGCTCTCGCTTGCATCAATCTTCAAGTCCTGCTATTACATTAAATTCATATGGTAATTTAAGTGCTTTAGGATGACGAAGAGCATTTCTTTCACTATCCTACACACTTATATCCTTTGCATAGCCCACTTGAGCCTATGAATTCATTTCATGTCAAACCTAGTTGGTGATCATCCGCCACACTGGGGCAAGATGAAAGACAATCATTCGAATAGCATGGTCTAAAATGCTGATGAAAGAAGACTGTGTGAGTCCAAAGAAAATAAGTGCAAAAAAATAAGGGGCATGAAAAAGCAGTGTGCCTGGTAAAAGCGAGGCCAATGCCCATGAAAAGAAAAGAGAAATGATTGATGAATTGGGGGGCATGAAAAAAAGCGGTGTGCCTGATTGATGCCCATCATCAAAGAAAATAATTTAAAAAAAAAAGAAAAAATGTTGAGAAAAGATCTCCAGTTGAATAATTATTGGCATTAGTGATAAACTCTTGAGCCAATAAAAAAATTCGTCAAGAAGACGATCCATGGCGAAGAAAACTGGTGGTAATGTCCAGATGATCACCAACTCTCACCCTTTACACACATCTTTGAGCCTAACGATCCTTTCGTTTCTCAAACCCAAGAACCAAGCCTATGTTACGTCCCTTACAAAGTCTCTTCAGATTATGGCACTTGAATTAACATAGGAATTCATATGTTTTAAGCATTGCTCGAAAAAGTGCGAGCAAGATTATTTCTTTCTCATTTTGCAGGGTTCTTGACTTGTAAACCCGGAGATGATTACAAGATGGTTCTTTCAATAGCCTTGACTCAAAGAGTCCCTTTTGCTAAGCCATTGACCAAACCCACATTACAATCCTTGCTAAAGACCTCTCAGATTGGTAATGTCGTACTGATTGCAAGAAAATTTGAACTTTTGTTGACAAGATGATGATAAGATTGAATGATATATTCCCGCATCAATGGTCGGGACAAATAACCCATCCTAAATGAGAGAGAGTGAAAAAGCCTTTTTCACACCAAAAGTGTCTCGTTTAGCATGTTCAAGAAATTCACAGCTTAGTGAAAATTGTCTTAATGATAATTTTTCCGATGGAAGTTTAAAAAAAGAAAAATAAAAAAAGCCATCATGTATGGTCCTTCATTGAATTAAAAAAAAATGAATGAATTTTTTCTCAAAGACCAAAGGATTTGACTTTGAAACCCTGAGTTTGTTCAGTCATCTTGGTGCTTGATGAGAATTCCAAGTACCCATTTATAAAATGTTTTCAAATGTCTAGTTTGAGTTCCAGATGTTTGAACCTTTAAACACTTGATGTGATTTCCAAGTGCTTGTCTTTTCAAACATCTAATGTGATTTCCAAATGTTTAGTAAAATATTTTCAAATGTCTAGTGTGAACCCCAGATATTTGAACCCTTAAACACTTGATGTGACTTCCAAGTATTTGTCTTTTCGAGCGTCTGATGTGATTTCCAGATGTTTAGAATTTTTAAGTACTTGATGCAATTTCCAGGTGCTTGGGATTTGATGAGAGTCTCAAATCCTCCAAAGATTTTTCTTCAGATCCAGTTTGATTTAGGCGACCGTAGAATGGTACGGGTCCTAAACAACATTTATTGCTCTAACAGGCGACCGTAGAATGGTACGGGTCCTGGAAAAGCAGTTTCCCCATTCAGGCGACCGTAGAAGGGTACGAGTCCTGAAAAATCAATTTTCCGTTAAGGCGACCGTAGAATGGTGCGGGTCCTCGACAATACCTATTCCCTATTTAGGCGACCGTAGAATCGTACGGGTCCTAGAAAGTGAATCCCGTTTAGGCGACCATAGAATGGTATGGGTCCTAGACAAAACCTATTTCCCTATTCAGGCGGCCGTAGAATGGTACGGGTCCTAGAAGGTAAATCTCCGTTTAGGCGACCGTAGAATGGTACGGGTCCTAGACACAACCAAACACTGTCATACTGGGCGACCGTAGAATGGTACGGGTCCTAGGAAAGCAGTTTCTTTGTAAAGTTATGTTACTATTTTAGGCGACCGTAGAATGGTACGGGTCCTGGACATGTAACACCGACTGCCTAGAACTACTCTATCCTTCTTGAAGGTGGGTTATTCCGGGTGCTTGGGATCTAATGAGAGTTCCAGACTCTAAATTATCTGAAGAGATTTCCATATGTTTGTTAGGTCTCATAGGACTCATTTCACACCTAATAATACTTTTCTGAATATCCAGATAAGTATGACAGGTACGTGTTCTTCTTTGCATTTTGCATTTCATTAAGCATTGAGACATAGAAATATATGCTTTCGATAAAATCATTGCATTTACATTGCATTATGGCATGCCCTTGCATTTCAAAAAGAATTAAATTTATTTGAAAAAGATGTCATTAACATTTGCATATACATTCCATATTCATTTTGCATTTATTTTGCATTTGCATTTCATTGAGCATAGACACATTGAAATATATGTTCTTGACCAAATCATTGCATTTACATGGCATTCTTTATTGCATGACATTGCATTTATTTGAATCCATTTCTTTAAAAAAAAAAATTTCATTACAATTAACATTTGCATATGCATTTTATATTCATTTTGCATTCATTTTTCATAGTCTAAATTTAGGTGTCATTTATCTTTGAAGGAAACCTCTACGAGCTTCCCTTCAAAGAGGGGCAGCTGTTGACACCTAATTTAGATTCAATTTTTAAAAAAATAAAAGATTAGAGGGAAATTTTGAAAAGAAATTTTGAATTCAAAATAATTCAACAGCCGGATTTTGGAGCCATTTCATTGTTGGAGAAGTTGAGCGAAAATCTCCACCGGCGAGAGGTTGAGCAAAAATCTCCACCGGCGAAACAAACTCGAATTTTTGCTCTATAAATAGAGGGGTTCTTCTTCACCTTTCGGGGAAAAAAGGGGGAAAACAAATCAGAGCAAAAATTCTGTCCATTGGGGGCTTCTCTTCGGCTGGAAAAAAAAGAAAAAATAGAAAACTGAAGAGAGAAGAGAAAGTCTTCTGCAGAGGGAGAGTGACGTGAGAGAGACAAGTGAGAGAGAGAGTGTCAGGGGAGAGAGTTTACTTTTCGTCAAAAATTAAAAAGTGAAGAGGAGAAAGAGAGAATACGAAAGTAGAGGAGAGTGTGCGGCTGCAAAGAGAAGAAGTGATGGGACAGTTACTGTTCATCTTCTTCCCCACATTTGCTGCCCAATCGTGAGTTTCTCTTCACCCGCGCTGCGCTCGCACCACCGGTCTTCACCAGCCATCGTCGCGCCGACTCACGATGACCCAAGCGCCGACGCCCAGCAACACCGCCGCGCTTCTGCAACCCGCGACACTGCCGATTCCGAACCGGCTCGCACCTCTGCTGTTGCTGTGTCCGCGACCACCCGGTGTCTGACGCTTAACGACCGCACCCCTGCACCAGCGAGCTCTTCCCAACGCCTGTTGCAACGACTACTGCTCAAGTCTCTTCCCATGACGCCATCACCTCCCAGCCGCAACGGCCCGCACCTCCGCTGTTGCTGCGTCCGCGACCGCCCGGTGCCAGACGCCCGACGACCGCACCTCTGCATCAACGAGCTTGTCCTGACGCCTGCTGCAACGCACCCGACGCTGCACCCTCCTCCGAACCGACGCCATCACATCCCAGCCGCGACGAAGCTTCTATTTCTGCAGACACCGACGGCTCGGTATTTCTGTCTCACCAGCTGCCGAATTTGCCGGTGACCTCTACCCGCGACGATTGACGCCGCGCCTTGGCGACTCGCACCCGACGCTGCGCCCTCCTCCGAACCGACGCCCTTGACCTGCCTTGATCTGCAGTGCCCATCACCGCACGCCTTTGCCCCTTTTGCAGGTTGCCGTGCTGCCCTCCGACCCAGCCGCCGGATTTCTCGGTGTCTTTGCCCTCCCGGGCGACACCCGACGCCAACGCCTCGAGCTCCCGCCGCGCTCCGATCCAAGCTCGCTGCCGTGCTCTCGATCTACTGTTGCCTCCCTGTTTTTTGCGGGGCCTTAGGTAGTTTTTTTTTTTTTATTTTTTTTATACTTATTTCATGATACATTAGCTTATTTTTAAGTCTCATTATTTGAATTGTAGTATTGTATGTTAATTATTTGTATTGTTTAGACATTATCCTTAAGGCTTTATCCAAGATTTTTGTAATAATTAGTTTGATCCGAGAGACATCGGATCATTCTTTTAATTACATTAATTATGGACTTCTTGGTGAAATTTTAATTGTTAAATCATAATAATTATTTAATTTGGTCCGCAAGACTTCGGACTAGATTATTTAATTATTTTGAGTTGTTGTGATGATTAGGGTTAAAATAATTGTTAATTTAACTGTGAGACGACAGGTTATTTTTTCAATTATTTTGATCCTTTATTTAGTGGCTATATTAATTGTTTAGATTTAACCCTAATTTAATAATTATTCAACATAAAAAAACTAAAAAGAAACTAAAAAATCAAAAAAATCAAAAAATTCAAAAATTGCATAAGCATATAGGACATTAGGGTTTAATATAATAGACATGTAGTTTAATTAATCAAATTTTTAGGATTATATTTCTAGGATTGCATTTTTAGATAATATTTTTAGGACTGCATTTTTAGACATTTTAAAAGAAATAAGTTAGGATTAGACTTAAATAGCCTTTTTTAGAGTCTTAGATATAATTGGCACATTTTCATATTCTCATTTAAAAAAAAATAAAAAAAATAGTTTCTAAGACAGAATAGGGTTTAAGTCAAATTAATCCCAAAAATGGATTAGAAAATTACTTTAGATAGCTTGAGTAGGGTTTTTATTAGTTTTGAATTTCAAATAAAAAAATACAAAAATACAAAAATTTAGGTGCATGTTAATTAGTTGCATAATATGATCATTTAATTAGAATTTATTAGTAAAGTTAGGTCATAAGGTGCATAATAACTAGTTCGCATAATAGACCCATTTAATTAGAATTTCCACACTAATAAGATTAAGTCATTTAGTGTTAAAATGCATTTTATAAAAGAACTCTAATTTTTAAGAAAATCCAAAAAAATGAATGCTTGCTTTATGTGACGTAATTTATTTACTTGAATATTTTAAATAATGGATGAGCACCCGTGTGGTCACCACATTCGCATGATAGTAACTTAGGTTAAAATAAATCAGCTACTTGCAAAAACATTTTGAAAAATTAAGAAGAAATGGTACCGAAAGGGCATTAGAAAATTCTAGTGTAACCAAGTCCCCGTACCCTTAGCCTCTGGTTCGTAGGAGTAAAATAAATCTCCCTTTATTTTACTTAGGTGTCTAATTGACCTACCACCTACCATAAACCGATTAGTGGCGACTCCTAATTAATAACATCTTGCATGTTAAATGTTTGAATCTTAAGTCGCGAATTGGTATGGGCTTGGGAGAGCCTGAGCTAAGTTTAAAAGCTTAGTAGTCCATTAACCTAGTTTTAGGTGGTGAACCCCGAAAAAATTAGGTCGCGACAAACTTCAAAATAATAAGAGAGTTTTCTCCAACAGTATGGACTGAAGTTGGCACCTCGAGCTTGGTATGGAAGGTTGAGTAAGTTTTTATCTCGGAATGGTTTTGAAAATGGAAAGGTTGATACTACTTTGTTTATAAAGAAAGAAGGGAAAGACTTTCTGCTAGTACAAATTTATGTAGATGATATTATCTTTGGTTCTCCTAATGAAAATCTCTGCAAGAAATTTTCAAGATCTATGCAGTATGAATTCGAAATGAGCATAATGGGTGAACTAACCTTCTTTCTGGGATTGCAAGTTAAACAATCGAAGAAAGGTATTTTCATTCACCAGGAGAAATATACCAAAGATCTCATCAAGAAATTTGGATTGGAGAATTGCAAGAAGACAAAGACACCTATGTCAAGTTCATTGAATCTGGATGAGGATGAAGAAGGGAAGAGAGTAGATTAGAAGCTTTACAAAAGCATGATCGGTTGTCTTCTCTGCCTTACTGCCTCTAAACCTTATATTCTTTTCAATGTGTGCATTTGTGCAAGATTTCAATTTGATCCAAGGGAGTCTCATCTAAGTGCTGTAAAATGCATCATCAAATATGTTGCGACTTCTCCAAAGCTGGGTCTATGGTATCTAAAAGAACGAGACTTTACTCTACTTGGATATTTGATGCTGATTTAGCAGGTTGTAAAGTCGACAAAAAGAGCACATCTGGCACCTGTCAACTCTTAAGAAATATGCTAATATCTTGGTTCTTAATGAAGTAAAGTATTGAAGCATTATCAACAACAGAAGCATAATAAGTTGCTCTTGGGAGTTGTTGTTCTCAAATCCTATGGATAAGACAATAAGTAAGAGACTTTGGAATAGAAGAATCCTACACCAAGATCAGATGCGACAACACAAGTGCCATTAATCTCACTAGAAACCCAATTCTTCTTTCAAGGGTGAAGCATATAAAGATTCAACATCATTTTATAAGGGATCATGTTTAGAATGGTGAGATTCCGGTTCAATTCATTAAGTCAAAGAATCAATTGGCAAATATCTTCACGAAACCTCTGGAGATATTCAAGTTTCAATCTTTTTCACTCAAAAATGTCGATGAAATTCTCCAAGTCTGCATCCATGTCACACCAGCGAAAGTCCTCTCGAATTGCTAGTCAAGGTCCTCGAAGCATGCCAGAAGGACCAACGCATTTCGATCTCATTGGTGAAGGCTCGTTGCACAATTCTCCAATAAACTCTCCATAGAACCCTCCGTGACAACCTTTGGAAGAGGAAATTGATCAAGAGGTAGTTCCTCTCAGAGTCTTAACACCCAAGGTTCTTTACAAGCATTATACTTATCTGAAACAAGGTGGCTCTCCAATGACGTTTATCACTAATTTCTTAGGAGGACACTGGCATGGCAACAAAATGGTGTTTTTAAGAGCGATGGAATGTTTGGGTATAGCACCGAAAGGTTCGGTAGAAAAAGCTTTTCTTTATTTTCCTTCTGATCCTAGATTCAATTCTAAGCATCTAGGATGATGATGAGTGGATTTATTTGAATTTCCAACCCATAATGGGTGTGGTTGTTGATGTTCCTGGAGAGAGAACGAGATTGTTTTGTTCTAAGGAGCACAAAAGAGTTTATACCCAAATGTTGAACAGAGGGGTGATAAACCCTCGAATAGTTGATTTTGATTTCTTGGACTCAATCAAGGTTAACTTAAGGGCAAAATTGGGTGCTCTTCAACTTGATAATTTTTGTACTGAGACTGCTGTGGCTTATCCTAAGTTAACGGCATGCTTTTATTCTAATATGTCTTTCCTTGACCAGACTCACATACAGTTCACTATGTGTGACAAAGCTTTTGTTGTGGATGTTGACACTTTGGTTGACATTCTAGGAGTTGAAAGAAGTGGTTTTCAGCCAATAAACGTTTCCATTGGTCAAGCAACTCATTTCTTAGTGAAGGACAAAGTGCCTTGTGGGAGTATCACTTACTCTCAACTGCTAGCAGCAAGTGTTCTATTGCACAAAATCGTCATCAATTGCTTAAGACCCAAGGCAACATCCAAAATTCATGTGTCTAGATTCTAGGTGAAAATCATGTGGGCCATCTACAATGGCAATCCTTTTTATCTACCCCACACCATTTTCCTGCACATGTATAGGACAGTAATGAAAGAAAAATGGCAATTGCCTTGTGCGGCGTTGATCACCAAGTTGTTCCACCACCTTTAGATCTAGTTTTCCCCTTAGCTTTGTTCAAGAACCATTAGTTCCATGGAGATAGGACTAAAGATGATCTTGAAGATGAGGATGAAGGATCTGACCAAGGCGATTGAGCGTCTGAAGAGGGAATCCGCAAGCAAAACCAAGGTAGAATCGACTGCTACAAGGAAAACAAAAGCGAAGAGCATTGTCCAATCAAGTTCGAAGAGGAGGATGATCTGACCATCTGTTCTCTTGACTTGAGAAACTTCAATGAGTTGATTCTGAAGAAATAAAGGAAGAAGAAGTTGAAGCAGAAATAGAAGAAGAAGAAGAAGAAGAAGAAGAAGAAGAAGAAGAAGAAAAAGATGAGCACGAAGAAGAAGTCGAGCCTAAAAGATCAACGGAGAAGGACCATGAAGATGAAGATTCTAATGGAGCAAGTGGTGCAATACAGCTATCAAAGGAAATTGAGAAAAGAGATTCTGTAGAAGAAAAGGGAAGATGCTGCATCCGAATGAGTAAACAACCAACAAGAGAAGGGATCTAGTGCTGACAAAGAAAAGGCTGAAGAAGGTGAAATCTCATCCCAACCCGAAGGCAACAAGAAGTCAGGGGGAGATCACGAGACAACTCTTTTCATAGCATCCACTGCTAGTGATGGCATTAGCAGATTCCCTACAGATCTCGAATATGTATTTGCATCTAACTTCCCTGAGATTGAAGAAGAATCTCCTAATCAGGACAAGCAACAAGCTGCTCATGCTCAAGTCGATGTTCCTCCATCTCTTGATACTCCACAAACTCACTTTGCTGAAGCCAGTGTTCAAACCGAAATTGATCCCAACTATCCAAGGTTGGTTGTGTGGCATCCCAAATTTAATGACAAGCCATAAGGTGAGTTGAAATTCCTAATTATGTGAAAGAATTTCTTTTGGCTTATGCCTTAGCCAATTTGTCTTTTAATTTGATGATTTGTGTATTTAAATTTATAGATTAATAATTGGCCATGAGATTATAAATTTAAATCTTAATAAACAAAATATCCCAAGACTTTGGCCAAGATGAAATTTGAATTTAGAAATATTTACAAAAAGGAATTCAAAAAAAAAAAAAAAGGAGAAAAGAGGGTTATTTTCGAAATGGGCCTTGGGCCCATTTGCCTAAAGCTTGGTGGGCCAAGCTAGTCGGCCCATTAGGGCCGAAGAAGGGAGCTCGACCAGCCCAAAGGGAGTGGCCGGATGGGCCTAAGCCCAAGCCCAATCAATTCAAAAATAAAAATTACATGTGGCACAAAGGAGAGCATGCATTGGTTGGACATGAGGTGAATCAATCATTACTAATCATGGGCTTTAAGGGGATATAAAAGGGATGAGGAGAGAGAGTGGCCGGTTCTTCTTGATCATTTGGCCGAGAAAGGGTGAGAGAGAGAGAGAGTGTTCGAGCGGAAGGAAGGAGAGACCGAGAGGGAGAGAGAGGAGGCGGAGCCGAGAGGGAGGTGCCGCCGTGTGCTCGCCGTTCGACCGCCTTGTCCGACCACCGTACGCCGTCGTTCATCGCCGTTTGCTCATCTTAGAGGCAAGTGGAGTCCATAACTTCTCTTGCACGTTTGTTTTTGTGGTTGCATGTTAGATTTTAGGTGTGATTTGTGCGAAAAACCGAGGTAAGAGTTGGTTATTTGTTAACCGTGTGACTGTTCTCGTTCGGTTTGTTGAAGTCAGTAGCTTGTTCGAGTTTGCATGTGTGCTTGGAGTTCGATTTTGGCTTCGGTGTCTTCATGAAAGTTGAAGCTAACGTCTTGAACTATGACATACTAAAAATTCGTAGAAAACGATGGAGATTTGAGGGATCAAAAGTTCTATGGTACGGAGACTTTAGATCTGCGAAATTTTCACTGACCTCTTGTTGATTTCTTGGTTGCATGTTGATTTCTGTTGGAGATCTCACTTTGTTGTCTTCTTGAAAGTTGTAGTAAATACATTAAACTACAACATACTCAAATTTTAAGAGAAATGAACGAGTGTAGCCTAGTAAATCGGCTAGATCTTGGAAATAATGGTTCTAGTGAAGTATCTCGAGACACCCGAGACTTCATGGACTAAAATGGTGACCATAATCTGGTTATTTCGCCTAGATCTCTTCATGAAACTTGTAAAGGACACCTTGTTACATAATATACTCAAATTTCAGAGAAAACGAAAGAGGATTGATGGGTGAAAACTAAGAATTTCGGAGGAGTGTGTTCTGGACGTCACGGTAGTGGTTCCAGAAGCTTCGTAGGGTTGTAGAAATTAATCTAAAAAGAATTTGTCGTAGAGTTCTTAATGAAAAAGGTACGAAAATGTGTTGGCTATCACCCTGTAAAATTTCGTAATTTTTGAAGGCCATATGAGTATTTTAATCGAAATTATTTGGAAACTGTGCAAGTCTGGCATTATCCGAATATAAGGTGCTATTTCGTGGAAATGGTGGAATTATGAGAAATTCAATTTGGCCATGAATTTTGTATGAAATTGGTATCCTAATGATTTGTTTAGTGATTGTTTGAATATTATGATTTTGGGAAAATCATAGATATTAAATTTAATATTTATTTATGGAAATAAATAAATATAATAATATAATATAATAATAATAAAATAAAATAAAATAGATTTTTATTTGACCATGGATTCAACTTCATTTGTGTGGCACTTGTGTGATGAGGTCTTTGTACATGTATTAAGTTGAAATGCATATGTGATAAAGCTTTGGCATGTGTATGACATGTGAATTGAAATACAAGTGTGATTCGTTTGATGCCATGCCAATTGCCATGTTAAATTGAGATAAAAGGATAAATGTGGATGAGAAAGAGGTTGTGGTGGAGGATGTTGTCTGGTGGCCTGGTGGCGTAATTCCAGAGATTCCTTGGGAGTTTCAGGATGCCCGGAATGTGGGGGGCCGGAAGTCCGGTTGTATCTTGGATACATGCCCGGAGGTTCCTCGCGACACCAGGATTTGGGTGCGGGATGCCTGGCTAGAAGGGTAAAGGCCGAAAGCCTTGTCGGAGGTTTCTGCCTGAAGGGAATGCCTCGTGATGCTAGTTGAGATGCGAGTTGCCCGGAATGTGGGGGGCCGGAAGCCTGGTGGCCATGGGATGGCTGAGTTTGCCGGGAACCCTGTCGGAGGTTTTTGCCCGAAGGGTTGATGATGAGATTGATGATTTGAGAAATGGGTGATGTGGTGATCAAAATTGAAAGATAAAGATGATAATTAACTCATGACATGATGATGCATGATGATGATGGCATGTGATGTGATATGATGATCACCTATGATAATATATGCATGATGATGCATGATGATGATGGCATGTGATGTGATATGATGATCACCTATGATAATATATGCATGATGATGCATGATGATGATGGCATGAGATGTGATATGATGATCACCTATGATAATATATGCATGATGATGCATGATGATGATGGTATGTGATGTGATATGATGATCACCTATGATAATATATGCATGATGATGTATGATGATGATGGCATGTGATGTGATATGATGATCAGCTATGATAGTATATGCATGATGATGCATGAGGGTGATGTGTGATGTGACATGATGATCATCCATGGTATGATATGCATGATGAAATGCATGATGATGGTAATGATATATGATATGCCATGATGATGATGATATATATATGATGTGATGATGCATGATACGCATGATTACAAGGTAAGTGATGCTTGCAACGTGTGATGATATGCATGATGCATTGGAATGTTATTGGATTTCCCTATCTGCTGAGTGGTTGTACTCACCCCTTTTGGGGATAACATTTCAGATTAGAAAGATGCCGCTTCCTATCGTCACGCGAGGCACCTTCTATGGTCTCCCGTCAGATGTAGAAGTAGATTGTACGGAGATCGACTGCGTCACTATCCCTGGACTGACATATGTGCGAGTGCGTGTGCTGGTCATGTACGACGTGGGCCTGGCTGAGGGCTCAGTCATCCAGGAGTTTTTGTCTGTTCATGTCCGCCGAGATGGAGTAATTTGGGGGATGTTGCCGCCACCACCACCCGATACACCTGGATGGGTGTGATGGTTGCGTGAAGGGTAGAGAGCTAGTGTCTCTTTTTGGGGAGTAGCCTCCACTGTTGGATGAGGGATGTCATGTGATTTTCTTTAGGGGTCGTAGTATCTTTTTGGGATGAGGCCGAGTGTGGTTGAAAATCTTGGTCTCCTTTTGTTGTATCGACCCGTGAAAAACCCATCACGATAACATGTAAATAAAAGTGGCATGGCTTATCTTTTAAATTCTGATGATTAGTGGTGTGTATTGGTATCATGGTTAGTAAGGGGAGAGATGGAGATGTTTAATTTGCTTCCGCTATGAGTCGCGCTGGGACCGATTCGTTTTTTTAAAAAAAAAAAAATGCCTGTGATTAACGACGCTTGTTTAAGTACAAGAGGGAAAAGGAAATCAAGTGTAACACCGGCGCTGGTGACGACCTGTGAAGGGTTTGGGGTGTCACAGCCGCCCTTTTTGGTATCAGAGCGAATGGTTATAGGTGGAGTGATAAGGAGCCTCATTTGGAAATTGAGGAACATGATGACAATGCACACCATAGGATGTAAAACGAAATAATTGAATAACGGGTGATGAGAATTCACTCGTAGATCCCTAATAGTTTATTTTGGATTACCTTTAGGTGCCAGTAACATGTATATGTTACTTATGTGATAGTAGTAATTGCTTTGAGTGGAGGCAGTGAGTCTCAGATTATTCCTGAGGCAATGCTTGGATATTGCAGGAGAGTGGTGCGAGCTGGAAGTGCTCATCCATCGAGGGTTGAAGCCTCTGCTACAAGGGCTGAACCCTGGATGGAAGATATCTTGCAGGCATTAACCAATATTGGAAATCTGATGGAGAGGCAGGCGCAGCAACAGCCCGGAGCATAACGCCGTACTCAAGGACTAGTGGAGCAGTTTTTGAAACTGAAGCCACTTAAGTTTAATGGAATGGGAAGTCCTGAGGAGGCAGAGCAATGGATTGATGGAATGGAAAGAATTTTCCGGCTGTTGGACTGCACTGATGCTGAGAAAATAGTCTTAGGAGAGTATCAATTGGAGGGAAATGCGAAGTTTTGGTGGAGAGCTTCGAAGGACATAATCTTTCCACCAGGTACTGATGTGAGCTGGGAAGAGTTTGTTAGAGCTTTTAATAGGAAGCATTTCTCTTATTGTGCTAAGGATAGAAAGATTACTGAATTTGTTCAGCTAGAACAAAAGGGGTTGACTGTAGATCAGTATGAGGCTAGATTTTCTGAATTGTCTAGATATGCTCCTAGATTGATTGAGGATCAGGAAGAGAAGGCTAAGAGATTCCTGAAAGGGCTGAGGACTGACATTAGAAAGCAGTTGGTGCCTTTGAACATAAGGGATTATAATGAGATTTATGAAAGGGCGCAGTTAGTGGAGCAGGAGTTGTTGAGGGAGCGGTCGGAATTTAAGAAACCGTTGAATTTTAGTGATGTGAAAAAGGGGAAGAGGCCTTATTTTGGTCAAGGTCAGACCTGGAATGTGAAGAAGAAGGGTAATTTTGGAAATTTTGGAGGTGCAAGGAGTGGTCTGAATATAGGGAAAGCACCCTATCAGCCTGGTATTTGTCAGAGGTGTAATGGGAGACATGGCCCAGGACCTTGTACGGGACAGCAGAAATGTTTTGGCTGTGGACAAGTAGGTCATCTTAGGAGGAATTGCCCGCAAGAGAGGTCGCAAGTGAGTGTTGGCTCAGTGCGACAGGGATATCAGAGTGCTGTTAGGTCAAATCCGCAAGGAAATCCTCAGAGACCACCTGCATAAGGAAGGGTGTATGCGATTACCCAGGAGGAAGCGGAAGCTTCCAAAAATGTTATCTCAAGTACGATTCTTATTAATGGTGAAAAGGCATATGCATTGTTTGACACGGGTGCAACGCATTCGTTTGTGTCTGAAAGATATAGATGTTTGAATAAAATAGAAGTTATGCCTCTTGAAACGCCTCTTTGTGTTTCCACGCCTCTAAAGGATATGGTATTGTCTACACTAGTGTGTGGAAATTGTAAGATGTCAATGGGAGGAAAGGGATATGGAAATAGACTTGATTGTAATGGCTATGTATGATTTTGATGTTATTATAGGAATGGACTGGCTTCGTAAGTATCGAGCTAGAATGGATTGTTATAGAAGAGTGGTACAATTTGTTTTACCTGATCAGTCTAATTGTGAATTTTCAGGAGATCAAACCTATCTTCCTTTAGCGCTTATTTCGGCAGTAGAAGCTTGTAAGTTACTTGACGAAGGATGTCAAGGGTACCTAGCCATAGTTAGAGATTATGCAAGGGAGGAGCCTAATCTTGAGGAAATTTGTGTAGTTAACGAATTTCAAGATGTATTTCCTGAGGAATTGCCTGGATTGCCGCCAGAGCGGGAGATTGAATTTGAAATTGAATTAATGCCTGGAATAGGACCAGTATCAAAAGCCCCGTATAGAATGGCCTTAACTGAATTGAAGGAATTGAAAGTGCAACTACAAGAATTGCTTGATAAGGGATTCATTAGACCAAGTGCTTCACCTTGTGGTGCACCGGTCTTGTTTGTGAAAAAGAAAGATGGATCGATGCGCTTGTGTATTGACTATAGGCAGTTGAATCAGGTGACCATTAAGAATAAGTATCCTTTGCCTAGAATTGATGATTTATTTGACCAACTCCAGGGAAGTTCAGTTTTCTCTAAGATTGATTTGAGGTCGGGATATCATCAGTTAAGAATTAAGATGGAGGACATTCCTAAGACTGCGTTTAGAACTCGTTATGGGCACTATGAGTTCCTTGTTATGCCATTTGGATTGACTAACGCCCCTGCTGCCTTTATGGATTTGATGAATAGAATATTTCAGCCTTATTTAGACCAATTTGTGATTGTGTTTATTGATGATATTCTGGTATATTCAAAAGGACCTAAAGAGCATGAGCAGCATTTAAGAATAGTTTTGCAGACTCTGAGAGAGCATAAGTTGTATGCTAAGTTTAGTAAGTGTGAATTCTGGTTGGATCGGATAATATTTTTAGGACATGTGGTGTCAGGAAAAGAAATTGCAGTAGACCCGGCAAAAGTTGAAATGGTAGTAAATTGGCCGAGACCGACAACACCTACTGAGATACGAAGTTTCTTAGGATTGGCTGGTTATTATAGGAGGTTCATTGAAGGATTTTCAAAACTGGTAGGACCTTTGACTAAATTGACCCGAAAGATTGTGAAGTTTGAATGGAATGGAGAATGTGAAAGGAATTTTTAGGAGCTCAAAAGGAAATTGACTTCAGCTCCAATTCTGACTATACCTACTGGACCTGATGGATTCACAGTGTATAGTGATGCATCTCACAAAGGACTAGGATGCGTGTTGATGCAGCATGGCAAGGTTGTAGCCTATGCATCCAGACAATTGAAACCTCATGAGCTAAATTACCCGACGCATGATTTAGAGCTAGCAGCTATAGTGTTTGCCTTGAAGATATGGAGACACTATTTGTATGGGGAAAAGTTTGAGATTTATACGGATCATAAGAGTTTGAAGTATCTGTTCTCACAAAAGGAGTTGAACATGAGACAAAGGAGGTGGATGGAGTTATTGAAGGATTATGACTGTGAGATAAGATATCATCCAGAAAAAGCGAATAGAGTAGCAGATGCTCTTAGTCGAAAGTCGACCGTAGAAATAGCTAGTTTGAGGATGGCAGAATGGAAATTGTTAGAATCTGTAGCAAATTCCGAATTTAAGTTGGAAATGGATTGTCTTATTGGTATGCTTAGTTCATTAAGGATTGAGCCAGAGATTATCCAGAAAATTAAAATTCTGCAAGAATCTGACCCAGAGATTTTGAAAGTGAAGGATGCTGTATCTTTAGGGAAAAGATCAGAATTTCAGATCTTTGATGATGGAATAGTAAGATGTCAAGGGCGACTTTGTGTTCCCGACAATGAGGAATTAAGGAAGGAAATTCTGTCAGAGGCACATAAGAGTAATTATAGTATCCACCTAGGTAGTACAAAGATGTACAGAAATTTGCGTCAGCAATTTTGGTGGAATGGCATGAAGGTAGATACGGCTAAGTACGTTTCTCAATGTTTGACGTGTCAGCAAGTAAAAGCGGAACATCGTAAACCCGCAGGACTTTTGAGACCATTAGACATTCCTGAATGGAAATGGGAACATGTAACGATGGACTTTGTGCAAGGATTGCCAAGGACATCAAGTAGTCATGATTCAATTTGGGTTATAGTGGATCGATTGACTAAGTCGGCACATTTCTTAGCGATTCGCATGGACTACCCAATGGATAAGTATGCGGACATGTATGTAAGTCAAGTGGTATGCTTACATGGTGTTCCAGTGACCATTACCTCAGATCGAGATTCGAGGTTTACTTCGAATTTTTGGAAAAGTCTTCAAATCGCGTTAGGATCTAAGCTTCAGTTTAGTACAGCTTTTCATCCACAGACTGATGGACAAACAGAAAGAGTAATCCAGATACCGGAGGATATGCTAAGAGCTTGCGTAATTGATTTCAAAGGAAATTGGGATGAAAGATTGCATTTGGTAGAGTTCGCCTATAATAATAGCTTCCAGAAGAGTATAGGCATGGCGCCTTATGAAGCATTATATGGAAGGAGATGTAGGACTCCTATCTGTTGGAGTGAAGTGGGTGAAAGGAAGTTCACAGGACCTGAATTGGTACAAGTTACCGCGGAAGCTGTCGATATTATCAGAGAAAGGCTTAGAACAGCTCAGAGTAGACAGAAAGGTTACGCAGATAGACGTAGGAGGCCTTTGGAATTTAGCGTAGGAGATCATGTATTCCTTAAGGTATCTCCAATGAAAGGAATATCTCGATTAGGGATGAAGGGTAAGTTAAGCCCTAGATTTATTGGACCTTTTGAAATTCTGGAGAGGATAGGTGATGTAGCTTATCGTTTAGTGTTACCTCCTAAGTTAGGAAATCTGCACGATGTGTTTCATGTATCGATGTTGAGGAAGTACCAGCCGGATCCTGGTCACATACTCGATCATGAAGCCATCAAAATGGATGAGAAAGTAAGGTATATTGAAGAGCCTGTGCAGATATTAGATCGAAAGGAGCAAATTCTTAGGACCAAAAAGATCCCATTGGTTAAGGTGTTATGGCGACATCATGATGTGGAGGAAGCCACATGGGAAAGTGAGGATCAGATAAAGGAAAAGTATCCCTATTTGTTTCAAAAAGGTGCGAGTAGTGCTTGAATTTCGAGGACGAAATTCTCTAAGGAGGGGAGAGTTGTGGCATCCCAAATTTAATGACAAGCCATAAGGTGAGTTGAAATTCCTAATTAGGTGAAAGAATTTCTTTTGACTTATGCCTTAGCCAATTTGTCTTTTAATTTGATGATTTGTGGATTTAAATTTATAGATTAATAATTGGCCATGAGATTATAAATTTAAATCTTAATAAACAAAGTATCCCAAGACTTTGGCCAAGATGAAATTTGAATTTAGAAATATTTATAAAAAGGAATTCAAAAAAAAAAAAAAAGGGAAAAAGAGGGTTATTTTTGAAATGGGCCTTGGGCCCATTAGCCTAAAGCTTGGTGGGCCAAGCTAGTCGGCCCATTAGGGCCCAAGAAGGGAGCTCGACCAGCCCAAAGGGAGTGGCCGGATGGGCCTAAGCCCAAGCCCAATCAATTCAAAAATAAAAATTACATGTGGCACAAAGGAGAGCATGCATTGGTTGGACATGAGGTGAATCAATCATTACTAATCATGGGCTTTAAGGGGATATAAAAGGGATGAGGAGAGAGAGTGGCTGGTTCTTCTTGATCATTTGGCCGAGAAAGGGTGAGAGAGAGAGAGAGTATTCGAGCGGAAGGAAGGAGAGACCGAGAGGGAGAGAGAGGAGGCGGAGCCGAGAGGGAGGTGCCACCGTGTGCTCGCCGTTCGACCGCCTTGTCCGACCACCGTACGCCGTCGTTCATCGCCGTTTGCTCATCTTAGAGGCAAGTGGAGTCCATAACTTCTCTTGCATGTTTGTTTTGGTGGTTGCATGTTAGATTTTAGGTGTGATTTGTGCGAAAAACCGAGGTAAGAGTTGGTTATTTGTAAACCGTGTGACTGTTCTCGTTCGGTTTGTTGAAGTCAGTAGCTTGTTCGAGTTTGCATGTGTGTTTGGGGTTCGATTTTGGCTTCGGTGTCTTCATGAAAGTTGAATCTAACGTCTTGAACTATGACATACTAAAAATTCGTAGAAAACGATGGAGATTTGAGGGATCAAAAGTTCTATGGTACGGAGACTTTAGATCTGCGAAATTTTCACTGACCTCTTGTTGATTTCTTGGTTGCATGTTGATTTCTGTTGGAGATCTCACTTTGTTGTCTTCTTGAAAGTTGTAGGAAATACATTAAACTACAACATACTCAAATTTTAAGAGAAATGAACGAGTGTAGCCTAGTAAATCGGCTAGATCTTGGAAATAATGGTTCTGGTGAAGTATCTCGAGACACCCGAGACTTCATGGACTAAAATGGTGACCATAATCTGGTTATTTGGCCTAGATCTCTTCATGAAACTTGTAAAGGACACCTTGTTACATAATATACTCAAATTTCAGAGAAAACGAAAGAGGATTGATGGGTGAAAACTAAGAATTTCGGAGGAGTGTGTTCTGGACGTCACGGTAGTGGTTCCAGAAGCTTCGTAGGGTTGTAGAAATTAATCTAAAAATAATTTGTCGTAGAGTTCTGAATGAAAAAGGTACGAAAATGTGTTGGCTATCACCCTGTAAAATTTCGTAATTTTTGAAGGCCATATGAGTATTTTAATCGAAATTATTTGGAAACTGTGCAAGTCTGGCCATTATCCGAATATAAGGTGCTATTTCGTGGAAATGGTGGAATTATGAGAAATTCAATTTGGCCATGAATTTTGTATGAAATTGTGATCCTAATGATTTGTTTAGTGATTGTTTGAATATTATGATTTTGGGAAAATCATAGATATTAAATTTAATATTTATTTATGGAAATAAATAAATATAATAATATAATATAATAATAATAAAATAAAATAAAATAGATTTTTATTTGACCATGGATTCAACTTCATTTGTGTGGCACTTGTGTGATGAGGTCTTTGTACATGTATTAAGTTGAAATGCATATGTGATAAAGCTTTGGCATGTGTATAACATGTGAATTGAAATGCAAGTGTGATTCGTTTGATGCCATGCCAATTGCCATGTTAAATTGAGATAAAAGGATAAATGTGGATGAGAAAGAGGTTGTGGTGGAGGATGTTGTCTGGTGGCCTGGTGGCGTAATTCCAGAGATTCCCTGGGAGTTTCAGGATGCCCGGAATGTGGGGGGTCGGAAGTCCGGTTGTATCTTGGATACATGCCCGGAGGTTCCTCGCGACACCAGGATTTGGGTGCGGGATGCCTGGCTAGAAGGGTAAAGGCCGGAAGCCCTGTCGGAGGTTTCTGCCCGAAGGGAATGCCTCGTGATGCTAGTTGAGATGCGAGATGCCCGGAATGTGGGGGGCCGGAAGCCCGGTGGCCATGGGATGGCTGAGTTTGCCGGGAACCCTGTCGGAGGTTTTTGCCCGAAGGGTTGATGATGAGATTGATGATTTGAGAAATGGGTGATGTGGTGATCAAAATTGAAAGATAAAGATGATAATTAACTCATGACATGATGATGCATGATGATGATGGCATGTGATGTGATATGATGATCACCTATGATAATATATGCACGATGATGCATGATGATGATGGCACGAGATGTGATATGATGATCACCTATGATAATATATGCATGATGATGCATGATGATGATGATATGTGATGTGATATGATGATCACCTATGATAATATATGCATGATGATGTATGATGATGATGGCATGTGATGTGATATGATGATCAGCTATGATAGTATATGCATGATGATGCATGAGGGTGATGTGTGATGTGACATGATGATCATCCATGGTATGATATGCATGATGAAATGCATGATGATGGTAATGATATATGATATGCCATGATGATGATGATATATATATGATGTGATGATGCATGATACGCTTGATTACAAGGTAAGTGATGCTTGCAACGTGTGATGATATGCATGATGCATTGGAATGTTATTGAATTTCCCTATCTGCTGAGTGGTTGTACTCACCCCTTTTGGGGATAACATTTCAGATTAGAAAGATGCCGCTTCCTATCGTCACGCGAGGCACCTTCTATGGTCTCCCGTCAGATGTAGAAGTAGATTGTACGAAGATCGACTGCGTCACTATCCCTGGACTGACATATGTGCGAGTGCATGTGCTGGTCATGTACGACGTGGGCCTAGCTGGGGGCCCAGTCATCCAGGAGTTTTTGTCTGTTCATGTCCGCCAAGACGGAGTGATTAGGGGGATGTTGCCGCCACCACCACCCGATACACCTGGATAGGTGTGATGGTTGCGTGAAGGGTAGAGAGCTAGTGTCTCTTTTTGGGGAGTAGCCGCCACTGTTGGATGGGGGATGTCATGTGATTTTCTTTAGGGGTCGTAGTATCTTTTTGGGATGAGGCCGAGTGTGGTTGAAAATCTTGGTCTCCTTTTGTTGTATCGACCCGTGAAAAACCCATCACGATAACATGTAAATAAAAGTGGCATGGCTTATCTTTTAAATTCTGATGATTAGTGGTGTGTATTGGTATCATGGTTAGTAAGGGGAGAGATGGAGATGTTTAATTTGCTTCCGCTATGAGTCGCGCTGGGACCGATTCGTTTTTTAAAAAAAAAAAAATTGCCTGTGATTAACGACGCTTGTTTAAGTACAAGAGGGAAAAGGAAATCAAGTGTAACACCGGCGCTGGTGATGACCTGCGAAGGGTTCGGGGTGTCACAGGTTGAGCTCCTTTTGGAGGTTAAAGCTCAGCAATATGCAATGGAGTGCGAGATTTAGATGCTCTACACCTCTCTTGATGGCAAGGTATAGTCTCTTGACACTAAAGTTCAGACTTTGAATCAACAGACGTCCGAGGCTGTAGCCAAAGTAGAGAAGGCAGTGCAGTCACTAGAGGATTTCCGACTCATTCGAGCTCCCAGACAAACTTGATTGATTTCATCTTCTCAATTCTATCTTTTTTGAAATTATCTTTCTTTTTGTTGTTGACAAAAAAGGGGGAGAATGAGACCAGATTTAATTTTTGAACTAGTTATGTGTTTGTGTGTTGAACACCTTAAATTGGTTGTGTTTTTTGAACACTTATATTCTGCAGTTAACCTTTTGTGGTTGTGATTGTGATTATGAATATGGATGATAAAATCTTGTTTAAATTTTCAAGATTAATGAATTTTTTGTGGTTGCAGAATCAATGTTATCTAGATCATCAACAATCCGTTTTTATAAGTTATCATGTATTGCTAAATCATTGTTTTGCAGGATATA
This sequence comes from Eucalyptus lansdowneana, assembly GCA_017140395.1. Classification (NCBI taxonomy): domain Eukaryota; kingdom Viridiplantae; phylum Streptophyta; class Magnoliopsida; order Myrtales; family Myrtaceae; genus Eucalyptus; species Eucalyptus lansdowneana. Next base: position 29,584,012 of record CM029484.1, on the reverse strand, counting down.
AGATTTTAAACCTACAGGGAAGTTTTGTCACCATCAAAAATGGGGAGATTGTTAGAGAAAACTCCTATGTTGTTTTGAAGAGGACATAACTTATCTAAGTTCTATTATGAAGATTGCCAGACTTTTGTGTCAAAATCTATCTTACAACAAAAGTCTGCCCACTCTGACAAATTTCAAACTGAACGCAAGTAAAGAATGAAGACTTAACTAGACTCGGGATTATCTTTCTTTCTTCAAGGGTTTGGTTCATGCAAGTTTTATATGGCCTTCTAGTTGGAAATGTCACCTACAAGATTGGTTATCTTTATTGGAATCAATTTGAATACATCAAATTATTTCAGAAGGCAAGTTAATTTGGAAAGAATCTACTTATGGAAACCAAGATCCTAATTGTATGGGTGAACATGATTGATAATCTTTATCACAATCTTCAAATGGCTCTAAGATCTCCTTGATTGATTTTATCCAACGGGTTGATTGAAAAAATTCCTTTGGAAAGTACCAACGGTCGAGAAGGCATGAAGGAGTATTTAAGGAGGCCTCTCTATTCATTTGATAGAGTGTGTGAAAGAAAATTTTCAAAATATGAAGCTTCCCACTTACTTGTTATTCCTACACTGTGCTCAAATTTGTACTCAGAAGATAGAGAGATTTATACTGTGACTTCATGAGAGCAGTAGAGACTCTTCACTAAAAAGTTGAGATCGCAACATTGTAAATTCTCTTTTGATTCATAGTGGAAACCAGCCAGAAGGCTGTCAACGTGGGAGAGTGGACATAGGCTTAATCTCCCTGAACTCCTTTTTATCTGTTGCAATATACTTTTGGAATTTGAAATAATTGTCAAAGTCTGAATCCTTCTGCAAAGTTTGTAGTCAACCAGACTCGAGTTAAAAGAAAGTTTTTTTTTTTTTTTTTATTGCATATTGCAAAATCGGTTTTCACACCTATTCACCCCCTCCAAATGTTCTTACTAGCCCTTTCAACCATAAACAAAGCAAGGCTTGTTGCAAAATGGTACACACAAGAGGAATGAATAGACTATGATGAGACTTATGCACATGTAGCAAGGTTAGATGTAATTAGACTACTACTTGCATATGCGTGTTTTCATAATTTTAGGTTATTCCAAATGGACGTCATGAGTGCTTTCCTTAATGGTTTTATACAAGAAGAAGTCTATGTGGAACAATCACCTGGATTTGAAAATCCCATAAAACCAAACTTGGTCTACAGACTGAAGAAGGCGTTGTATGGTCTGAAACAGGCACCTCGAGCTTCGTATGAAAAGCTGGGTAAGTTTTTGATTAATAATGGTTTTGAGAAAGGGAAGGTTGACAAAACCTTGTCTATCAAAAAGGAAGAAAGAGATTTCCTACTTGTTCAAATATATGTAGACGATATAATCTTTGGACCTCTAACAAAAATTTGTGCAAGAAGTTTTCAAAGTCTATGCAGAAAAAATTTGAAATAAGTATGATGAGAGAGTTAACTTTCTTTTTGGGTCTACAAGTCAGACAAACGAAGAAAGAAACATTCATTTATCAAGAGAAATATGCTAGAGATGTTATCAAGAAGTTGGAATGGAAAACTGCAAGAAAACAGAAACTCCCATGTCAAGTTCTTCAAAGCTTGACAAAGATGAAGATAGAAAGAAAGTCGATCAAAAGCTATATAGAAGCATGATTGGTTCTCTTCTTTATCTAACTGCTTACATACTAGATATTTTATTCAATGTGTGTATATGTGCTAAATTTCAGTCTGATCCCAAAGAGTCACACCTTAGTGCTGTTAAACGTATCATAAAATATATTATGACTTATCCAAAGTTAGGTCTGTGGTATCCAAAAGGAGGAGACTTTAATTTACTCGGTTACTCTAATGCTGATCTGGCTGATTGTAGAGTTGACAGGAAAAGTACCTCAGGGACATGTCAATTGCTAGGACAAATGTTAGTGTCTTGGTTTTCAAAAAAGCAGAATACTGTGGCTCTTTCAATAGCAGAAACAAAATATGTTGCTCTTGGAAGTTGCTGTTCACAAATTATGTGGATCAGACAGTAACCAAGAGATTTTGGAATAGAAGAATCATGCACTGAAATCAGATGTGTCAACACAAGTGCTATTAATCTTACCAGAAATCCAATTCTTCACTTAAGAGCAAAGCACATTGAAATTTGTCATCACTTCATTAGAGACCATGTTCAGAATGGCGAGATTAATGTTCAATTTATTGATTCGGAGGACCGACTAGCAGATATTTTTACCAAACCGTTGGTGAAGAGCTTATTTGAGTCCATTCATGAAAAGCTGAACATCATTCTTTCATCTAAATAAAGTTTATGATCATGTAGACTCAACAAATTAGCATGAGGTATTTGCATATATCTTAAAATCCTCTAGACTCACGTAGTTTATTTTATTTTTGGCGTGTAAGTACTGAATAGGTTTGTTTATCTCTAAATCATCGCTTGCTTTTTTTATTTTTGGAAATTACAATTTCCTTGCTGATTTTTTGAATTTATAATTAGCAATTATCTTTTTAAATTTTTTGAAAATGCATTTTCCTTTATGATGGTTCAGTTGCCTTATTTCAATTTCTTTAGATCTCTCTTACAATTGCAATTGTTTTTCAAAGCCTAACTCTCAAACCCTCATCGTTCTTGATTTCTCTTGCAAACTCTCTGCAAATTTTTTACTTTCCTCTACACGAGCATGTCGTCAAAGTCTTCCAAATCTGTTTCAATGTCATTCCAAAGGAAATCCTCTCGCATTGCTAGTCGTGGGCCTCGAAATATTCCTGAAGGACCAACACATTTTGATTTGATCGGAGAAGATTTACCTTCTCCTCGATGTTCTGCAAATGAAGAAGTTACTCAGGATGCAAACCCCATTTTAGTGAGAAAGCCTGAGGTACTTCTTAAACACTATAACTTTTTGAAGAAGGGAGAAAGCCCTATGAACTTCATAAGTAACTTTCTAAAAGAAAATGGCTATGAAAATGAAACTGTATTTTTGCAAGCCATGGAACAGTTAGGATTAGTAGAACCTAGAACTGTAGAGCGGGAGTTTGCAAACTTTCCTTTTGATCCACATTTTGGGTCAGAAAATCAACCAGAAATCAAAGATGATGATGAAGGGATCTTTAAAAATTTCCAACAAAATATTGGACTTACTGTTGAAATCCCTAGAGAAAGAACAAAACCGTTTCGTTCAAAAGAGCATAAGAAAATTTTTGCTCAAATGCTGAACAGAGGAATTATCAACCCTTGAACTGTGGATTTTGACTTCCGAGATTCCATCAAGGTTAACTTGAGGGGAAAGTTTGCTAAACTTCAGTTGGAGAAGTTCTGTGGAGAAATGTCGAAGGCATACCTTGAATTAACGGCATACTTTTGATAGGGTTAGTAAGAATGGCTAGATGGGGTGAATAGGTGTTAAAGAAATTTTTGCAAGTCTTAACAACTTAATTCATCTTTTTAGAATAATAAACTGAAGATGTAAAAGACTGTAAACAGTTATATAAGACTACGAATTAAAGTAAAGAGTTTAGGGAAAGAGAATTGAAACGCAAGGTTTATAGTGGTTTGGTTTAGACCAAGCCTACGTCCACTCTTCCATACTGACAGTCCACTGGCTGGATTTCACTTTGAATCAAAAATAGATTTGTATAGTCTCACGTCTTTGATTCCACAGTGTAGAGACTTTACTACACTTTGTCAGGGTCTTACAAGTATTTAATCTCTCTTTTGAGTACAACTTAAGCTCAGCGATTGAATCAGAAAAGAAGTAAGAGCTTTAGACTTTGAAATTTTTCTTTCACACACACACTAGAATAACTTGAGTGTCTTTTATATACTCCTCTATGCCATCATAACCGTTGGCACCTTCCAAATGAGTTCTTCCAATCTACCCATTGTACAGAAGCAATTAGGGAGATCTCAAGTTATTTAAGGAAGTGATGATAGCCCACCAATCCTGCTCATCCATACAATCAGGATCTAGGTTTCCATAAGTAAAACATTTCAAGTATACTTCGCTAATCAACAAATCTAATTATCCTTTTCAATAAGAATAATTGATCACAAGATGCTATCTCCAGCCATGAGATCTTCTTCAACTGTACAAACCAAATTCTTAAAGATATACTCACATCTGGATAAGTCTTTTCTTTGTCGGTCTGGAAGCTATAAGTGATGATAGACTTTAAATCTTGAGTTTGGATGTCTTTAGACTTTGACGATAGAGTCTACATGTCTTCAGATAGACTGATGGAAATGTTTTGTTAACGTCAAAATAAATAAGGAAGTTTTTTCCAACAATCTCTCCCTTTTTGATGGTGACAAAACTTTCCTACAGATTGGAACACTTTTGTCCTGCAAAACAATACTTAAGCGAAACAAAATATCTTCATAAAAGATTAATAGATTAGGATATGGATAGCAATGATTCTGCAACCACAGAAAACGTGTTAATCCTGCAAAACAACTAACAACTATCCTTTCCATAATCATCAACATGGTCTATGTTACTGCAAGCATCAAAAGATCAAATCGACCAGTCCAAATCAAAACCAAACAAAAGATAAGTCCAAAAATCCAAACCAAAAGTCAAAACAAAAAGTCAAATTTGCAAAAATCAAATCTGCTTCAAACTTCTCCCCCTTTTTGTCAATGGCAAAAAGTGGAGAACAAATAAAAGAGTTGTTTGAAAATAGAGTTAGAATCATGGCTGTTTTGGAAGGCGAACAAGCTCGAACTCTTCCATAGAATTCACTGTCTTCTTAAGCCTTTCAAATCTTTGCTTCAGTGACTGGAAATCTTCACCCTGCACAGTAGTTTGCACTTGATTCTTTATGGCATTTAGCTGATTGTGCAAAGACACTGAAATGACCATAAAAACATTCTTGAGATCCTGTATCTCATACCTCATAGCATATTACTGTTTATGTACCTTCAATAGAATCTCTAACAGTCTCGAAAAGTTTGCTGTTTGAGCTGTTGTAACACTAGGTCCAGCTGAGTCGATTCCATGAGTTTTGACAATTGAGGGATTTTCAGCATATTGTCCACCATGACTATAAGTGGATGCTTCTGGATAATGAGGGGCATATACATCATTTGGATCTACAGTGGATCGACTCACATCACTAGTAAAGATAGGTGAAGAAGTACATTTTTGCACAATAGCTCCCCCCGTCTGTTTGCTTTTAGGAAGACTGGACAAATCTTCTTCTAGTGCATCTTCAACTTCAAAGTGATGTTTGTCTCCATCATGTGCTCCAATAGTTCTAGTGTCAGCCATCTCAAAGTCACTTGATAAGGATATAGCCAAAGTTGGCTCAAGAGAGTCTTCTTGACCCTGGTCTCTTTCTTCTTTTCTCTCTTCTTCTCTCTCTTCTTCCTCCTTTTCTCTTCTTTCTTCCTTTGTCCTCCTTTGTTCTTCATCTTCATTCTCTGTGTCTTCTCTCTCTTTTTCTCCTTCTTCTGGGTCTTTTCTTGTCTCTTGAAAGTTGACAAAACTATTCAAGTTTCTTAAGGTTGAAAGAGTCATTTCATCCTTATCATCTTCATCCTGCAAGATGAGAGTTCTTTTCTCCTTTACCGGAGCATCCATGGGCTCCTTGCCTTTCATTTTGGCTGCAGTAGAGTCTTGTTTTGCTTTGACGAGAGACTTCTCCTTCATGCGCTCTAACACCTTGTTAAGCTCTTTCAAATGCATTTTGTGACCATTTTAAATCCAATCACCATTGGAGAAATGTTTGTCAAATATAATGGAGCAGGAATGTGAATTTTAAAATGTCTAAAAAGGCGCGTGATAAAAGCATAATAAGGGAGTAGTCCCCTATCCTTCACCACTGTTCTGTACATGTGAAACATAATGGTGTGAGACAGAGATAATTTGTACCCAATATTAATGGCATGCATCAATTTCTCTTCAGATCAAGAGACATCGTTCTTGGATGTCGACTTTGGACGGATGCAGTTGATTACGAACTTGTGCAGCAAGATGTTGGAGGCCTTCATCCTAGAGTAGGATATCTTGCCTTCATCATCCCGATCTTTCACCAATGATAGAGTGGCATGAGCAACGGACACGCTAATTGTAGTAGAGCAAACTTCTTATCTCTCACTATGAAAGAGAAACTATTTGCATCCAAGAAAGATAAGTTCGAATAAAAGTAAGCTATGAGTTCTGGATAAGCAGCAGTAGATTCAGAACAAAAGCACTCCAATTGTAGTAGAGCAAACTTCTCTCGCAGATTTACTTTCACCGAATCAAGGAAATCGAAATCGACACTCCTAGGGTTCATAACCCCTCTCTTCATTAGGTTCGAATAAACCCTCTTGTGATTCTTCGATCTGAAAAGACTTGAACCATCACTAACAACATTTGTGGCAACTCTTGTTTTAGGCTGAAAATGGGTAAACATTCGGTCACCATCATCTTGTTCTTGAGGTTGATTAGCAGTGCCAAAGCGTGGGTCACTAGAAAATTAGCAAAGGCTTTCTCGGCCGATCCCTTTTCTGCAATACCCATCTTCTCCATATCGCGCAGAAAAAGAGTTTCATTCTTGTAGCCTCTTTCTCTCAGGTATTCATCGATCAAAGGCATAATAGTTCCTCCTCTTTTCAAACTAGAATAAAGCTTGATAGCAAACTTAGGAGTTAACGTTCTTACAGGCTCAACTTCTTCCAAAATTTCCTCCTCTGGTTGAGTCGGTGGAGAAGACTGACGCTGCTGAGAAGGTTGTTGTTGACTTGGTCGCTGTGGTGGAGAAGAATCTTATTCTTCAGTCAAGTTGAAATGTGAAGGACCCTCAGGCATGTGTCGTGGTCCCCTGCTTGCGATTCTCGATGACTTTCTTGAAGACATTGTCGCTTCACGGGAAAAATTCGCAGACTTGCTCGAAAAAGGTGAAAACTTTTTGGATTAGACAACAATAAAAATGAGAGCAAGTGGGAGTTCAGTATTTTAGGGTTTGAGGGCGAAAACGAAGAAGATGAATTTCAACAAAGTATACATAGCAAGTGAAGCGAAGTAAACAAAATGTCATAAAAGGAACAATAAAAATAACTTTTCGAAAAAGAATAACTTCCTTTTTGAAAATAAATAACTGTCTTTTTCAAAATTGATAACGCCTTTTTGAAAAAGAGAAACTTGGAAAGATAACTTCAATCAATTAGCGATTAATAAGTAACCATACCTTTTCAAGTCTTTAACCAAAAATTAAATTACTAGTACGGAAATAACTTATAGTCGTAACTCTTGGTCTTTTGAGTCTGAGCTTCTTCAAACTTTACCTTTGAGTTTGAGCACCTTAAGACTTTAATGGATAAAAGATGTGATGTTCAGTTTGGTGTGAATAGACTCAAATATGCTTTTCTCCAGTGGCTTTGTGAATATGTTCGCCAACTGATTCTTTGAATCGATGAACTATATCATCACTTCTCCATTCTAAACATGATCTCTAGTGAAATGATGTCTAATCTCTATGTGTTTTGCTCTCGAATGAAGAATTGGATTCTTTGTTAGATTGATTGCGCTGGTGTTGTCACAGTTGATTTCGGTGCATGAATATTCGATTCCAAAGTCTCTCATTCGTTGTTTTATCCATAAGATTTGAGAACAGCAACTTCTAAGTGCTACATATTCTGCTTCTACTGTTGAAAGAGCTACAATACTTTACTTCCTTGAGAACCAAGATAATGTCTTGTTTCCCAGCGATTGACACGTATGAGAAGTACTCTTTCTATCAACTCGCAACTTTGCTAAATCTACGTCGAATATCCAAGGAGGGTAAAGTCTTATTCTTTGGGATACCACAGACCTAAATTTGAAGTAGTTGCAATGTATTTGATGATGCATTTTGTGGCACTTCCATGAGATTCTTTAGGATCCGATTGAAATTTAGCACAAATGCAAACACTAAACAAAATGTCAAGTCTAGAAGTAGTAAGATAAAAAAGTGAACCAATAATACTCCGGTAGAGCTTCTGGTCAACTTTATTTCCTCCTTCATCTTTGTCTAGCTTCGAAGAACTTGACATTGGTATCTCAGTATTTTTAAAATTCTCTAATCCGAACTTTTTAATGAGATCTTTTGCATACTTTTCTTTGTGAATAAAAATTCCTTCTTTCAATTGTTTCACTTGCAATCCGAGAAAGAAAGATAGTTCACTCATCATGCTCATCTCAAATTCATTCTGCATAGACTTAGAAAACTTCTTGCATAGGTTTTTATTAGGTGATCCGAATATAATATCATCAACATAGATTTAAACAAGTAGAAAGTTTTTACATTCCTTTTTAATAAACAGGGTAGTATCCACTTTTCCTTTGACAAAATCATTTTGAAGTAGGAACTTACTTAACCCGTCATACCATGCTCGAGGTGCTTGCTTTAATCCATATAGAGCATTTTTCAGTTTGATTACTGAGTCTGGTTTCTTTAGATCTTCAAATCCAGGAGGTTGTTCCACATAGACTTCTTCTTGGATAAATCCATTTAGGAATGCGCTTTTGACATCCATTTGGAATAACCTAAAATTTATATAACAAGTAAAAGTAAGTAATAATCTAATTGCTTCTAACCTGGCTACTAATGCGTAGGTCTCATCATAGTCTATCCCTTTTTCTTGCATAAATCCTTTGGCCACAAGTCTTGCTTTGTTTCTTACAACTTTTACTTATTCGTCCATCTTGTTCTTGAAAACCCATTTAGCTCTAATAATGGATTTACCTTTTAGTTTAGGAGTTAATTCCCATACATCGTTAATGCTGAACTGTCTAAGTTCTTCTTGGATTGCTTCAATTCAGCTTTCGTCAGTTAAAGCTTATTCTATGCTTTTGGGTTCTATATCAGAAATAAGTGCCACGACGCTAGACTCTTCTTGCTTTTTTGATCCAGTGTGAATCCCTTTACCAATGTCACCAATGATAAGTTATTTGGGATGACTAGACTTGTGCTTCCAGTTACTGGTCGGTTTGACAGTTTGTTGGTCTTCTTCTTCAGTTGATTTTTCAATTCTCGTCCATTGTTGATTTTCCAAGGTCTGAGCTGCTTCAGAGGAGGTAGACTTTATAAAGTCCGTCAGATTCTTCAGGTTGAGTCTAAATCAGTTGATTTTGCAAAGAGTCTTAAAATTTGACATTCATAGATTCTTCCACAGACTGAGTCTTCTTGTTGAATACTCTGTACGGTTTGCTTGAGGTTGAGTAGCCAAGGAAAATTCATTTGTCTGATTTTTCTTCAAACTTACTAGTTCGATCATTTGCACTTTTTAAAACAAAACATTTGCAACCAAACACATGAAAGTAAGAAACAATTGGCTTCTCTCTTTTGAATAACTCATAAGGAGTTTTCTCCATAATATGCTTGAAAAATACTCTTGTTACAAAAATATAACATGCTATAGAAACTACTTCAGCCCAAAAACGAGAAGAAATATTACTTTATATTAAAAGTGTTATTGCCATTTCTTGCAGAGATCTATTCTTTCTTTCCACAACTCCATTTTGTTCTAGAGTATGTGAAGAGGAGAAAACATGCTGAAAACCCGATTCATCATAGAATTTTGAAAAGTCTTGATTTTCAAACTCACCTTCATGGCCTGTCTGAATGCTTGAAATAGCATATCATTTCTCATTATGAACTTTCTTGGTAAACTTTGAAAAGTAACAAAATGTTTTAGACTTACTTGCTAGAAAGTAAACCCAAGTGAATTGTGAATAATCATCCACAATTACTAGGCAATATCTCTTTCTATCAATGCTTTGAGTTCTAGTTGGTCCAAAGAGATCCATATGTAAAAGCTACAAAACACGATTAGTAGAAACCTGATTTGTTGGTTTAAAGGAGCTTCTAACCTGTTTTCCTAATACACATGGCGTGCATAAGTCGGACTTTTGAAACTTCAGGTTGAGCAGCCCATGAACAAGGTTCTTATAAGAGATCTTGGCAATTTACTTTATGTTGACATGGCCCAACTTTCGATGCCAAAGATTTGCTTCATCTTAAATTGAAATTAGACATTGAGATCTTTCTAGTTTTATATCCAAAAGATAGATGTTCCCATGTCTTCTTCCAATAAAGGATTGAGACAGATCTTTACTAGTTCCCAAACATACTCCTTCTTGGAAATTGATTTGAATCCAGTGTCGCACAATTGGCTAATGCTAAGTAGATCTTTACTAGTTCCCGAACTTACCTCGATTTCATTGTCTGAGTCTAAGTTTGTATCTATCTAAAAGTCTGAGTCTGATTCTAATTTTGCCAATAGACAAATGTTGGCATAATCTTCATCACTTTCTTCACATTATGTATCACTCCATGTCTCTGTTTTAAGAGCTTCCCTGTATTTCTCAACTTTTCCTTTCTTTTTCTTCAACATATGACAATTGGGTCTGATGTGTCCCTTTTTCTTGCATTCAAAATAGATCACATCTTTATTTGCTTCAATATCCTCATTTGATTTGTTTTGAAACTTTTGAGTGCTTTGTTTCTTCCAATTGAATCTTCTTCCCTTTTTGTTTAGTTTCCTAAACCTCTTTATCATAAGAGTTAACTCTTCATCGTCCATATCATCTTCAGAATCTGTAACATCAGAATCATCATTAGATCTCAAAGCAATTGACTTCTTACCTTTGGGATCTTCTTCTTTGTTGATTTACTCCACTTCATAAGACTGAAGTGTGCCAATCAATTCGTCTACCGAAAGTAGCATAATCCTCTATGTTTCCCTTATTGAAGTCTTTACGTGATTCCAGTCTTTGGGGAGTCCACGCAGCAATTTGTTAACCTTTATTGGTCCTGAAATTGGCTATCCCTGATACTCTAGACCGTTTACAATTTCAGTAAAATGATTAAACATATCAATGATAGATTCTCCTGGCTTCATCTTGAAGGCTTCATACTATCCGAATAGAATATTAATCATTGTTTCTTTAGCTCGATTAGTTCCTTCATAGGTAATGTGTAGCCTATTCGAGACTTCTTTGGTTGTTTCACAAGAAGTTATTATATTATACTCAGTAAAAGATAACGCACAATATAGAGAGTAAATTGTTTTAGCATCAAGAGCATGTCTCTTGGTTATTTCTTCTTGAGTCATCTCGCTAGCATCTGCAACTTCTTTTCCTCTTTCTGAAATTGATGTAGCTTTAGGAATAATTCATTTTTCTACCACATCCCATTCTAGAGGATCTTTCGATCTTAGGAATGCTTTCATCTTGTTTTTCCATATACTGTATTCATTTCCATCGAAGTAAGGAGGTCTGGTGTTGCTCTGGCCTTCAACCAATCCTAGAGCCAACATACTAGCCATAGATCTTTAACTCAAAAATAAAAACACTTCAATTAAATGAGTACACAGGCTTTGATACCAATTGATAGGGCTAGTAAGAACACCTAGAGGGGGTGAATAGGTGTTAAAGAAATTTTGGCAAGTCTTAACAACTTAATTCATCTTTTCAGAATAATAAACTGAAGATGTGAAAGACTATAAATGGTTATATAAGATTACGAATTAAAGTAAATAGTTTAGGGAAAGAGAATTGAATGTAAGGTTTATAATGATTCAGCTTAGACCAAGCCTATGTCCACTCTTCCGCACTAACAACCCACTAGCTGGATTTCACTATGAATCAAAAAGAGATTTATATAGTCTCACGTCCTTGATTCCACAGTGTAGAGACTTTACTACACTTCCTCAAGGTGTCACAAGTATTTAATCTCTCTTTTGAGTACAACTTAAGCTCAGCAATTGAATTAGCAAAGAACTAAAAGTTTCAGACTTTGGAATTTTTCTTTCATGTACACACTCGAATAACTTAAATGTCTTCCTTATATACTCCTCCATGCCATCATAACCGTTGGCACCTTCCAAAGGAGTTCTTCCAATCTACCTATTGGACAGAATTAATTAGGGAGATGTTGAGTTATTTAAAAAATGTGATGATAGCCCACCAATCTACTCGCCCATACAATTATGATCTAGGTTTCCATAAGTAGAACCTTCCAAGTATACTTTGCCAATCAACAGATCTAATTATCCTTGTCAATAAGAAGAATTGATCACGAGATGCTATCTCCAGCCATGAGATCTTCTTCAACCATACGAACCAAATCCTTAAAGATATACTTGCATTTGGATAAGTCTTTTCTTCGTCGGACTGGAAGCTATCAGTGAGGATAGACTTTAAATCTTGAATCTGGAGGTCTTCAGACTTTGACGATAGAGTCTGCACGTCTTTAGACTAGATTAATAGAAACGTTTTGTAAACTTAAAAACAAATAAGGAAGTTTTCTCCAACAACTTTTACTCTAATATGTCTGTTTTGGATCCCACTCATATTTAGTTTACTATGTGTGATAGAGTTTTTGATGTGGATGTGAATCTCTTGGCTAACTTGTTGGGTGTAGAAAGGAGTGAATTCTTGCCTATTAACGTGTCAAATGCGCAGGCCACAAGGTCTCTAGTACGTGATAGGATTTCTAGTGGAAATATTACTTACTCTAGAATGCCTTCTTCGAATATCTTGCTACACAAGATAGTTATCAACTTGATCAGACTCGAGGCAACCTCAAAAACTGATATATCCAAATTTGAATCAAAGATGATGTGGGCGATCTACAATTGTATCTCTTTTTCACTCCCTCACACCAGCATTCTGCATATGTACAGAACACTCATGAAAGAAAAAGGACAATTGTCGTACTCTACATTGATAACCAAACTCTTCAAACACTTCCAGATACAACTACCATCTCAACTTTGCTCTAGAACTCTTGCTCCAATGCAAATTAGACTAAAGATGATCTCAAAAATGTGATTGAAAGATCTCTCTAGAGCACTGGATAGTTTAAAGAAAGAATCTGCTAGCAAAATTAGGAAATGAACTGCTATTGAGAAGAAACACAAGGGAAAGAGTGTTGTTTCAAAGTCACTAAAGAGGAAAAGATCTATCCTTCTGTAGGATGAAGAGGAGGAAGATGATGATTTGACAATCTCTACTATGGCTTTGCGTAATCTTCAAGGTTTTACTGAGTCAGAAGAAGAAGATGAAAGCAAGAAGGAACCAGAAGAAGAGAGTGATACTAAAGAAACTGCAATGAAAGAGATTGATGGTGATGACCCAGATGGAGATGCTAGTATGAACCTAGAACAAGACGAGACTAAGAAGGAAGGAGAAGATACTAAGGAAGTTGATGCCCTAGAAATTGATGAGACTGCAACTGATAAGGAAACTCGTGCTGGAACATGAAAGGTTCAAAAGGAATAAGTTACCTCTCAGCCTGAAGGCATCAAAGCAGGGGGAGTAAGTGAAAAAAGCTCCCATTGTTGAACATACTGCTAGTGGTGGCATCAATCGATCCCCGCCAGACGCTAAAATGTATTCGCATCTCATTTTCCTGAAGTCTCACCTGAAGGTCTAGCAAAAGAAACTACTATTCAGAGGGAGCAACAAACTACACACTTTCATGTTGATGTTCCTTCACTTCTGGATACTCCATGGGTACAATACGTTGAGGCTAGTGCCCAAATAGAACCGGAAGCCAACTATCCTCAGATAGTAGAATTGCTCTTGGAGATTAAGGCACAACAATATCCTATGGAGTTTGAAATTTAGAATTCACATGTTGCTCTCTGATCTACCTCAGAATCTTTTGACACTCAGGTTCAAACTTTGAATAAGCAGGCTTCCCAGACTATGGCAAAAGTGGAGGCTGTTTATCATTAGTGCCAAGATAAGCTTGAGGAGACCGTGCATTCTTTGGAGGATTTCCGACTTGTTCGTGTTCTCAGACATCTTTGATTATTTTCGACTTAACCTCTTTTTACAACTCACTGACTTTATCTTTTTGCTGCTAACAAAAAGGCGGAGAGCTTATGCAAATTTTAAAGTTGAATCTTTTGTGGTTGTGTTTTGAACTTGAATCTTTTTTAACTTAAACTTGTGGTGCTTGAACTTGTGTTTGAATTTTAATTGGTATTAGCATGTGTTTTGTAGTTCTGATGAGACTGATATGTTTTGTGGATGCAGACTACTATATTGTTCATCTGTTCTTTATCATGTGCTACTAAAGTGTTGTTTTGCAGCTTATAATTTCTTATTAAATCTGCATGAAATTTTTCTCACCATAAAAAAGGGAGAGATTGTTAAGAAAACTTTTATTTGGTTTTGAAGTTGACAAAACTCTCATTCTCTTATTGTTATTCTTGTTCTTTTTCTTATTCTTATTCTTATACTGAGGAATATTAGACTTCTATGTTATATCATGGAATGCTGTCAAAGTCTATTTTACATCAGAAGTCTTTCCCACTCTGACGAAGATCCAAACTGAACCAAGTCTAGAATGAAGACATAATCAGACTTAGGCTTATTGATCTTCCAACTAGGATTCAATACGATCAAGACATATATGGCTTTTTGGCGAAGATTCTCACATATCTTTTCTAAATATATTGATGAAGTCAATTTCAAAGACAAGTTCCTTTTTAGGAAGCATCTACTTATGGAAACCTAGATTCTGATTGTATGGGCAACTAGAATCATTGGATCTCCACCTCAATCTTCAAACGGCTACAAGATTTCCTTAATTGATTGTGTCCAACGAGTATTTAAGGAGGTCATGCAGTTCATTTGAGTGTGTGCGTGAGGATTAAAATTCCAAAGTTTAAAGTTACCAAATTACTTGTTCTTCCTCGATTGCGCTGACAACTATACTCAAAGAGAGAAAAGCACAAAGGAGTGACTTAGTAAAAGAGAAAGAAACTCTTCACTGAATGATCATACTCAAATCGCTGTAATTCTCTTTTGATTTCATAGTAGAATCCAGCGAGAAGGCTGTCGACGTGGGAGAGTGGACTTAGGTTTGATCAAAGCCAAACCACTATAAATTCTGTGTTCAACTTTCTCTTTCCTTAACTTCTTTAATTTGTTTGTTGCGACATTTTTTTCTGTCCTGCTAAATTCTAGATTATCTTATTCAAGTTTGAATTGAACTTAGAAGTCTGATGTTAATCAGACCTTGCTTGAGAAAGTAACTTTTATTGTTTTTATTGGTTAAATTTGTCTTTACACCTATTCACCTCTCTCTAGGTGGTTATACTAGCACTTTCAAACCGGTAGTCAACTAACCAATATTTGTGTCTACATCAAGTGTCAAACTTCAATAGTACCAATGAAACGGAAAGTGCATACAGTCTAGGTTTATTGTTGCCTTATGCTCGGATCTTTTACCAACCACTTCTTCAAAAATAAGAGTAGCTGATGAAAATTGTGTAATTTTTGTAGCATCATTATCAACTGTTCTAAAAGTTGAAGCTATTAAATAAAGGCATGATTTAATATTTAATTACTCTAATAAACCATGCCTGCGTCAAACAACTTAAGCTTTCGGAAAAATTAACAGTGGTTTCACAAAATCTCACATGATATTAGAGCTGAAGCAACAATTAAATTTTCATGCTTAGTACTAAGCAAAAAAAGATTAGACTAAGCATGAAGAGGAGTGTTAGAGTGATAAATATTAAATTACGCATTTATCTAATTGTTTAAGCTTGCAGAATAGTTGGTAATAGTATTGCGACATCTCACAAGAATCACAAGTTTCGGTTAATACAAATATTTGAGAAACTTTACTTCTAAGGAAAGGTTTTAAAAGTTGATTAGAAGAAATTGTCAATTATTCATCTAAACACAATATATAATCATGTTAGAGCTTATTGTCTAATTTATTTCACTTTGTTTAAATGAGTTCCAAGGTAAGACTATGTGTGTAGTTCGGACCTTTTGTTGACCATTGATATTTTTGTCCCTGGTAATAAAATGACAGACAGCTTGTCTAACCAACCAAAATAAATTAACATTTGACTTTTAAATTTCTGGATTTCCGACTTAAATTAGGTTTCTAGGTTAGCTCTTGCATCGAAACTAGTAATGATTCGAGAGGCAATAACATCTAAAAGCCTTCGTGGCATATGAAGTTCGAAGTCTCGATGTAACTTTGCAATATGGGTGAACAACACAATAGTTCCTTCTAGTAATCCAGCTATAGAAAACCTGCTTTGACTGGTCATATGGACGATTACAAAGCCAAATGCACACTTCTTCCAAGAATCGATTTCAGGCAAAGAAAAGCTTAGTATTGAGTAGATTTGGAATGATGCTTGTGCATGAACCCAAAGCAAAAGTGTAATTAAGGTTCTGTGTGTCCTTCAGAATCAACCTCGCATATATTGGCGAAATCCCGAATGATGCACTTATTTCTTGGTAGATCCAATGGATGCCACTTTTGGAACATGGACATGGGAACTCATGAATCTCGTCCATCCATGGATTCTTCTCCTTCGCTGGGTCAACGGTCCTCAATGCCTCACAAACTGCACCTTTGCACTTAAATCCAGACCCGAAAGCGATCTGCCATGTCCTATCGCCTTTCTTAATCTTTCCTTTGGTCTCATAATAGGCCAATTTGTACCACAATGAGCTACTTGACATGCTTCCAAATCAAAATAGAGTCATTCATGATGGCTCCGTGTGCCAATCAATGAGCTCCAGGTTCTTCTGTACCTCATTGAGAACAGCTTGGCCTTTAGCATGGATGCAAAAATGCTTGAAGGCCATCTTAAAGTCAGGAGTGTACAACCTAATCTTCAATATTTTCTGGAAATTAGACCGGGATAGCTAGTGATCGGAATTTCGTGCAGATTGCAATGGTGTGGTTAAATTGTGCAAATTGAGTATTGATTGGAATTTTGAGTATTTAATTTCAAAATTTGTGAATTTTGATATTTATTCAAAAAATCTTAGGTGTCAGGTTTTAACACCAAAAATTGTTTTATATACTATTTAAAATAGTGAGATTTTAAAAATAAGGTTATGAATTTCCCAGATTCAATCTGACTATGTACTCACAAACGACTATTTTTACTGGGTTTTTTTTTAAACAAAAAAAAAAAAAGGCCAGGATCACTAATTTAATTGAGGCATTTGAGTGCAGTGTATGGTGTCCTAGGGTGAGATTGAATTGTCATGTGTTGGTTA
The DNA here is from genome assembly GCA_017140395.1 of Eucalyptus lansdowneana. Classification (NCBI taxonomy): domain Eukaryota; kingdom Viridiplantae; phylum Streptophyta; class Magnoliopsida; order Myrtales; family Myrtaceae; genus Eucalyptus; species Eucalyptus lansdowneana. Next base: position 29,566,961 of record CM029484.1, on the reverse strand, counting down.
AGGGAACCTGTCCCAAGCGTTTATGCTGGATGTTATCCTATATAGGATGTTATACGCCTTCATGAAAGCCGTCTTTGAGAGACGTAGCTATACTCAATGGGGTGAGACGATACATGGCTACGCCAGTAGACCGCCAAACTTCAAGTAAGTCGTACCCTAGAGAGGCGTAATTATCAATTGGAACGCATGTTAAGTGAAATAGATGGGCCAGATTATGGGACAATTATTTGACATGGTATGGGACGTGTCATAACGATTTGGCCCTATAATCAAGACCCCTGTGATTTATTGAATTGAGTAAGGTGTTTCATGTGCATTGATTTTATGCATAATGTATATGAACTGTGCTGACTTGCAGGGTAGATCTGAGACGAGATAAATCTTTGTGATTGTATGATTGTGTGGTTAGGATGCTCTTAGGCGTATTCCCCTCTTAATCGGGGTTTAGAGTGTGAACTCGCTGAGATTTATATCTCACCTCATCATGGGCTTAATTTTCAGGACTGTAGAGCAAAGTACTCGGAGACGAGCTAAGGGGATCCAAGGAGTGGGTCAATTAGGACAGCTTCTTTTTGGAGAACCGTCTTTTGTAAACTTTTGGTTGCTGACCTTTGTATACAACTTAGTTGGTTATAAAATCATGTTGTGTTTGAAATTATGTTGTCCTAATTTTCTATCCCGAGATAGTTATTGTTAGGGGATTTATTATTCGCTTCCGCATGTGCATTAAAATGAAAGGGTCGGCAACTCGTCCTAGGAAGTCGCAAAATTTTATCAACCACCAAAGGATGGGCGAGTGCTTGGGGTTCAGGGCGTGACATTCCCATTTACTGGTAGGAATGACCTTTATTTTATGCTGATGCATGTGAGTGATATATGTTCAGTAGCTTGTTTGGTGGTCACTCAAATTCTAATATGGTATTGGAATTGGAAAATGGGTGTCTATAAAGAGCCTGTAGGATGAGTGACCAGGAGTCGAGGACTCCTCGGCAGAGGTCTATAGTATCAGTGACTCGGGGTAGGATGCCAACAAAGGCCGGTACCCGAGGTGGCCGAGGTAGAGCACAGGCCGAGGCCAACGCAAGTGGAGTAGCACCACCTCCAGTTGGTGCTGGGGTAGAAGCCCCTGGTGATCCAAGAATGGATGGGATCATGCAGGTGCTAGAGACGATGGGAAATCGTATGGAGTAGCAAGCTCATAATCAAGTTGCCGTTGCCACTGCTACAGCCGCCGCTACTAATACCCCCAATGCTGTCGCTAATGCTGCTGCTACTGCTGCAGCCATTGCCGCACTTGCTGCCGCACCTGCTGAAGTTCCACCTAGGAACGTGGTCGCTGGGAGACTTATGCATAAGTTGGTTGAACAATTTTTGAAGTTGAACCCACCAAGTTTCATCGGGGCGGGAGACCCTAAAGCTGCAGCAGTCCAGATTCAGGATTTATAGAAGGCATTTGCATTGCTGAAGTGCACAGAAGAGGAGAAGGTCGTCCTTGCAATCTATCAATTGCAAGGGATTGCAAGCACTTGGTGGAGAGCCACTAGAGGTATAGTGTTTCCGGAAGGTGTGGTTTTGAGGTGGAACGCCTTCATTGAGGTCTTCAACGGTAAATACTTCTCAGACAGTTCTAGAGACTTAAAGATGGCAGAATCTCAGCGCCTCCGCTAAGGTGCAATGACAGTAGACCAGTATGAAGCGAAGTTCACTGAACTATTGCAGTACGCCCCCAGATTGGTTAAAGATCTGGTAGATCGAGCTAGAAGATTCAAAGATGGGCTTGGACAGGAGTTGAGAAGTTTGCTGGTGCCATTCAATTTGAAAGATTGGAACGACTTGTATGAACGGGCCCAACTGATAGAGAGAGACCTAAAAGAACTAACCATCGCATCTAGGTCACGATTTAGTTCTAACCAGGATAGAAATCGGTTTGGGAAAAAATCGATGACTAGAGGAAGGTGTCCTATTCCACCCAACAGGAAGGGTGGGATAGGAAAGTCAACGTCGAGCTAGAACGGAGTGTGTTGTGCCTGCAGGAGACGACATGGATCAGCCTTGTGTCCTGCTAAGACAGGTGCTTGTTTTATGTGTGGCTAGCAGGGTCACATGGCCAGGAATTGTCCTAGGAGATAGATGGGACTGAAGTTGCCACCACCGCCACCAACGCGTCATAATCGAGGATACGCGCCCCCGAATGAATAGTAGGGTGGACTGATCAAACCTCCAGCTCAAGGAAGGACATACGCCGTTACTAGAGGATAGGCGAAGGACTCGCCTAATGTGATTATAGGTACTATTTCGCTGAATGACCACGCTGCTTATGCTTTATTTGACCCTGGTTCAACTCATTCATTTATAGTTGAGTAGTATGTTAAGTTGGTAGGATTGATTCTTGAGTTGTTAGAGTCCGTGGTCAGTATATCGACACCATTAATGGATAAGGTGTTAACTATAATGGGTTGTCCTGGTTACACGTTAGTGATTGGTGAGTGAGAGGGGAAGATAAACTTGATAGTCCTAGCCATGTATCATTTCGATGTGATAATTGGCATGGACTTGCTCACCAAGCAACGAGCTAAGCTAGACTGTTATTGCAAGGCGATTCAGTTTAACCCGATAGAGAGTGAGAGCTTTGAGTTTATTGAGAGTCGAGGAGGACCCTCGATTACTCTAATCTTGTCACTTGAGGCAACCCAGTTGTTAGACGGGGGTTGTCAAGGTTACTTAACAACTGTCGTGGATAGGATAGTTGAGGAACTGAAGATCGAGGACATAGCAGTGGTTCAACAATTTCTAGATGTGTTCTCGAAAAAATTGCTAAGTCTGCTGCTAGAGAGAGAAATTGAGTTTGTGATCGAGTTAACCCCCGGGACAGAGCCAATTTCTAAGGCTCCTTACTAGATAGCGTTGTCTGAGCTGAAAGAACTAAATGTGCAAATGCAAGAGTTATTGGATAAGGGATTCATACGTCCCGATGCATCACCCTGGGGAGCACCAGTTTTGTTGAGGAAGAAAGATGGTTCGTTGTGTCTATGCATCGATTATTGCCAACTCAATCAAGAGATGATCAAGAACAAGTATCCACTGTCGAGGATTGACGATTTGTTTGATCAGTAGCAAGGAGCATCGATATTTTCGAAGATTGACTTGAGGACAAGATATCATCAATTGATGATCAGAAAAGAGGATATACCTAAGTCAGTGTTTCGTACTTGATACGGTCATTATGAGTTCACTGTAATGCCGTTTGGTTTGACGAATGCTCCGGTTGCTTTTACGGATATGATGAATCGAGTGTTCAAAGAATACCTGGATCAATTCGTGATCGTGTTCATCGATGATATCCCAGTATACTCGAGAAGTCTAGAGGAGCATGAAGGGCATTTGAGATTGGTACTGCAGACTTTGAGGAATCATGAGCTGTACGCCAAGTTCAGCAAGTGCATGTTTTGGTTGACTTGTGTTACTTTCCTAGGTCACGTGATTTTAGGCAAATGAATCTCCGTGGACCCATCCAAGATTGAAGCAGTTATCAGTTGGCCAAAACCGACAACCATGATAGAGATCATAAGCTTTCTGGGTTTAGTTGGGTACTACAGACGGTTTGTGGAAGGGTTTTCATCTTTAGCATCACTGTTGACTCGTCTATTGAAGAAGAAAGAGAAATTCGTGTGGATAGACAAGTGCGAGTGTAGTTTCCAAGAGCTTAAGCAGAAGCTGACTACTGCACCAGTGCTAACCATACCATCTACTCCTGCGGGATACGAGATCTATAGTGATGTGTCATTTAGAGGACTGGGTTGCATACTAATGCAATATGGTAGGGTTGTTGCATACACGTCCCGTCAGTTGAGACCTCCTTAACTGAATTACCCGACGCGTGACTTAGAACTCGCGGCAATCATTTTTGCTCTAAAGATTTGGAGACATTATTTGTGTGGAGAAAAATTCCAGATCTTCACTAACCATCAAAGTCTCAAATACCTATTCTCTCATAATGAATTGAATATGAGACAACGTCATTGGATAGAACTCCTAAAGGACTATGATTCTGATATCTTGTATCACCTTGAAAAGGCAAATAAAGTCATATAGATGCACTAAGTTGGAAGTCTTCAGTTGCACATATGTTGGTTAAGGAGTGGAATTTACTTGAGAGAGCTCGAGATTCGATTTTCAAGTTTGAGGTAGACCACTTTTCAAATCTTATGGCCACCCTCAGAATTGAGCCGGAAGTACAGATCATAATCAAGACGCTTCAACCAATAGATCTGGATGTTTAGAAAATTCTGCAAGAGGATACCGAGAAGAGAAAAGCTGATTTTCAGATTTCTGAGGATGGAACACTAAGGTTCCGATGACAATTATGTGTACCTGACGATGCAATGCTTAAAGAAGAGATTTTGTCAGAAGCTCATTATAGCAGTTACAGCATTCATCCTAGTAGCACGAAATGTATCATAATCTGCGTCAACACTATTGGTGGTTCGGTATGAAGGCGGATATTGCCAAGCATGTCGCTAAGTGTCTAATGCGTCAGTAAGTAAAAGCATAACATTGTAAGCCGGGAGGACTTCTGCAACCTCTCGAGATTTCCGAGTGGAAATGGGAACATATCATGATGGATTTTGTGAACGGCTTACCGAGAAGTCAAAGAGGGAATGATTCCATTTGAGTAATGGTCGACAGACTGACGAAGTTGGCTCACTTCATCGTAGTACAAAATAATCTTGATTTGGATAGGCACACAAAGTTGTACGTGCATTAGATAGCTTGTCTGCATGGAGTGCCAGTGAAGATTACGTCAGACCGAGACCCGAGGTTCACAGCTACCTTTTGGAAAAGTTTGTAGAGCACCTTACGAACAAAGCTGCAGTACAGTACGGCTTATCATCTTCATATGGATGGCCAGTCTAAGAAGACGATTCAAACCCTCGAAAACATGCTATGAGCTTGCGTGTTGGATTTCAAGGGGAGTTGGTAGGAACAGCTTCATCTCGTTGAGTTTGCCTACAACAATAGCTACCAGCAGAGCATTCAGGTGGCTTCTTTTTAAGTGTTATATGGCAAAGCATGCAAAATGCCGGTATGTTGGGATGAGGTCGAAGAACGAAATATTATAGGCCCAGAGTTGGTTTAGCAATTAGTGGATGCAGTTGCCATTATCAGAGACAGATTAAAGACCACTCAGAGTCACTAGAAACGCTACGTAGATAAGCGTCGAAGACCATTGGAATTTCAAGTTGGTGATCACATTTTTCCGAAGGCGTCACCAATGAGAGGTACTTTGCGCTTTGGCAAGAAGAGAAAGCTGAGTCCGAGGTATGTAGATCCATTTGAGGTTCTGGAAAGAATCAAGACTCTAGCGTATTGTCTTGCATTACCGCCGAGGCTAGCGCAAGTATATGACGTCTTTCACGTGACGATGTTGAGGAAGTATGAGCCTGACCCAATCCATGTGCTAAATTTTGAAGAGTTAGACGTGGACGACAAAGTATCGTACATGGAAAGCCTGGTTCAGATTGTGGATCACAAAGAGCATGTTCTGCACACCAAGACCATTCCGTTGGTCAAAGTGGTCTGGCAACACCAAGGCAGAGAGGGAGCAATCTGGGAAATTGAGGAGTCAATGAGACGATTGTATCCCCACCTTTTTGTTTAAATATTGTAATAGGTTTAAATTTCGAGGACGAAATTTTTATAAAAAGGGAAGAGTTATGACAGCCTGAATTTTCAGATTTTGTTTTCAATTTAATAAACCGGGCTTTTCATTGACGCACCTATAGTGCTATTCTCTGAGCTGATCACTCATGAGATAACTAGACAATCTGGTGAAGCCGTTAAGGAATCTAAATGCAATAGACTTAAGAATTTGACTAGGAATCGATTGCTCGACCATGTTGATTTGCAATGGTCATTACGGCACCATCAAAAATTTATTAGAGACTAGAGATAGGTCAATTTGATTGAGGTATGTGATTAGTATGTGGGTGATTTCACCTAATTGCAAAATTGTCGTCAAACGGTACTAGACCAATTTTTCTGTCATTTTTGCACCCGACGTTCGTATTTGAAATCTTGAGATTTTCACAACAATCGAGAGTCGCTGATGTATCGAAGATGCATATTATGACTCAAAAATAATCAACCACGGGTCAATTGCATTAAAAATTCCTAAAAGCTACCCGGTAGGCTAGGTCATGCTAGAATTGTGCCAGACTAAAATTAACCGCGAATTTGAAGTTTTGTCGTGTTATGATTTATTTTAGGAACATCGACTCAGTCTCTGAAGAATTTTCGGTGATTCCGAGATTTTTACAGAAAATCGATCCGGACGATTCGGAAAACAGATGGAAATTCGGATGGGTCAAGTCGAAGGGAATTTTGGCTTCTATACCGAGCTATATGGCAAAGGGGACTTGCAGAATTTTTATGGGCATTTTCCTTGGCAAATTTGGCCATCGATTGGAGAAATCAGAGAAGAAATTGAAGCTTATGGTGAAATTCGAACCCTAGGATGGGGGGACAACATTGGCATTAATTTGAGCTAATTGTGGATATTAAGGCAACAAAGTAATAGGGGGACATGCAATCAATGGAGAGGATAAATTTGTTGACCTTAAGCCTCCTTTTTACCAATCTTCTCATGCACGCCTCAGCCCTTCTTCTTCTTCGTGTGGACATCATTTCCACCTAACCAGCGGATCTTGCTTTCCTTTAATTTACTTGTTCTGTCGAAGCTCCATCCCATCTTCTCCACTCGTGCAACAATCCCCCATACAGTTGACTCCTTCCCTTCAACGCCTGTGAAGCCATCAACCTTTGCCCTCCACCGAATCCAGTTGTTTTCCCCTCCATTTCACTACCGCCTTACTTCCTTCCCCGTGTCTTCTTCCCGCTTGGTCGACTTTCAACATCAACGACCGAGGCAAACCTTGCTGCCACGTCCGAAGTCACCCTGCCACCTCCAGCTGCTCCCTTCACCGTTTCAGCCACGCATCATCCCAGCTTCAACTCTGCCACGTCCCGCGCCAAACTCGCCGTTCGTCTCTTCCCCAACCAACAGCGACGCCTGCTGCTTCTCCTCTGGATCAACGCTAACTCGTCAGTCCACGTCTCCCTCAACTTCTTTGACGCCAGCTTCATCGATTCCTTCGCTGCTTCTGCCTCCATCTTGCCGCGTGAAATCAACCGAAGCAAGCCCGGCCCAACTTCAATCTCCAGCAATCTTCAACCCATGCGTTTTTTTTTTAATTCTAGCCTTTTCGAAGCCCACAAGTTCAGTCAAAGCCCAGCATCCCGTAGTGTTCCAGTGCATGTATTTCAGCCCAATCCCGAGCCCAAGCCCGTGACTAGCTCGAGCAGAGAGTTGCAAGGCCTTTTTTATCCTGGCCCAAGTGTCCATTGACACTGCCGAAAGTTCGGGTTTCGGCTGCTGTCGCACCGCCATTGCGGTGAACCGGTTTTCGCATTTAAATCGGTGAGTTTATGCACTAAACTCTACTTAGTAGGCTAATGACGTTTAATGGGTGATTAGATTAATTTAAGTGTGATTAGTTTAATTATTAGTTTGTTTAGTTAAATTAGGTTAGTTAGATTAGTTAATTAGGTGGTTAGAGATTATAGTTAGTTAGGAGTATGTTGTTATATAGCTAGGATGGTTAGAATAAATTAATTAGCTCAACGGGTGGTTAGATTACCATTATTTAGCCTAAGTTAGCATTTTTGGCATCTAATGTATTTATTTAATTAATTTTGATAATTATTTAATTATTAAATATTTTCCGAAAATTAGACCGAGAGAGCTCGTGGATCGGAACTTCGTGCTGATTGCAATGGTGTGGTTAAATTGTGCAAATTGAGCGCTGATTGGAATTTTGATATTTATTAAGAAAATCCCGAGTGTTGGGTTTTAACACCGAAAATGGTTTTACATAAAAGAGTGGGATTTTAGAAGGAAGGTTATGAATTTTTCGGATTCACTCTGACCGTGTACCCATATACGACTATTTTCACCAGGTGTTTTTAATACGAAGAAAATAAGCCAGGATCACTAATTTAATTGAGGAATGCATGTTGTCCAAGGCTGAGATTGAATTGTCATGTGTTGGTTAAGAGAACCCATCCCAAGCATTTACGCTGCATGTTACCCTATATGAGATTTGGGTCGCAGTAGAGTCTGGACCTATACACCTTTGGGAAAGCTGTCTGAGAGATGTAGCCATGCTCAATGGGGTGAGACGATGCCTGACTATGCCAGTAGATCGCCGTACCCTAGAGAGGCGTAATTCTGTATATAACTTAGTTGGTTATAAAAGCATGTTGTGTTTGAAATTCTGTTGTCCTTCTTTTCTATCTTGAGATGGTTACTGTTAGGGGATTTATTATTCACTTTCGCAAGCGTATTAAAATGAAAAGGTTCAGCGAATTGTCCTTAAAAGTCGCAAAATGTTATCAACCACCAAGGGATGGGCACGTGCTCGGGGTTCGGGGTGTGACATCGAGAGCCTCACCCTCCATTAGTATCTCGGTAATGACCGGTTGATGCTCATCTCAAATTGCTTCTTCCGAATGGGTGGGGCAGCCATCCTCCTCTCCAACCGGTCCTTCGACCATCGTCGCTCCAAGTACCAGCTCTTCCACACCATGTGCACCCACAAAGGCTCGGATGACAAAAGCTATGGTTGTTTGTTCCAGCAAGAGGACAAGAAGAAGAAGAAGATCGGCTTGTCGCTATCCATGGACTTGGTGGCGGTCATCAAGGAAGCCATAGAGACCAACATCACAACCATTGGCCCGGCAGTGCTCCCAATGTCAGAACAGCTCTGGTTCTTCATGACCTCGGTCGCAAGGAAGGTGTTCAAGAAGAAGATTAAGCGATACATTCCCAACTTCAAGTTGGCCTTTAAGCATTCTTGCATCCACGTTGGAGGCTGACCTGTTCTTGATGAGATGGAGAAGAGCCTCGAGCTCACCAAGTGGCACATGGAGCCATCACAAATGACTCTGTACCGATTTGGGAGCACCTTGAGTAGCACAACGTGGTATGAATTGGCATATTTGGAGGCCAAAGGAAGGATTAGGAAAGGCGATAGGACATGGCAAATCGCATTCGGGGTCGGATTCAAGTGCAAAGTGCAATTTGGCAGGCATTGAGGATTGTCGACCCGACGAAGGAGAATAACCCATGGATGGACGATATTCATGAGTTCCCCGTCTATGTTCCATAAGCGTTGTCCATCGATCTGACACGAAATAAGCGCTTCGGTTGGAATTTTGCCAATATAGGCAAAGTTGATTCTGAAGGATACGCAAATCCTTAATTATTCTATTGCCTTGTGCTCATAAGCAAGCATCATTCCAAATTTTATGGTTACGTAGGTATTTAAATATGTCGAGAATTTTCTGATACTCGTGGTTATCTAAATATTTGAATATGTCAAGTATTTGCGATTATCCAAGTGCTTCCTCTCCAAGCCCTATCACTTGTGTAAGTGCATGTTTGCACAAATTTTCAAATACTTATGGTTATCTAGGTATTTGAATGTTTTATGTATTTGTGATAATCTAGATGTTGATATTTGAATTTTAGTTGACAAGTTAAGAATTGCTTTAAAGAAAAAAAGAAAAAAGAAAAAAAAGGGTTAATTAGCTTTTTACCCTATCAGTGACCAACCTGGAGTGATACGTGACTTGATCGACTCGCAGTACCTTTTTGGGTGTTAAATTGGTGGTTCCTACAAAGTCCGAAAAATCTGAAATTAAAATATGACATAAAATAAGCCATAACACACAACTTTTGTGAAGAAAGTCTATCAATTTTATACCATAAGGACCTATACATAATTAGCAAAATTAGGTCCATAGTAAATTAATTCAAAAATTGTTGTATCCTCATATTCGTCCATGACTTGTGTCAATTAAGCTCAAACCAACATACACCAATACCTACCATTCTCACAACAAATTAATATACTCAATGTACTAAATTATTAACACTACCTGCAACAAAAATACTCCGAAACTATCGATGAACATAATTAAGAACAAAATCGATCAAGGTGACTAAAACTCGAGGAAATCAAGCTCAACGTAACATAAAAGGGCAGTAATTCACTTGCCTCAGATCCTAAGTGGTATCGTAACTTTGATGATTGCCGGAGAGTCCTGAACTAAAATCTGTGCTCCGGTAGTCCGCATCACGTTGAGGCGACGACGCGAGACAGCGAGGACTGAGCTAAGGCATTCTTATTGGTTGAGTTGGGCCATTGAAACTAGGACAGTAATGGCTTAAACAGAGAAAACGAAAGAGAGAAGTTTCGGTCATGAGGGAGGAGATATAGGGGTGGAGTTCCCAAGGAAGAATGAATGGAGGGAGAGGCTGATTTTTCTTTTAAAATTTGGTCTTGTCCCTTTGCCACTTATGATGGTCATGTTATTTATTTTTTGTGATCCCACATTTATACCCAAATTTTCTCCTAAAAGTTACGACTATTCGACATGAAGTTTTCCACGCTTCGTGCCTCTTCGTTGACAACCGTTCGTCTTGATGGGAGACGATGTATAAATAGGGATGTACGTTCATTTCTGACGGGTGATCAAGGTCTAACACAAAATCCTCACATTTAGAATACACCATCAGTACGTGAGGAAATTTGGTTAGTAGAGTGCGCCTATTGCTTTCTTGTTTTTCAGGCTTTTCTGACGAACGCGAACAAGAACAATGGCTGGAGGTTTGTCTTCAATTGATCTTGGCTTCCGCATATGAATTATTTATTTCTTACATTTGGTATCAGAGCATGTTTATAGCCTCTGCCTTGCTTTGTTAAATTTTGGTGTATTTTCGGTGTGTTTTCCGTGAATTTTCGGCCATTTTATGAGGATGAACAGTAACTTGAAGTTTTGAGGCCGAGAGAGAAACTCAACGATTCCGGGCAAAATCCGCACTACCCACCCCTTGATTTCGGACCCATTCGGTCGCACCGCCATAAGGAACGTTAGCCATGAGTTTTTCCGGTATATCGGAGTTCGCCGGAGGCTAATCGGGCGGCGGAAGTTGTGGTGGTTGAGGATTTGAGTTTTTGGGAAATTTTCGTCTGATTTTGGGGCCAATTTTTGTTAATTTTCGCCAAAACTAGGACCCATGTGGTCGTGCCGGCATGTTCTTAAAAACCCACTATTAATTTTTGTATGAAATGGGCTGCCGGAGAAGAAACGGCCGGCGAAACCGCGGCGGAACGGCGAAAAACGGCGAAGAAAACGACTCTGTCGCGCGAGGAAGAAGGCGCGTGGTCTCCACGCGCGCTGCAGGTGCAGGCGCGTGGAAAGCACGCGCCACGCGCCGTTACGCGCGCGGAATCGTTGTGCGCGTGGGATCCACGCGCGCGCCAACCGCTGGCGCGTGGAGTCCACGCGCGCGGAACTGCCCGCGGCAGTTTGCACGCGCCTGCGCGTTGAGCGCGCGCGTGCGAGGCACGCACCCGCGACTGTTGCAGGCGCGTGCTCGGCACGTGCCTGACGCGGCCGCGGGGCTGTTTTTACAATTTTGTCCCTACGCAAATTCATAAATTTCTGTTTTGCCATTTCAGAAATTGTACGATCCTTTTTACATTTTTGCCCCAAATTTTTCAGTTTTTACAATCTTGCCCTTGGCCAATTTATTTATTTACTGTTCTGCCCTTGATGTATTTATTTATTATGTCATTTCATGCATTGTTATGAATATTTTATGCATGAAATTAAATGTCCAATGGTCAATATATTTAATTAATTAGGAGTGGCCACAGCATCTTTAATTAATTAAATTATATATTAAAAGCCTCCGGATCATATTTAGAAATGGACATTGATTGTAATTAATTATATTAATATGATGAATTTTATCCCATATGAATTTTCATTATATTAATATGATTAATTAGGATGAAATATCATATTATTTTTCTTAATTTACCCACAGGGATTAAGAAAATGCATATAATATGGTAGTTTCTTCATGATGTAATTATGAATCTATTTAAATTAAAAACTTAGCCCACAGGTAGTTTTTATGTTATGTGATTCATATTGTGACATGTTTACATTGGTAAAACATGATTTATTTATATTTGCCTCAAATTTTGTGACATAAGCATGATTATTTGATATGCAGTTTCGCAACCTGTGAATTTCTCTGAATTTAAGTTTGATGTTCCCGTACTGAATGGTGAGAACTATATGGAAGGAGTCAGTTCTTCTTCAATTGGGGTGGATGGACATTGACTATGCTATAAGGAAAGACGAACCACCTGCTCCTACTGATTCGAGCACTCCAGCTGAGATAGCTCTTTATAACCAATGGGAGCGGTCCAACCGCGTTTGTGCCATGTTTATAAGAGCTAAGATATCTCCAAGTATTCGTGGTTCAGTTGCTCAGCATAACAATGCTAAGGCTTTATTGGAGGCTATAGATGCGCAGTTTGAAAGTTCTGAGAAGGCGCATGCCATGACCCTGATTATGAAGTTTTCATCATTGAAGCTCACTAGTGTTAGAGGTGTGCGTGAGCACATCATGCAAATGAGGAACATTGCAGCTCAGCTTAAGAACCTTGAGGTTGAGATATCTGAATCATTTCTTGTATATTATATTCTCAACACTCTCCCACAACGGTATGCACATTTCAAGATCTCTTATAACACACATAAGAATAAATGGTCTATTAATGAACTCATGACCATGTGTGTTCAAGAGCAAGAAAGACTGGTTATGGAATTGGGAGAAAGTGCTCATTTGGCAACACAAGGAAAGAATAAGGGCTATGGCAAGCATAAGGGAAAAGGTAAAATACCTCCCCAAGCTGACATTAAGAAAGAATCCAAGTGTTTCTTCGTAGACGGAAGGGGCATATAAGGAAGGATTGTGTCAAATTTAAGGCTGGCTCGAGAAGAAAGGTAATCCAATCTCTTGTGTTTGTTATGAATCTAATATGACTGATGTAAGTCACAACACTTGGTGGATTGATTCTGGATCTACAATCCATATTTCGAATTCCTTGCGGGGTTTTCAAAACCACCGGAAGCCGTGGGAAGTGAACAAAGCATCTATTCGGGAAACAAGATGCGTTCGCATGTTGAAGCTATTGGGACATATAGACTAGTTCTCAATAGTGGTTTTGTTTTAGATTTGGAAAAGACCTTTTATGTTCCTAGTTTTTCTAGAAACTTAATTTCAGTTTCAAGACTTGTACCTTTGGGATACTCTTTTAACTTTTCAGATTCAAACTTTTGTTTATCATTTAAATCTGAAATTGTTGGGAGTGGTATTTTGTCTGATGGTCTTTTTCGAATTAATTTACAAGACAATGCCTATTATGATGCGATGCATGTTCATGATAAAGCTGGTATGAAACGATGTGTTGTGAAAGAATATTCCTCTATGTTGTGGCACCGGAGATTGGGACATATCTCCATAGAAAGAATTAAGCGATTAGTAAATGATGGAGTACTCGGTACTTTAGATTTTACTGATTGTGATACTTGTGTGGACTGCATAAAGGGAAAGCAGACTAACAAGTCAAAGAAATGTGCCAAGAGGAGTACATAAATATTAAAAATCATATATACGGATATTTGTAGTCCGGATATGGACTCATGTGGTCAGAAATACTTCATCTCCTTTATAGATGATTATTCACGTTATATGTATCTCTACTTGATTCATAATAAATATGAAGCATTAGATGCCTTTAAAGTATTTAAGGCGGAAGTAGAGAAACAATGCAATAAGCAAATTAAGATCGTGAGATCAGATAGAGGTGGAGAATTCTATGGTAGATACACTTGAAGATGGACAAGCACCTGGTCCATTTGCAAGATTTCTTCAAGAGCATGGGATAGTTGCCCAATATACTATGCCTGGTTCTCCGGACCAAAATGGCGTAGCGGAAAGAAGAAATCGGACCTTATTAGACATGGTGCGTAGTGTGCTTAGTAGCTCAAAACTTCCTAAATTCTTATGGACTGAAGCACTTAAGACGGTAGTGTACATATTAAACCGAGTTCCGACCAAGGCTATCCCAAAGACACCTTTTGAGTTATTTAAGGGTTGGAAACCGAGTTTGCATCATGTACGCGTTTGGAGATGCCCGTCTGAAGTGAGAATTTATAATCCACAAGAAAAGAAGTTGGACCCAAGGACCATAAGTGGGTATTTCATTGGATATGCCGAAAGGTCTAAGGGATACATGTTTTATTGTCCATCTCATAACATTAGGATTGTGGAATCAAGAAATGCTAAATTTCTTGAAAATGACTTGATCGGTGGGAGCGATCGACCAAGGGATCTTGTTCCTAAGGAAGATCATTCTGACACTCAACTTTCCACCTCAAGTTTAAGATTGGTTGTTGCTCATAATGCCCCTTCTGTTCAGCCGGCCATTGAACAACCAATTGTTGAAGTTCCACAACCTGCTGATATTGATCCAGTAGATCCAATTGTTCAGCAATTACCAGAAGCTGTTGAACAATCAGTTGAGCAACATGCTCCTCAAGAGAATGTTGATCCAACATTGAGAAGATCTGCTAGAACAAGGAAATCGGCTATTCCTAGTGATTATATTGTGTATTTACAAGAGTCTGACTAAAATATTGGAGCTGAGAATGATCCTGAAACGTTTTCACAAGCCATGGATAGTGATAAATCCAATTTGTGGTACAATGCCATGAAGGAAGAGATGAGTTCTATGGCATCTAACAAAGTCTGGGATTTGGTTGAGTTACCTGATAGTGCGAAGGCTATTGGTTGTAAATGGGTCTTCAAAACTAAGAAAGATTCATTGGGTAACATTGAAAGATATAAAGCTAGACTTGTTGCCAAAGGATTCACTCAAAAGGAAGGAATCGATTATACTGAGACTTTTTCTCCTGTATCTAAGAAAGATTCTCTTCGTATTGTTTTGGCATTGGTTGCCCATTTTGATATGGAATTACATCAAATGGATGTGAAAACGGCGTTCCTCAATGGAGAACTAGAGGAGGAGGTTTACATGAAACAACCTGAAGGATTCTCCTCTAGTAAAGGTGAGCATTTGGTGTGTAAGCTTAAGAAATCTATATATGGCTTGAAACAAGCATCCCGCCAATGGTACTTAAGGTTTCATGATGTTATCTCTTCATTTGGTTTTATAGAGAATGTCATGGATCAATGTATATACCAGAAGGTTAGTGGGAGCAAAATTTGTTTCCTTGTGCTGTATGTGGATGATATACTACTTGCAACCAATGATAAGGGGTTGCTACATGAGGTGAAACAATTCCTCTCTAGGAGTTTTGACATGAAGGATATGGGTGAGGCATCTTATGTCATTGGCATTAAGATCCATAGAGATAGATCTCGAGGGATTTTAGGACTATCTCAAGAAACCTATATCAATAAGGTCCTAGAGAGATTTCGGATGAGAGATTGTTCACCAAGTATAGCACCCATTGTGAAGGGTGACAGGTTCAATTTGAACCAATGCCCGAAGAACGATCTAGAAAGGGAACAAACGTGCAACATTCCATATGCTTCTGCTGTTGGAAGCTTGATGTATGCTCAGGTTTGCACTCGACCTGACATTGCTTTTGCTGTTGGAATGTTGGGAAGATATCAGAGTAATCCAGGTTTAGACCACTGGAGAGCTGCAAAGAAAGTGTTGAGATACCTTCAAGGTACCAAAGACTATATACTTATGTATAGATGGACTGACAACCTGGAAGTGATCGGTTATTTGGATGCGGACTTCGCGGGTTGCATTGATTCACGAAAATCAACATCTGGATACATTTTCATGTTAGTTGGCGGAGCCGTGTCATGGAGAAGTGCCAAGCAGACTTTGACTGCTACTTCCACTATGGAGGCTGAGTTCGTATCTTGTTTTGAGGCTACCTCGCATGGTGTATGGTTGAAGAGTTTCATTGATGGGCTTAGAATTGTTGATTCTATTTCTAGGCCATTATGAATATATTGTGACAATTCAGCTGCAGTTTTTATGGCTAAAAATGCCAAAAGTGGCAGTCGAAGTAAGCATATCGACATTAAGTATTTAGCCATAAGGGAGCGTGTTAAGGAGAATAAAGTGGTCATTGAACACGTTAGCACTGAATTGATGATAGCTGATCCTTTAACTAAAGGCATGCCACCGATGAAGTATAAGGATCATGTAACTAGTATGGGAATAGGTCCCATTATGTGATTTATCGACATATGAACAATTTTTGTTGTGTGGAACTCTTATTCAGTTGTAATGTTGATTCTCAATTTTTGTGTACACATTTTGTTGTTTATGAGAATAACATTTATCCTTGATTCTGGAATAAACATGAGGTTTATTCATTAAGATATGTTGTCACATATAGGCTGATATTAAAGAAATACGATGCATTGTGATACATGGAAGGTATTACTCACTCTTAGAGGACATGTCGCCATGATCCATGTGTTTTGTTTCTTTTCTTTAAGCATAAAGTTTTCGTGGAATTAGTTGAATGATTCGTATGATGAAAATGATGGGATCAAGTGGGAGAATGTTATTTATTTTTTGTGATCCCACATTTATACCCAAATTTTCTCCTAAAAGTTACGACTATTCGACATGAAGTTTTCCACGCTTCGTGCCTTTTCGTTGACAACCGTTCGTCTTGATGGGAGACGATGTATAAATAGGGACGTATGTTCATTTCTGACGGGTGATCAAGGTCTAACACAAAATCCTCACATTTAGAATACACCATCAGTACGTGAGGAAATTTGGTTAGTAGAGTGCGCCTATTGCTTTCTTGTTTTTCAGGCTTTTCTGACGAACGCGAACAAGAACAATGGCTGGAGGTTTGTCTTCAATTGATCCTGGCTTCCGCATATGAATTATTTATTTCTTACAGGTCATTGCCTACAAGGAGAGTGGTACGATGCTTGTTGACTTAGCATCCAAGGCACTCGACAAGCGAGCGGACGTGGCCATGAGCAGCGCAAAGAAGACGGTGGAATGTGAGGTGTTGTTGCGTGAAGAGGACAGGTGGCCGTGCATTGGTTTGCTTGGAGGTGGCGGAGGCGTTCAATGGTGATGCAGTGGCCGATGTGGCGTTGAGTTGGCATTGCGGGGATGCGGTGGTGTCGCAAGTGAAGCTGAGGTGGCTCGATGATGATGGGACGAGTTGAAGTGGCACGTCCTTGCAATGATGCGATGAGGACACAAATGGTGTCATCCGGTGACAAGTTCGATGACATGGCATAGACCGTCAAGCATTTGAGGCTTGTTAATCCATCGAACGAAAAGCCGGATGTCACAAGTTGGCATACAAAATAATAATAATAATTCAAAAAAAATTAAAAAGATGCAAAAACTTGTCTATATCATTGTCGATTGTGTCATGTGAGACGATTAACATCCAACTTTTCTTCTTCCTTTTGACTTCGCGATAATTTTGTTGTTTAATTTCTTTCTTTTCAAGAACCTTTGGATTTCTTAAATCAATGACACTATATCCCCATCATCATTGTTGTTGTTGCTGTTAGCTACATATGTAATGGATTTTTTACCTTTGGATTTTCTCAGCTTATTGTTGGATTGATTTCATAAGTCAAGGGAATTCTAATAAGCTTGTCCAATGTCAAGAGTTGAGATATTTTAGCTTTGCGAATTGACAATCTTTCCATGAATTCATTCTTGTTGGAGTGCACCAAGAAACTTGCTTGGAGATTCCTCATTGTGTAGATCTTTTCATTTTCCGCAAGTTCATTCATGATGCCCTTATAGCGCATGAGCATTTCGTTGATATCTTCATGTGGCTTCATCTTGAATGTCTTCGAATGTTCAGTTTCATTTTCCTAGTCTATCGATTTCTTCAAATGTAATTTTGGAGTTGATCCCAAATCTATCAATCTATCACGCAAGAAGAAATACTTAAAAATTTAGATAGTGAATAGTTTTAAGCAATTAAAGCAAGTCCTCTCTAGATATCATGATGAGTAGGCTTGGGTGGAGCTAGAGATTGCTCTACTCTATCTTGTAGTGAGATCGCGTGGGATGAAAAACGAATAAGACGAACTTAATATTCCAAGATTGAACAAATTTAGTTGTTCAAAAGAATCCACATAACTAGCGTTACTAGAAAGTAAGGCTACTCAGTTAGATTAGATAATCTTTTGTCCAAAAAGCATAATCAAAGTAAAGAAAGAAAAAATCCTTTGAAACTAAGAAGGACAGTTCATAAATTTTGAAAGAACCTTTAGTAAAATACAAATCTGGAATATTTCACTTCAAAATAAAGAAATCCTTAAAAGCAACAAAGTAATTCCAGAAATCATCAGTTTAAAGAATGGATCATCAATGACAAGAAATTTGAGAAAACACACCTCGTAGAGTTAGCCATAACAAAATCTCTATGCTCATAAATAAAAGAACCTATAATAACAAGTAACAAGACCCTGGTATCAATTATTGAGGCTCACAATACAATTTAAAGGGGGTAAAGAGGTTGAATGAGGAACTATGAAGGATTTTTGTTGAATATAACGAATTAAACTTCACCAGTATCGGAAATAGTTTGACATAATCAGGAATGGTGATTATAAATAGATACATAACAAGGAGTAGTTATGATGATAAAGAGAAACGATAGCACATTAATTTTTATTTTCCCTCTTACCACTTTTGCCCCCATCCCCTTCCCCCTTCCCCCTTCCCCCTTCCCCCTTCCTCCCAAAACCAACTCTCTCTCTCTCTCTCTCTCTCTCTCTCTCTCTCTCTCCCCCTTAGGTTGGGGCGAACTGGGCTCCGATTAGAGCTCACAACGTTGAGCCTCAAGCTGCAAGCTCAGATCCAACGACGATTGTGGCGGTCGCAACAACCATGAGCTCCTTTGCCTCATTAATAGAGGTAGCGACGGCCAAAAAAGACGTGATATATATCGGAAATGACTCGTCAGGCTGAATCCTGTGACAATTGGAGAGATGTGACTGCAAGTTGGCAACAGAGATGGAGTGCAATGAATGAGGTGGATGGGAATTAACATTCATGTTTAGATTTTTCAGCGTGAATTCTGGAAAACAAATGAGTTGTTCTAATAATTTTTACGTGTAAAGGATTTCAACCTAGTATGAACGGAGTTAAATGCCTATATTATTTGGTATTGGTCACATTCATAAAGGAGGAGAGTACATGAAATGCTCATCAAGTTGACATACAAACTTTATGAGTAATATGATAACAGGTTTGGCACAAGAGGAGCCATCAAATTTGACCATGCAAATAAAGGCAACACACACACACACACACACACACACACACACACACACACACATGTTTATATATGAATCCAAATATATCCTAAAATTGTATGAATTTTGGGATGTAACATATTTAGGATATTCTCTCCTAAATGCAAAAGAAAAAACTACACAAAAAAATTAGAGGGCTCTTTAGGTGAAGAGCTTAGACTCCACCGCACCTTGTAAGGACTATTTGGGAAATTGATAGGTTGGTATAGTAGCTATCCATGCCAGTAAAAGTGGAGAGGTTGGTGAAACACTCACCGCAAGATTAACTTGTGTTTCGCATAGTATTTCTCGACCGGGAGTACAAGATGAGTTAAATGCCTACATAATTTGGTATTGGTCACATTCATAAAGGGGGTGGGTGCACGAAATGCCCATCAAGTTTTTCCTTTTTTTCAAAAAGTGCTTATCAAGTTGGCATACAAACTTTCATGAGTTGTATGATCACAGGCTTGGCTCAGGATGAGCCATCAAATTTGACTGTACAAATAAATGTAGCATATATGTACACACACACACAGAGATATATATATATATATATACTCCCTCCTTTTTCTTTCCCCTGATCTAAGAATTCAAGGTTTTAACACTAAAAACAAGAATGTTAATCGATATGGGCATATCTAAACAAAATTATTTATATTCATTATCTTCCATTAGTCTTTTACCTGATTCCTTACCTCTTTATGCGAAAATCAAATATATCTTCTTTCCTTTTCGATTCAGTCAAATCTGTACCGGCTTTTCTAAACAAAACCAATATGTGGATTGTTCCAAAGTTGGAACCACTAAAGTAAAAAGAAGTGCTTATCTATCACCTTCTAAACTTGAGATAAGTGCATAACTAATCCATGATATTTTGCCGTTGATTGATCTAGTTCTTAATATCTTATTTTGATTAATTGAGTCATTCATGTATGAAAAACGCTGTAATCAACTCCTAATTTTTCTATTAGCAGGTTTTGCGTGTCTTAAATGCTAGAAATCCTTTACGTCTCTCACATGGCCTTTCTCTAATGTTGCGTAGCCATGGACTGTAGATTATACGTTGTTTTCAACGTTGGAAATCTAGTATGAGACTTGATTGAACATCTTTTTGCAAAATATTAAAGGCTCAATCCATCAAAATAATATTTCAGGCATGAATCGACCAATGGCCAAAAGTTAAGAGCCCATTCTATACTTTTCCCTAGAGGAGCATGATTTTACGATATGACAGGGAATTGGATAATTGGACTAATGAGAACCAATCTGGTTTTAGATTGTAACGAGACTTGGTCCAATTCCTAGTTTCTCGGGAATATGGGAGAGTCGAACCAAGAATCTAAATAGTACCAACACCGGCACACAACATGCCATACCACATAACATGACATATCGACATGTCATTTCTAAAAAAAATAGAAAATTCTAATATGTTGTAACACATTATATATTAAATATATATTTTTATATATATTATCATTCTTACAGTTATTTCGATTAAATTAATTTTATTCAAATTCAAAAATAAATAAATAATAATAAAATAAACAATAATAACAAGTAACAACACCCTAATATCAATTATTGAGGCTCACAATACAATATAAATGGGGTAAAGAGGTTGAATGAGGAACTATGAAGGATTTTTGTGACATCCCAGATTTTCAATTCTATTTTCTATTGAGTAAATCAGACATTTCATCGACACGCCTATAGGGCTATTCTCAAAGCTGATCACTCTCAAGATAACTAGACTATCCAGGGAAGCCATTAAGGAGTTTTAATGCGATAGACCTGAGAATTTGACCAGGAATTGGTTTCTTGACCGTGCTCATTTTTAGAGGCCATTACCACATAGTTAAAAATCGATTTGAGATCAAAGATAGGTTGATTCAATTAAGATGTGTGGCTAATCGTGGGTGACACTATTAAATTGGAAAATTCTCGTCGGCCGGTACTAGACTAGTTTTTTTATCGTTTTGGTACCCTGTGTTCGTATTTAAATCCTCGAGATTTTCACAACAACCAAGAGTCACCAATGTTTTGAGAAGGTTCATTGTGGCTTGAAGAAAATTGAGCACGGGTCATTTGCTCTAAAAATTTCTGAAAACTACCCGATAGCCTAAGTCATGCTAAAAACGCGCCAGATTGAAATGAACCACAAATTTGAATCCAATTTCAGAAATTGAAAGTTCTGTCATGTCACAATTAATTCTAGGAGAATCGACTAAATCTCAGAAGATTTTTCTGCAACCCGAAACTTTTTGGGAAAAAGTCGTCCTAGAGCGGTTTTTGTCCAGAAAATGCTAGGGATTGTTTTTGGTCGCTAAATTGGGAAGCAAGTGGGATCCATTGGTGGGGAAAAATATCAATTTGATCATTGAGGTGTCAATCAATCTTTATGAGAGCCAAATGGGATTGTTTTGAATGAGAACAAATGTCCAATTGAGAGGAAAACCAATGAAACTCGTAGCTCCCCCTATGCCTATGGTTTTTGGACCATTTCAAGATTGCAAAGTGAAGGCATTGGTGGCTGAATAAGGGCCAAGGAGGTGCCGGTGGCTAAGGTTGGTCAAGGAGACCATGAAAGAGAGAAATGTGACCTTATTGCTCCCTTGTCTCCCCATCTCTTCCCTTTCTCCTCTAGCTGCCGTCGATCACCCTCATCTCCTTCTTCATTGTGCATATTTTGGAACCAGGAGCCAAGGAAGCCACTGGTACAAGCCACACACTGCCCAGACCTATCGCACGTCCTTACCATTGCGTCGGACCGCCATTCGCCGCTCCTCCTCGCGCACGCTGCCCCATGCCTCACCACGCACCCTTGCCACTCTAGCCTCCTGCTCCGACGTCCAACTTGTTGTCTCAGCCATGCCAAAGTCGTTTGGCCCGCCTCCAACCTACATAAGTCCCCGCTAAGGCCCGGTTTAGCCCTTTCACCCTTCCTTGGTCCATTCCCGCCTTAAACCAGCCTTGTTGCCCTCTATTTCAGCCAAGAACAATAGTAAATAGAGAGGGTTTCTAGCTCGGGTTTGGCCCGTTTTGAGGTTGATCCTGACCCTGAAAGTTAGGCTCGCTTTAGAGTTAGTTGAGCCCCGTTGCGTCCCTAACAATTTGAGCCGCTCGGATCACCAAACAAGTGAGTTGAACTCACTATTCCTCGCTTAGTTGGTTAATCACACTTAGGGGTTGATTAGTTTAGGTGAAGATGGCTTAAGTGATTAGATTAGATTATATTAGATTAGATTAGTGAATTTAATTAATTGCCGATGCATGTTAGGTGGTTAGTTAGTGTATTTAGAGAGTAGACATGTTCTAACATTTATTTAACGAGTCTCGGAAATTTTCCAAGCCCATTCCGATATATAATTAGGCATAATGGGCCTAAGTATGCATTTATTGTATTTATTTAATATTTTTCATAATTATTTAATTAATTAGTTATTTTTCAAAAATTAACCCGGAATATTCGGTGACCGGAATTTTGTGCTGATCGCAGTGGTGCTCTCTGTTTATCTAATTGAGTACCCAAATGTACAATTTGGTTGTCATTGGTGTTTGTGGGTATTAATTTCAAAAAATGAAAAATTTTGGTAATTAAGTGGAAAATTACAGGGCGTCGGTCTACAACGCCAAAAATCTATTTAGGGACTGCTGAAAATAGTGGGAGGTTCGAAAGTGAAAACCTTGTATTTTGGCTGAGGCCGACCATTTACCCACACATGTATTTTTATCGAGTATGATAAAAAGAGTAAATTGATTGTATATTCGGAACAATATACTATAAGGACTCGATGATTCGTATGTCATCTTGGAGAACGGACATTATACTATTATAGCTCGATGACTCTCCTATCATCTTGAGAAGGAATTGCTTGTATATCGACTCAGTGACTCTATATGTCATCTAGGAGAAAGGACGGTATGATATAACAGCTCGATAACTCTATATGTCATCTTGAGAAAGAACGGTGTGTTATAATGGCTCGATGACTTGATATGTCGTCTTGGAGATAAAACGTTATGCACAGGTATGTTATAACGACTCGATGACTATATATGTCGTCTTGGAGATAGAAAGTTATGCATACCTGCTCGATGACTCTATATGTCATATGGAGATAGGATAGTACTATCTATATTTCACTTTGATTGAGGAGTCCTGGATTTTGATCGGATTCATAGATAGTATTGAATGGGCCGACCAAGAGATGGTCGTGATGTCATGTAATCGACTGGGTTGATTGATCAATGATTCTATCTGATTTGATTGAGTGATACAATTGTCGGTATTTATTATTTGAATTGACTTGCAGGAAGGAACTGAGGCCAAGATAAGTCCTCTGATGCTTGATTGTTCTTAGGGCATAATTTTCTTCCTAATCGGGTCTTAGGAGAGTAGAACTTGTTAAGATGTAGTCTCACCCCATTGTGGGACAATATTTCAGGTTCTTAGATGGCACCAGCTCCCCCTCCTCTCTTGCATGTTGGTATACCGGAGGAAATCATAGAAATAGGTTATCATATTCCAATACACCCCCACCCTAAAGGATTGGAGTATGTGCTAGTGAAATCCACCGTCTAGGTTGACGTGGGTGAACCCGAAAAGGTACCCCATAAGTTACGGTCATGGTATTGTCACTATCATGATGGGCGAAGGGAGGGCCCTATGCTGAAATCTGACGTACCTCTATACGTTTTGGAGGTTGCCTTTAGTAAAGGTACAGCTCAAATGGGGACAAGGTGTGGAGCAAGAGGAGTTTAACGATGATGAGTAGTCGTGGTTATTAGAGCCCCACCCCTGTTTGTTAAACCTTAAGTATTTGGATAAACAAAGTTTGGTTTGGCTTGTATTATATATGACTAGTTGTATTATATATATATAGATATATATATACCTATGTGTGTGTCTATATATATATATATGTATATATATAAGTGTGGTTGGTGTAGTTTGAAATTTTATGGCCCTGCTTTCCTATCCTATTGTTTTATTGTCTGGGGATTTATATCTGCTTCTGCAGGTGTATATTAAATCAAATAGGTTGGTGATGTGTCTTGAGACATTGCTATTATATCGACCAAGCAGGGATGGGCACGGGCCTGAAGAATCGGGACATGACATCCTAGTTTAATGGTATCAGAGCGCGGTCGTTAGAAATTGGAGTGATAAGGTGCAATTGATATAGGATAGTAAGTAGAAAAGGCTTTTAAATTCATACGGGTGCATGTTTATGATAGTTGTTTGGTAGAATTGCTTGTTGTGTGAATCGCTCAGCTTCTAAACTGGTTTGGTATTAGAAGCAGGCTTCAGTAGATAAAAACTGAACCATGAGCGAGTAGGAGCTGAGGACTCCTAGTAAGAGAATCATTGGGCCGTGACTCGAGGTAGGACGCTGATCAGAGTCACTGCCCGAGAAGGCTGAGGTAGGGCGCCAGCATAGGCTAGTGCCAGTGGAGTAGCACCACCTCTTGTTGGTGCTGGGGTAGCAAACCCTAGAGATCCCAGAGTAAATTGGATTTTGCAATCGTTGGAGACAATGAAGGACTTGATTGGGCAGTAGGCCAAAAATCTAGCCGCCGCCGTTGCATCCGCCGCTTAAGCTACCGCTACTGCGACTGTTGCCATTGCCGCTGAAGCCGCCCCCACTAATGCACCTGTCGCTGCACCTGCCGTCGCACCTGTTGAAGGTCTACCAGGAATCATAGTCACTAGGAGACTGATTCACAAACTGATGAAACAATTCTTGAGGTTGAATCTGCCTTAGTTCACTGGGGCAGGAGACCCCGAAGTTGCTACTTTATGGATCCAAAGAATTGAGAAGGCTTTTGCCTTACTGATTTGCAATGAAATTGAAAAGGTAGTCCATGCAACATACCAACTGAAGGGAGTTGCAAATACTTGGTGGAGAATCACCTAAGGAATAGTGTTTCCAGAAGGTGTCGTCCCGAAGTGGAATGCCTTCCTTGAAGCTTTTAATGGTAAATACTTTTTAGAGATTGCTAGAGAGATGAAAATGGCAAAGTTTCAACGTCTTCACCAAGGCTCTCTGACTGTCGACCAATATGAGGCGAAGTTCACTAAACTATCGCAATATGCTCCTGAACTAATTAAGAATCCAACGAACCAAGTGAGAAGATTTAGGGACTGATTTAGGCCAAACTTGAGGAGTGTACTGATTTCATTGAATCTAAAAACTTACAATGACTTATACGAGAGAGCCTAGATGATCGAGAGAGATCAAAATGAGAGAACCGCCTCATCTGGGTCAAGGTTTAATTCCAACAGAGATACAATCCGACATGGGAAGAGGCCCATGGTCGAAGGAAGATTCTAGATTCCGCCCAACAAAAGGGGTGGAGTTGGCAGATCAGTGCCTAATAGGAATGATTTGTGTTGAGCTTGTGGAAGGTGACATGGACCGAACCAGTGCCCCAGAAGGACGAGCGCCTGTTTTGAATGTGACTAGCAAGGTCACCTAGCCACAGATTGTCCTAGAAGGCCAAGAGGACAACCTCAGTTACTGTCACTGCCACAGATTAGACAAATCAAAGGGTATGCACCTCATAATGCACAGTAAGGAGGACAGCTTAGATCTCTAGTTCAAGGCATGGTGTATGCCATTACTCAAGGTTAGGCAGAGAACACGCTTGATGTGATCACAGGTACGGTTTCACTAAACAACCATCCCGCTTATGCTTCATTCAATCCGGGAGCAACTCATTCCTTTATTGCCGAGCAATATGTTAAGTTGATAGGATTGAATCCTGCATTATTGGAATTATTGTTATCATATCTACACTATTGAAGAATAAGGTGTTAGCTGCTTTGTGTTGTTCTAGTTGCAAGTTAGAGATTGGTGAGCGAGAGGGGAAAATAGACTTGTTAGTCCTAACCACGTATGACTTCGATTTGATAACTGGCATGGACGAGCTTACCAAGCAACGGACTAAAATGGACTGTTATCGCAAGTCGATTCAGTTTTATCCATTGAAGGGTGAGAGCTTCAAGTTCATAGTGAACCGAGGAGGACCCTCGATTTCCTTAATCTTGTCGCAAGAGGCAACCCGTTTGTTAGATGGGGGTTGTCAAGGTTACCTAGTGACTGTCGTGGATACGACAATTGAGGAGCTAAAGATGGAAGACATTGCTGTGGTACAAGAATTTCCAGATGTTTTCCCGAAGGAATTGCTAGAATTGCCGCTAGAGAGAGAAATTGAATTCGTGATTGAGTTAGCACACGGGACAGAGCGAATCTCTAAGGCTCCTTACCAGATGGCTTTATCAGGGTTGAAAGAACTGAAGGTGCAGATGTAGGAATTAATGGATAAGGGATTCATTTGTCCTAGTGCATCACCTTGGTGAGCATCAATTCTATTTGTCAAGAAGAAAGATGGTTTGTTGCGCTTATGCATCAATTATCGCCAACTGAATCAGGTGACGATCAAGAATAAGTATCCATTATCAACGATTGATGACTTGTTTGACCATTTGCAAGGAGAATCGATATTTTCAAAGATCGACTTGAGGACAGAATATTATCAGCTGAGAATCAGCAAGGAAGACGTTCCCATGTCAGCATTTTGTACTCGGTATGGTCACTATGAGTTCACAGTGATGCTATTCGGGTTGATGAATGCTCCCGCTGCCTTCATGGATTTGACAAACCGAATATTCAAGGAATACCTGGATCAATTTGTGATCGTGTTCATCGATGATATTCTGGTGTATTCGAGAAGTGATAAAGAGTACGAGAGTCATATGAGATTAGTGTTGTGGACACTAAGAGTCCATCAGTTATACGCCAAGTTCAGCAAGTGCAAGTTTTGGTTGACTCGTGTTGCTTTTTTAAGTCATATGATTTCAAGTGAAGGAATCTCTGTAGACTCGAGCAAGGTTGAAACCATGATCAACTGGCCAAGACCGACTACAGTGATAGAGATAAGAAATTTTCTAGGTTTGGCAGGTTATTACAGATGGTTTGTGGAAGGGTTCTCATCATTAGCACCGCCTTTGACAAAACTTTTGAAGAAAGAAGAAAAATTTGTGTGGACAAATAAATGCGAAAGTAGTTTCCAAGAACTGAAGGAAAAGCTAACTACTGCAGCTGTGCTGACCATTCCATCTGGTCATGGAGGATTCGAGATCTATAGTGATGTGTCATTCAGAGGATTGGGTTGTGTGCTGATGCAACATGGCTGAGTTGTTGCATATGCCTCCCGTTAGTTGAGGCCGCATGAACAGAATTACCTGACACATGACTTAGAGCTCGAGGTGATTATCTTTGCTCTGAAGATTTGGAGACATTATTTGTGTGGAGAAAATTCCAAATCTTCACAGACCATCAAAGTCTCAAGTGCATGTTCTCTCATAAGGAGTTGAACATGAGACAGCGCCGATGGATGGAATTACTGAAGGACTACGGCTGTGATATCTTATATCACCCGGGAAAGGCGAATAAGGTCACCGATGCTTTGAGTCGAAAGTCTTCAGTTGCTTGTATATTAATTAAGGAGTGGAACCTAATCGAGAGAGCTCGAGATTCGGTATTCAAGTTTGAGGTAGGCCACCTTTCAAGTCTTATGGCCACTCTCAGAATTGAACCGGATGTCCAGATCATAATCAAGTTACTCCAATCGACAGATCCTGATGTGCAGAAAGTTCTACAAGAGGACATTGAGAAAAGAAATGTTGACTTTCAAATTTCTGATGAAGGAATACTGAGATTCCGAGGATGTTTGGTTATACTTGACGAAGTAGAGCTTAGAGAGGATATCTTGTCAGAAGTACATCGTAGCAGTTATAGCATTCATCCTAGTAGTACCAAGATGTATCAGAATTTGCGTCAACATTATTGGTGATCAGGTATGAAGGCAGACATCGCCAAGCATGTCGCCAAGTGTTTGACGTGTCAGTAGGTGAAAGCTCAATAATGCAAGCCAGGAAGACTTCTGCAACCTCTCGAGATCCCAAAAAAGAAATGGGAGCATATCACGATGGATTTTATGACTGGACTACCAAGGAGTCAAGGAGGAAATGATTCAATTTGGATAGTAGTCTACAGGCTAACGAAGTCGGCTCACTTCATTGCAATTCGAAAGGACCTCAGTTTGGATAGACACGCAGATCTGTACGTGCGTCAAGTGATTCGTCTGCATGGAGTGCCAGTGACAATAACTTTAGACAGAGACCTGAGGTTTACCGCTACTTTTTGGAAGAGCTTACAAAGTGCCTTAGGTACCAAGCTGTAGAATAGTACGGCACATCATCCTCAGACGGATGGTCAATCTTAGAGGAAAATTTAGACCCTCGAAGACATGCTGTGAGCTTGTGTACTAGACTTCAAAGGAAGTTGGGAAGAATAACTACACTTGGTGGAATTTCCTTACAACAACAGTTATCAGTAGAGCATCCAGATGGCTCCATTCAAAGCGTTGTATGGCCAAGCGTGCAGAACACCAGTATGTTGGGATGATGTTGGAGAAAGGAAGATCATAGGTCTAGAGTTGGTCCACCAGTTAGTGGATGCCATGGCAGTGATCAGAGACAGATTGAGGACCGCTCAGAGCAGACATAAAAGTTACATAGACAAGCACCGGAGATCGTTGAAATTCCAAGTTGGTGATCATGTTTTTCTGAATGTGTCACCAATGAGGGGAACTTCGCGCTTTGGTAAGAAAGGAAAACTAAGTCTAAGGTATTTAGGTCCGTTTGAAATTCTTGAGAGAATTGGGACCTTAGCGTATCGTCTTGCATTGCCGCCCGAGATTGGCGCAAGTGCATGACGTCTTTCACATGTCGATGTTGAGGAAGTACAAGCCTGACCCGACCCACGTGCTTAATTTTGAAGAATTGGACGTGGATGACCATGTGTTATACGTTGAAAGCTCGATTCAAATAATAGATCAGAAAGAACAAGTTCTGTGTACAAAGACCATCCCATTGGTCAAAGTGGTCTGGCAACACTACAGTACTAAAGGAGCGACATGGGAGACTGAAGAATCGATGAGACAGTTGTACCCTGACCTTTTTACTTAAGTTTTGTAATGGTTTAAATTTCGAGGATGAAATTTTTATAAGAGGGGAAAAGTTATGACATCTCAAATTTTCAATTTTGTTTTATATTAAATAAATCCGGCATTTCATTTTAACCAAAAATAAATAAATCGGCCATTTCATCGACGCGCCTATTGAGCTGTTCTCAGAGTTGATCACTCTTGCGATAACTAGATTATCTAGGGAAGTCATTAAGGAATTTTAATGTGATAGACCTGAGAATTCAACCAAGAATCAGCTTCTCGACCATGCTCATCTTTAAAGGCCATTACGGCATAGTTAAAAATCCATTTGAGATCAAAGATAGGTCGATAAGACTAAGATGTGTGGCTAATCGTGGGTGACACCACGATTTGGAAAATTCATTTGGAAAATTCTCATTGGCTGGCACTAGATTGATTTTTCCATCATTTTGATACCCTTTATCCGTATTTGAATTCTCGAGATTTTCACGACAACCTGAAAGGGCTAGTACTAATACCTAAAATGGGGTGAATAGGTGTTTTAAAGAAATTTTCGCAAGACTTAGTAAATTGCTATTGGAAGATAATAAACTAAAGACGTAATCAGTTTTAATAGTTATATAAAGCTACGAATTAAAATAAGGAGTTGTAGGGAGAGAGAATAGAAACACAATATTTATAGTGGTTCGGCTTATATTAAGCCTACGTCCACTCTTCTGTGTTGACAACCCACTGGTTGGATTTCACTATGGATCAAAAGAGATTTTACAATCTCATGTCCTTGACTTTACAATGTAGAACCTCTATTACACTCCACCAAAGTCTCACAAGTGTTTGCTCTCTCTTTTGAGTACAAATAAAGCTCAACGATTGAAATAGCAAAGAACTGGGAAGTTTCAGATTTTGAAATTTTTCTTTCACGCACACACTCGAACAACTTGAGAGTCTTCCTTATATACTTCTTTATGCCTCTATTGTTGGAGAAAACTTCATTATTTGTTTTGAAGTTGATAAAACATTCCCATCAGTCTAGTTTGAAGACTTGCAGACTCTATCGTCAAAGTCTGAAGACCTCCAGACTCAAGATTTAAGTCTACCCTCACTGATAGTTTCCAGACCGACGAAGAAAAGATTTATCCAATGAAGAAGACTTATCCAAATGCAAGTATATCTTTAAGGATTTGGTTTGTACGGTTGAAAAAGATCTCATGGCTGGGGATAACATCTCGTGATCAATTATTCTTATTGAAATCAATTTGAATAATTAGATCTATTGATTGGTGAAGTATACTTGGAAGGTTCTACTTATGGAAACCTAGATCCTGATTGTATAAGAGAGCAGGATTGGTGGGCTATCATCACATTCCTTAAATAACTCGAGATATTCCTAATTGATTTTGTCCAATGGGTAAGTTGGAAGAACTCCTTTGGAAGGTGCCAACGATTATAATGGCATTGAGGAGTATATAAGGAGTATATAAGGAGGACGCTCAAGTTATTCAAGTATGTGCGTAAAAGAAAAATTCTAAAGTTTGAAGCTCCTAGTTCTTCACCGTTTCAATTTGTCGAGCTTAAACTATACTCAAAAGAGATATTAAATACTTGTGAGACCTTGAGGAAGTGTAGTAAAGTCTTTACATTGTGGAATCAATGACGTAATATTGTAAAATCTCTTTCGGTTTTTAGTGGAATCCAACCAGTGGGTTGTCAGTGCGAGAGAGTGGACGTAGGCTTGGTCTAGGCCGAACCACTATAAACCTTGTGTTTCAATTCTCTTTCCTTAAACTCTTTACTTTAATTCGCAGTCTTATATAATTGTTTACAGTCTTTTACATCTTCAGTCTATTGTTCTCATAAAATTCGAATTAAGTTGTTAAGTCTTGCAAAAAAAAAAAAAAAAAATTAACACCTATTCACCCCCTCTAGGTGTTCATACTAGCATTATCATCTATAACCGTTAGCACTTTCCAAAATGAGTTCTTCTAATCTACCTTTTAGACATAATCGATTAGGGAAATCTCGAGTCGTTTAAGGAATGTGATGATAGTCCATCAATCCTACTCGCCTATACAATTAGGATCTTGGTTTCCATAAATAGAACTTTCCAAGTATACTTCGCCTTCCAAGAGATCTGATTATCCAAATTGATTTCAATAAGAATAATTCATAATAAAGTGCTATATCCAGCCATAAGATCTTCCATAAATCATACGAACTGAATCCTTGAAGATAAACTTGCATCTGGATAAGTCTTCACTTGTCGATCTAAAATCTGTCAGTGAGGGCAAACTTTAAGATTAAAGTCTATCGGTCTTCAGACTTTGACAGCAAAGTCTGAATTTCTTCATCTATAATACCTAAGACACTAAGCCTTCAGATTAGACTTTTAGAAATGTTTTGTCAGCTTCAAAACAATAAAGGAATTTTCTCTAACAATCTCCCCATTTTTTATGATGACAAAACTTTCCTGTAGATTTGAAAATTTTTGACCTACAAAATAATACTTAAACAAAACATGATATCTTATATACATAAGATGATTAGGACCTAGATAACTTTGATTATGCAACCACAAAAACATGTTAAACCTGCAAAGTAAATATCTGATCCAGCCACAATCTATATCACGAAGTTTAATACTGCAAGCATAAAAAAGATTCACAATCCACAATCCAAAAGTAAACCAGTCCAAAGTCAAAACTCCAAAACCAAACAAACCAAACAGAAATGTCATCAAAAAGTATCAAGCCAAATCTGCATAACTTTCCCCCTTTTTGTCAAAGCAAAAAGCTGAGAAAAATTTGAAAAAGAGTTTGGTAAAATTAGAGCTGATTGGGGATGCAAATGATCTGGAAATCCCCCATAGATTTGACAGTCTTCTCGAGATTTTTCAAAGCCTCCTTTAGCTATTGAATGTCCTCACCCTTTGCATTCTCTTGCACTTGAGTCTTTAGGGCTTGTGACTGCTCTTGCAAAGAGTCTGAAGTTGATTTGAAAACTGTCATCATGTTCTTCATCTCCAACTCGAATCCATATTGCTGACCCTTCAAATCCAAAATGAGATCCAGTAGCCTTTGAAAGTCTATTGTTGGTTCCGATGTAGCACTGGGTCCAGCTGAATCAATTCCATGAGTTTTGGGATGTGAGGGAACATCAATTGTTCAATCACCAGGACTTGGAGAGGATGCTTCAGGATCTGCTTCAGGATATTGAGAGGCATACACATCATCTAGATGTATGGGAGATCTACTAACATCACTAGTGAAGACAGGTGAAGAAATACCTCGTTTTTTAGCAGCTCCCCCTGTTTCTATGCCTTCAGGTGGAGAAAAGTATTCTTCTTCCTGTTCTTGGTCTTCTTCAACAACAAGGTGATGTTGTTCTTCTCCTTCTTCTCTAAAATCAGGTTCAAGAGAATCATATTGACCTTCTTCTTCATCTTGTTTTCTTCCTCTCTCTTCTTCCTCTGTTCTTCCTTCTTTCTTTGTTCTCATCGCTTCTCTTTCTTCATTTCTCTTCTTTGTCTCCTCTCCTTCTCTATTTTATGTGTCCTCTGGCCTTTTAAAGCTGACATAACTCTGTAAATTTCGTAAGGCAAATACAGAGAGAGTGATTTCGTCCTCATCCTCTTCATCCTGCAAGATGAGGGCTCTCCGCTTCTTGATAGGTTCGCTTATGGGCTCTTTGCCTTCTTTTTTTCCTGCTGCAGAGTCTTGTTGTGCATTGACAGGAGACTTCTCCTTAATACTCTCCGAAACCTTGTTCAACTCCTTTAGACGCATCTTGGAAACCATCTTCGGTCCACTACCATTGGAGCAATGGTTCAAAAACACAGAATTTTATGAGGTTGAATATGGAAATGTTTGAATAAGTGAGTAACAAGAGCATAATAAAAAAAGTTGCCCCTTGTCCTTCACCACTGTCCTATACATGTGCATAAGAATAGTGTGAGGTAGAGAGAACTTGAATCCGATGTTGATCGCATACATCAGCTTCGCTTCAAGGTTGGAGACATCAGTCTTTGAGGTAGATTTTGATAGGACTAGTAAGAACACCTAGTGAGGGGTGAATAGGTGTTAAATAAGTTTTTGCAAGACTCAACAACTTAATTCAACTTTTGAGAAAAATAATCTGAAAATGTAAAAGATTGTAAACAGTAATATAGGACTACGAATTAAAGTAAAGAGTTTAGGGAAAGAGAATAAGAACACAAGGTTTATAGTGGTTCGCGGCTTAAATCAAGCCTACGTCCACTCTCCCACGCTAACAGCCTTCTAGCTAGATTCCACTATGTAATCAACAAGAGATTACAACGAGTGCAAACACTTAGTAGTAGATCACACTATCTCACTAACTCACTCTTTTGGTATTTCTCTCATGATCACAAATGTTTAAGCTCACCAAAGACAAGTGTATGATCGAAGATTGCTCAAATTTTGGAATTATAAATTCTATGCTCCATCTATTACTTGCTCATCGGTCATTCATCTCCTTAAATACTTCTCCACTTCCAAACTAGCCGTTGGACAATATCTTAGAGGATCGTCTTCCAATCTACCCATTGGACAGATCTGTATCTAGCAGATTTGGTAGCCGTTGAGTGACAGAAGTAAAATCCCAAATTGATTATAATCGCCCATACAAACAGAATCTTGGATTCCATAAGTAGATCTTCTTTGTATAGAAAGTTCTTGTCTTCAAGATCTAATTGTCAATCAATTAGATTGAGTTAATCAAATCAATCTTGATATAAAATCCAAACTAGATCACTAGCCATTATATGATTGGGCCGTTATATGATTGGGACTTGTGTAACATTCTGTCGAATTTGGATGTAAAGTCTGAGAGCAATAGACTTTACAATCTGAGTCAGAACATATTCTACTTCTGAACAGATTTAGCTTTAAGGTTTGGACACAGTTTGAATAAATTCAGTTTTAGCATAGAATTTGTCTTTTGGTTCTTCATTCACGTTTAGTTTGGAATTTGTCAAAGTTGACAAACTTTTGATGTAAAACAGACTTTGACACTAAAGTTTGGCAATCTTCAAACTTTGAAACAGAAGTCTAGAAATCTTCATAATAGACTTTGGACATGTGTTACGTTCAGTTTTCTGATTCCTTCAAGTATAGACTTTGATAATATGTTCTATCATCTGCATAGTCTGTTATTCAACAATTAAACACGTTAGTAGACTTTGATTTATTTTGTCATCTTCAAAACATCATAAGGGATTTCCCGAACAATCTCCTCCTTTTTGATGATGATAAAACAATCTCTGAATATGCAGATGTCTAATCATGCTCTTAAAGATAACCAATCAAGGCAATCTGAAAGAATAATGTAATTCAAGATAGCAAATAGATTGAGCATATAATTATATATGTAAAGATAATCGCAGCTCAACAAATATCAACACATATGCATATTTATATTCTCTCCCCTTTTTGTCATAATCAAAAAGCGATAATAATGAAAAAGGGTCATGTAGAGAATATAAAATATCTTGCATGAAACACAATTTTCTAGAAATCAAATTCTAAAAAATAAGTCCAATATTAAAGATATATAATATGACTCACTTGGATTATATATATCAGCAAATATCCAATAAAATCACGGATGCATTATAAAATTTGCTTACCCTTTTTTTGTCATAATGATAATATCAATAAAATATTTGTTTTTTTTTTGGGTAAAAAGAATAAAATATTTGTTAATGACAAAAGGAAATAAAAGATGCACTAACCGGATTTCATAGATCTCAACAATTTTTGTCAAATTTACATTTTCCTTCCTTCAATAATAATCAAGATCACAATCGATTCAAAAAAATCTTTCCAAAATTGATAAATGCTCCCCACCAATTTGTTACCTTTTTGAGATGATCACGATTTATTCCTTTTTCTTGGATTTGATTTCTCCCCCTGTCATCATGACAATATTTGCGAATAGAAACAATCGTTGCTTGTTCACATTGAATTGAATATTTTTCCATTATTCCCTTTGTAGCAACAACATCCGCAACCATCACTTGCATTTTGAAATTCGAGGCAAAAATTTATTTTCTTCAATCAAGCTCCTATCGAATTCAACCTGCATAAACTTAACAAACTTTTTCCAAAAGTAAGATGTAATAATATTCACGTAATATAGAATGCCCTTTCTTGAAATAAATAAATTGAATAGCATATATAAAATTATTATTATTAAAATTTAGAACTACTCAACCTTTCGTACGACACATAAGGGATTTCCTCAATAAGCAAAAATTTTGCGCAAGAAAATAGAATCTTTGAGCCTCCAAAAATAGTACAAAATCTCCACAATTTTCTGATCCAGCTTTCCAAAATTCATATGGAAGATTCTTTTGTCACCTGTAAATTCTTGTATAATTAATAAAAATCCTTGCAAAAATATCATGTAATACCTTCCTCCGATTTGCAGATCAAAACTTACTAGATATAAGATATCTTCTAAGTGTTGACACCTAAATTTTGGTAACCCGTTTAGTCATTTATCGCATTAAAAAATCAAGGGTTAATTTTATCTCTAAAAATATATATATCTATATATATTAATTGCATAGCATATTAATTTATGTGCATTTGTTTTTAATTTGCATTTTGTGCATTTATTTATTGGACCGGTGGCAGATGGATTCGAATTAGTGGCTCTAAGCTTTAATTTGGCAAGTCGGACTAAGCCCATGAAGCAAGTAAATTGGCCCAAGCCCTTTTTTTTTTAATGACAAAAATTACCTAAATTGAGATTTGAAATGATATTATGATGGATTTTTGGAATTTAAGAAAATCGGGTTGCAATCTTATCTTTAGGCGATAAAATCAAGAGATGTGGAAAATAAAAAAATGATATTGCTTGCAAAAAAGAAATCTTCGCAGAG
The DNA here is from genome assembly GCA_017140395.1 of Eucalyptus lansdowneana. NCBI lineage: Eukaryota > Viridiplantae > Streptophyta > Magnoliopsida > Myrtales > Myrtaceae > Eucalyptus > Eucalyptus lansdowneana. Next base: position 29,530,764 of record CM029484.1, on the reverse strand, counting down.
GTTGATTTGAAAAGGAAATTAAAACCCTAATCTTCAGCCTATAAAAAGGTTTTTTTTTGTAGGGTTTCAAAGGGGGCAACACAATTCTATACACGGCCACAGCACAGCCCACACAAAAATCGGAGGCCGGCAATTCAGAATTTCAGAGTGCATAGAATACTAGAGAGATACACGTGAGGAAAGAGACTTTTCTGTCTCTTTTTCAATAGTCAACAAAGAGAGGGCGTATTATGAGAGTACGTCGGTTCATTGAGGGAAGAGAGGAGGAGGAACCTAAGTCAAAGGTCAACAAAAGAAATTGGACTCCTTCTTGGGCAAGCCGTGTCCTTTGCCTATATTCTGGACGCTTTCCGTGGCTTCCCCAACGCCCCCATCCGTAGTTCGACGCAGCAAGCATCTCGGGTACCTTAAAAAGGAAGCCCAACGAAGTCCAACGACTCACGCCGCTACTTAGCCACATATCTGACAACGCCGAGCACGACCGAGCCATTGTCCCGAGCTGCTGTCCATGACGTCTCTTACTCTTCACTTGCTACGCTGCCAAGCCCAGCCTCAATCCTAACGACGAGTTGTGGTGCTGATCATCGGTACTGCTCAAAGAATCCATTGCCTACCACGAGTCCAGTGACCAGAGACAACGCAGCAGCCCTCTATCTCAAGCCGTTGCTGTTGCATCGTGACCCCGGACCAACGGTGTACACGATCCTTCCTAGTGACAACAAAACTTTTCTTTGTTTTGCTGGTTTCCCACAAGCGGGTAAGACTTTCCGAGCATCTGAAAGTTGCCGCTGCCGCTGATCTTGGGACGCGGCATTCAAGCGTCCGTTGCTACCCTCATCACGTCCGAAACTCCTGTTGTTTGTGGAGTCTACAGTGAATTGTTCTTAATAGTTTTTAATCCCAACCTTGTGCACATCACCAGAAACCGTCTCATCGTGCTAAGAAGCATCAACCGTGAATCATCCACTCACGGTCAAATGCAAAAGAAGCAAAATTTTTTTGAAAGCCACAAGACAACAGATAATCCACAGAGAGAAAGAGGGCATGAAGCATTGTGACGCTATTAGTGAGTGGAGGAATAAAAAATAGGGAGTTAAAGAGGAATTGTGAGTGGTGATTTGTGGAGAGTGATTCATGCAATTCTCACATCTCGGACGCCGTTTTTCCGAGGCCCACATCAACGAAGCCAGTCCTCGCCTACTCCGCAGCTTTCCGGTATTTCATCCAGCGATTCTAGCGGCCGCCGCATCGGTTCCAGCATCATCCACCACGAGCCATCGCTGGTCCCATCATCCAACGAGTCCAAATTTGGGAACGATATTACGAAATAGGTAAAGATATTATCCAAATTTAATTTGATAATTTCCTTACTTAATTTGTTGATATTGCGTTTAAATTCAAATCTTCCAATGATGCATCTAATCCAAATTTTCTCGAAAATATTTTTAAATTAGGGCTTTATTCCCTAATTTCACAATGTGCACATGATTGACAGTCCGATTTCACGCTCGAAATACAACTCACAATCATACAGAAAAATCACCAATCCGATCTCACGCTCGAGATACGATTCGTGATTTTATTTAAAAATTCGCCAATCCGATCTCATGCGTGAGATACGATACGTCAATTTATTTCCCAAAATTAAATGGACATGGATGATATCTTGCTTGATTTGGTGCCATTCTATTCTTGATGCCTTTATTTGTTTGCTCCTGTAAAAGGAAAAAAAAAAACATTTGACTTAGATTAGGTTCATGTTAGAATATTACTTATTTTAGGGTTATTTTGCATGTTTAGAATAGGAAATTTATTTATTTCAAATTCCTTAAATAAAAATCCAAAATAAAATGCATTCATTTAGGATGTTAGTTTTTTTCCTTTTTTGCACGTTTAATTATTGGACAATTTTTAATTTCAAAATTAATAAAAAAAACAACAAAAAATCACCATACATATGTCATGTAGAATTAAGGCATCTTTTGTACGTCATTGCATATTAAGATAAAATTGCATGTTTCATTTTAAGTTTAGATAGATTTTTTAGATAGAATGCATCTTAGGTTAGAGATTGCTAAGTTAAGATAATATCTTAGTTTAAATTAGGTTTAGTCTGGCCTAATCCTTAATATAAGTTGGATAGAATCTTAATCTAGCTAGGTAATTTCAGCATTTTTCTAATTTCGAAATTTCATGGAAAATACCAAAAATTATCTTAGAATAAATCAATTGCATTCTTTAGGATAGACTAGATTTTATTTATGTCATGTAGTTTAAGCCATGTTACCGTGTCATATTATTTCATGTTAGATTAGTAGCATGCATTGCATATTGCATGATCTTCATATTTAGGACTGCTGATGTGAATTTTGATCTAACAACGCAGATGCTTTCGTTGCTATGAGGTAAGTCCTATAATTTATTTATTGCTTTACTTGGGTGTTTAATTGGTGGTTTGCACACTCGCGTAATAACCTCACATGTTAGGGAAATAGATTTAAAATCAATTTAAACTGCCCGCTAAACAAATTCTTTCAAAACAAAAGAAAAAGGTAACGAAAGGGCGTTAGAGAAATCTGGCGTAACCAAGTCCTCGAACTCACAATCTCTGGTTTGTAGGAGTAAAGTAAATCTCTTGTTACTTTACTTGGGTTTCTAATCAACCCACCAAAAATAAATTAGTGGTGACTCCTAACTGAAATATTATTTGCATGTTAAGAACTCGAACCCAACTCGCAAATTGGTATGGGCTTGGGAGAGCCCAAATTAAGTCTAGGCTTAACAATACATTAGCCAAACCCTAGGCAGTTCACACCCGAAATTTAGGTCGTGACAGCTTCGCGACTCCACTGGGGACTTGAGTTAAAACTCTTAGTGGACTTAGGCCAATTTTTCTTTTATTTCGAAAAATATTTTTGTTTGACAACGATGATTCCAAGTACGCCCATAACTTTTAAGGTGTTAAATGTTCTTGTAGGATGGGAGGTATACGGGGAAGTGTTTGCTGACCTTTGTTTTGCAGGGAGGTGTAGGAATGTATGGTTTATTTCCATGAACGAAGTGTCGTTTGATATAAACTGTCGTGCTTGTTTTTCATTTACACTACACTTTTGCACACACAACCTTCCGCCGGACCTGGGCCGCATAGGATCATCTAGGATGGTATTGAGATGAATGCCACTTCAACCGCATGCTTGCGGTATGAGTCGCCCATCTCAATCCCGAAGTTTCTTTCATGGTGTCAAGAGTACCCACCTCGGTCCGCATGCCTGCGACCTGGGTCGGCTCTTTGACTAAGTGTGACACCCCGAACCCTTCGCAGGTCGTCACCAGCGCCGGTGTTACATCTTTTACCATTTCTATCTCTTGGCTAAATTAAACCTTGCCAGATTACAGGCATTTTTTTTTTTTTTTTTTTAAAGCGGTCCCATGCGCGACTCATTAGCGGAAGCAAAATTCACATCGTCATCTATCTCCCTTCTCACCCATGATACAAATACACACCAACTACACATCAGGATTTTATAAATAACGTTGACGCTTTGCTTACATACATACATATAGCGAGATGGGGTTTTTCCTCGGGTCGGTACAAAAGAAACAGAAAAGGTTAAGACTCTGCCATGTCCCACCTAAAATCTCAAAAAGGAACTCCGACCTCTAACATCATATGAGCACAAAAACCCTCCCATCACGAGCGTCAACTATCTATACCAAAAAGCGGTCTAGCTCCTACTCCTCGCGTGCGATCTCACACCCATCCCGGTAATGTCGGAGTGGTGGCGGCGGCAAGCATCCCCCGCATCACTCCATCCCGTCGTATGTGCACGGACAAAAACTCTTGTATGACGGGGCCCCCAGCCAGCCGATATCATACATGACTAAGCATCGTACTCGGATAAAAGTCAATCCGGTACCGAGGACACGATCTATCTCGATCATCTCCACCTCGACGTCAAACGGAATACCGTAAAACACGCCACGCGAAACAGCGAGTGCAGCGGCATAGTGCTAATCTGAAATGTTATCCCCAAAAGGGGTGAGTACAACCACTCAGCAGATAGGGAAATCCAATAACAACTCAGTGCACCATGCATACCATCATACAATTCAGGCATCACTTACCTTTTTGATGACAAGCGTATTCATGCATCATCATAGCATACATATCATCATTAACCATGCATCACCATGCATATCACATCATATCATCATTAGCCATGCATCACCATGCATATCACATCATCATTAACCATGCATCACCATGCATATCACATCATATCATCATTGGCCATGCATCACCATGCATATCACATCATCATTAACCATGCATCACCATGCATATCACATCATATCATCATTGGCCATGCATCACCATGCATATCACATCATCATTAGCCATGCATCACCATGCATATCACATCATATCATCATTGGCCATGCATCACCATGCATATCACATCATCATTAACCATGCATCACCATGCATATCACATCATATCATCATTGGCCATGCATCACCATGCATATCACATCATCATTAACCATGCATCACCATGCATATCACATCATATCATCATTGGCCATGCATCACCATGCATATCACATCATCATTAGCCATGCATCACCATGCATATCACATCATATCATCATTGGCCATGCATCACCATGCATATCACATCATCATTAGCCATGCATCACAATGCATATCACATCATAGATCAATTTCCATTTTTATTTATCAATTGATCCCCACATTATCTTTTCTCAAATCATCAAATTCACCATCATCACCATCCCTTCGGGCAGAAACCTCCGACAGGGTATCATTATCAATCCTTCGGGCAGAAACCTCCGACAGGATTCCATGATCATTTTGATCATCACCCTTCGGCGTAAACCTCCGACGGGGTTCCCAAGATTCCAGCCATCTCATGGCCACCGGGCTTCCGGCCCCCCACATTCCGGCATCTCGCACCTCAACTAGCATCACGAGGAACCTCCTTCGGCGCAAAACCTCCGACAGGGACTTCCGGTCTTTACCCTTCTAACCGGGATCTCGCACCCTAATCCCGGCATCGCGAGTCACTTCCGGGCATGTATCCGAGATACAACCGGACTTCCGGCCCCCACATTCCGAGCATCCCGAAACTCCCAGGGAATCTCGGAATTACGCCACCAGGCCACCGACAACATCCTCCACCACAACCTCATTCTCACATACCATTTTCCACTTTTTATCATCCTTTTCATCTTGTTATTTCATGGCATATGATTTACATACATGCATCACAATTCATGATCATTCACACATCAATGCCATATAACAATACATCATAATTCATGATCATACATGCATCAATGTCATATAGCAATGCATCATAATTCATGATCATTCATACATCTGCCATATAACAATACATCATAATTCATGATCATACATGCATCAATGTCATATAGCAATGCATCATAATTCCATAGGACTCATGGCCAATAAAATAATCCACCTTTTATTTTATTATTATTTTATTATTTTATTATTTTATTATTTTATTATTATATTATTATATTATTATATTTATTTATTTTCATAAATAAATATAATATTTAATATTTATGATTTTCCAAAAATCGTAATCTTCAATCAATCATTAAACAAACAATTAGAATCAGATTTCACATAAAATCCATGGCTAATTCGCATTTTACATAATTTCCCAAATTTCCACAAAATACACACAGCATTCGGATTATGGCCAGATTGCACAGTTTTCGAATTAATTTAATTAAAATACTCATATGACCTCCGAAAATTCCCAAATTTTACAGAATGATAGCCAACACATTTTCGTGCATTTTTCATGAAGAACTCTTAGCCAAATTCTTTATAGATTAATTTATATAACTCCACGAAGCTTCTGGAACCTCTACCGTTTCGTCCAGAACGTTCATCACCGAAAAACTTAGGTTTGGCCCATCAAATCTCTTTCGTTTCTCCTGAAATTCGAGTATGTTATACATCAATGTGTCCTTTAAAATTTTCATGAAGGGATCTAGGTAAAATACCCAGATTTTGGTCACCATTTTAACCCATGAAGTCTCGGGTGTCTCGGTTCACTTCAACAGAACCATCCGTCTCAAAGATTTAGCCGATTCACCAAGTTATACTTGTTCTTTTTGCCTCATTTTCGAGTATGTTGTAGCTTAGGGTGTTTCCTACAACTTTCAAGAAGACAACAAAGTGAGATCTCCAACAAAAATCAACATGCAACCAAGAAATCAACAAAAGGTCTGTAGGAAATTCGCAGATCTAAAGTGTCCGTATAACAGAGCTTTTGACCCCTCATATCACCTTCGTTTTCCATGAAATTAGAGTATGTCATACCTCAAGATGTTAGCTTCAACTTTCATGAAGACACCGAAGCCAAAATCACACTTCAAATACACATGCAAGCTCGAATAAGAAACTGTCTACCACAAGCCGAACGGAAACAGCCACATAACTTGAACACATTCAACCCTTACCTCGGTTCTTCGCCCAAACCACACCTAAGATCTAACATGCAACCGTCAAAACAACATGCAAGAGAAGTTATGAACCCCCACTTGCCTCAAAGAAGAACACACAGCAACACACGGCGGCGTAGGACGGTCGGACAAGGCGGGCGTACGGCGAACGGGCGGCGGGAACTCTCGGCTCCACCTCCTCCCTCTCGGTCTCTCCTCTCCCTTTCTCTCGAAATCTCTCTCTCCCTCTCACTTCTCTTGGACGAAAATGGAGAAGCAACCGGCCACTCTCTCTCCAAATCCCCTTTTTATACTCCCCTAGGCTCATCATAGGTAATGATTGATCCACCACACCCATGGCCAATGCATGCTCTTCCTTTGGCCACTTGTCATTTCTATTTTTGAAATTCAATTTGGGCTTGGGCTTGGGCTTAGGCCCATCCGGCCATTCCCCCTTGGGCTGGTCGAAAATCCTTCTTGGGCCCAATGGGCCGACTAGCTTGGCCCACCAAGCTCTAGGCTAATGGGTCCAAGGCCCATTTCGAAAATTCAACCCCTTTTTCTTTTTTTTTTTTTTTGAATTCCTTTTAATTAATATTTCCAAACTCAAATTTCATCTTGGCCAAAACCTTGGGATATTTCAATTATTGAAATTTAAATCATATGGCCAAGCATTAACTAATTAAATTTAAATTTCCACAATCACAAGCAAAATTCATCAAATTAAAAGACAAATTGGCTAAAGCATAAGCCATAAAATTCTATCACCTAATTAAAGACATTTAACACACCTTAAGGCTCGGCTTTGAATTTTCGGGATGCCACACTAAGCCAGAGTCATGAGGACCCAACATAGTCCACAAGCCTGTGGCTATTCTGATCATCCTTGTGGCTCCACCTTGATAAGCCTTATAGATTAGAAATCGAGCTACTTACTATGCGCATGTCTATGTGATTGCCCATCATCGGTAAAGTAAGTTCTCTAAATTTTTGGTCTTTGCAATTTACTTACTTTATCACATTATTTTGTTGATCCATGGCATTAGGATTGTCCTGAGTCTTGATCAATATACAATGGGGACACCGGACATTCAAATTATTCTCCCTCCAAAGGAAGAGCTTAGCACTTGGTGGGACAAGTTAGATCAAGATGGCCGTCAGTTCGTAGCACATATTGGTTGACTACTTCCACTGCTATGTGTCAACATCCATGTCGGTCTCGTCCAAGCACTCGCCCACTTTTGGTGCCCCGAGACTTCTACCTTTATCTTCAGCGGTAAGCATGAGTTCACTCCCACCTTGGAATAGTATAGCATTGCCATAGGAAAATCCTTGAAAGTTGAATTGATTAGTCCGCCTATCGGAATAGATCCTATTATGGCTTTATCTAATTTTTTGAGAATTAAGGAAGATGATATAAGAAAGGTTTTATAGGCTCACTGCAATACATGTCCTTTATCCTCCCTAAAAGAATATTTTGAGAAAGGCACCTTATTTCAAATGCGTAGGATTTTCCTTTTAGCCTTCTTCGGGTTTGTAATATTTCCTTACTGCAAGAATGCTATTAACCCTTTGATTGCTCAATTAGTTAGACAAGTGTTGGAAGGAAAAAAATTTGTAAACACTGTCCTGACTGAAACTTTTCTTTCTCTCACTCAATTCAAAGGAGGTGGTGATAAGACTCTCCATTCCTCTCCTGAACTTTTGCAAATTTGGTTCATTTCTCATATAGAGGGTTTTGGTGGTCTAATGACTATACATGATGTTAGTAATTCTAATCACCCTATTATCAGATTTGAGAACAACCAAAAACATGCACCGGATTATCATTATTCTACATGGCTAGCTTTCATGAAAAAACCAACTTCCAAGGGTTTCCTATGGCATGCTAAATGGTTCCAAGTTCGGGTAGCGAGACTCTCGTGTGGAGGAGTTGGTCCAATCCCTCTATTGGGATTCACTGGAGCATTGGAGTACTATCCAACTAGAGTGACCCGTCAATATCAAGTCGTGCAAGAGCTTCGTTGATGGAAGTTGAGAACATGAAGATTCCATTCTCACTACCAAATCAATGTGGGACATGTGCCATCCTCGAAAGCTTAAATGGCCCAAGGAAGAGTTGAAGGGTAAAGAAATGAAGTACTATGCCTCAATTAAGTACATTCAATAATACAAGATTCTTGAGGAGTTGCTTCCGAAGATACCAGAGGTGCCGTTGAAGATCACCAATTGTGTTGAGAATAAACACCTCAAAAGAGTTGCTGAAAAAGCTCAAGAGGAGAATAAGCGTTTGCGTCGAGTGGTGTCCCGAGTGTATATTGATCAAGCTAGATGAAGTCTTGAATCAATCTCATTATTTTCACTTCTAGATTAATGTTTAGGGCATTTCAAGTTTTTATTAGGCTTGTCAAAAGCTCCATTGATGAATAAAAGTTCTAGATCGTTTCCATGGACCGGCATATTTCATATGAGATACTTATTTTTGTTCATTTCTTCAATTTAGGTTATAATGGATCCATCACGTTCGCCCATCATCACGTGATTAAGAGCTAGAATGGCCAACCAAACCGAAAATGCGTGATCGTATCTCCGCTATGGAAGGTCAACTCTAATAGTTATCCGCCTCCATGGAGCTTATAACAACTCAAATCCAATCCCTCCGAATTAATCCGGCTCCTGCACCTGCTCTCCCTGAGATAGTCGTCTCGAAGTAGGCAAACAAGACCCAAATGGGTGAGGATGACATGCCTGACCTGGAAGATGACCCATTCCTGATCAATGTGGAAAAGCCTAAGCTTAACAATGCCTCTAAGGCGGAGTAAGATGAACACTTTGTGAAATTGGAAGAAAAGCTGAAACAATTGTAGGAGTCACAGAGTTCACTCCCGTTTGACTTGTCCGTGTATGAGAAAGTCAAGATGCCAAAGAAGTTCAAAATGCCTGATTTTGAGAAATACGATGGTACTTCTTGCCCAAAAGCTCATCTTCAGATGTACCATGTGCGTATGGCTCAATATGTCAAGAATGAGCCCCTCATGATCCAATCATTCCATGCGAATTTGATTGGGCCTGCACTGAACTGGTATGTCATGAAGAATGTGAACCTTCTCGACACCTGGAATGATGTGGCCGACGCATTTCTTAAGCAGTATAAGTTCAACATGGACATTGCACCTTCCCGAGAAGATCTTGAGAAAATGGAGAAGAAGATGAGTGAATCATTTAAAGAGTACGCTGTGAGATGGCGAAATCTGGTAGCTCAAATCACTCCTGAGCCTACTGACAAGGAGTTGATGAAGTTGTTCGTCAAGACTCTTCCATCTGAGTTCCATAACCGGATGGCTAGCACATATGTCGAAAACTTCAACCAACTTGTTCCCGTGGGAGAACAAATCGAGATGGGGATAAGAGAAGGGTGGTTTACTGAGCCATCTAAGAAGAGATTTTCTACTAAGAAGGAGAAGGACCTTGAAGCTGAGATTAATATGGCCTATGCTCAATTGAATCGTGATACATCCAATCACGCTTCGGTAATTAAGATTTCTACTGAGCAGCAAGGTGGAGGACATCAGTTCTTGGGTTGACGACGTAATGGTAGGAGACAGTTTACACCTCTTCCTGGACCCTTATCCAAAGTTTTGCATGTCCTCCAGAAGAAGGGATTACTCTCTACCGAGCTGAAGTGACCAAATCCCGAGCATTATCCTACATATAATCCCTCCGTAAAGTGTGACTATCACATGGGAGAGGTTGGTCACTCCAATGATGATTGCTATGTCTTGAAGCATAAGGTCAAAGACCTCTTGGATACAATGGCGTTCTCTTTTAGCAGTAATCAGAAAAATCCTCCGCCCAACCATGATGGAGGCGCAAACACTGTCGCTGAGTGATGAAGTTCTTATCTTCTAGGACTTCAAATTTTTTATGATTTCTTGCTTTATGAGATTTCAATTATTGATTTTGTTTCTAGGGTTTGCTTGTTTGCATTTTTCATTCCAATAATGTAATTCATTTGATTATATTCAATGAAATTACAATTTTATTTCTAATTTTGAGGGCATAATGAGGCACACCAGACCAACCCAGTGACAATATCCAACAATGAAAAGAAAATGTCATCTAAGGAGAATTCTGAAGACCGAGCTTCTTTATGCTTCCTCATAAAAAAAATCCTTAAAAAAATAATATATTTTCAAATTGTTTCCAAAAGCATGCATTAGGTTAGCCCTGTTTAATTTTCTAACTCATTTACTTTATGTTTCAGAGAATTATTTTCTTGGCCTGGGGAGAAAGAATCTGAAAAAAGGCATATTAGGGGCAAAAGCAAGAACAGAGCGTCTATCAAATTGAAGATCGTATTTCAGTCTTGATTAGTTAAATAGTGTGTTCATTCCCTTTCAATAGGTGCAATCCAAGAGCACCCATTACTGAGATAGTCCCTTTTGTGGGAGAATTCCCTAAATGAATGCTTAAAACCATTTTGCAGTGTGGAAAACTGTTTGACAATTTTTCATGCTTAAAACTGTTGGGCTCTTTTAAAAAGGGATTTTGCATGGTGACTCTTATATGTTTTGTCCACCAATTCCACTAAGGAACATCAAGATGGACTAATTTTACGAATGATGTGGAATGGATTGAGCATACTAAATGAGACGAGTTGGAATGATGAAAGGCGAACCCTATCCTATACACAGTCCCCTACTCATACACTTGTGAGATGAGTGTAGGAAGGTTCACATCCATAAGGTGAAGAGTTCTCTCGCAAAAGATACAACAACTGAAATGATGAGAGGCAATTCATTTCTCTATCCCAAACACTACAAGTGATCCATTGCTTAACTTCTTTGAGCCCCCACACACTTGTGGAAATTCTTTTAAATTACCCCTGTCAAGAACCACCGCACATCGGGGCAAATCGGAGGTGAGGTGGCATCATGAGGTGAGAAAAATGAAAATAATTTTTCTTACTTTCACTTGCATCAATCTTCAAGTTGTGCTAACACATTGAATTCATGTGCTAATTTAGGTGCCTTAGAATGACGAAGAGCATTTATTTCTCTATCCTACATAATTATACCATTTGCATAACCCATTTGAGCCTGCAATTTTTCATTTCTTTAAACCCAGTTAGTGATCATCCCCCACACTTGGGCAAGGCAAAAGATAGATGAAGACCCTTGAAAGTTTAAGTCTTATTCAAAGTGTAATTCCTTGAAGCATACACTGTGCGCAAGAATTGAAATCAAAATAGAACTAAGGGGTATGAAAAAGCAGTGTGCCTAGTAAAAGCAAGGCCAATGCCCATAAAAAATGTGAAGAAAAACTGAATAGGAACTAGGGATATGAAAAAGCGGTGTGCCTGCTAAACCAAGACCAATGCCCATAAATGAAAAAAAAAAAGTCAAAATAAGTGACTGTCAATTGCAAGAATTGAATCCCAATGGAGCAGTATTCAAAGAGCACAAATACTGAGTTTTTAGAATTAATGGAGCACATTGCTAATGAAGAAGAAGATTAGCGACAATGTCAAGATAATCATTAACTTTCACCCTTTACACATATTTTGAGCCTAATGATCCTTTCATTTCTCAACCCAAGAACCCAACCTACATTATGTTCCTTGCAAAAGTCTCTTCTGATTAGGGCACTTGAAGTAACGTAGGGGTTCACATGTTTTAAGCATCACTTGAAGAAGTGTGAGCAAGATCATTTCTTTCTCATTGTGCAGGGTTCTTGACTTGTAAACCCAAAAATGATTACATAATTATTCTTTCAATTGCCTTGACTCAATGAGTCCCTTTGTTAAGCCACTGACCAAGCCCACATTACGGTCCCTATTAAAGACCCCTCAGATTGGTAAGGTCATACTGTTTGCAAGAATACTCAAACTCTTGTTGGTATGCTGATAGTGAGATGGAGTGATTCTCTTAAAATAGCCATTCTGAATGAGAGTGAGTGAAAGTCCTTTCTAACTGAAAGTTTCTTATTTAGTATTCTTAGAAAGTCCTTGTCATAAGTGAAAATTGTCTTGAACGATAATTCTCTCCAGTGGAAATTTGGGTTATGCAAAGGTCATTATACATGAACCCCGATTGAATTAATAAAAACTTCAGTGAATTTTGAAGTGTGCATTCCAGAATAGCCTTAATTGCTTATTTATTTGGTGAATGCATTTTTGCTCTAATCATGTCTGACAGATAATATTTTCTCAAAGACCCAAGAGCTCCTGACATTTAGGTTCCTTTCAGAATGCCTCATGATATTAGAAGATGAGAAACCATCACGAACATTCAAGGTTTATCCTTGATGTTCTCAAAATTTATTTTCTACCAGGAGGTGAAAGACCTCCACAGGATATCTAAACTCCAGAAGACATATCCCCAAGAATCAGAGATATCACCAAGTAAGTATATCTCTACCCATACTCTAAATACTTATCATTGTGCAGGTAATCCCTCTCAAGTGCATTGACACTTGACTCGGTCAAGCTGTCTTTTATATTGACTTGGCGTGCTTTTGTAGCCCAAGGTCCCTTTCATCGACCCGGCATGCTTCCGTAACCCAGTGTCGTTTATATTGACCTCACGTCCTTTCGTAGCCCAGAGTCCCTTTCATCGACCCAGCGTGCTTCTGTAGCCCAATGTTCTTTATATTAACATGGCGTGCTTTTGTAACCCAGAGTCCCTTTCATTGACCTGGTGTGCTTCCGTAGCCCGATATCCTTTATATTGACCTGTCGTACTTTCATAGCCTAGAGTCCTTTATATTGATCTAGCGTACTTTCGTAGCCCAGAGTCCCTTTTATCAAATCGGCGTGCTTCCGTAGCCCGAAATTCCTCTTAATCGACACTCGATTGAGCTATCCCCCAAAGATTTTTCTTTAGATTCAGTCTAATTAAGGCGACCAAAGAAAGGTTCGGGTCTTGGTCAAATGATCTATGTTGCAACGCTGGGCGACTGAAGAATGGTTCGGGTTCTAGCTAAGCAAAATCTCTATCAAGGCAACCATAGAATGGTATGGGTCCTCGACAATACCTATTCCTTATTCAGGCGACCGTAGAATGGTACGAGTCTTGGAAAGTGAATTCCCGTTTAAGCGATCGTAGAATGGTATGGGTCTTAGACAACACCTATTTCCTCATTTAGGCAACTGTAGAATGGTACGAGTCCAGAAAAATGAATTCTCATTTAGGCGACTGTAAAATGGTACAGGTCTTAAACACAACCAAGCACTGCCATACTAGACGACCGTAGAATGGTACTGGTCTTGGACATGTAACACCAACTACCTCGAACTACTCTATCCTCCTTGAAGGTAAGTTATTTCAGGTAGGTTCATTTATCATTTGCATTAGCATTTTCATGCATCATATAAATTGCATTTTAAAATGGGAATTCATTTTCCGACAAAAAATTCATTCATTGCATGCACATGAACAAAATTTAGGTCTCAATTTGTCTTTGAATGCAACCTCTATGAGCTCACCTTCAAAGAGGGGCAGCTGTTGACACCTAAATTTTGGTACCTAATTTTTAATTTATTTATTGCATTAAAAATTAGGGATTAATTTTTAACCCCTAAAAAAATATAAAATCAAATTGCATATCATACAATTTTAGGAGCATTTTTATTTTTATTGGGACCAATGACGGATGGACTTAAATGGATGACTTTGAGCTTAATGAAATTGGACTAAACCCGCAATAATGAAAATTCTTGGGCAAAGCCCATGGACATTGTAAGAACTGAAATTTTCATTGGAAAGTCCTCAGTTAAGAGATTAATTTTATGCAAGATTTGGACAAACCATGGCCGACTGATTAAAAGGAATCTGGCATATAATCTTGGGCACGTCGAAAGCATATATTGAGAAATCAAAAGAACATTGGGATTTAGTCAATCAAGGAAGAAATTTGCCTGAAAAAGGAAATCAATAGAGCAGAATAAGCTATTTGCATGGTCAATCAAAAGGGAAACGGCGGAAAAAGTGAGTACAAAAGCTAAGGGGGGGACACAATCGATACATACGGCCACAATTCTGAAAGGAGGAGGACTTCGAATACACGTCATAGAGAGAGCTTTAGAGAGAAAAAGCCAAGAGGAGAAATCGTGGAGGCCAGCAAATCAGAATTTCAAAACACAGCCAAGAGAATACACGTGAATAGAGAGGAAGGAGAGGGAGACTACGGTCAGTCATCCATCCTCACAGCCACGCTTTCACCGATCTTCGTCGCCGCCGTCAGTGTCCTTGCTGCCATCTGCTGCTGCCCAACAAAGCTGAGAAGCTATTGTTGTACATCAGTGTGATTCGCAAGTGACATGTGAAAGAACAGGGAGGGTACACGGACGGGGGGATTGGATCTAAGAATAAAAAATTCATGATTTCTCAACGTGGAGAGATAGAGAGAAACACAAGATCTGGCACGGCTCCAAGACCGCAACTTGTCTACGGAATTCAGCAGTCGGTGGGGGTTTCCTTTAGTCCCTGTTCCTCACTCAGCAGTGGTCCCGGTGCCGTGCGGCTTTCCTGGCTACACCCAAGCTCTACATCCAGGGCGCCCGGTGATTTCCAGAGTCTATAATGAGCAGCCAATGCCGGTTTTCTATTCTTGGTTGAAATTTCGCTGGATTTTCGGTGAAACAGCAGTCCATGACGTGCCCGAGACTTCCACCGATCCAGTTATTTTGCTTTCGTTTGAATTTTTATTAGTGCAGGTCTTTCTTGACCGAATCCAGTCACTGCCCCGACAATCCCATTGAATCTCGGAGCAATATTTGTCCTTCGGCAAACCCGATGAGCCGTTGCCATCCTTTCCTTGAGCTTTCACCGCCGTCAACCAGCTCATGAAGCCATGCCAAGGAGGTTGCTATCTCGCTCTTATGACTCCATATTGCTGGCGCCACTCAACGACGAGTTGCGCGCTGCACCATCGCAACACTTACAGCTAGAAAGCTAACCCACCACATTTGAGTTCTTTCCTTGTTGCAGCCAGAAGTCCCCAGCCATGAATTCATCGTATGAGCACATCTTCAAAGATTGTGGGTTGTTTTGATTTTTGGACGAAGCAGTGGAATTTGTCTCTTATTGCATGGTGAAATCTGGAGACTTAACCGTGAGTTCTTGAGAAAGAAGCATATGTGAGATTGAAGACAAAAAGGTAGTGACTTTAGAGCTCTCGGTGGAGATTATTTGGTTCGACTAAAAGACCAAATATTAATTCGCTATGATCTCCTTTGGCGAGCCACCTTATCGTGAGCAGTTCCCTCGCAAGTGCGTCGCATTGCCACCACCGTTCATGAGCCGTCCGTTGGCAAATTCTGCTTTGGAGGCATATCTGTAAATTAGATTTCGCAGTGAGGCACCGATGCCGAACCATCCTGTCCGTCCATGAGTCGCAGGGACCCGAGCCTCGCCAAGCATCACCATATTGCATCTCGAGTAGCTGTTCGAAGTCCGAATTTGGAAGTATATTCGGCAATTAGGTAAAAAATCTCACATTGATTTCAACATCATATTGCCTAGATTGATGAGATTGATATCTAATTGGGTAAGAGGTTGCGGCACCCCTCGACGGCCCCCGAACCGTTAGGGTCGCCACAGTTTGTTTACCATTCTCTTGCTTGACCTGAAGGTCTATCAATCCTGGGGGTCTACATCTTTTAGATCGGTCCCTACGCAATCTATATGGTGGAAGCACATCCATCAACTCCCTTCCCTATATTTAGAAAATGATACACACCAACTAAACATTTATAGGTAAAAACCGAACACTTTTATTTACTTAAACCAAATGGACATCATTTATCGGTACATCAAAATGCCATAGTCTTTTATACTCGGCTATACTTCAAAAGATAACTGACATTTCCTCCAACAGTCGTATACTCAGAGTCCATTGTTCAGTGTCGGTGTCCAAAAGTTTCTTCCTTTGCTATCCTTCTCCTCGCAGTCATACCCAACCACTTGATCTATCTACTGGTGGCAGTGGCAACAGAGTTAACTTATCTAGTGTGAAATGTTAGTCCCCAAACGGGGTGAGTACAACCACTCAACAATAAAGATCCACTAAACTACACTATGGGTCAAACATAACAATCAAGGTATCACGAATAAAGCACATACCATCCATGCATTCGAACATACCTCACCATACAACGTGCATATACCACCATGCACTTGTACATATACCATCAAGTAGTCATGCATATATCACCATGCAACGTGCATATACCACCATGCACTTGTACATATATCATATAGCAGCCATGCATATATCACCATGCAACATGCATATAACACCATGCACTTCATGCTTGCATTTCCATGAGGTTCATCCCATGTCATAAGCACACATCAATGCGCATGGTTTAATACTCAATTTTATCTTTCACAAGGATCTCATCATTTTTCTTTCTAGGGACCAATGTTTGATCCCACAATTTATCGCTCACATCCAACCTGGCATCGCGAGGAGCCTCCGGCATACACCTCCAGGCATCCAGCACACACCTCCTAGCATCTCGCATCCCACCTGGCATCACAAGGAATCTCCGGGACTCGCCATGAAAATCGTTACCCCTACCCACCGGGCATGCATCATAATACAACCCCTCACCCTCCGGGCATGTATCATAATACAATCGAGCATCACGACACTCCCGAGGAAAACCTCCGGGCATGTATTCGTAATACAACCTGGCATCCAAAGGGCATCGACTCATTTGAACATCTGGGCATCCCGACTCCCGGGGCATCATCAGCTCACACCTCCAACGATATCATCATTATCACCATGTATATTCACATATATGTCTTATGTTCAACATGGCATTTGATGCAACAATATCAAAGGTCTAAATCAGCTTTTGATGTCATGTAACATGCCATATGTCACTACATATGCAGCATAATCAACCACTCAAAACATTATATCACATGGAGCAATTTCATTTATTTTTAAAAATATAACAAAATTTCAGATAAAAACAGATTGCACTCCTTTGGTCATAATTCTTAAAAAATTAGTAAACAACCTTATTAAATTCTAAGCATTTAACATCTTATATACAATATCTGTAGGAAAATATTTCGTGCAGAACACCAAATCAAAAGAGCATCACACAAATCAGTACAATTCACGCACCACAGTCCTTTAAATTTCAGAATATTGCCATGCACAGTTTTATTCACAAATTCGGTAAAAATCCTAAATCAGCTCCAAAAATTATGAAATTTTCATATGTTATAGATAAGGTCCAGAAGTAAATATTTCATCAAGAACTCGAAATCAGATTTGTGATAGATTAAAAACTATAATCACCGTAGCCGTCTCTAACCCTCGGCAAAAATTCCCAGATCTGACCATTTTAAATAAAATCATTTAACCAACTTAAAAACATCCATTTCCTCTAAAATTTTAGTATGTTTCTCATTAACATATCATCACCAACTTTCATTCAGAACATATGATCAAATTTCAACCGGAGAAGTTTTTAAAATTCACTGAATCATACTAGGTCAGCATTTTGATTCCAGATCCGACTTCTCCAAATAAAAATAGTTTCACTGATCTATACTTGTTCATTTCTTTTGAAATTTTGATATGTTACTCACTAAGAAGTTCTCTACAATTTTTATCAAGAAGTAGAAATGCAATTCCAACTAAAAGTTGCTTTACAGTTCACGAAATTACCGAAGGTCAGCACAACAAATTCTAGATCTAGTTTCTCCAAAGAAAATCATTTTACTAACCAATACTTGTTCGTTTTGCCTCAAATTTTAGTATGTTGTTCCTCAAAATGTTCTCTAAAACTTTCATGAAGAAATAGAAACAAGATTCCAACTAAAACGTCGCATGAAGTACACAATCTCATGGATGGTCGGACTGGTTTTTCTAGAAACAGCATACTAGGCCAACGAATTTCTCCCCATAGCTTCGACTTTTCATCACATCTACCACAACCAAAATTTACCATCTTCTACACACACATCACAGAAAGCAAAGGGTAGGTTTTAGGACTCTACTTGCCTCAAATTCGAAGGAAACACAGCAAGGCAAGGCGGGTCGAGTCGGCGAACGACGGTGGATGCATAGACTCCTTCTTCCTCTTCTCCTCTCGCTCGCTCGCTCGCTCTCCCTCTTTCGGATGGTAACTCTCTCTCTCCTCTCTCTCTTCCGGTCAAAAATCCCTCTCCCCCTTTTCCTTTTAGTTGAATTACAACCCTTGCATCCTTTACTTCTTGCATGGAGGGACACTTGTCTCCAAATTTTTGCATGAAGGGACACTTGTCCCTAAGAAGGAGACAAGTGTCTTCTTGTTGAAGACATGTGGAGGAGGCCCATCCGGCTCCTCTCTCCCCTTTCCATGCGGTTGACAGTCCTATGGGCTCTATGGGCCGCCCCTCTTGGCCCACTTTAGGCCAACATTCTTGGGCCTAAAGTCCAAACTTAAATGGCCCAAGTTTATTTTTAATAATTCATCTTAATTCTCATTTAAATCAATACCTAATTGCATAATAAAATGGCCAAAAGATTTTGTAACATTAATCCATAAAATCAAATCTATAAAGTGCATAGTCAAGAAGAAAGTCTTCTTTATCAAATTGTCCTATAGCACCAACCTTGATCATCCATTAACATAAGATGTATTTCTACCCAAATAATTCTCCATTAAAATACTCGGCATTAATCTATTAAAATTCTTTGGTCTAAAGGCCATAACATAAATCAATAACACTTCCATCACCTTTTCATAGGTCATAATGCATCCAGAGGTTGCCATGAAATTTTGGGATGCCACAATTCTCCTTTCCTTAGAGAATTTCGTCTCCGAAATTAGGCATCACTTATGTCTCTTCAAACAAGTAGGGATACTTGTCCTTCATCGATTCCTCACTTTCCCGTGTGGCTTCCTCCACATCATGATGTTGCCATAATATCTTTACCAATTGGATTTTCTTGGTCCTAAGAATTTGCTCCTTTTCGATCCAGCACTTGCACAGGCTCTTCGATGTATCTCACTTTCTCATCCACTTTGATGGCTTCATGATTGAGTATGTGACCAGGATTTGGCTGGTACTTTCTCAACATCGACACATGAAACACATCATGTAAATTTCCCAATTTTGGAGGTAGCACCAAACAATAAGCTACATCTCTTATTCTTTCAAGTATCTCAAAAGGTCCAGCAAATCTAGGGCTTAGCTTAGCCTTCATTCCAAATCGAGATATTCCTTTCATAGGGGATACTTTAAGGAACACATGATCTCCCACATCAAATTCTAAAGGCCTCCTATGCTTATCTGAGCAGTCTTTCTGCCTACTCTGGGCTATTTTAAGTCTTTTCCTGATAATTTCTATAGCCTCAGTAGTAATTTGTACCAACTCAGGTCTTGTCAATTTCCTTTCGCCTACCTCACTCCAATGGACAAGAGTCCTACATTTTCTCCCATACAACGCTTTATAGGGAGCTATGCCTATACTTTTCTGAAAACTATTGTTATACATAAACTCTACCAGGTATAATCTTTTCACCTTAACTCTCTTTAAAATCAATGACGCAAGCTCTTATCATGTCCTCAAATGCTTGGATCACTCTTTTCATTTGTCCAGCCATCTGTGGATGAAAAGCAGTACTAAATGGGAGCTTTAGTCCCTAAGGCAGTTTGAAAACTTCGCCAAAGGTTTTGAAGTAAACCTCGAATCTCGATCAGACATGATAGTTACATGAACACCATGTAAGCATACCACTTGGCTTACACGTATATCGGCAATTTTATCCATCATATAATCTACGCGAACTACTAGGAAATGGGCAGACTTAGTCAAGCGATTTACTATCACCTAGATAGAGTCGTGACCACTTGATGTCCTTGGTAATCCTTGCATGAAATCCATAATCACATGATCCCATTTTCATTCTGGTATATCTAACGGTTTCAATCTAACACACCATTTAGCCAAATTATTCCTATACCTTTGTCACCATCTATTCAAGCCTGGAACCATCAAAATCAACACCACCAATAACTCATTTGGTTCAGTCCAACAAAGACATTCACTACACTTTCACTGCAACATAGATTCAAGCCTAAAATATAATACCATTCATTCGGTTCAAATATCGATAGTCCACCAAGACTTATTCAATTCAAAGATCGACAATCCACCAAAATAAAACTTGTCTAGTTTCCATCGAGTATATCTCATGTTTCATCCTAAAGGATCATCACTTGGACTAATCACTCATTAAATCCACAACTTGAACTTTCACATTTTCACCTTGGAAATACTATAACCACAATTGATCATATCCACTAATTCCACCAAACCTTTTCAAACTAAGATCATCACCAAAATTAAAAGTTGACCATCATCAATTAAACCTATTATTCCGACATATAAACCTCAAATAATTCCATGTCTCATTTGACCACTCAAACTCATGACTTCCAAAATCATTATATACATACTAAATGCCTCCATGTAACGCATCAAGACTTCCAATGAGATCCTCTAATAGGAAGTCACCACTTAGCTCAAATGATAATAATTTAATCCTTAAATTCATAACTTACTCTCCATAATTCATTTCTTAAGCCTTGTTTGCAGCACTACGCTTAGATGCTACGCATGTTCTTCGAGTCCTTTAGAATATATCAGGATATCATCAAATGAAGACAATCACAATTTGATCCAAATAAGGCTTAAATATCCTATTCATTAAATCCATGAATGCAGCTAAGGCATTCGTCAATCCAAATAGCATAACTAGGAACTCATAGTGTCCAAAGCGAGTCCTAAATGTGGTCTTAGGAATGTCTTCTTTCTTAATCCTTAGTTGATGGTATCCTGTCCTCAAGTCAATTTTTTTAGGAAAGACCGAACTTCCTTGCAGTTGGTCAAATAGGTCATCAATTCTAGGTAATTAGTACTTACTCTTAACAATTACATAATTCAATTGCCTATTATCAATACACAAATGCATCGACCCGTCCTTCTTTTTCACAAACAAAAGTTCTACAAGCTTAACCATGCTCCCGTTGCACCACTCTGATAGAATTATCCCATAAACACTACCTTCCCAATTCCGTTCATAGTTCAGTTCATTCCTGCCCCCTTTTGCCATCGTAGAAGTCTGCCAGGAGCCACTCCTTGTTTAGGTCCTTTGACCTTGGCATCCACTCCCCGCTCTCATCAGACCGGGTCGTTACAAGTACACCAGCTTTCACCTGGTTTGAACCCAAACTACACATCCATTGGAGGGTCTCGTTTCGATAGAGACTAACTTATAGAGATATTATCCACTTTGGCCTATCCCATTCTTAGCCTTACAAGTACACCAGCTTTCCTTTTAGTTGAATTACAACCCTTGCATCCTTTACTTCTTGCATGGAGGGACACTTGTCTCCAAATTTTTGCATGGAGCGACACTTGTCCCTAAGAAGGAGACAAGTGTCTTCTTGTTGAAGACACATGGAAGAGGCCAATCCGGCTCCTCTCTCCCCTTTCCATGTGGTCGACAGCCCGATGGGCTCTATGGGCCACCCCTCTTGGCCCACTTTAGGCCAACACTCTTGGGCCTAAAGTCCAAACTTAAATGACCCAAATTTTTTTTAATAATACATCTTAATCCTCATTTAAATAAATACCTAATTGCATAATAAAATGGCCAAAAGACTTTGTGACATTAATTCATAAAATCAAATCTATAAAGTGCATAGTCCAGAACAAAGTCTTCTTTATCAAATTGTCCTGCAGCACCAGCCTTAATCATCCATTGACATAAGATGTATTTCTACCCAAATAATTCTCCATTAAAATACTCGGCATTAATCTATTAAAATTCTTTGGTCT
This sequence comes from Eucalyptus lansdowneana, assembly GCA_017140395.1. Lineage (NCBI taxonomy): Eukaryota > Viridiplantae > Streptophyta > Magnoliopsida > Myrtales > Myrtaceae > Eucalyptus > Eucalyptus lansdowneana. The sequence goes on along the minus strand of CM029484.1, from coordinate 29,508,399 downwards.
AAAGGTCAAAACATTAATCAATAACACTTCCATCACCTTTTCATAGGTCGTAATGCATCTAGAGGTTGTCATGAAATTTTGGGATGCCACAGAGGTATAATATTCATTGGGATATATTTCCTAACTCGCAACCGCATATAATCTTTGATTCCATCTATAAGGCTTTAGATGGAGTTATTGATTCCATGGGAATCTTTGAAATTGACATTTTGATCTTTAAGGCTTAAGATCAACCCATCGGTTTTATTCGCGAAATTTCAAGAATTTTGGATATTACTTCCTTATTCGCATTGATTGGATAATATATCATCTTGAGTGATATGGCGCTTATCTTGCTTTAATTGCTTTATTTATCCCAAAAATACAATAAAAAAATTGCACTTGCATATCATGTAGATTAGAATTGATTTCCTAGATAGAATTGCATGATAGAGTAGTTAGATTATTTTCTAATTATATTAGAATGCTTGTTTAGAGGGTATCTAGGTTAGATAATATCTTTGAATTAAATTGCATGTCGAGATAAATTTCTAAGTTAAAATAGGATTCAGATTAGTCTATTTCCTAACTTAAATTAGATAATATCTCACTTTAGTTAGATTTTTATTTTTTTTAGTAATTTTAATTTCGAACTTTTATAACAAAATAATACAAAAATACAAAAAGTCATGTCCATGTCATCTAGAATTAGGTTCATGAAATGCACGTCATTTAGTGATTGTTGCTAGGCCTATTTATTTAGAAATTGCTCGTCATTAGATTAGATCATTTAATAAATGTCGCGTGACATATTAGTTCACATATTAGATTGCATGTTGCATGCCATTTTAGTTAAAAATTTGTATGTCATTGCATTGCATTGCACGTGGTTTCTAGGCTTCATTTAAATAAGAGAAAATCTTGAAAAATTGAGTAATTACATATTAATTAGAAATCATATCTAGGGTTATTGATGTGAATTCCGATCTAACATTGCAGATGCTTTCGATGCCATGAGGTAAGTCCTGCAATTTATTTGCGGCTTTACTTGGGTGTTAAATTAGTGGTTTGCGCACCTGCATGATCGCCTCACATGTTAGAGAAATAGATTTAAAATCAATTTAAGCTGCCTGCCAAAGCATTTTTGAAAATAAAAGAATGGTACCGAAAGGGCATTAGAGAAATCTAGTGTAACCAAGTAAAAATAATATCCATGAATATGCAATAATATCTTTCAAGATCAAAGGGATTTCCTCAAGCATAAATCTCGAAATCATATATTATCGATGCATTTCGCAAAAAGGAAGTAAATATTTCTATCACGTGCTAAATCAAGTAAAAACTTGCAATGCCTTATATTTATGACAAAATATATTTGCAATATAATGAATAATCATCCAAAATTATGATAAATGCACGTAGAAATTCGTAAGGTGGGATGATAAAAAAAATTCTCTTACCCATGATATATGTCCGAAATATACCAAAAAAATCATTACCAATCTTCACCTGAGATTCTTTTCTTATTGCACCAAAATCTGCATAGATTCGCAATCATTCTTGCCTTATTGAATTTCCTGCAATCAACTCATTTCGTTTTTGGTATCCATGAATCTGAATCCATCCATTTCGTTAGAGTAAAATATAAAATCTCCATAAATAAACAAATATTCTTTCTTAATTCATCATAACAAAGTATTCAAAGAAAAAATATTATGCATAATGATATTTTGAAAAATAAATTCTCACTTAGTCATAGTACAATAAAAACAGAGAGAATAAAATCCTTGCGTATCTAAGAATATCTTGCATAATAAATTAATATCACATAAAACAAATTTTCACTTTGCAAAATATGACAAAATTTGAGAGTATAAAATCAAACCAAATAAATTCATTTGTCTCTAAGCAAAATATCAAAAAAATGATCACACGTATTATATCAAATCTCAATGCACGAATCACAAAAATAAATCACATGATTCTTTCTTCAATAAAACAAATCAAAGAATATGATCATTATATAATCCGAATCAACCAAGGATATATTGAATATCAAGCATAATGAGAAATTTTAAATTGTGTACTCAAACCAAATTGAGAATAAAAATATATACATTATTACCAAACTCTCCTTCTTCTCTTCCTTTATTTCTTGCAAAAATAACTCATCTTTTCTTTGGTACCTATTTTTTCTTGGGTCCATAAGAGTTAGTAGAGTTTGCTGTTTTTACCCAATCTTTCTTAATAGGTCTCCCGACTTTAGGATATTCTTTTTCAAAGTATTCCAAATCTCCACAATTTGTATATTTGAGGGCTTTTCAACCAACAGATTTTGTAAAGATTCTTTGAAAATGTTTCTTGTACGCAAGTCTAGGAGGTCTTTGTTTAAGTCTCTCCTTGACTTTAAGAAAATCAATTAGAGAATCACTTTCCTTATTGAAACCAAGTCCCGACTTACTATAATAAGGTACTTGTATGGAAAGAATATGCTCTAATGTTTTTGAACCATTTGAAAATTTTGTCAAAATATTTGAAAATTCCTTTTTAAAAAAATCATTTCTTTGACAAGTAAATCTTGCCTTTCTTTTGTTTGTAGAAACTTTTTTTGCAAAATTTCAAACTTTTCTTTTCAAGAAAGATCATGTTGCCTAAGCTGAGAATTCTCATTTTTAAGTTCGGAAATCCTTTTAAGAGAAGATTTGATATTTAAGTAGAACTCATTTATATACTCTGAAACTTTGATAGGAATCTTCCACAGACTGAGTCTTCTTGTTGAATATTCTATAGGCTTTGCTTGAAATTAAGGAACCAAGGAAAATTCATTCATCTGGTTTTTCCTCAAACTTATCAGTTCGATCATTTGCATTTTTCAAAACAAAACACTTACATCAAAACACATGAAAATAAGAAACATTTGGTTTTTTTTCCCTTTAAACACCTCATAAGGAGTTTTATCTAGAATATGCCTTAAAAATATTCTATTAATGATATAGCAAGCTGTAGAAACTGCTTCAGCCCAAAATCGATAAGCAATATTACTTTGTTCTGGAGTATATGGAGAAGAGAAAACATGTTGGAAACCAGATTCATCACAAAATTTGACAAAGTCTTGATTTTCAAATTCACCTTCATGATCTACCCATATGCTTGAAATAGCATAGCCTTTCTCATTTTGAACCTTCTTGGCAAATTTTGAAAAGTAAAAGAATGCTTCAAACTTACTTGCTAGGAAATATACTCATGTGAAACAAGATTAGTCATCCATGATTACTAAATAATATCTCTTTCCACCAATGCTTTGAGTTCTAATTGGTCTAAAGAAATCCATATGCAGAAACTACAAAACACGATTAGTAGAAACTTCATTTTTAGGTTTAAAAGAACTTCTAACTTGTTTTCCCATAAAACATGGTGCGCATAGGTCAGACTTTTGGTAAGTCAGGTTGGGGAGTTAACGAACAAGCTTCTTAGAGGAAATCTTGGCAATTTGCTTCATATTAACATGGCCAAGCTTTTTATGCCAAAGGTTTGCTTCATCTTGAATGGATATTAGACACTAAGAACTTTTTGGTTTTATATCTAGAAGATAAATATTTTCATGTCTTCGTCCAGTGAAAGATTGAGACAAATTTTTACTAGTTTCTAAACAAATGCCTTCTTGGAAATTAATTTTGAATCCAGTGTCACATAATTGACTAATGTTGAGTAGATTGTAATTCAACCTTCCACCAAAGAGACATTGTTGATTGTAAAACTTCCAATTTTAAACGTTTCACATCTAACAATTCTTCATTTGCTGTTTCCACCAAAAGAAACTTTTCCACCATTAATTTCCATAAGCTTTATAAAACAACTTGAGTCTCCTGTCATGTGTCTCGAGCAACCACTATCCAAATACCATTTGATCTTTTTCTTGATAGTGACCTGCAATTATAAAAAGAACTCAAGTTTTCTATGGTACCCATATTTTCTTGGATCCAGGGGAGTTAGTACAAAAATATAGTCTTTGCCCATTCCTTCTTAACGGGTCTCCAAACCTTAGGACATTCTTTCTCGAAATATTCTGAGCTATTACACTTTGAACATTTGAGAGAACTTCGGCCAACAGGTTTTACAAAAACTCTATAAAAATAATTTCTATAGAATGTTTTTGTAGGTCTTTATTTAATTTTTTCCTTTACTTTTGGAAAATCAATTAAGGAATAGTTTCTAGTGTCATACCCAAAACATATTTATTGAAATAGGGTCTTTGTACTGAAAGAATCTTTTCTAACTTCTCAGATCCTATTGAAAACCTTTTTTGTGATATTTGAAATGTCCTCTTTCAAAAAAAAATATTTTCCTTTGAAACAGAACCTGCATTTTCTTTCAAATTGACAATTTTTTTGTCTAGATTTTCAAATTTCTCTTTCCAAGATTTTTCCTATTGCTTAAGTATAAAATTTTCTCTCTTCAGCTCGGAAATCCTTTTAAGAGAGGTTTTGAGACCGAGACATAGTTCATCTATGTACTTCGAGACTTTAGCAAGAATTTTTAAATTACTAACCTCGATTTCGTTGTTTGAGTCTGAATCTGAATCTGTTTTAGAGTCTGAGTCTGATTCTGATTTCGCCATTAGACATATATTGGCATATTCTTCATCACTTTCTTTGCATTTAGTATCGCTCCATGTTTCTGCTTTGAGAGCATTTCTGTATTTCTCAGTTCTTCCTTTCTTTTTCTTCAACAAAGGGTAGTTGGGTCTGATGTGTCCTTTTTTCTTGTATTCAAAGTAAACCACATCTTTGTTGACTTCATCATCTTCAGTAGATTTGTTCTAGAATTTTTAAGTGCCTTGCTTCTTCCAGTTAAATCTTCTTCCCTTTCTGTTCAGTTTCCTAAACCTCCTTATCATGAGGGCTAGCTCTTCATCTTCATCATTGAAACTTGATACGCTATTTTCAGATGTCCCTTATCAAGAATAAGTTATAGAATTATGCTCTGAGGCAATAAGTAAATGAGTCAGACAAACAAATAGGTTTAACCTATTACAAGCTTTGGGAAAATGTTTATATATATATATATATAGCAGTGAAATGCTTTTGTTTTCGGAAAAAAAAAATTGGGAGGAAGCATGAGAAAGTTTAGCTCTCAGGATTTCTCCATGGAGGATAATTTTTTTCATGGTTGGATATCGTCATTGGACTGGTTTGGAGTACCCCGTCATGCCCTCAAAAATTGGAAATAAAATTGTAATTTCTTTGAATAGAATCAAATGAATTACATTATTGGAATGGAAAATGTAATTCCTAATCTCTGAAAAGAGAGCAAAATAAGAAATTGAAAACAATTCCTAGAAGGCGAAAATACTTCCTAAAAAACGATAAGAATTCCTAGAAAGTGATGAAAATTCCCGCGCAAGGGAATGTGCAAAAGTAACAAGTTATTCTTGCGGGCTAACGTCCATGTCTTCTGAAGGTCCTTCGTCATTGGCTCCTATGAAGGGGCCATTGAGAAGACTTGTGATCCCTTCTAAGGTGTCATCAGAGTTCTCTGTCTTTAGAGGCGTCGGATGATCCATGCCATTCCACCCATCTGGAACTATGTTGCGGGGATCAATATAAAAGCTGGGAGGAGCTAAATACTTCACAAAATAATCAAATTTGCCACTTGGTTGCCCCAGAGTATCCATCACTTTTGCTTCATCATGCTTTGTCTTGGGGACATTGTTAGGTTTGGTAATGACCAATAGTGGGTTATCTTTCAGCTTAGGCATGTCGTTATCACTCATTTGGGTCTTGTCTTCCTACTTCGAAACTACTATCTTGGGGAAAGCAGGTGTGGGAGTCAAATCCGCACGGAGGGATTGGATTTGAGCTATCATGAGTTGCATAGAGGTGAGCAACTGTTGGAGTTGGTATTCCATAGCAGAGATACGATCACACATTTCAATTTGGTCAGCCATTCTAACTCTTGATCGTGTAATACGTGGAGGATTCGTTATCACCTAATTCAAATGAACGAAAATATGTAAGTAGAAGATGTAAATAGAGAGCCAGTCTATGACAACAATCTATTTTTTAGTCAACAAAAGGTCCCCACATGAAGAGGATTTCCTAGAAATGGACTAGGAAAATAAAGACATGGGATGCCCCAATAGAGACGAAATTTCCTAAACATGAACTAGGAAGAGCCAAGGCATGAATTGAAAACAAATTTCTATTTTTTATTTATTTATTTTCCAAATGCTTCATTGCATGGCAATTTCCTCATTTCATTCCTAATTGACAAAGGAATTAAATCAATGACTGATCTAAATTGTCATGGACTGACCAAAAGCGCAATAAAATAAACGATATGGTATAGGGATAGAAGACTTACTTCACCAAGGAAAATTAAGCGCATAGTAAGTGAGGCTCGATTTCTACCTAGATGGCTTAACAAAGTGGGGCTAAGTGGATGATCTGACCGTTATAGTCTCGCATTAACGTGTTAGGTCCTCCTAACTACGGCTCAGTTGAAGGGAATGCCCAATAATCACGCAGTCTCATGGATATTGACAAACACATTTGACACCATGAAAAGCTTTTGGGGAAGAGAAGGTCAACCTCTACATAGCAGTCTCGCTTTGGAGGAAGTATCCTTCTCAACACCATCCTAAAAATCCTATCGCAGCCTGGGTCCGGTAGCAGGTTGTGAGAGCAATAGTGTAGTGCTTAAAGCAATAAAACATGCACAACAGTTTAAATGCAAACAACACTTCTATATTTTAAATCCAAACATTCATTTCTAACTCCAACCTGCAAGACAAGGGTTAGCAGAGATTACTCCCCTTATACCTCCCATCTGCAATAACATTTAGTACCTTAGAAACGTTAGGAGTGTACTTGGTGTCGTCACTACCAAACAAAAAATATTTTTTTAAATGAAAAAGAAAAATTGGCCTAAGTCCACTAAGTGTTTTAACACAAATCCCCAATGGAGTCACGAACTAAATTTCAGGTGCATCACCTAAGTTTAGGCTAATGAACTATTAAGTCTTTAAACTTAGCTCAAGCTCTTCCAAGCCCATCCAAATTTGCGACTTAAGATTCAAATATTTAACATGTAAATGATAATTATCTAGGAGTCGCCACTAATCGGTTTACGGTAGGTCGATTAGACACCTAAGTAAAATAATAAGAGAATTATTTTACTCCTACGAACTAGAGAATAAAGGTTTGGGGACTTGGTTACATTAGATTTCTCTAATGCCCTTTCAGTACCATGTTTTTTTAATTTTAAAAAATGTTTTTGCAAGTAGCTTGGATTTATTTTAAGCTAAATTACTATCATGCAATGGGGTGATCACACGGATACTCAACATTATTAAACATTGAATAAATTGCACTAAATGAATTCAACACACTAAAGCAAGTAATTATTTTTTGGGTTTTCTTTTATCTCAAATAAAACATGCATTCTAACTACACGACCTAATTTTACTAACAAACAAATTATAATTAAATGCACCTATTATGCAAACTATGCACCTAATTTTTTGTATTTTTTTTATTGAAATTCGGAATCAATAAAAACCCTAATTAACTATCTAAATGAATAATTTTCTAATTTACTTTACGGATTAATTTGACTCAAACCCTATCCTATCTTAGAAAACTATTTTTTAGAAAAATGAGATTATTTAAATGTGCAAACATTATATAAAATCCTAATCTATCCCAAAAATCCTCTAAAAATGCAATCCTAAAAATGCAATCCTGATTTACTAAACCAACACACCCTAATGCAAGATTTGATTTTGATTTTGATTTTGATTTTTATGTTTTTTAGTGTTTTTCCAAAACAAGCAATTATGAAATTACGTCTAAACTATAAAGATATCCACCAAATAAAGGATTAGAATAATCGAAAAAATAACCTATCGTTTCACATGTCAAATTAACGAATATTTTAACCCTAAACATCAGGACAAAAATTCAAAATAATTAAAAATCAGATCCGAAGCCTTACGAATCAAATTAATAATTATAATGATTTAACAATTAAAATACTATCAAAATGCCCAAAAAATTAATATAATCAAAAAATGATTCGACGTCTTATGGATCAAATTAATAATTACAATAATTTTGGACAAAACCCTATGGATAATATCTAGAATATTCGTAAAATGAACATCACATTCCAATATTCTGACTTGAACAATAATAGCAAAAAAAAAAAAAAAAAAGATAACATAAAATAGGTGAAAATAAAAATAAACTACCTAATTTTTTCCTTTTGGTTCTTTTTTCCTTTTTTTTTCTTTTCCAAAGCACGGCTTGTGCTCACGATGGGTCTCCAAGGGGCAGTAGGTCAATCGGTCCGGCAAGGAGAACTCCGGCAAGGGTGGTGGGCGAACTGGTGGCAGCACTAAGGACAGAGAGCAGTAGTGGCTTTGTAGGGGCGCAAGCAGACGGTGGCCGGCATCGGGTCAAGAGATCTCGAGCTGCTGGCGTTGGCAAATTGTGGCAGGGAAACTCGGCAACAGAGGGTACACAAGCAATAGAGACAACATAACAGGGGAGTCGCTTGGGGGAGATTCGGATCAGCATAGCGGCAGCTTCGTCGGGCGGAGCAGAGGTGCAGCGTCCGACAAGCGAGGGAATCGGGTCACAGCGAGGGCTCCTACGGGTCGCTCGGAGATGCGGCAAGGTGGGCTTACGAACGCAAGATTTGCGGATCGCAGGTCGGTGTGGTGATACGATACTCGCTAGTCATCAGACTGGCGGAGCTTCGACGGGTCGAAGGTTGCAGTCGAGATGGGTCGCAGCGTCACAAGCAGAAGTGTCGTGGCTCGGGCGGTGCGGATCACGATCAGATCAGGGTGGCAGCAGCGTCGCAAGGCGGAACAGGAGTAGCCATGCAGGTGTAGTAGATGGCGGTGTTCGCGCAGTGAGGCGAAGCTCCGATGCTGGTCGGCGAGGAATCGGCTGGGTCGTGGGTTGCAAAGGCAGCTTCGTAGGCTTCACAGACAACAACCAGTGAGGCGGAACTTCAGACGACTAGCGGAATGGCGACGGAGCAAAGAGGTCTCGTGTATCACCAACGGAGCAGAGGTGGTTGGCGGCTCGGCTGCCGATGCGGTCGAAGGCCCCCCTGCGAGGAAGATGATGCAACGCCCTTTTCTTTTTTCTTTTTCTTCTTTCTCTTTATTTTCCTCTCTCTCTCCCTCACGTCACCTCTAGTCTTCCTGTCTCTCTCCTTTTTTTCATTCTTTCTTTTTTCCTTTGACTTTTCTTCTTCTTTTTTCAAAAACCGAGAGAGCCCCCCCCCCCACTCGTCGACCTTCGTGCACACCTTTTTTAGGCGAAGAGAATGTGATATTCGAGGGATATTTCATATCTTTTTTAATATACACAAAGATTATCTATGACCTCCCGATCACAAAAATCTTTTATTTTCCTCATTCTTTGAATATTCTCTACTGATTTTATCGCCTAGAAATAAGATTGCAACTCGATTTTCTTAAATTCCAAAAATCCACCATAATATCATTTCAAGTCTCCATTTAGGTAATTTTTGTTATTAAAAGAAAACGGGCTCAAGCCAATTTTCTTGCTTCGTGGACTTAATTCGGCCTGCCAAATTAAAGTTTAGAACCATTAATTTGAACCAATCCACCACCGGTCCAATAAAATGCAAAAAATAAAATGAAAATTAAAAATAAATACACCTAAATCTATATGCAATTAATATTTTTCTGGGAGTAAATTGACCCCTAATTTTCTATGCAATACATAAATGACAAGATCGCCAAAATTTAGGTGTTAACAACAACTAAACATGTTAGTGATGGATTCTCCTGGCTTCATCTTTAAAGCTTCATACTATCCGAGCAAGATATTGATTTTTGTTTCTTTAACTAGATCAGTTTCTTCATAGGTAATGTACAACCTATCCCAGACTTTTTTGGTTGTTGCAAAAGATGAAATTCTGTTATACTCAGTAGGAGATAAAGCACATTATAAGGAGTAGATGGCTTCAGCATCAAGAGTTTGTCACTTTGTTATTTCTTCTTAAGCCATTTCGCCAACATCTATAACTTATTTTCCTCTTTCTGAGACTAATGTAGCTTTGGGAATGATTCATTTTTCTACAACATCACATTCTAGAGGATCTTTCAATCCTAGGAATGCCTTCATCTTGTTTTTTCATAGGCTATATTTATTTCCATTGAAATAAGGAAGTCTGATGTTGTTTTAGCCTTCAACTAAACCTGGAGCCAAAATATTAGCCATAGGTCTTTAGCTTATAAGTAAAAAACACTTCAATAAAACGAGTACACAGGCTTTGATACCAATTAAAATGGCTAGTACTAGCACCTAGAGGGGGTGAATATGTATTTTAAAGAAATTTTTGCAAGACTTAGTAAATTGCTATTGGAAGATATTAAACTAAAAACGTGATCAGTTTTAATACTTATATAAAGCTACGAATTAAAATAAGGAGTTGTAAGGAGAGAGAATAGAAACACAATTTTATAGTGGTTCGGCTTAGATCAAACTTACATCCACTCATCCGTGTTGACAGCCCACTAGCTAGATTTCACTATGGATCAAAAGAGACTTTACAATCTCACGTCCTTGACTTTACAATGTAGAACCTCTACTACACTCCACCAAAGTCTCACAAGTGTTTGCTCTCTTTTTTGAGTACAAATAAAGCTCAACGATTGAAATAGCAAAGAACTGGGAAGCTTCAGACTTTGAAATTTTTCTTTTACGCACACACTAGAACAACTTGAGAGTCTTCCTTATATACTTCTTTATGCCTCTATAACCGTTGGCACTTTCCAAATGAGTTTTTCCTATCTACCGGTTGGACAAAATCAATTAGGGAGATCTTAAGTCATTTAAGGAATGTGATGATAGGCCATTAATCCGGCTCGCTCGTACAATCATGATCTCGGTTTCCATAAGTAGAACCTTCCAAGTATACTTTGCCTTCCAAGAGATCTGATTATTCGAATTGATTTCAATAAGAATAATTGATCATAAAGTGCTATATCTAGCCATAAGATCTTTCATAAACTATACGAACTAAATCCTTGAAGATAAACTTGCATCTAGATAAGTCTTCACTCGTCGGTCTAAAATCTGTCAGTGATGGTAGACTTTAAGATTAAAGTCTAACGGTCTTTAGACTTTGAAAGCAGAGTCTGAATTCTTCAAACTATAACACTTGAAACTGTAAGCCTTTATATTAGACTTTCAGAAAGGTTTTGTCAACTTCAAAACAATAAAGGAATTTTCTCTAATACAACTAAAAGTCGCCAATGTGTCAAGTGAGTTCATTGTGGCTCAAAGAAAATCGATCACGGGTCATTTATACTAAAAATTTCTGAAAACTACCAAGTAGCATAGGTCACGCTAAAAACACGCCAGATTGAAATTAACCGCGACTTTGAATCCGATTTCAAAAATTGAAAGTTCCATCATTTCACAATTAATTCTAGGAGCGTCAACTCAGTCTTAGAAGATTTTTCTACAATCAAAGACTTTTTGGGAAAAAAGTTGTCCTAGGGCGATTTTTGTCCAAAAAATGCTAAAGATCGTTTTCGGTCGCAAAATTGGGAAGCAAGTGGGATCTATTAGTGGGGAAAAATACCAATTTCATCATTGAGGTGTCAATCGAATTTTATGAGAGCCAAATGGGATTGATTTGAGTGAGAACAAATGTCCAATTGAGAGGAAAACCATTGAAATTCGTAGCTCCCCCTACGCCTATGGTTTTTGGACCATTTCAGGGTTGCAAAGTGAAGGCATTGGTGGTTGAATGAGGGCCACGGAGGTGCTAGTGGCTGAGGTTGGTCAAGGAGACCATGGAAGAGAAAAATGTGACCTTGTGGCCCCCTTGTCTCCCCATCTCTTCCCTCTCTCCTCTAGCTGTCGTCGACCACCCTCATCTCCTTCTTCATTGTGCAAATTTCGGAACTAGCAGCCAAGGAAGCCACCGGAACAAGCTGCGCACCACTTAGACCCGTCGCACGTCCTCGCCGTTACGCCGGACCATCATTCGCTACTCCTCACGAGCGTTGCCCCGCGCCTCACCGCGTGTCCTTACTGCTCCAGCCTCTTGCACCGCTGTCAAGCTTGTTGTCTCAGCCGTGCCAAAGTCTTTTGGCCCACCTCCGACTTCCGTAAGTCCCCGCCATGGCCCGATTTAGCCCTTTCACCCTTCCTTGGTCCATTCCCGCCTTAAACCAGCTTTGTTGCCCTCTGTTTCAGCCAAGAACAGCAGTAAACAGAGAGGGTTTCCAGCTCGGGTTTGGCCTATTTTGAGGTCGATCCTAACCTCGAAAGTTAGGCCCGCTTTGGGGTTAGTTGAGCCCCGTTGCATCCCTGACGATTTGAGCTGCTCGGATCGCCGAATAAGTGAGTTGAACTTACTAATCCTCGCTTAGTCAGTTAATCACGTTTAGGGGTTGATTAGTTTATGCTAAGATGGATTAGGTGGTTAGATTATATTAGATTAGTGAGTTTAATTAATTTCCTATGCATGTTAGGTGGTTAGTTAGTGTATTTAGCAACTACACATGTTCTAATATTTATTAACGAGTGTCATAAATTTTCCGAGTCTGTTCCGGCATATAATTAGGCATTACGGGCCTAAGCATGCATTTATTGTATTTATTTAATTTTTTTTTTGTAATTATTTATTTATTTATTTATTTTCCGAAAATTAACCGGGATAGCCGGTGACCGGAATAGTGTTGTCTAGGACTCGTACCATTCTACGGTCGCGTGAAGGAGGAAATTGCTTTTCTATGACCCGTACCATTCTGCGGTCGCCTGTTAGAGCAAAATAGTGTTGTCTAGGACCCGTACCATTCTTTTATCGCCCAGCATTGCAACATAGATCATCTGACCAGGACCCAAACCTTTCTTTGGTCGCCTTAATCAGACTAAATCTAGAGAGAAATCTTTGAAGACCACTCAACTGAGTGTCGGTGTAAAGGACTCTAGGCTACGAAAACACGCCAGGTCGATGAAAGAAAACTGAGCTACGGAAGCACGCTGGTTCGATAAAAGGGAACCTAGGTTACGAAAGCACGTTAGGTCAATATAAATGAACACCAGGCTATGGAAGCATACTAGGTCGATAAAAGGACATCGGGCTACGAAAGCATGCTGAGTCAATTAAAATGGACACTAGGCTACAAAAACATGCCAAGTCAAGAACTCCGGGCTACAGAAGCATGCCAAGTCTATTAAAAGGACACCGGGTTACGGAAGCACGGCGGATCGATGAAAGGGACTCTAGGCTACAAAAGCACGCCAGGTCAATATAAATGGACATCGGGCTATGGAAGCATGCCGGATCGATGAAAGGGACTCTAGGCTACAAAAGCATACCAGATTAATATAAATGGACACCGGGCTACGAAAGCACATCAGGTTGATGAAAGTGACTCTAGGCTACGAAAACACGCCAGGTTAATATAAAGGACACCGGGCTACGGAAGCACGCCGGATCAATGAAAGGGACTTTGGGTTATGAAAGCACGCTAGGTCAATATAAAGGAACAGCTTGATCAAGTCAAGTGTCAATGCACTTGAGAGAGAATACCTGCACAATGACAAGTATTTAGAGTATGGGTAGAGATATACTTACCCGGTGATATCTCTGATTCTTGGGGATATATCTTCTGGAATTTAGATATCCTGTGAAGGTTTCTCACCTCCTGATAGAAATAAATTTTGGAACATCAAGGATGCACCTTGAATGTTCGTGAAGGCTTCTCATCTCCTAATATCATGAGGCATTCTGAAAGGAACCTGAATGTCAAGAGCTCTTGGGTCTTTGAGAAACCATTACCTATTAGACATGATTTAGAGCAAAATTGCATTTACCAAGGAAATAAGCAATTAAGGCTATTATGGAATGCACACTTCAAAATCTACTAAAGTTTTTATCAATTCAATTAAGGTTCATGCATAATAACTTTTGCATCACCAAAATTTCCACTAGAGAGATTCATTGTTTAAGACAATTTTCACACATGACATGGATTTGCTAAGAATACTAAATGAAGGACTTTAAGTTAAAAAGGACTTTCACTCACTCTCATTTAGAAGGCTATTTTATGAGAATCACTCAATCTCACCATATCGACATGGGGTCAAGTATTCTCGCAAGCGATACTACCTTACCAATCTGAGAGGTCTTTGACAGGTACCGTAATGTGGGCTTGGTCAGCGGCTTAACAAATGGGACTCTTTGAGTCAAGGCTATTGAAAAAAACAATTATGTATTCATCTTCGGGTTTACAAGTCAATTACTTTGCCAAATGAGAAAGAAATAATCTTGCTCCCACTCCTTCAAGTGATGCTTATGACATGTGAATCCATATGCTAATTCAAGTGTCATAATCGGAAGAGACTTTGCAAGGGACGTAATGTAGGCTGGGTTGATGGGTTGAGAAACAAAATGATCATTAGGCTCAAAAATGTGTATAGGGGTGAGAATTGATGATCATCTAGGCATTATCACCGGTCTTTTCCTTCACCGGAGATTGTCATTATAAATGCACCATTGATCTTGACTCTTTGGGCACTGCTCCATTGGGATACAATCTTTATAACTGATGGTCATCTATCTTGACTCTTTCTTTTTTTTTTTCATTTTTCATTTGCATCTATGGGCATTAGCCTTGCTTTTACCAGGCATACCACTTTTTCATGCCCCTAGTTTTATTTTGATTTCAATCCTTGCGCATAATGCATGGGTCAAGCAACATTTTGAATGACACTCAAACTTTCAAGAGTCTTCATTTGCCTTTTGCCTTGCCCCAGTGTGGGGGATGATCATCAACTTGGTTTAAAGAAATGAAATTGCAAGCTCAAGTAGGCTATGCAAATGATATAAGTGTATAGGACAGAGAAAGAAATGCTATTCATCATCCTAAGGCACCTAAATTACAACATGAATTCAATGTATATCACGATTTGAAGATTGATGTAAGTGAGAGCAAGAAAATTTCAATTCATTTTCCTCACCTTATGATGTTGTCTTATCTCCAACTTGCCCCAACGTGGGGTGGTTCTTGACGGGGGGTAATATATATAAAAAGGAAATCTTCATAAGTGTATGAGGCTCAAAAGGGTTAAGCAATGGGTTGCGTGTTGTGTTTGGGATAGAAAAATGAATTGCCCCTCATCATTTTGATCATCGTACCTTTTGCAAGAGAACTCTTTACCTTGTAGATATGGAACTTCCTACACTAATCTCACAAGTGTATACATAAGGGACTGTGTATAGGATAAGGCTTGCCTTTCATTATCCTGATACGTCTCATTCAGCATTCTTAAACATTGATGTCACTCCATTGAGTTGTCTATCTTGACAAATCTCCACATGAAATTAGTGAGCTAAATAAATATGAAAATTCTCTTTTCAAAGGAGTCTAGCAACTTTAAGCATGAAAAGAGTTTGTGACTTCAAAACAAACAATTTATTGCACTCAAAATATGGTTTTAAGCATTCATTCAAGGGATTGCTCCATGAAGGGCATTCATTCAAGGGATTGCTCCATGAAGGGATTGTCTCAACAATGGATGCCCTTGGATTGTCTCTATTAATCAAAAGTGAAAATCCGCTTTTGCCCCTGCACAAGATAATGTGCATGAATAGGATACTATGTAACATCAAAGTAAATTCAAATTGCATATCCATTTTGTCTCGGATCGAGATCTTATCCCAGTTGGGTCACTACCAAAGTCTGCCATGCCCCTGATCTGTCATCTGATGTGCCATTTTCAGATGTTTTCTCATCAAAGCAAGAAAGTAATGCTTTAAAACATGAAGTGAATGGGTTAAAAAATTAAACAGGACTAACCTAATACATGCTTTTGGAAATTGCTTGAAAAATGATTTTTTTTTATTCTCCTTTTTTTGGGAATTTTTTTGATGAGGAAGCATGAAGAAGCCCAATCCTCAAATTTTCTCCATGGATGATATTTTCTTTTCATTGTTGGATATCGTCATCGGGCTGGTTTAGTGTACCTCATCATGCCCCCAAAACAGAACATGTAATTTTATTGATTATCATCAATCGAATTACATTTATTGGAATGTGATGTTCAAGCATAGAAGAAATTGAAATCAATCCCTAAAAAGCGATAAGAATTCCCACGCAAAGGAAGGTGCATGCCCCTAATTAAATGAGGAAATCAAACTACTTAGGACCATGAATCATGTGTACTTGAATTCTTCATCCTCCTTGATCTTGTGATGCGAACACTTCAGGTGAGATACTTTTTCCTCTAAATATGTCATTAGTCTCTTCATGATGACATCAAATTCGGCTACCTCAGGAAAATCAGACAGTTCAAAAAGTCTTCTTGGCTCTCTCATTGGAGTCGCAATTTCTCGTAGAAGATAGATCACAGCACTTTTGCTTGACGAGATTAGCTCTTTTTGATCTATCATTTTAACTCTCGATCATGAACGGATGGGTGAGCGGGATCACTCCATAATCACCTAATTCAAATGAATGGGAACATGTGAGCATGAGGGTAAATAGAAAGTCAATCCATGACAATGATCTAATCGATTTTTCCATTTTTTTTTTCATTTATTCATGAAAAGTTCATACAAGAAAGGCATTTCCTAAAAATGGACTAGGAAAATAAAGATCAACACCCTAACAAGACCAAATTTCCTAGTCATGAATTGAAAACAAATTCTCCAAAGTTTTTTTTTATTATTTTCCAAATGATTCATTGCATGGCAATTTCCTCATTTCATTTTTTGATTGACAAAAGAATTATATCAAATGACTATCCTAGATTGGCATGGATAGACCAAAAGCATGACAAAATAAATTGCATGGTATAGGGATAGAAAACTTACTTCAACAAGGTAAATTGACGGCAATCACATAGACATGCGCATGGTAAGTGGTTCGATTTCTAATCTATAAGGCTTATCAAAGTGGAGCCACAAGGATGATCGGACTAGCCACGGGCGTGTGGACTATGTCAGGTCCTCATGACTTCGGCTTAGTCAAAGAGTCGACTTGGGTTGTGGGCATGCGAACCGAGATGGGTATTCTTGACACCAAAAAAGAAATTTCAGGATTGAAATGGGCGACTTGTACCGCGGGCAAGCGGTCGGAGTGGCATTCATCTCAATACCATCCTAGATGATCCTATGCGGGCCAGGTCCAGCGGCAGGTTGTGTGTGCAATAGTGTAGTGCTAAATGCAAAGCATGCATGACAGTTTATACCAAGCAACACTTTGTATATGAAAATAAATCATACATTCCTACATCTCCCTGCAAAACAAAGGTTAGCAAACACTTCCCCTTATACCTCCCATCCTGCAAGAACATTTAACACCTTAAATGTTAGGGACGTAACTGGGATCCTTGCTGCCAAGCAAAAACATTTTTTCAAAAATTGGTCTAAGTCCACTAAAAGTACTAACTCAAGTCCCCAGTGGAGTCGCCAAGCTGTCACGACCAAATTTTCAAGTGTGAACCACCTAGAGTTTGGCTAATGGATTGTTAAGTCTAGACTTAACTCGGGCTCTCCCAAGCCCATACCAATTCACGACTTAGGTTCAAGTTCTTAACATGCAATTGATTTTCAATTAGGAGTCACCACTAATCTATTTTTGGTGGGTCGATTAAAAACCCAAGTAAAGTAATGGGATATTTACTTTACTCCTATGAACTAGAGATTTATGAGTTCGGGGACTTGGTTACGCTAGATTTCTCTAACGCCCTTTTGATACCTTTCTCTTTTATTTTGAAAAATGTTTGGCAAATAGCTTGAATTAATTTTAATTTACCTCTCTAACACATGAGGTATTCATGCAGGTGCGCAAACACAAATTTAACACCCAAGTAAAGCAATAAATAAATTGCAGGACTTACCTCATAGCAACGAAAGCATTTGCGTTGTTAGATCAAAATTCACATCAACAATTCTAAATATGATTTCTAATTAACACGCAATTTCTTTTTTTGTTTTCACTTAATTAATGAGAATCATGCTTTATGCAATGCATGCCATTAATTTAACATGAAATGATATGACATGGCAACATGACTTAGCTATATTACCTAAGCGATATGACATAAATAAGCATGTAGTCTATCCGAAGCATGAGATGGATTTATTCTAAAAAATATTTTTTTTGTATTTTCCACGAGATTCGAAATTAAAGAAATGCAACACTTAAATATGCAATCTAAATTAATCTAATGACCTAATTATAATGACGGGAAATTTCGAATTAAATGAACCTAACAAAAATCACTAAATGACATGCATTGTATGAATTTAATTCTATTTGACGTGCACATGATTTTTATTTTCCTAATAAGCATGCAATCTATCATAATATGCAATGACGTGCAAAGAATGCTCTAATTCTAATTTATTTTATGAAATTCGAAATTAAAATTGCCAAATAACTAAATGTCTAATTCAAATTTAAAACTAACATCCTAAATGAATGCATTTTTTTTTTGGATTTTTATTTTTAAAAATTCAAAATAAAATCTCTATTCTAAATATGCAAGATAACCCTAAAACAAGAAATATTCTAAAATGCATCTAATCTAACTCAAATATATTTTTTTGGGTTTTCCCTTTATGGAAGCAATCAAATAAAGGCATCAAGAACAGCACGGCAACAAATCAAGCAAGATATCATCCATGTCCATTTAATTTTGGGAAATAAATTGACGAATTGTATCTCGCGCATGAGATCGGATTGGCCAATTTTTAAATAAAATCACGAATCGTATTTCAAGCGTGAGATTGGATTGGTGATTTTTCCGTGCGATTGCGAGTCGTATTTCAAGCGTAAAATTGGATTGTCAATCGTATGCACGTTGTGAAATTAGGAAAGATTTCCCAATTCATGAGGGATCAAGAAATCTCTTGGATACGACAATACCGATCAAACATTCAAAGAAAGATTGTTATATCACGAATTAGGTAGACATATATGAGAATTAAATTAATCGAAAGTCTTACCTAATTCACGATATCGTGCGGGTGACGTTTCCAAATTCGGATGGATGATGGGGGTGCTCAACAAGCTTACGGCTCATACTGCTTTGTAGTGGTTTGTGCGATGGGATTCCCAGAGCGAGGCTTTCACGGTGATTGGCGACCGGGTGCTTTTCGGCCACCGAGGAAGTGATTCCGGCTCGGACTAGCATTGATGACTTGATCGTGAATGCTTTTGTTTTGTGGGACCATGCATTGAGTCAAACTTCCCATAATTCTATGCACGCCCGCCGCTGCTGTGCTGACCGAAGGAGGTCTTGCAAACAGCCCAAGATTTCCAATATATTCATGCGTGAATTTGGAGTACGCTGCCTCTATTGGTGTGTTCTTTCTTTACTTGAAATTTCTTTATAAACTCTCTCCCTTCGACTTGATAGGGGCGGTGGGGTAGCTTGAGCGTAGCTAGACTGCTGTGTGCAGTCAACAACTGGTGCGGAGGATGGCAATCGACGGCAAACTCAAAACAGCAACCTTGAACTCCAGGAAGTGCGATAGCAAAGATTTTGGTCAGAGAAACCAGAATCGCTTTTGGTCGTGGGGAGCACAGTGGCTCGCAGTCGAGAGTGAAGAGTCGATCTTAGTTGGGTACGTCGGTCTATTGAGCACGCGAGGCGACGAGTTGCTGCACCCACCGAACCCTCTTACACATAATCATCACGTCAAAATTTTGCCACTTGGGCTCTTCTTGCTTGTGAATAATTCAAGTGCACTCCTTCAGTGATTCTTCACCACCACGTTCACGCATCACACTTTTGGGACAGCTACATGCAATTGGGATTGTTCGGTGAAGTTGGGCTTGGCTGCTATGCTGTCATAGGATCACGAGCTTTGTCGCCTGGACTGAGGCAGCGACGCGTTTGAGTCGTGTCACTGACAAGAATGGCACGGCAGGGGGGAAGGCAACGGCTCGCAACGGGGAATCCTCGGCTCAATCTGGTACAGGCCCGCTTCAGGTGAGGCAGTGGCTAGGATGGATAGAACGGCTCATAGTCGCTGGTGCAGTCACGAGGAGGGAGCAGCAGGTGGTGAGAGTCAGCGTCGTGGGCTGCAATTCGGCTGGTTCACGTCGGAGTAGGGCCAGTTCAACGTCGTTGTGCAAGGACTACCAGGGCTGAGAAGCAAAGAACTCGTTGGAACACCAAGGTTGCAGGTTCCCGGTGGCCATAAAATTGTTGGACTGGTGAGGCACGGATCTGTGGCTACGTTGCGAGGAGGGAGGAGCGATGGTTGTTGGCTTCCTTGGAGGAGCTCGCTGATTATGGTGAGTGATGTCACTGAACGAGGGATCAATTGGTCTGGCGCGATGATGAAAGTTAGTTGGAGGAGCTCGCTGATCAATTGGTTTCGCCGCTCTCTCTCTCTAGGGTTGCAGCTCCTTTTTCTCTCAATTGCGGCCGTGAATGTTAGTTGTGTGCCCTCCCAAAAACCCTATACGACTAATCTATTTATAAGCCTTTCAATTTTTCCAAATTGATATCCACAAAGATTTTTTTTGTTCCAAATGTAATATTCACTTTTCACATCTGCCCTATCCAAAAAATTCATCATATCCTGAAAATTTCAAAATTTTATTTTCTCACGAGATAATTTCCGATTACTTAAAAAAAAAGGCTTGGGCCAATTTGCTCGCTTCATGGGCTTAGTCCGGCCTGTCAATTTAAAGCTCAGAACCACTAATTCAAATACACCCATCACCGGTCCAATAAATAAATGCAAAACATGTAAATTAAAACTAAATGCACCTACATCTATATGCTATGCAACTAATATTTTTTCAGGGATAAAATTAACCCCTAATTTTTAATGTGATAAATGACCAAACGGGTCACCAAAAATTTGGTATCAGTCACACTCATAAAGGGGGAGGGTGCACGAAATGCCCATCAAGTTTTTCCTTTTTTCGAAAAATGCTTGTCAAGTGGGAGAAGTACACTATCAGTGTCATAAGTTATGTACGATGCTCACTTTGGTACCAAAAGTTTCCATCGGATCACTTAAGTGCCAAATCGAAGGAAAAACGATCACTTTGGTGCCACCGGCGAAAGATTCCGGCCAAAATGATTACGTGGCCTTTTAAAAAAAAAAAAAAAAATCAACAAGGCCTTAAATGACGTCGTTTTGAGTCATCCTTAAGAAAACGACGTCGGTTTTTGTCCTACATGGATGGCGTCACAAAAATGTCGCCGTTGAACTCATTTGGGGATTTTTTTTTTTTTTAATTTGGGGATTGAAAATTAGGGTTTCGTCGCTCGGCCTCCGTCATTGTTGGGCCGCTGTCGCTTGCTCAGCTACCATTTCTTGGCGCTGTTCGAATGCCCTCGATGGCACACAAGGGAGCACCAGCCTCGGTCGACGGAGCCTAGATACTGGAAGACGCAGGCCAGGCACTCATTGAGGAGATTGGAGATGGAGAGGGAGACATGAATGGCGGCGCACTCGTCGGCGGCCTCCCCGAGCACCGGATAGATCACGGCCTTCGACTTGGTTGCCGAGTGGCCGTCGTCGGGGTTGGGGTCGGGGTTGAGGTCGGAGCTGCGGCCGCCAAGTGGCCATCGTTGCGGTCGGGGTCATGGTTGGAGACGCGGCCACCGAGTGGCCATCGTCGAGGTCGAGGTCGAGGTCGAAGTCGTGGCCGTTGAGTGGCCATCATTGGGGTCGGGTCGGGGTTGTAGCCGCGGCCGCCGAGTGGCCATCATCGTGGTCGGGGTCGGAGCTGCGGCCGTCGAGTGGCCATCGTCGGGGTCGGGGTCGGAGCCGCGGCCGCTGAGCGCGGGGGCCGTTGAGGACGAAGAACGGCGTCATTTTGATGTTAAGGTTTTGAATTGGGGGAGACACCAAATAGCATCGTTTTGGTGTTAGGATGCTGACTGTACTCTTCGACGAGTCACATCAACTTCAAAAATAAATAAATAAAAGTGCCACGTCGGATTTCCGACCAACCGGATCGGAGTTGGCACCAAAGTGAGTGTTTTTCAAATTTTTTGGCACTTAAGTAATCCAACAGAAACTTTTGGCACCAAAGTGAGCGTCGTATACAACTTATGGCACTGATAGTGTACTTATCCCCTTATCAAGTTGGCATGCAAACTTTCATGAGTTGTATGATAACAGGCTTGGCTCAAGATGAGCCATCAAATTTGACCGTACAAATAAATGTAGCATATATGTACATAATATATATATATATATATATACATACACTCCCTCTTTTTTCTTTCTCCCGATCTAAGAATTCAAGGTTTTCGCACTAAAAACAAGAATGTAAATTGATATGGGCATATCTAAACAAAACCAGTATGTGGATTGTTCCAAAGTTGGAACCACTAAAGTAAAAAGAAGTGCTTATCTATCGCCTTCTAAACTTGAGATAAGTGCGTAACCAATCCACGATATTTTGCCGTTGATTGATCTAGTTATTAATATCTTTTTTTTATCAATTGAGTCCTTAATGTTTGAAAAACGCCGTAATCCTTTACGTCTCTCACATGGCCTTTCTCTAATGTTGCGTAGCCATGTTATACGTTGTTTTCAACGTTGGAAATCTAGTATCAGACTTGATTGAACATCTTTTTGCATAATATTTCAGGCATGAATTGACCAATGGCCAAAAGTTAAGAGCCCATTCTATACTTTTCCCTGGAGGAGCATGATTTTACAATAGGACAGGGAATTGGATAATTGGACCAATGAGAACCAGTCTGGTTTCAGATTATAACGAGACTTGGTCCAATTCCTAGTTTCTCGGGAATATGGGAGAGCCGAACCGAGAACTTAAGTAGTACCGACACCAGCACACAACATGCCACACTACATAACATGACATATCGAAACGTTATTTCTAAAAAAATAGAAAAATTTTAATACGCTGTAACACTGTATATATTAAATATATATATTATCATTTTTATGATTATTTCGATTAAAATTAATTTTATATTAAAAACATTAATCCACCATTTATTGATATCATTCGTTGTTTCAATTTAACAAATTCAACTCCATTCCAATAATCCATAAAACTTGAAAGTAAAAAAAAAATAAGTAATTCATATTCTAGACTTGTTTGTCGCGTATCGAAAGAGAAGAGAAAAAAACTTAAGAAGTGAATTGTGTATTACATGAAGTAAAAGTTATAAAAGAAAAGAAGAGAAGATTAATTTTTTTCACCATTTATTATTTTTATTATTATTTTTTTCACATATAATATATTTTGCCCCTCATTTATTTAAAATTTATAAAATTGATCTCGTATATTAGAATGACGTGTCGAAACTCACATGTCGGAGGAGTGTCGAGAAAATTGACCAAGTATCGGATTTTCCAACATGTGTTGATCAAGTATTGGAGAGCATTTGAAAGTGTCGGACACGTATTAGAGTGTCCAACATAACATAAAGGCGAAAAGTGCTTCTTAATTGGGAACCTACAAAACCCTATTATAGAAATTGACTTATACACTTTGGATTAAACCCCTAATTTTCCTCTTCAAGAGCGACTCCGTGGCTTTCTTCCTTTCAAAGAAAATTACTTCCTCTTGAAAGTCTTACTCTTCGTTGGTGTCACCACCACCGGCTGTGGGAAGGTACGGGTGATGAGCTCCACTAGCAACAAGCTCTTGCGCGGTTTGTTCATTCTTAAGTGACCTAGGACAATAGAGGGAAGAGAATGAAAGTCGTTACTGTAGCATCAATCGTAAGGCCTAGTTTCCTGAAGACTTTAGGATCGTCGACTTAAGATGCTTTTGGTAACTATTCTATTTCTAATAATAATTTCTACGTAAAAATGATTCAATTTTATTCTGCTTTCTAAACGAGTCTATAAGGAATTGAAGGTATTTGGTAATTGCTCAAAATTTCTATTCCTAAAATACAAAGACATTTGGTATGTTCCCTAAATTTTTTGTAGCTCAGAATTTTTTAAATTTTTTGTATAATTTTACTATGTTTTTCTCTTTTCTTTTCTTTTTTCATCCCTTTTCTTCTTCTCTGGTAGGTTGCCAACCATAGCAATGGTCGACGACTAGATGGGCACGGTTCGACGACTCGCTGGAGCCTCTCTAAGTTAGGACAAGGTTTGACAAGATCATTGGAGCCTTGCTAGGGTTGTTGGGTGAGCTCGCCTGGCCACTGCCAAGGTTGAGTCTTGTGACAGTTGACGGTAGGGCCTGGCAAGGCTTTAGCGAGCTTGGGTTTATAAAGGCTGTGTTCATGTCTCCAATGCTTGAGTTGTAGTCCCGGCCCTTAGGCTCGGGTCCATAGGAATGTTTATTCTTATAAAATTATTTTTAATAAAAAATTGAATTTTAAATTATTTTTATTTTTAAATAATCGAATCATTTAAAAAATTTATTTTCTTTTCTTTTTTTCTTTCTTTTCCTTCCTTCTTCTTCCTCTCCGTCGGTCGTGTGCCTCGGTGATGACCAGCAGCCTAACGACTGGCCAAGACACGACCAATGAGCTAGAGGCTCGATCAATTCAGGGTAGCCCAAGCTTTGCCAAGATCAGCAAGCTCATGCCTAACCAAATCCAGCTAAGTTCAAGCTTTGCCGAGGTGGGCGAGCTTGTGGATTGGTTGATCATGGCAAGCTCGCAACTTGCCAGATCCAGGCAAGCTCGCACCTCTACCTCACCTCAACCTCACACGCCTCGTGACCTAGCCCTTGAACTGATACCTTGACCTGGCTCTCGAGCTCGAGGTCTCTCAAGCTTGCCTTAACCTCGAGCTTTGACCTCAAGCGCGGGCCTCGCCATATTTGATGAGCTTGAGCTTGCCTATGGCCATCGCTAGCCAATCGCGATGGAGCAAGGAGAAAAAAAGGAAAGAAAATAAAAATAAAAGAAATTCAACAATAACTAGAAATTCAACTTTTTTAAAAAATAAACTTATTTAAAATAAAATTGGTTGAGATGAAGTCATGAGATTGAAATTATTTTCCAATAAGATCCAAACATCAGAAAATGTTTTTGATCATATATTACCAAAAAAAAAAAAATTAACCGTTTTCTTGGAAAATGTTTTGGAAATTTTCATTTATCATTGAATTTTCCGCGAAATAAATACACCTAGTATATATTCAAGTATAAGAACATCTTGGTATAATCATAATAAAAAGGAACTCCAAATCGTAGTGGCAGAAAGTGATCTATCCTACAAGACTAAAAAATAAGTGATGAGCTAAAAAATAGGTGGTGAGCCAAAAGTTGTTAAATGAAATCCCCGAGTCTAAGGTGGGAGATTATCACATTACTCAACCTAGTATATATACAAACAACGTGAGTCCATGGCAATAACCATGCATGACAAATGCATAAACAAGTGTTTTTTTTTTTTTAAATCATGACATGCCAATGAAAACCATTAAAAATATGCAAGTTCATTCACTCAAAAACAAGCAAATGACATATTACTTTATGATACACCAACATCACCTAGTAGCTCACAATTATACAAAGGGAATGTGTATTCCTCAATGGTCATGAAGCTAACCAGTATAAATAAACAAGTTCATATTTGTCATGAAGCTCAAGGTGAGTTCATATTGATCATGAAGATATCTAATATATATAGATGAGTTCATACTTATAATTGGCTAGGATCCATCTCTACTCATAAGGCATTTTGAACACTCCTAGAGCATTCCAAACACACTATGCTCCTGTTCGGTGTGCAATTTGGTTCATTTCTACTCCTTTCGCAATCTCAAAAGTTTGCCATGAGCCACTTCTTGTTCAAGCCTTCTGGTCTCGATGATCACTCCCTTTTCTACTTAGACTTGGTCGTTATAGGTGTTGTGTGGAAGAACACTCTAACAAAATGAGAAAAGTGAACAAGAATAATCAAGAACACGGAGATTTATGTGGTTCGGCGAGAGATCCGCCTACGTCCACGAGAGAGAGAGAGACAATTTCTTATTTGAGCGTATGTCAAGAGTATAAGGTACAATGCTGAAATAAATAGATCTTTAGATCCCCACTTTCCTAAACCTAGTTGGAAAGGAATTCCACCATAAAGATATTATCAAATTTGAAACCCAAATCTAAGAAATATATTAGGAAACAAATAGCCCACAATCTTCAAGCCTTCCTAGATTTCCCGATTGAATATTGTGGAATTCAAGACAACATCAGCAAATCTGCACCTTTGGCTTGTATAAACCACAAGCCTCCACTTGAACCAAGAAAATGAATATATCTCTCCCTCCACCGTACCCTTGCAAAGGTACGCCCACACCTGGATCGGTGCAGCCTCCATCAACTTCAATGATGAGTGAGAGAAATCAAGTCCCTGCAGGACTTGAACTTCTCTGAAGTAACCGTCTTCATGAGCATATCTGCGGGATTATCTTTAGTATGGATTTTCTTCAATGCAATGCTCCCATTCTCCAAAAATTCTCGAATTTTGTGGTACCAAACTTCAATGTGTTTCGTTTTGGAATGGAACACTTGATTATTCGCAAGACATATTGCGCTCTGGTTATCCCAATATAATGTAGCACTTTCTTGCTTTATACCCAACTCTGTGACCAAACCAGTCAGCCACATTCCCTCCTTCGCAGCCTCAGTTACCACCATATACTCATCTTCGGTTGTAGACAATGCTACAGTAGGTTGTAGCATTGCCTTCCACGAAATAGCTCCACCGTCAAAAGTAAAGACATATCCTGTGATGAACCTTCGCTTGTCCAAATCACCAGCGTAGTTCGAATCAACATAACCTGCCAAACCGATCGATCCTCCCTTGAAACTGAACATTAAACCCATTCCGAAAGTTCTAGCCAAATAACGAAAGATCCACTTAACAGCTTCCCAATGCTCCTTACCCGGATTGCTCATGTATCGGCTGACATGACTCACCACATGAGCCAAATCCGGTCTGCTACAAACCATAGCATACATTAGGCTCCCTACTGCGCTGGCATAGGGTATTCAAGACATCTTTACAACTTCCTCATGTGAAACAAGGCATTGTTTCCCAGATAATTTGAAGTGATTTGCTTAGGGTGTACTAACCGGTTTAGCTTTACCCATGTTCAACCGCTCCAAGACCTTCTCAACATACTTCTTTTGATTTACCCAAAGCTTACTTGCATGTCTATCTCGAAAGATTTCCATGCCAAGGATCCTCTTTGTAACACCAAGATCCTTCATATCAAACTCACTACTTAACTGAGACTTTAGGGAATTAATGTCTCTCATTTTTCTTGTAGCAATTAGCATATGATCAACATAGAGCATGAACATAATAAGCGACATATCATCCAAAACTTTGTAGTAGACACAAGAATCATGCACACTCCTCATGTAGCCAATACGAAGCATAAAAGAATCAAACCTTTTATTCCATTCCCTTGGAGATTGCTTCAAACCGTAAAGTGATCTCTTGAGCAAACAAACATGATCCTCTTTCCCTTCCACCTTGAAGCCTTCAGGCTGCTCCATATAAATTTTCTCCTCCAAGTCACCATGAAGGAATGATGTCTTCACATCTAGCTGCTCAAGCTCCAAGTCATACATGGCTACCATAGCTAGTAAAACACGAATTGATGCGTGTTTTACAACCGGGGAAAATATCTCATCGTAATCAATCCCCTCCTTCTGTGCATAGCCCTTAGCAACAAGTGGGGCCTTGTATCTCTCTTGCTCTTTCTCCGTTGCTGCTTCCTTTCTTCAAAGAACCCATTTGCAACCAATGACATTCCGATCCTTGGGCTTCTTCACAAGTTCCCATGTCTCATTCTTTTGTAACGACTCCATCTCCTCCATCAATGGGTCATCCACTTTTCTTTGTGATCACTTTTAAAAGCTTCATGGTAGGAGCTTGGATCGCCAGAGCCTACTGTAAGACCATAAGCAACAATATCCTCAAAACCGTACCTCTTCGGTGCTTTGGGAGTGTGCCTTCCTCGACCCATCGCAATGGTACGAGGAACTTCTACCGTTTCTTTGACTTCCGAAGCCTCATTAGATGACTCACCATTCTTTGTAGATTCTCTGGTTTCAAGATCCACCTTAATGATAGATTTATCACTCTCCTCTTCAGCAGTCACGCGTGGCACGCGGCTTCACTTCAACATTGTAGATTCATCGAATATAACATCCCTGCTCGTCAGAATTTTCTTCTCACTTGGATCCCATAATTTGTAGCCTTTCACTCCTTTCTCGTAACCTTGAAATATGCATTGTTTTGATTTTGGATCCAACTTTGAGCACTTCGAGCTCTGCACATGTACAAAAGCAGGACAATCGAATATTCTTAAATTAGAATAATCGACAATTTTACCAGTCCATACCTCTTCGAGAATTTTGCATTTAATTGCAATTGATGGAGACCAATTCACAAGATAACATACCATGTAAACAGCTTCTGCCCAAAACTCCTTGCTCAGTCCCGCATGTAGCCTCATGCTTCTAGCTCTCTCCAATAAGGTCCAGTTCATCCTTTCCGCTACGCCATTCTGTTCGGGCGTATCCGGAACTGTGAAGTGACGTTTAATCCCTTCATTCTTGCAAAGCTCCATGAATAGTGTCGATTTGTACTCTCCTCCATTGTTCGATCTCAAGCACTTAACCTTCTTCCTCGTTGAAATCTCAACTTCAGCTTTCCATTCTTTGAACTTTTCAAAGACTTCACTTTTGTGTTGCATGAAGTAGCCCCAAACTTTGCGAGAGAAATCTTCAATGAATGTCATGAAGTATTCCTTCCCTCCTTTTGACTTTACCGGGGAAGGACCCCATACATCCGTGCGTACATACTCGAGCACGCCCTTGCTTGTATGAGTTGCAGCATTGAACCGAACTCATGCATTGTTTTCCAAACACACAAAATTTGCAGAAATCTAATTTGCATGTTTTTATACCTTGGAGTGCATTCCTCTTGTGAAGCTCCATCAATCCTCTTTCTCCCATATGCCCAAGACGCATATGCCATGGATAGGTATTATCTATCTCCGTGCTAGCATCCATGGACATAGATGCTCCACCTTGCACTGTGGTTCCTATAAGTAGATATAGGTTCCCATGCCTCTGTCCTTTAAGAACAACCAGAGCTCCCTTAGTCACCTTCAAGACTCCACCTTGAGCCGTGTACTTGCATTCATTGGATTCAAGTGCTCCCAATGAGATCAAATTCTTCCTTAGACCTGGAACATGACCCATGTCTGCCAAGGTTCTAATCATGCCATCAAACATCTTTATTTTCACGGTTCCAACACCCACAATCTTGCACGAATTATCATTCCGCATGAGGACTGAACCACCATCATATGCCTTGTACTCATCGAAGGCTTCTCGATGGGGACACATATGAAAAGTGCATCCAAAGTCCATGATCCATGAATCTTCAAAGATGTCCTTCCCCGATGATATGGACAAGACATCCCCATCATTGATCTCAACGCTGTCGACTATACTTGCCTTATCCGAGCTCCTCTTCTTTTTCTTGTTCTTATTTGGACAGAATCTCTTGATACGCCCTTCCTGATTGCACCCGTAGCATCTTCCTTTGAACTTTCCGTTGGATATTGACCCCTACTGCTCGATACTCAATGCATTGATCTTCCTCTTCCTTGATTGCTTTTCTCAATTGCAAAGAGTCCCTCTCCTGAAGATTTTGAGCTACTTGCCCTTTTTCAGGTGTGGTTTGAAATTAGGGCAGTAGTCACCTCTCTGATCTCCAGGGTTTCCTTGCCATAAAGGAGCGTAGTCACCAAGTGGTCAAATGAATCCGGCAATGATGCCAATAGTAAAAGCGCTATGTCTTCATCCTCAAACCTTACCTCCAAGCTTGTAAGTTCACTAATCATCTAATTGAACACATTGAGGTTTTCCAACAGATTTCCTTCTTCACTCATCTGAAGTGCATACAATCTCTTCTTCATGAACAACTTGTTCAGCAGATTCGATTTCTGCTACATATTGAAGGGCCTCATCTGATAGGTTCAATCGGATTGCGCTGCATGCCCTCTCCTCCATGTCGGCCCAATCATCATCAGTCATGGTGTCTGGCTTGTTCGATCTTCCCAGAAGAACCTTTGATAAACCTTGTTGAATCAACAGATCCTTCATCCTTCTCCGCCATAGTGTAAAACTATTCTTCCCAGTGAATCGTTCAATATCAAATCAAACAGTGGATCCTTTTCTAGCCATCTAGTTAGAAGTCACAATACAGGAACGGAGAACCTGGATTGCTCTGATACTAATTGTTGTGCGGAAGAACACCCTAACTAAATGAGAAAAGTAAACAAGAATAATCAAGAACACGGAGATTTATGTGGTTCGGCGAAAGATCCGCCTACGTCCACGGGAGAGAGAGAGACAATTTCTTATTTGAGCGTATATAAAGAGTACAAGGTACAATGCTGAAATAAATAGATCTTTAGATCCCCACTTTCCTAAACCTAGTAGGAAAGGAATTCCACCATAAAGATATTATCAAATTTGAAACCCAAATCTAAAAAATATATTAGGAAATAAATAGCCTGCAATCTTCAAGCCTTCCTAGATTTCCTGATTGAATATTGTGGAATTCAAGACAACATCAGCAATAGGCTTATGAGCTTTAGTCTAGTTCATCCCCAAACCACGCACCTACTAGAGAAAAACAATCTTAGAAAAACAATCGAAGACCCCCTAAGAAATCTATCAAACACATCTTAGACATGTAACAAACTTAATGATCCAATTCAAGTGAACATAAAAATCTCACATACCATTATTGTAGCTCAACTACACTTGACAACAAAAGCCAAATACATGCTGACAATCAATGATCATCCAAGTCAAGAGTACAAAGTAGATCAATCTAACTTAGCCTTTAGAGTTTTCACTTACCTCAAATAGAAGGTTAGAATAAAATCAAAGCTTTCTTCGCCCTAAAAGCAAAATCATCAAGAACAAATATTAACATCTCTCAACCTTTTAAAAGATAATAAAACCCACAAGTTCACCTTGTAAGCTCTTGAAAAATGGAATTTTGAAGATTTGACAACAAAAGAATAAAATCTTTCCTTTCGCATGAAAGATAGGAACATGAAAATTTATAAGGAAGATCTCTTCTTTCTTTCTTTGCAAAAATAAGTTGTAATTCTTTTTTAAAGTCGAAGACATATGGAGACTTATTTATAGGCCAAGGGAGGTGAGAACTAGTAACTTAAGTTAATATGGTAGGTGGAAAGGCAAGAGAGGCGGTCAAGTTAGAAAACCAGAAGTGACATAATCACATCATCCAATGTGGATAAACCAAGTAGTAATGATCTTAAGTAAAAACGCTAGGTGTAAAGAGAGGAATGGTGCTTTACTCCAAAGGATACAAGTGTTCTCAAAAGTGGCTTAATAAAAGTAGCCAAAATGAGATATTTTGATTGAAATGTGAGAGAACTCCTTGTTGGCCAAGTAAAAGAAATGAGTAATCGAGAGCATTAATAGGCTAAAGTTGAAAGAGATGATGTAATGCATGATATCAAGGTTAAACTAAGTTCAATGTCACAAACCAAGGATGTGGGGCTTAAAATACCTGGTGGAAAAATGAAGAAAGAGTATATAAATTAAACATGGACAAATGGCTCACCTATATGGTTTCCAAATTAGATATTTTTGTTAAGTTATTAAAGAATCTTGAAAATCAATACATAAATAAGGAAATCAATGTCCGTTTCAAGCATGGATAAATTAGAAAAAATATTTTGAACTTACTAAAAAAATTAGTGAAAAATAACGGATGCCGAGAAAATCTCAATTTAGTAAGTTTAAAACTTGAATATTGTCAAAACTGCAATTTGAGGACTACAACTTATATGGTGGTAAATTAATTATTGCCACTTAACATCGTTGACATACATGTCAACACCTATCAATTTAATCTCAAAAATTAGCACTTCGGTGACTATGACCTAGGAAAATCATCCTAAATACTATTACTGAAAGTCAAAAATTATGGACGGCACATATGCATTTTATCATTTGCAATAGTCTTAACCAGTGCACTTAAAGAACTTGTTGACTAAACCTATCAAGATTTTTTTATGGGACTATTAAAATAAAATTTTAATATGTAGTATATACCGTTGCAATTTAAAGATAATTCTGTGCCATACTTTAATAAATACTAAGTATCAAGTTGGTATATCCAACTTGCGCTGTGTTTGGCAATCAAGATAAAATGCAGCATATGATAAAATTATCATATCCTATGTATTGTGTCTATTTAAAATAGGATAAATGCAGATATCAGGGGATACAGACCAGATAAAATTATGCATTGGGGGAGCTGAGATAAATGTGGATAGAATTTCTAACATTTATAATGGGGAAGTTATTTTTCAATAGAATTTCTAACATCTATAATGGGGAAGTTATTTTTCTTGGATGACAAATTTTTTAAATTAACAAATTGTATCTCAATATAAACAATCTTTAAATTCTAACATAAGAAATTCAAAATAACAAAAAATAACAATTTAGTTATTTTAATTAAATCTTATTTTCATTTGTATATATTCGAATTTAATTATACTTTAAAAAAATATTTCAATATATAAATATAAATATATTTATATTTATTATATATTTTAGGTATTTTAATATTTTACGTATATTAGTAAAAATTACTATTTAATAAAATTTTATTAGAGAACAATGGGAGGGGAAAAATAAAAAATAAAATAATTAAAAAAAGAGGAAAATAAAATTAAAAAAACAAATAAAATAAAGTAAGCAAGAGTGTCACAAGAGATATTTATTTCTCTTGATGGACAAGTTTTTTTAAATTAACAAAATTAAAATTATATCTCAATATAAATGAAGGATGCCTTAAGCTCCACTCGTTGTCTTGTGTCTTATGTGCTAAGCCAAGTTGCTTGCAAGGCTTTGCGTAGTTGACTAAGCGTCGGGC
Organism: Eucalyptus lansdowneana; assembly: GCA_017140395.1. Classification (NCBI taxonomy): domain Eukaryota; kingdom Viridiplantae; phylum Streptophyta; class Magnoliopsida; order Myrtales; family Myrtaceae; genus Eucalyptus; species Eucalyptus lansdowneana. The sequence goes on along the minus strand of CM029484.1, from coordinate 29,475,477 downwards.
TTTCAGATCTTAGCACCACCAACCTAAAGTCTTTTCTTCGACACCTAGTTTAGCAATTAAGTCTCGTTTGAGTTTGTTTTCAGCCACTCTATTTATCCTCATGACGACGGGCTCCCTCTCCTTTCCCTTGCCCTTATTGTCATGGCATTCTAATAACTTAAAGTTCCTTGCTCGTGCTCCCTTCAAGTGAAGCCCATAGCAAAAAATAATAATAATAATAAAAAATAATAATAATAATAATAATAATAATAATAATAATAATAATAATAATAATAATAATAATAATTTATTTATCTTAATTTAATCTTTTTTATATATTCGAATTTAATTTAATTTTATATAATAAATTCAATATATAAATATAGATATATTTATTATATATTTTAGGTATTTCAGTATTTTGGTTATATTAGTACAATCTACTATTTAACAAAATTTTATTAGAGAATGATGGGAGGAGAAAAACAAAAAAAAATAAATTAATTTATAAAAGAGAGAAAATAGAATAAAAAACCAAATAAAATAAATTAAGAGTATCGCGAGAGATTTTTACCATCTTATTTTATATTTTTGGTTCATTTTTACTAATGTGTGATTTATACCAAACAATCTACATAATATGATATGGATATATCCAACTTTATTACTGCAATCACCAAACGGTGGATATGATTTATCAAAATCCCATAGATTTCCTATTTTATCTCATTCAATTTTTTCATGATTAGAAATTCGGACGACCAAATGTAGCCTTAGAGGTTTTGAATTTGATTTCTTGGGTTTCCTTTTTAATCATCTATGAGTTTCATTCTTTAATACAACTTAACACCTTCATAGTCAAATTGATTTTCTCATGAAAAGAAGCGTTTTTAGATATCAAGATATTATGATGCGGATGCAACTGCCTAGGAATTTTCTATAACGTTCAGATAAGTCAAAACCTGGTCAACGAGCCAGGAACAAGAGATTTGATGATGATTTACGCCAGAATTTTCAAGAATATATCAAGATGCAATGGATATTTTATAATAGGAATTTATATATAGTTTTGATATCTTCTTTGTCTACATTTAGTTGAAAAAAGGGATATTGATTTGCTGCTAATTTGAAATAGAGATTCAATATTTTCTCCTTCTCTCGTCTTTGAAAAATTAGTTTTCTTCTAAGTTAGTATTTACCACACTTTCACCACATCATATTTTTATTGCCGTTTTTTCATAGCAAGTACACAACAATTTCGGGAGGCACATCCTCTATGAGGGTGATCGATTCCCGCTCCGGTCCGGTCCATTGGAAACAACCACTTAGCAAATGAAAATTAAAAAGTTAAATTTTTTTGGAGTTATTACAATTTTAGCGTTATTGCTATTGATAAGAAATTAAAAAATATATTTTTAAAAAAATTCTCGGTCCAGTTCCCCCTCGAACTAGGAACCGGCACAAAATTGTTGGATCTATTTTTATGGAACCGGGAATCGGACCGATGCCTTAGGAATCAGACCAAACCGGCCAATCCAATCCGATCTATGTGATCTGATATGCTTACCGCTATCCTCTACACGGTCACTCTTCACGCACTCTTTAAATCCACCCCAGACACTCCCCTACCTTCCCCATGCATTTGCTAAGACTATCTCTCTTTGCCATTTCCCTCCGTGTGGTCTTGGAACTCCGAGTTCCGGGCCTTCATTATTTTTTCAGTAAACCACACTGAAGAAGACACAAGAAACCTCCGAAGCTGCAAAAATCTTGTCTTCTCTGCAGAAATAGCCGAGCGACAAGAACAGATAAGTATACAAAACCCAGCCCAAACAGTCCCCCTATCAGTCGAACCTCGAAGCCAGGACTTGGACAGACCATCGAACCACAACCTCCCAAACTTCCTCGTGTCAGTGAGGCTCAAGTACGTGAAGCTCGGCTTCCACTACCTCATCTCCTACACCATGTATTTACTCCTCGTGCCATTCCTTTAAATCTCCTTGGCCCACCTCTCGATCCTTACGGCCCCAGACCTGGCCCAACTGTGGGAACAACTCAGGTTCAACCTGGTCACCATCGTAATCCTTTCGACCCTCGTCATATTTCTGGTCACTCTCAACTTCATGAACCAGCCCAGAAAAAGTCTACCTTGTAGACTTCGCCTGCTACAGGCCCGACCCAGCCCAGATATGTACCAGCGAGACCTTCATAAAGCGGTCGAAGCTCACGACCGCCTTCACCAAGGAGAGCCATGCAATTTTCTCCTACTCTTAGCAATAACCGTATAATAACTCCTCTACGCTCTCCACGCACTCTCTATAAATTCACCCCAAACACTCCCCAATGTTCCTAATGCATTGCTAACTCCTCTACGCTCTCCACGCACTCTCTATAATAATAATAATTTGAAAAAAATTAAAAAGATGCAAAAAATTGTCTATATCAGTGTCGATTGTGTCATGTGAGATGATTAACGTCCAACTTTTCTTCTTCCTTTTGACTTCACGATAATTTCGTTGTTTAATTTCTTTTCTTTTCAAGAACCTTTGGATTTCTTAAATCAATCACACTATATCCCCATCATCATTGTTGTTGTTGCTGTTAGCTACATATGTAATGGATTTTTTACCTTCGGATTTTCTCAGCTCATTGTTGGATTGATTTCATAAGTCAAGGGAATTCTAAGAAGCTTGTCCAATGTCAAGAGTTGAGATATTTTAGCTTTGTGAATTGACAATCTTTCCATGAATTCATTCTTGTTGGAGTGCACGAAGAAACTTGCTTGGAGATTCCTCATTGTGTAGATCTTTTCATTTTCAGCAAGTTCATTCATGATGCCCTTATAGCGCGTGAGCATTTCGTTGATATCTTCATGTGGCTTCATCTTGAATGTCTTAGAATGTTCAGCTTCATTTTCCTAGTCTATCGATTTCTTCAAATGTAATTTTGGAGTTGATCCCAAATCTATCTATCTATCACGCAAGAAGAAATACTAAAAAACTTAGATAGTGAATAGTTTTAAGCAATTAAAGCAAGTCCTCTCTAGATATCATGATGAGTAGGCATGGGTGGAGCTAGAGATTGCTCTACTCTATCTTGTAGTGAGATCGCGTGGGATGAAAAACGAATAAGACGAACTTAATATTCCAAGATTGAACAAATTTAGTTGTTCAATAGAATCCACATAAGTAGCATTACTAGAAAGTAAGGCTGCTCAGTTAGATTAGATAATCTTTTGTCCAAAAGGCTTAATCAAAGTAAAAAAAGAAAAAATCTTTTGAAACTAAGAAGGACAGTTCATAAATTTTGAAAGAACCTTTAGTAAAATACAAATCTGGAAGATTTCACTTCAAAATAAAGAAATCCTTAAAAGCAACAAAGTAATTCTAGAAATCATGAGTTTAAAGAATGGATCATCGATGACAAGAAATTTGAGAAAACACATCTCGTAGAGTTAGCCATAACAAAATCTTTATGCTCAGAAATAAAAGAACCTATAATAACAAGTAACAAGGCCCTAGTATCAATTATTGAGGCTCACAATACAATTTAATGGGGGTAAAGAGGTGGAATGAGGAACTATGGAGGATTTTTGTCGAATATAATGAATTAAACTTCACCAGTATCGGAAATAGTTTGACATAATCAAGAATGGTGATTATAAATCGATACATAACAAGGAGTAGTTATGATGATAAAGAGACAAACGATAGCACATTAAATTTTATTTTCCCTCTTTCCACTTCTGCCCCCATCCCCTTCCCCCTTTTCCCCCTACCTCCCAAAACCAATATCTCTCTCTCTCTCTCTCTCTCTCTCTCTCTTCTCTCTTCTTGGGGCGAACTGGGCTCCGGTTAGAGCTCACAATGTTGATCCTTAAGCTGCAAGCTCAGATCCAACGACGATTGTGGCGGTTGCAACAACCATGAGCTCCTTTGCCTCGTTAATAGAGGGAGCGACGGCCAAAAAAGACGTGCTTTATATCGAAAATGACTCGTTAGGCGGAATGCTATGACAGTTGGAGAGATGTGACTGCAAGTTGGCAACAGAGATGGAGTGCAATGAATTAGGCAGATGGGAATTGATGTTCATGTTTAGAATTTTCAGTGTGAGTTCCAGAAAACAAATGAGTTGTTCTAATAATGTTTACGTGTAAAGGATTTCAACCCAGTATGAACGGAGTTAAATGCCTATATTATTTGGTATCAGTCACATTCATAAAGGGGAGAGTACATGAAATGCTCATAAAGTTGACATACAAATTTTTATGAGTAATACTATTACAGGTTTGGCACAAGAGGAGCCATCAAATTTGACCATGCAAATAAAGGCAACATATATATGAATCCAAATATATCCTAAAACTGTATGAATTTTGGGATGTAACATATTTAGGATATTCTCTCCTAAATGCGAAAGAAAAAACTACACTAAAAAATTATAGGGTTCTTCAGGTGAAGAGCATATACTCTACCGCACCTCATAAGGAGTATTTGGGAAATTGATAGGTTGGTATAGTAGCTGTCCACGCTGGTAAAAGTGGAGAGGTTGGCGAAACGCTCATTGCAAGAGTAACTTGTGTTTTGCACAGTATTCCTCGACCGGGAGTACAAGATGAGTTAAATGCATACATAATTTAGTATTAGTCACATTCATAAAGGGGGAGGGTGCACGAAATGCCCATCAAGTTTTTCCCCTTTTTCGAAAAATGCTTATTAAGTTGGCGTACGAACTTTCATGAGTTGTACGATAACAGGCTTGGCTCAGGATGAGCCATCAAATATATATATATACTCCCTCCCTTTTCTTTCCCCCGATCTAAGAATTCAAGGTTTTCACACTAAAAACAAGAATGTAAATCGATATGGGCATATCTAAACAAAATTGTTTTTATTCATTATTTTCCATTAGTCCAATTACCCAATTCCTTACCCCTTTATGCGAAAATCAAATATATCTTCTTTCCTTTTCGATTAAATCAAATCTGTACCGGCATTTCCAAACTAAAACAATATGTGGATTGTTCCAAAGTTGGAACTACTAAAGTAAAAAGAAGTGCTTATCTATCACCTTCTAAACTTGAGATAAGTGCGTAACCAATCCACGATATTTTCCCGTTGATTGATCTGGTTCTTAATATCTTATTTTGATTAATTGAGTCCTTAATGTTTGAAAAACGCCGTAATCAACTCCTGAATTTTCTATTAACGGATTTTGCGAGTCTTAAATGCTAGAAATCCTTTACGTCTCTCACATGCCCTTTCTCCAATGTTGCGTAGCCGTGGACAGTAAAATTATACGTTGTTTTCAACGTTGGAAATCTAGTATGAGACTTGATTGAACATCTTTTTGCAAAATATTAAAGGCTCAATCCATCAAAATAATATTTCAGGCATGAATTGACCAATGGCCAAAAGTTAAGAGCCCATTCTATACTTTTCCCTAGAGGAGCATGATTTTACAATAGGACAGGGAATTGGATAATTGGACTAATGACAACCAGTCTGGTTCAGATTGTAACGAGACTTGGTCCAATTCCTAGTTTCTCGGGAATATGGGAGAGCTGAACCGAGAACTTATGCAGTACCGACACCAGCACACAACATGCCACACCACATAACATGACATATCGACACGTCATTTCTAAAAAAATAGAAAATTCTAATACGTTGTAACACATTATATATTAAATATGTATTTTTATATATATTATCATTTTTACGATTATTTCGATTAAATTAATTTGATTCAAATTCACAAATAAATAAATAAATAATAATAAAATCTAAAATGAATTTTCTATTAAAAAAATTAATCCACCATTTATTGATATCGTTCATTGTTTCAATGTAACAAATTCAACTGCATTCTAATAATCCATAAAACTTGGAAGTAAAAAAAATAAGTAATTCATATTTTGGACTTGTTTGTCGGGCGTATCGAAGAGAAGAGAAAAAAAACTTGAGAAGTGAATTGTGTATTACAGAAAGTGAAAGTTATAACAGAAAAAGAAGAGAAAATTAATTTTTTTCTCCATTTATTATTTTTATTATTTTTTTTATTTTTTCTCATATAATATATATATATATATATATATATATATATATATATATATTGGTAAGAACATATAATATATTTTGACCCCTCATTTATTTAAAATTTATAAAATTGATCTCGTATACTGGAATCACGTGTTGGAAACTTGCATGTTGAAGGAGTGTCGAGCAAATTGACCAAGTATCGGATTTTCCGACACGTGTTGATCAGGTATTGGAGAGTAGTTGAAAGTATCGGACACGTATCAGAGTGTCCAACCATAACATAAAGGCGAAAAGTGCTTCTTAATCGGGAACCTACAAAACCCTATCATAGAAATTGACTTATACACTCTGGATTAAACCCCTAATTTTCCTCTTCAAGAGCGACTCCGTGGTTTTCTTCCTTTCGGAGAAAATTACTTCCTCTTGAAAGTCTTACTCTCCGTTGCTGTCACCACCACCGGCCGTGGGAAGGCATGGGTGATGAGCTCCACTAGCAACAAGCTCTTGCGCGGTTTGTTCATTCTTAAGTGACCTAGGACAATAGAGGGAAGACAATGAAAGTCGTCGCTGTAGCATCAATCGTAAGGCCTAGTTCCCTAAAGACTTTACGATCGTCGACTTATGATGCTTTTGGTAACTATTCTATTTCTAAGAACAATTTCTACTTAAAAATGATTTTTTTTTTTTTTTTTTTTTTTGCTTTCTAAACAAGTCTTTAAGGAATTGAAGGTATTTGGTAATTGCTAAAAATTTCTATTCCCAAAATACAAAGACATTTGGTATGTTCCCTAAATTTTTTGTAGCTCAGAATTTTTTAAATGTTTTTAATAATTTTACTATGTTTTTATCTTTTCTTTTCTTTTTTCGTCCCTTTTCTTCTTCTCTAGTAGGTTGCCAGCCATAGCAATGGCCTACGATTAGCTGGGCACGGTTCGGCGACTCACTAGAGCCTGTCCAAGTTAAGACAAGGTTTGACAAGCTCATTGGAGCCTTGCTTGGGTTGTTGGGTGAGCTCGCTTGGCCAAGGACATTGGAGCCTTGGTAGGGCCTGGCGATGCTTTAGCGAGCTTGGGTTTATAAAGGCTGTGTTCATGTGTCCAACGCTTGAGTCCTAGTCCAAACCCTTAGGCTCAGGTCCATAGGAATGTTTATTCTTATGAATTTATTTTTTTAATAAAAAATTTAATTTTAAGTTATTTTTATTTTTAAATAATCGAATCATTTAAAATATATATATATATATATATATATTTTTTTTTTTTCCTTTTTCTTTCTTTTCCTTCCTCCTTCTTCCTTTGTCAGTCATGTGCCTCGGTGACGACCAGCAGCCTAACGACTGGCCAAGACACGACCAGTGAGCTTGAGGCTCGATCAATTTAGGGTAGCCCAAGCTTTGCCAAGATCAGCATGCTCGCGTATCACCAAATCCAGCTGAGTTCCACCTTTGCTGAGGTGGGCGAGCTTCTGGATTGGTTGATCATGGCAAGCTCGCAACTTGCTAGATCTAGGCAAGTTCGCACCTCAACCTCACCTAAACCTCACATGCCTCGTGACGTGGCCCTTGAACTCGTACCTTGACCTGGCTCTCGAGCTCAAGGTCTCTCAAGCTTGCCTTAACCTCGAGCTTTGACCTTGAGCTCGGCCTCGCCATATTTCACGAGCTTGAGCTCGCCTATGGCCATCGCCAGCCAATCACGATGGAGCAAGGAGAAAAAAAGGAAATAAAATAAAATAAAATAAAAAGAAAATCAACAATAAATAGAAATTCAACTTTTTTAAATATAAAATTATTTAAAATATTAAAAAAATTGGTTGAGATATTTTGATTGAAATGTGAGAGAACTCCTTGTTGGCCAAGTAAAAGAAATGAGTAATCGAGAGCATTAATAGGCTAAAGTTGAAAGAGATGATGTAATGCATGATATCAAGGTTAAACTAAGTTCAATGTCACAAACCAAGGATGTGGGGCTTAAAATACCTGGTGGAAAAATGAAGAAAGAGTATATAAATTAAACAAGGACAAATGGCTCACCTATATGGTTTCCAAATTAGATATTTTTGTTAAGTTATTAAAGAATCTTGAAAATCAATACATAAATAAGGAAATCAATGTCCGTTTCAAGCATGGATAAATTAGAAAAAATATTTTGAACTTACTAAAAAAATTAGTGAAAAATAACGGATGCCGAGAAAATCTCAATTTAGTAAGTTTAAAACTTGAATATTGTCAAAACTGCAATTTGAGGACTACAACTTATATGGTGGTAAATTAATTATTGCCACTTAACATCGTTGACATACATGTCAACACCTATCAATTTAATCTAAAAAAATAGCACTTCGGTGACTATGACCTAGGAAAATCATCCTAAATACTATTACTGAAAGTCGAAAATTATGGACGGCACATATGCATTTTATCATTTGCAATAGTCTTAACCAGTGCACTTAAAGAACTTGTTGACTAAACCTATCAAGATTTTTTTATGGGACTATTAAAATATTATTTTAATATGTAGTATATACCGTTGCAATTTAAAGATAATTCCGTGCCATACTTTAATAAATACTAAGTATCAAGTTGGTATATCCAACTTGCGCTGTGTTTGGCAATCAAGATAAAATGCAGCATATGATAAAATTATCATATCCTATCTATTGTGTCTATTTAAAATAGGATAAATGGAGATATCGGGGATATAGACTAGATAAAATTATGCATTGGGGAACTGAGATAAATGTGGATAGAATTTCTAACATTTATAATGGGGAAGTTATTTTTCAATAGAATTTCTAACATCTATAATGGGGAAGTTATTTTTCTTGGATGACAAATTTTTTAAATTAACAAATTGTATCTCAATAAAAACAATCTTTAAATTCTAACATAAGAAATTCAAAATAACAAAATATAACAATTTAGTTATTTTAATTTAATCTTATTTTCATTTGTATATATTCGAATTTAATTATATTTTAAAAAAATTATTTCAATATATAAATATAAATATATTTATATTTATTATATATTTTAGGTATTTTAATATTTTACGTATATTAGTAAAAATTACTATTTAATAAAATTTTATTAGAGAACAATGGGAGGGGAAAAATAAAAAATAAAATAATTAAAAAAATACATGGATTCAAGAGATACATGAACTAAAGAGATGTATCTCATTTTGCTAATTTTCATTGATCCATTAACGCACTATAATTACAACACAGAGAAGAATCCATCCACAGGAACCTATAATAAATCTAGGCTTGTTGTCCAAACCAACGAGAGCTTGTTCGAGGACAAATTAGAGTTTAGGCATTGAGAATGAGTGAGGGGAGGGCGATGAGCTAATGGCTTACACCTCGGAGCTTTGTCTTCCACCGTTGCCATGCTTGACTACGAGCATGAGATCTAGGTCTCAAATCAAGCACGAGTGTCAAATCTTAGATTGCTTGCGCTTGATCAAGGGCTCAAATCGATCTCCATCTAATGACGAAGGTGTTGGAGTTGCCGTCAAGGACAGTGGTGAACGAGCTTGAGGGCGTCAATGGGCAGTTCGGCGTAGGGGTGAGCGGGTCCAGGGTGGGTTGGGTCTAGACCTAGACCCTGTTCCCTACCCTGTTATAACCGGTTCTCCTTTTTTGGACCATGTTCCCTACCCTGTTTTCATTGGACCCTGTTCCCGGCCCACCCTGTTTTTCCGGTCCGGGAACAGGGTTGACCCTGTTTATATTGGAACCTATTTTGCAACCGCCCATCTATACGACTTCGAATTTTATTTTAATACATGAAAAAACAACATAATTCTTCTAATTTATATTGAAATATTAAGCGTTATTAATAAATAAATTTCTACCTCATTTCGTATATATTAATCAAATCCTAAGTGGTTCACTCGAGATTAAATCGCGATAATTTAGCAACTCTACTTGGGGTTTTTCTTTGTGGATCACTCGGCAGGGGGCCTTCTTCGGTCCTTGGAAAAAAGAAACACAAAAAAAAAAGGAGGAAAAGCTTGAGAGTCAAGGTCAATGTCAGGAGGCAGAGGAGACGTGGGCAGCATAGAGAGGGACATGAGGGAGACGTGACAAGCCGACAGGGAGAAAAGAAAAAAGAAGAAATAGAACAGTGTACTGTTCATCTTCTTCACGAGCTCCCTCCGCACGCCATAGCCGCCAACCACTGCACCTGCGTCGCCGTGGCCGCACCACCGCGCCACCGCCGGAGCCCCCTCACCCGCAAGCTCGCATCGCCACTCGTCGCCCTTGCTGTGGCCGCGACCACCCGACACCTCTTACCGCCCGAAGCTCCATCGCCGTTGCCCTTGCCCCTGTGAAGCCGCCACTGCACCAGCACCGCCGCTTGGCTCCTCACGACACCAGCAACCAGAGAAGCCGCAAGGTCGACAAGAAGGCGTACAATCCGGTTCTCAAACCGGTTCCCGGGTGGGTAATCCCTCGAAACCGGTTCCCGGACCGGTTCAAACCGGTTCTGACTTTTGGGAACCGGTTCCCAGACTGGTTTCAATGGGAACCGGTTCCCGACCCTATTTTCCGGGTGGGCCGGTCCGAGAACCGGGTTTACCTGGTCCGGTTGCACACCCCTAGTTCAGTGGGGAGAGAATAAAGGACTTTAGAGGAGGAGAGAGAAAGATGGAGGCATGAGGAATTACGATGGAAAAAAAAAAAAAAAAAAAAGGGAAAAAAGAAAGAAAACAAAAGGAAAGGAAGAAAATAAGAAAAAAAAAAAGGAGAAAAGACTATATGTGAAATTTGGCCGTTATAACTACATATCTTTATTTGAGATTAAATAGGTCACTTTATATTCTTATATGAGATAAAGTGCACCATATGACCTCTTTTAAGAAAATGACTCCCTTTAAATTCTTATATGCAATTTTCTCCTACTCTTAGCAATAACCGTATAATAACTCCTCTACGCTCTCCACGCACTCTCTATAAATTCACCCCAAACACTCCCCAATGTTCCTCATGCATTGCTAAGACCCTCTCTCTCTCTCTCTCTCTCTCTCTGCCATTTCCCCTCGTTTGCTTTTGAAACTCCAAGTTCTCGTCCTTTGTTATTCTTAGGAAACGCCTCTGAAGAAGAGGCACAAGAAACCTCCGAAGCTGCAAAAATCTTGGTTTTTGTGCACAAATGGCTGCACAAATGGCCGAGCAACAAGAACAGATAAGTCTGCAAAACCTAAGCCAAGCTTTCCCTATCTCAGTCGAACCTCAAAGCCAAGACTCGGACAGACCATCGAACCCCAACCTCCCAAGCTTCCTGTCGTCAGTGAGGCTCAAGTACGTGAAGCTCGGCTACCACTACCTCATCTCCAACGCCATGTATTTACTGCTCGTGCCACTCCTCGGCATCTCCTCAGCCCACATCTTGAGCCTCACGGCCCGAGACCTAGCCCAACTCTCGGACCAACTGAGGTTCAACCTCGTCACCGTCGTCCTCTTCCCTGCCGTCATGGTGTTTCTGGTAACTCCCTACTTCATGACCCGACCAAGCAAAGTCTACCTTGTTGACTTCGCCTGTTACAAGCCCAATCCGGCCCAGATATGCACCGGCGAAAAATTCATGGAGCTCTCGGAGCTCACGACCGCCTTCACCGAGGAGAACCTTTCTTTCCAGCAGAAGATATTTGAGAAGTCCGGGCTCGGGCAGCGGACTTACTTGCCCGAGGCCGTGCTCCAGGTCCCACCAAACCTATGCATGGCAGAAGCACGGGCAGAGGCTGAGGCCGTCATGTTCGGGGCCATCGACCAGCTGCTGCCCAAAACGGGGGTCAAGGCTAAGGACATAGGGATCCTCGTTGTGAACTGTAGCTTGTTCAACCCGACACCGTCCCTGTCGTCAATGATCGTGAATCACTACAAGCTCAGAGGGAACGTGTTGAGCTACAATCTTGGTGGGATGGGTTGCAGCGCTGGGTTGATTTCTATCGACCTTGCTAAGCAAATGCTACAGGTTTGGCTTCTTCTCTCCCCTCTCTTCTTCTGTTCTTCAAAGTATAAGTTTGATAATAGGAACTTTTTATGAATAACACCCTCAATGATATCGAAGCAAACAAAGAATGAAAACTTCCATTGACCAATGAAATGCTAAATATAAGTTGGGTAGTAGGAAATTTTTTCTTAGGTTCACTAGCAAATAGCATCCATTTTGGCTACGTTTGGTAATTAATATACAATTTAGGATATGACAAAATTATTCTATCCTACATTTGATGCATAAGATAAAGTCAAATATAAGAGAAAAATAGATTGGATAAAAACTATCCTATGGGAGAGGTGGGATAAACGTAGATAGGATTTGTAACATCCATAATAGGAAAGTTATTTTTCTTGAATAACAAATTTCTCAAATTAACAAAATTAAAATTATATTTCAATATAAATAATATTTGAATTCTAATATAATAAATTCATAATAAAAAATAACAATTTAGTTATTTTCATTTAATCTTATTTATATTTATATATTCAAATTAATTCTATTTCACAACATAAATTAAATATATAAATATAAAATCTATTTATATTATTACATATTTTAGGTCTTTTTTATTATTTAAGGTATGTTTGTACAATTTACTATTTAACAAAATTTCATTAGAGAATGATGGAAGGGGAAGAAAGAAGTAAAAAAGAAATTAATTAAAAAGGAGAGGAAAATAAAATAAGAAAAACAAATAAAAATAAAGTAGGCAAGAGTTGTGAGATATTTTTACCATCTCTCGCTTGTAAACTTTTTTGTGTATTTAAACTAATATGATGTTTATACCAAACAACATACATGATATAACATAAATATATTCGACTTTATTACTGCAATCATCAAACAATAGATATAATATAACAAAATTTTTGGATTTCATATCTTATACTATCTAGTCTCATCCTCTTTAGAAATCTGAACAATCAAACATAGTCTTTATGTTGAGAATGTGTCATGATTTAAAAGGAAAATGCTTAGCTAGCCATATTGTCAAGCTTGGAAAACGGACGGCCAATCCTAAGCCACACATTTTAAATGAGAGAGAGAGAGAGAGAGAGAGAGAGAGAGAACTATGTCTTGCTTGGAAATTTCCATATTGTGTTTGAGAAAGGAAATTTTTGTGGACATCCTTTGACTGTTACACCGTGAGACAGTGATGCTAGCACCATTCAATTTAAATACATTTCATAAAATTAGAATCATGACAAAAAGAAGAAGAAGAAGAAGAAGAGATGATTAAGTGACAGTTTTTAATTTAATGTGAAAATAACAGTCTATTCTAAACAACAATAGTCCATTCAACAAATAATTATAAATTATTTTGGGATCAAATCCTTTAAAAATTTATGGTTCAAAACAAATTATTATTTACATAGTAGCCCCAAGATTGTCATGTTAATAAAGTCATAAAAAAAAACAACTTTATTTAGGTTGTGTCGATAGTAAAATTTTAGGTAATTACTTTCCTTAGTTTATGCTTTGGTTGGTAGAGAAGTAGGAGCTAGTGAGTGGTTTGAACTCAGAACCCTCGAAACCTAGATGTCGTTGAAAAAAATGATCCACTGATAAGTCAACCCAAGATTTATTATGCCACAAAATATAGCTAGATTTGAAATAGGACTTTTCACATTTATGAATTCGATATATGACAACGAAATTGAACAATTTAAGCTTTGTACATTCTCAATTTACTATATGCTTTATCTACTAGGTACTCAAAATTCTAAGTTTTCTTACTAGGGAGATTCAATTTATGTCTCAACAAAATTAAAGTTAAGCCAATGTTATTACTTCTCTTATGGGTTAATCACTAGGTACATCATAACTCTTATGCCCTAGTGGTGAGCATGGAGAGCGTCACCCTCAACTGGTATCTCGGCAATGACCGGTCGATGCTCATCTCAAACTGTCTCTTCCGAATGGGTGGGGCAGCTATCCTCCTCTCCAACCGGTCCTCCGATCGCCGCCGCTCCAAGTACCAGCTCATCCACACCGTGCGCACCCACACAGGCTCGGATGACAAAAGTTATGGTTGCTTGTTCCAGCGAGAGGACAAGAAGAAGAAGATCGGCTTGTCGGTATCCATGGACTTGGTGGCGGTCATCAAGGAAGCCATAAAGACCAACATCACGACCCTTGGCCCGGCAGTGCTCCCAATGTCAGAACAGCTCTGGTTCTTCATGACCTTGGTCGCAAGGAAGGTGTTCAAGATGAAGATTAAGCCATACATTCCCGACTTCAAGTTGGCCTTTAAGCATTTTTGCATCCACGTTGGAGGCCGACCTGTTCTTGATGAGATGGAGAAGAGCCTCGAGCTCACCAAGTGGCACATGGAGCCATCACGAATGACTCTATACCGATTCGGGAACACCTCGAGTAGCTCAGTGTGGTATGAATTGGCCTATTTGGAGGCCAAAGGAAGGATTAGGAAAGGCGATAGGACATGGCAAATCGCATTTGGGGCCGGATTCAAGTGCAACAGCGCAGTTTGGCAGGCGTTGAGGACCTTCGACCCGGCGAAGGAGAACAATCCATGGATGGATGATATTCACGAGTTCCCTGTCCATGTTCCATAAGCGTTGTCCATCAATCTAACATGAAATAAGCGCTTCCGTTGGGATTTTGCCAATATAGGCAAAGTTGATTCCGAAGGATATGCAAATCCTTAATTATTATGTTGCCTTGTGCTCATAAGCAAGCATCATTCCAAATCTTATGGTTATGTAGGTATTTAAATATGTCGAGAATTTTATGATGCTCGTGGTTATCTAAATATTTGAATATGTCAAGTATTTGCGATTATCCAAGTGCTTCCTCTCCAAGCCCTGTCGCTTGTGTAAGTGCATGTTTACACAAATTTTCAAATAATTATGGTTAACTAGGTATTTGAATGTTTTATGTATTTGTGATCATCTAGATGTTGATATTTGAATTTTAGTCGACAAGTTAAGCATTGCTTTAAAGAAAAAAAGAAAAAAGGAAAAAAAGGGTTAATTAGTTTTTTACCCTATCGGTAACAGACCTAGTGTGATACGTGACTTGATTGACTCTCAGTACCTTCTTGAGTATTAAATTGGTGGTTTCCGCACCCGCATGATCACCTCACATGTGAGGGAAGTAAATTAAAATCAATTCAAGCTGCTTGCAAAATATTTTTTTCGAAATAAAATAGAAAGGTATTGAAAAAGCGTTAGAGAAATTTAGCGTAATCAAGTCCCCGAACTCACAATCTCTAGTTCGTAGGAGTAATGTAAATCTCCCGTTACTTTACTTGGGTTTCTAATCAACCCACCAAAAATAGATTAGTGGCGACTCCTAGCTAATAATAATTTACACGCTAAATGTTTAAACCTAAGTCGCGAATTGGTATGGGTTTTGGAGAGCCCGAGCTAGGTTTAGACTTAGTAGTCCATTAGCCAAACCCTAGGTAATGCACCGAGGTTAGGTTGCGACCGCGAGTTATTGCACACGAACACTTTAGTGTCTACCATCATCTACCCTTTGTAAGCCATAGAATTGATATAAACATTTAGTTAGCAATACCAGCCAAAAAGACGATTTACAAAAGGGAGTGTAGTCAAAATCAGCAGAAAAAGGGCAGCGAGCCCACTTGTAGAAATCAAGGGCTTTTGCCAAGTAAATCAATTTGAAAAATTATGAAACTTTAACATGACATGGACGAGGCTCTTAGGAACCATTTTTTTTTAGAACTCGAGGTCGGATTTAGCTTGTATGGGTCCTGATAATTTTCTGAAATATGGATCAAAATAGGGCACACAGCTAAATTGCAACAGGTTCAAGAAATCACATTTTGGACGGTTAAATGAACTCCAAAACTCATGGAAAAATTTCACGTTACAGTCTAAGATGTCATCTAAAACTTTTATGAAGGACACTAGTCTAAATTGTTTATCAAAAATCCTGTAGAAAATGGAAACCTAGCAAAGGTTCAGAAACGCTTATAAAAACAATTTCGGATCTGCATAGTTTTTCATACATATTTTGTACATACAAAATCCGAAAAATCTGAAATTAAAATATGTCGTAAAATAAGCCATAACACACAACTTTTGTGAAGAAATTCTATCAATTTTATACCATAAGGACCTACACAGAATTAGCAAAATTAGGTCCATAGTAAATTAATTCAAAAATCGTTGCAACCTCATATTCGTCCATGACTTGTGTCAATTAAGCTCAAACCAACATACACCAATACCCAGCATTCTCACAACAAATTAATATACTCAATGTACTAAATTATTAACGCTACCTGCAACAAGAATATTCCGAAACTGTCGATGAACATAGTTAAGGACAAAATCGATCGAGGTGACTAAAACTCAAGGAAATCAAGCTCAACGTCACATAAAAGGGCAGCAATTCACTTGCCTCAGATCCTAAGCGGTATCGTAACTTAGATGATTGCCGGAGAGTCCTGAACTGAAATCTGTGCTCTGGTAGTCCACATCACGTTGAGGTGACGACGCGGGATAGCGAGGACTGAGCTAAGGCATTCTTATTGGTTGAGTTGGGCCAGTGAAACTAGGACAGTAATGGCTTAAACAGGGAAAACGAAAGAGAGAAGTTTCGGTCGTGAGGGAGGAGATGCAGGGGTGGAGTTCTCAAGGAAGAATGAATGGAGGGAGAGGCTGATTTTTCTTTTAAAATTTGGTCTTGTCCCTTTTCCCACTTATGTTGGTCATTGCCTACAAGGAGAGTGGTACGATGCTTGTTGACTTAGCATCCAGGGCACTCGACAGGCGAGCGGACGTGGCCATGAGCAGCGCAAAGAAGACGGTGGAATGTGAGGTGTTGTTGCGTGAAGAGGACAGGTGGCCGTGCAATGGTTTGCTTGGAGGTGGCGGAGGCGTTCAGTGGTGATACCGTGGCCGACATGGCGTTGAGTTGGCATTGCGGGGATGCGGTGGTGTCGCAAGTGAAGCTGAGGTGGCTTGATGATGATGGGACGAGTTGAAGTGGCACGTCCTTGCAATGATGCGATGAGGGCGCAAATGGTGTCATCCGGTGACAAGTTCGATGACGTGGCATAGACTGTCAAGCATTCTAGGCTCGTTATTCCATCAAGCAAAAAGCCGGATGTCACAAGTTGACATACAAAATAATAATAATAATTTGAAAAAAAATTAAAAAGATGCAAAAAATTGTCTATATCAATGTCGATTGTGTCATGTGAGATCATTAATGTCCAACTTTTCTTCTTCCTTTTGACTTCACAATAATTTCGTTGTTTAATTTCTTTTCTTTTCAAGAACCTTTGGATTTCTTAAATCAATGACACTATATCCCCATCATCATTGTTGTTGTTGTTGTTAGCTACATATGTAATGGATTTTTTACCTTTGGATTTTCTCAGCTCATTGTTGGATTGATTTCATAAGTCAAGGGAATTCTAAGAAGCTTGTCCAATGTCAAGAGTTGAGATATTTTAGCTTTGTGAATTGACAATCTTTCCATGAATTCATTCTTGTTGGAGTGCACCAAGAAACTTGCTTGGAGATTCCTCATTGTGTAGATCTTTTCATTTTCAGAAAGTTCATTCATGATGCCCGTATAGCGCGTGAGCATTTCGTTGATATCTTCATGTGGCTTCATCTTGAATGTCTTAGAATGTTCAGCTTCATTTTCCTAGTCTATCCATTTCTTCAAATGTAATTTTGGAGTTGATCCCAAATCTATCTATCTATCACGCAAGAAGAAATACTAAAAAACTTAGATAGTGAATAGTTTTAAGCAATTAAAGCAAGTCCTCTCTAGATATCATGATGAGTAGGCATGGGTGGAGCTAGAGATTGCTCTACTCTATCTTGTAGTGAGATCGCGTGGGATGAAAAACGAATACGACGAACTTAATATTCCAAGATTGAACAAATTTAGTTGCTCAAAAGAATCCACATAAGTAGCGTTACTAGAAAGTAAGGCTGCTCAGTTAGATTAGATAATCTTTTGTCCAAAAGGCTTAATCAAAGTAAAAAAAAGAAAAAATCTTTTGAAACTAAGAAGGACAGTTCATAAATTTTGAAAGAACCTTTAGTAAAATACAAATCTGGAAGATTTCACTTCAAAATAAAGAAATCCTTAAAAGCAATAAAGTAATTCTAGAAATCGTGAGTTTAAAGAATGGATCATCGATGACAAGAAATTTGAGAAAACACATCTCATAAAGTTAGCCATAACAAAATCTTTATGCTTAGAAATAAAAGAACCTATAATAACAAGTAACAAGGCCTGGTATCAATTATTGAGGCTCACGATACAATTTAAAGGGGGTAAAGAGGTTGAATGAGGAACTATGAAGGATTTTTGTTGAATATAATGAATTAAACTTCACCGGAAATAGTTTGACATAATCAGGAATGGTGATTATAAATAGATACATAACAAGGAGTAGTTATGATGATGAAGAGATAAACGATAGCACATTAAATTTTATTTTCCCTCTTTCCACTTCTGCCCCCATCCCCTTCCCCCTCTTCCCCCTTCCTCCCAAAACCAATCTCTCTCTCTCTCTCTCTCTCTCTCTTCCTTAGGTTGGGGCGAACTGGGCTCCGGTGAGAGCTCACAATGTTGAGCCTCAAGCTGCAAGCTCAGATCCAACGACGATTGTGGCGGTCGCAACAACCATGAGCTCCTTTGCCTCGTTAATAGAGGGAGCGACGGCCAAAAAAGACGTGCTATATATCGAAAATGACTCGTCAAGTTGAATGCTATGACAGTTGGAGAGATGTGACTGTAAGTTGGCAACAGAGATGGAGTGCAATGAATGAGGTAAATGGGAATTAATGTTCATGTTTAGAATTTTCAGTGTGAGTTCCAGAAAACAAATGAGTTGTTCTAATAATGTTTACGTGTAAAGGATTTCAACCCAGTATGAACGGAGTTAAATGCCTATATTATTTGGTATCAGTCACATTCATAAAGGGGAGAGTACATGAAATGCTCATCAAGTTGACATACAAACTTTTGTGAGTAATACTATAACAGGTTTGGCGCAAGAGGAGCCATCAAATTTGACCATGCAAATAAAGGCAACATATATATATATATATATATGAATCCAAATATATCCTAAAAATGTATGAATTTTGGGATGTAACATATTTAGGATATTCTCTCCTAAATGCGAAAGAAAAAACTACACTAAAAAATTAGAGGGTTCTTCAGTTGAAGAGCATAGACTCTACTGCACCTCATAAGGAGTATTTGGGAAATTGATAGGTTGGTATAGTAGCTGTCCATGCTGGTAAAAGTGGAGAGGTTGGCAAAACGCTCATGGCAAGAGTAAGTTGTGTTTCGCACAGTATTTCTCGATCGGGAGTACAAGATGAGTTAAATGCCTACATAATTTGGTATCAGTCACATTCATAAAGGGGGAGGGTGCACGAAATGCCCACCAAGTATTTCCCTTTTTTTCGAAAAAAATGCATATCAAGTTGGCGTACAAACTTTCATGAGTTGTACGATAACAGGCTTGGCTCAGGATGAGCCATCAAATTTGACCGTACAAATAAATGTAGCATATATGTACATATATATATAATATACATACACTCCCTCCTTTTTCTTTCCCCCGATCGAAGAATTCAAGGTTTTCACACTAAAAACAAGAATGTAAATCGATATGGGCATATCTAAACAAAATTGTTTATATTCATTATTTTCCATTAGTCCGATTACCCGATTCCTTACCTCTTTATGCGAAAATCAAATATATCTTCTTTCCTTTTCAATTAAATCAAATTTGTACCGGCATTTCTAAACTAAAACAATATGTGGATTGTTCCAAAGTTGGAACTACTAAAGTAAAAAGAAGTGCTTATCTATCACCTTCTAAACTTGAGATAAGTGCGTAACCAATCCACCATATTTTCCCGTTGATTGATCTGGTTCTTAATATCTTATTTTGATTAATTCAGTCCTTAATGTTCGAAAAACGCCGTAATCAACTCCTGAATTTTCTATTAACGGATTTTGCAAGTCTTAAATGCTAAAAATCCTTTACGTCTCTCACATGGCCTTTCTCGAATGTTGCGTAGCCATGGACGGTAGAATTATACGTCGTTTTCAACGTTGGAAATCTAGTATGAGACTTGATTGAACATCTTTTTGCAAAATATTAAAGGCTCAATCCATCAAAATAATATTTCAGGCATGAATTGACCAATGGCCAAAAGTTAAGAGCCATTCTATACTTTTCCCTAGAGGAGCATGATTTTACAATAGGATAGGGAATTGGATAATTGGACTAATGACAACTAGTCTGGATTCAGATTGTAACGAGACTTGGTCCAATTCCTAGTTTCTCGGGAATATGGGAGAGCCGAACCAAGAACTTAAGTAGTACCGACACCGGCACACAACATGCCACACCGCATAACATGACATGTCGACACGTCATTTCTAAAAAAAAATAGAAAATTCTAATACGTTGTAACACATTATATATTAAATATGTATTTTTATATATATTATCATTTTTATGATTATTTCGATTAAATTAATTTGATTCAAATTCACAAATAAATAAATAATAATAAAATCTAAAATAAATTTTATATTAAAAACATTAATCCACCATTTATTGATATCATTCGTTGTTTCAATTTAACAAATTCAACTCCATTCTAATAATCCATAAAACTTGGAAGTAAAAAAAAATAAGTAATTCATATTATGAACTTGTTTGTTAGGCGTATCAGAAGAGAAGAGAAAAAAAACTTGACAAGTGAATTGTGTATTGCAGAAAGTGAATGTTATAAAAGAAAAGAAGAGAAGATAATTTTTTATCCATTTATTATTTTTATTATTTTTTTATTTTTTCACATATAATATATTTTGACCCCTCATTTATTTAAAATTTATAAAATTGATCTCGTATACTGGAATCACGTGTCGAAAACTTGCATATCGAAGGAGTGTCGAGAAAATTGACCAAGTATCGGGTTTTCTGACACGTATTGATCAAGTATTGGAGAGTGTTTGAAAGTGTCAGACACGTATTAGAGTGTCCAACATAACATAAAGGCAAAAAGTGCTTCTTAATCGGGAACCTACAAAACCCTATTATAGATGTGACATCCTGAAATTCGACCCCGTTTTGATAAAGTGAAATTGGCATTTCGTCGGCGTGCCTATGGCCCTTTTTCTCTTAGTTGATTACTCACGAGTTAACTAACCTATTGGGTAAAGCCGTTAAGGGATGTATCAGCTGTAAAATCCCTAAAAGTTACCTAATTTGTTGGATTGAGCTAAAATCACATTTGATCGATTTTAACCACGAAATTGAACTCGATTTCGGGAATCGAATTTTAAGCGCGTCATAATTCTTATTTTTAGGATCCTGTCTCATTGTCCATCGAATTGTTTCCGAAATTTCAATAAAGAAATTATCGGAAGAAAATTGAAGACTAAAAGAAAATAGAAAGGAAAAGGAAAAGAGAAAAGGAAAATTGAAATCAGGGTATTATGTATTTTCTTTTTCTCCCCCCTTTCTTCTTTTCTTTCCTTTTTCTTTCTTTTCTCTTTTCTCTCTCTCTCTCCTCTCCCCTTTCCCTCCCCCTTCGTGCGATTCCCTCCCCCACCGCCTACCCTCTCTCTCTCTTCCCTTTTGACCGGTCAATCCTCATCTTCTCTCTCTCTCTCTCTTTCTTCTTCTTCTTCCTTCCTCCGCACGCTCGAGCTAGTGAACCAGAACCAGAAGCTGCAGCTTGCCGTCGCTGCTCCATCGCCGCTCGCCCCGCCGCCGCACCGCGCGCCCGTGCCCACGCGCCCGCCGTTCGCCGCCTATGCGCTGCTTGCGCCTGCCGTCCTTCCCCCGAGTGAATCCGCAGGACCCAACCCCTGTTTTGCCCTCGTCCGGCCACCTCCGGCCACCGCCCAGTCCCGTCGGACCTCCCCGGCGTCCCCTTCACCCTCCGCTGGCCTCCCCTCGCCACCCTAGCCATAGAAGCAGCCTCGGCCAGCCCCGTCCAGCAAACCCACGAGTGGGTTTCCAGCGACTTCGGGCTCGTTTTGGGCCGCTTCCGGGCCCCGGATCCGTGAGTCACTTTGGGAAGATTTGTTCCTCGCGTCGCCGCCGTCGGATTGATCCGATTTGCGCGCGATTTGGTGAGTAATCTCACTAATCCAGGATTAGTTGGCTAATTATGCTTAAGGTTGGTTTAGTTTTAATTAATTATGTTTAGGTTGTTAGATTAGAATAAATTAGCCATTATTAGTCAATTGTGATGCGATTTAGATAAATTGATTGTGCAATTAGCAAGTAGACGTGGTCTACTAATTATTGGAAGTTCATCGGGATTTTTCCTGACCCTTAGTGGGCTCCAATTAGGCTTTTCGGGCCTAAGTGGAATTTTTAGTATTTAAATATTAATTTTCAGAATTAAATTAAATAATTATTTATTTTCTGAAAATTCAACTGAGATGGTATGGAATCGGAAAATTATGCTGATGACCGTGGTGAAGTCCGTTTATTTAATCGGATTTTATTTTGAGCTAAATTGAATTTTTAATATTAATTATTTAATTTTCGAAATTAATAAATTATTTATTTATTTTTGGAAACTAAGATTTTGATGGCCGACGAACGAAATCTTGTGCTGATCGTCGTGGTGTAGTCCGTTTATTTATTTGAGCTCCACGTTGTATGGAATTGAATAAATTGTGATATTTTAAGGATTTACCTTAAATTGATTGGAATTGATTGAGATTGAATTGTTGATTGGTAAATGACCAAGTATGTTATTCAGTATTTATAATGCTTTGTTGAGTTGATTTAATTATTTGATTAAGAAATCGTTGGGCATTGGTTGTCGGTATTGAAAGTAAATTGGTAATCACTTGAAAGAGGACACGTGGGCTCGGTGAATTGGAATGTCACCTGAAGAATGCATGTGAATTCAGTGGTTGAATATGTCACCTTGGCAAAAAGGTCGCCTGAGAGAATGCACGTGGCTCGGAGACTCGGTATGTCGTCCTGGAGAATACACGTGGCTCGGTGACAAAGTTTGGCATCTAAAAGGGCACGTGGGCTCGGTGAATTGATGCATCACTTTGGTGAGATAGCACCTAAGAGAATGCACGTGGGCCCAGGCATCTAAAAGGGCATGTGGGCTCGGTGAATTGATGCATCACTTTGGTGAGATAGCACCTAAGAGAATGCACGTGGGCCTGGGCATCATAAAAAGGACACGTGGCTCGGTGATCTGATGCGTCACCTTGGCAAATGAGTGCCTTAGAGAATGCACGTGGGTCCAGTATTTGGAAATAACATTTAAAAGGGCACGTGGCTCGGTGACTTGATGTATCACTTTGGCGAAGAGGTCGCCTTAGAGAATGCACGTGGGCCCAAGGTTCGAGGCACGTGGACTCGGGGACCTGGAATGTCTTCCTGGAGAATGCACGTGGCCTAGCTTTTAAATATCCCACAGTGGGGATTGATTTGTATGACATGTAATCGACTAGTTCGATTTGTTTTGAGTAAATGAGTGCCTATTGTGAATTGTATTGACTTGCAGGTGGGATCTGAGGCCAAGGTAAGTCATCTACCCTGTGCGTGATTAGGCAGCCTATAGTATAATGGTTTACTAATCGGGCTTAGTGGGGTAGAACTCGCTGAGACGTAGTCTCATCCCAGTTTGGGGAAACCATTTCAGGACCCCGCTGAAGAGCTGAGGAGGAGGAATCCGAGAAGGAGAACTCGGAAGTGAGATCTGAGGAGAATGATTTTTGGAAGAAGAAGATAGTCCCGAGAGGGGCCTTGAGTACGGCCTGGATGGATTGAGATCCTATCTTCTTTTGAGATCTCCATTTTGATGTGAATAGTTGTCAAGTGCTCTGGTTTGTGTTTTGTATAAAAGTTTGGTTATAAATTTCAATCTGAAAAATATGGCCCTACTTTTCTATCCCATCGTTTTATTGTCTAGGGATTTTAACTGCTTCCTCATGTGCTTAAAAATGAAAGGGTTGGCGATACATAGTCCTTGGATATTGCATTATAAAATCGACCAAGCCCGAAGGATGTGTGCGTGCCCGAGGATCGGGGCGTGACAATAGAAATTGACTTGTACACTTTGGATTAAACCCCTAATTTTCCTCTTCAAGAGGGACTCCGTGGCTTTCTTCCTTTCGGAGAAAATTACTTCCTCTTGAAAGTCTTACTCTTCGTTGCTGTCACGACCACCGGCCATGGGAAGGCATGAGATTATTTAAAATAAACAATACTTAGAAATTGAAATTTTTTAAAAAATAAAAATTATTTAAAATTTTTAAAAATTTGGTTGAGATGAAGTCATGAGAATTAACCATTTTCTTGGAAAATGTTTTGGAAATTTTCATTTATTATCGAATTTTCCGAGAAATATATACACATAGTATATATTGAGGTATAAGCACATCTTGGTACAATCAAAATAAAAAGGAACTCCAAATCATAGCGGTGGAAGGTGATCTATCCTACAAGACTAAAAAATAAGTGATAAGCTAAAAAATAGGTGGTGAACCGAAACTTATTAAATGAAATCGCTGAGTCTAAGGTAGGAGATTATCATATTACTCAACCTAGTATATATACAAATAATGTGAGTCCAAGGCAATAACCATGCATGACAAATGCATAAACAAGTGTTTTTTTTAAAAAAAAATCATGACATGTCAATGAAAGCCATTAAAAATATGCAAGTTCATTCACTCAAAAACAAGCAAATGACATTATTTTATGATACACCGGCATTACCTAGTAGCTCACAATTATACATAGGGAATGTGTATTCCTCACTGGTCATGAAGCTCACTAGTATACATAAACAAGTTCATATTTGTCATTATAAGTATGAACTCATTTACATAAATTAGATATCTTCATCAGAAAATGTTTTCGATCATACATTACCCAAAAAAAAAAAAAAAAAATTAACTGTTTTCTTCGAAAGTGTTTAGGAAATTTTCATTTATCATTGAATTTTCCACAAAATAAACACACCTAGTATATATTCAAGTATAAGCACATCTTGGTACAATCAAAATAAGAAGAAACTCCAAATCGTAGTGGCAGAAACTGATCTATCCTACAAGACTAAAAAATAAGTGATGAGCTAAAAAATAGGTGGTGAGCCAAAAGTTATTAAATGAAATCCCTAAGTCTAAGGTAGGAGATTATCATACCACTCAACCTAGTATATATACAAACAACGTGAGTCCATGGCAATAACCATGCATGACAAATACATAAACAAGTTCATATTTGTCATGGTGAAACCTACCACGATGAGAATTATTTTATCTTTTGCAGTCTCTCACAATTAGCCACTTCGACAATTGGACGTCGGATGTGCATTTTTACATGGTGATTTGTAGGAAACTGTGTTCATTTCCCAACCACCGGGCTATGTTGATCCAGGTAAAACTAGCCATGTCTGTCACATGAAGAAATCCATTTATGGTATTCGTCAAGCCCCTTGGTGCAAAAAAATTAATTTAAAATTCCATGATTTTGGATTCACTGTCTTCAACTCTGATCCATCACTATTCATCTTCCACCAAGGGCATATAACCATATATCTCCTCTTGTACAATGATAATATTGTATTCACTGGTGTATAGTTACGTATCTTCTCCTTTCGCGTGATAACACATTCCTTGTTTGTGAAGTCGAAAAAAGGACGCTTTCTATCCTCAAATTGTCGTACAATCAATGACATAGTTTCGTCTAGAATTCGGCATTTTATTTTTACTAGTTAAAACCAAGAAGTATCTCCTCAGGCACTGTTCGACTAGTACCAGGCCCAACACCTCCATTGTAACTCCATAAGTCATCCAAAACAAGACCACACAAGATTTGAACATGAACATGATTAAGATACATTATTTTTATCTTTAAGACGACCACGTCCTCAATTCACTTGAACGCTTTCCACAAGCAGTGACATTTCAAATAAATAAACTCAATATTTCAGCACGCGTTTCATTACCGCGTGAAAACAGAACACCAACAGCTACCTCTAATAATTCTCCTCTTAAATAAAGAACTACAAACCTTGTGCTCACGGCAAGATAGGTTACAAACTCGGATAAGAATAGCAGAGTACACTAGCAGAGTACACATATCTTTCTCTCGTTTTTTTCTTGGCACAACAATCACAGTTCTCTATGCAGAAGGAAAACTACAAGCAAGCAATAGCGAGATTTGGCGACGCAGTAAATCCTCGTGAGGAATGGCAAATACAAAATACAAATGGTCTTTTTACGTGCGATCAAAAACGAGTTACCTCATAGGCTTCTTTCTCCACTGGGTGCGGCCACGGTTTATTTCTAGGCCGTCACCAGACAACCTGAGTAAGTGGAGAAACTGGCGATAATCTACTGTGGCCGGAGACGCAGCCGCTCCGTTGGTTCCATTGAGCTGCGAGATGGCCTCCAAGTTCTCATCTGGCTCATGACTGCTGAGCGAATCGACAACATTGTCATGCTGACACTCACGCCTGTAATCCAGCGTGATTGTTTGCAGTTCGTAGGAGTCAAATAATTTCTTGAGGCATGCTCTGTCATAATGACAACATAGAAAGCATTTTAAAGGAAGGCTGATTGCAGGATTTACAGAACATGAGAGACGGATTGAGGAAGATTTCAACAAAAACTGCTGATTTCTTCATCTCTACAAGTTAGTGGGACAAGAAAAACTTCTGAAGACAGAGTCAGTAACGGTTCTTGGCATGTGAGGCCGAACACGAAGTACGACCCAAATACACGCTCGGACCTAGATAAGCCAAAGCTTTCTTCCATGACACCTTTTGGCAAATTAAAGGAAAGCAGCACAAAAACAGAATGTTTCTGAAAAATATTTTGTGGCCCACATGGTGACACCAGGAACAAAGAAAAAGCTATTCTCACAGGAAAGGCAAGCCTTAGTAAAACTGTGAGCCTATCACTTCAACTTCCCAAAGCGGCAGATATGACGATGAGGAACCCGACCAAGATGCAGATCGAAATGATTTAATTCTCAACACAACTCCTCTTGAAAGCCAGATCGGTACAGCAAAACAAATGCAATTAGAAGAAGAAACTTGATTCAGGCATATTAGAAGTATAAGCCATGTCCAGCGTAATGGATATGAAGGAAGGCCTGCAAGCGTTACCTCTAGAACCCATCCAATGTAGGTGACGTTGTTGACATGTTGGTTCATGTCGAGATCAGCTCGTCTAGGCTGCGGTTGTGGGAAGCACAATAATTAATGAAAAGACATTTATAAATCTGGGCAACTCAGATGAGTTAATCAACTTACAACAAGACCCAGCCTCGAATATTGAGCAGGGTCTTCCAACTTATCTATTTTTTTTAAGCTGCCATTGTTCTCCTCTGGGAACGCTAGTCTGCAAATCAAATAAACAGGAGCCTTAATGTGCACGTCAAAGAATATACAGTAAAAATGAGATATTTACAGTTAGTAAATGTGCATTAGGCACTTTAAACAAGGTAACCAGGGTTAGGGTGTTAAGTAAGTTAGCTCTCTATGCTATTTAAGCTATGTAATCTGAGTGAGTGAAAATATTGCGCTTTGTGTTTGTGTCTCCCTCTCTTCATTAACGATCCGCCCAAAAATTGAAGGAAAGTATCCACCATTACTGTATATTAGATAGAATAACAAAATCTCCATCAAAGTTGCAGTGACTCAGGGGCATAATTACATGGGCCAAACATGTGGCTTACATTTTATTATGCAGTCATTTCGTTTTCATATTGTATTTTTTCCAAGATTTTGGGAGGAAAGAAAGGCCAAGTGGTTTTGGAATCTGGTCAATCATTGGTAATTCTGTCTGAGGTATGTCTCCAGGCATGCGAGAATCTCAAGCATACAATTATATATTACACAACCCCAATGAATTATTACTTTTAGAATTAAGAAAAATTCTGAAGATCCTTGGCTAGGTATCGCAATGCCACTATTATAGTCCCCGGCATCCATAACTCGCGATGCCATGCTTCTGCAAATTCGTAATAATACCACTCTTTGAGAGTGGTCCACAGTCCACAGAACTAGCATAGTAGACGACTTCTGGTATGTTCATTGAATTCGGAGAAACTTCTGACTAATGAGGTGAGTCAAAACACCTACCAACTAGCAAAGTTTCACACATCCATGCACATACTTATATTGTTTTTATCACTCCTGCACCCACATTATCACCTAATCTAGGTATCACTTTAGCAAGGCAAAAGGCCCCTTTCTGATATAAACTCCTTCGTCAAATATACTGATGTTGAATTGCACGCTGCATTTTCTAGTGTGATCATACTCAAATTCAAGAAATGCATGATAGATTATACTCGACAAAGATGATGTTTATGCCTATGATATGAACACAAATGAACCTTGATTCTCCTGGACAGAAAATCAGATACTCATCACGAACATCATCGTTGACCATCTGAAGTCTTCTAGTTTCTCGATTCATCATGACCCGCTTGCTGAGAAATCAGATGGTTGAACCGGTCAGCAATGTACAGTTCATATAATCAATACCAAAAAAGTACCAACAATATGAATTTTTAACTTTCGTTGTAGGGGAAATTTATTTCATAAGGAGCTTATATAAGGTAGAGCTTCAACATCTAATAAAGGGAAAATATGCCTATAAACAAATATTCTCGCACTTACATATCCCATATACATGTCTGTAAATTATCTCTTCTGCTTGAAGTTTTAGAGAAGAATTTATAAACCTAAGGCTCACCCAAGAAAACCCCAAGATTCCGCTTGAAGTTTTAGAGAAGAATATATAAACCTATGGCTCACCCGAGAAACCCCAAGATAGCATCAGACAGAGAGGAACGCCAATACTTCTGTCAAAGATACAGTTCCTTCATGCTAATCTCAAAAGTATCCTGAATATGAATGTCTTAAAAACATAGATATAGAACAATGCAGAACTGATGCAATGTTGCCCTGCGGCCCCAAGGTAATTGACAACAAGCTAATTGATCGCTACAAAAAGCCTTTGCCAAGCAGGGGAAATATTATTTTCTCCACCATCTGATGGCATTCACTCCATTGGTAAAAAGAAACCAAATACGAAAAACCAGTTCAACTCTTCCTGGACGTGGTGGGTAACTTAGGGCAACAGACAAGTGAGAGCAGCATCCCTAATACAAATTCGCACTTCAAAGAAATGAACAAGTTTACCTAGTAGCTCTTCCAATAACTTGACCATTTGCGTAGTCCTTGAGGATCCACTCTCCTCTAGTTCCGATCCTGCCTTCACCATGAAACCATGTCTCTATTTCCACCACATCACTCCTGACACAAATGACGTATTACTATCAGGGCATGAATGACAATCCTAAACCCGTGTGCAAGTCATTCAATGTCGGATGTGAAATATAAAAGTAGCCAAACTCACCAAGCTGGGTATTTGTATATTTCAATGTGCATGCGAACAGTCACCCATGTGAGATTCATTTTCCGCATTTTATAGGTCGTTGCAAATCCATCAGTCGAAAATCCAAGACTCTGAACATGATTACACGCAACCTCCTGCAATGCAGATATCATTCAGTTTGACCAGAAATCCTTGCTGCAATTGCAACTTGAGACAACTCTTTGCAAATAGAGAAAAACAAAATTTTCCTACTGCCATAAATGAGCCTATCGATCTATCCAAATATTGGATCAACACGTTTCGTCGAAAGAAGAAACGAAGATTAAAATGAGAATTAGCAAATCCATGAGGGGTAGTCAATATCATTCAACCAAATCCTAAACCCAGTGACAAGCAATCATTTAGAAACTCTGATCCAGGAGATGGCAGACAAGAGACATAAAAACAAAGACTAACTGCTCTATTACTATATTTCTCAAAATCCAAAAGTTATAAGCAATTTGCAGCAGTAATTAAAGATTTGCTACAGTTAAACCAAGATACATGCTTGTTTGTTTGGGGAGAAGAATACTTGGAGCGTCAAAACTTTGATATCATGGTTACTTTAGTGCAAAATCATTTTTTTCGCTCACTTGCCATATTGGAATAAAATTGCTCATTTAAGTGCCACTTCCTGCCAAAAGTCTTACATGGAAAATTTTTAATTTTATTTTAATTTTTTGTTTTTATTTTTAATTTGCCTTTTTTGGCTTTTTTTATACGGGGTTGGCGAGGGTTGCCAGCGAAACCCTCGCCTTGATTGGGCAAGGGCTGCCTTGCCCTCAACCACGGAGGCCTTGAGTGAGGCCGTTGAGGCCTTGCCTATAGTTGGCGAGGTCACAATGCCCTCACCAGCTTTAGGCGGCAGCGTCTGTGGCCAATGAGGCCCCAACAACTTTGCTTAGGGCCTTCGTGGCTGAGTGCGAGGCTACCCTTGCCTAGTTTGGGCAAGGGTTTCGCCTCTTGCGAAGGTCACCGGTGACCCTCGTTGGCCATAAAGAAAAAAAACCAAAGAAATAAAAATAAAAAATTCAAAAATATAATAATAAAAATATAATCTTAAAAAATTGTCAACGTTACGACAATAAAGTCATGTCGGATGACCGCCATTCATGTTAGATTTTTTGATGAGGCAAATCGAAATTAGTACTCAAGTGAGCGATTTTTCAAATTTGCGATACTTAAGTGAGCGAAAATTTTTTTTGGCATTCAAGTGAACGCCTTACGAAAATTTTGGCACTCTTAATATTATTCTCCCGCTCCCCCACTCCCACACAAAAGAATATTGGATTCATAGGCTTTGAAAAGTTCAGTTTCAAATTACGCAAATATTCAGGTCCTTTGGCAATTGGCTAAATAGTGCTCAATTCTAATCTTTTATTTCCCGGAATTAAAAAAAAAAATCCGTTTGGAAAATTTTTTATTTTCGAGAATAAAGAAGTAAAAATGAAATTATTTTTTTATCCTCGAGAATAACTCTAAAATCAAGCTTTATCTTTCCTTTTTTTTTTTCCTTTTCTTTTTCTTCTTCTAGTCGATCAACGGCCTCGGCGATGGTCGGCGATCAGCTAGACGATAGCCTTGTCGGCTTTTCGACCAAGCCTTGTCGGTGGCTGAGCGAGGCTTGTTAGCTAGCAAGACTCCTGTGAGGCCACATGCTCTCGTTTGATCAGTCGCCGATCATTGCCGAGGTCGGTGACCAAGTAAAAGAAGAAGGAAATAAAAGAATAAAAGAATACAATTATTTAAATATTAAAAAGAATTAAGTCACAAAAAAATTTAAGGATCATACTAAATGCATTTTTGTTTCAAGGATAGAATTTTATGTAATTATGAAAGTTCATAAACTAGATCAGACATTTCCAAAAATAGAATGATTATCCAAGGGACTCTTACATAGACCAATCACACTCAAAATCTCATCTTTGCCCAAAACCAATTAAAAGAAAATCAATTCGAGACCTGATCGTAAAAACCTGCAACAGATTGGCCATGGTCTCGATGGTGGCCGTCTTGTTGATCCCCACCTCATAGCACCTCACCATGAACCTCTCCTTGTATGACAGCCCGTCCTCGGTCAAGCTGCCCAACCTGAGCCGGTCGACCAAGCTGCCCGACCTGGGCTCGACCCGGCCCGACCCGTCGGAGACGACCTCCAAGGTCGGGGCTTTGCTCGCCGGATAGCAAGAGACGACGGTGGCGGCTCTCCGCCTGGAAGGGAGGAGCCCGGGCTTCAGCGCGTCAAGGAATCTGCATGGGGCTAGGGCTTTGACATGGTCCGTGGCGTTCCAGGAGAACTTCAACGTGTCGTGAGCGTGCGCGGGTGATGCGGAGGCTTTCTGCTGGTTTCCGAAGCGGCGAGTGTCTTGGAGATGGAGATGGTGGATGCGAGGCGACGGTCAGATTGGCGGAGTTTTATGGGTCTGGACGGTGATGTGTCGATGGGAACGAGGACGTGGAGTGGAAATGGAATCCATCGCGGAGATAGCTGGCACTCTGACCTTGGGTTCCGACGAATTTCGCGACGCGACGCGACGCCGGAACTGCCGAAGCTTTCGTGTCTGAACGCCGATGACTTGATGCTTCGATGGGACGAAGGATGCGGAGTAGAAATAGCACATTCTAGACAGATTTCCTGTCGTGCCGCTAGATCTGGACACTTTGACTTTTTATCATTTTGCGTCCCATTACCAAATGCCGTCAAAGTGCTTGGCAAATCTATTTTACTTGAAACAATTCAATTTTCAAGGGATCCATACTACATTACTTCAAAATAATCGATATATTATGACTATAAAATTTTCTAACCTATTACTTCATCAAAATTCTTGATTACTCATTAGCATTATTATTTTTTTCTAATGCGTACGTCCATCTGTGGTAACTAATTTTTGATTTAAATTAATGAGCAAAGCAATTTCTTTTTTCCATTTTTTTTTGCCCCTTCTCCCATTCACAATGTCCAGTTTATGTGGCTTAGGGTTTGTTTACGCATCCCTAGGATTGTGGCACAGAAGATGGACACCTCATATGCTTGAAAGGCCATTGACAGGGTCAATAAATGAGCCGCAATTGCTGATGATTTTTTTTTTTTGGTAAAGGTAAGTAAATAGATAGGGAAAGCCAATATACACAAAATCCGGCACCAAGAACTTTCACTTATAATGCGAATATGCAAAATGAGTGGAAGGGATCCGAAGTAAAAGACAAAAAAAAAAAAAAACCCCAAAGACATAGCTGAACAAATAGCACCACAGCCTAAGCAACGCCACAAGGCAGAAGAGACAAAACTTGCAAACCACCCAACTAAACAAGCTGAGTAGGGCCGCCGTCAAAAATAGAAGGGTCAAAGCCCCACCCACGCTAAAGCCGCATGTTCCTAGGGGTGTCCAACACCTTGCTGAAGGTTAGCACTTTATCCTTGACGACTTTGATACGGTGATTCTTCAAAGCAGAGACCTCCAGTGCTTTGCCACGAAAAATGATGCTGTTCCTTTTCTTCCATATTAAGTGGCACAAGGCTCCAAAAGAAAACCGGGCAATGGAGTGGAAAAAATCCTTGCCAGAGAGGAATCTCAGGGCCCAACGGATGTTCTCTGCCCAAGACCTATTATGCCAAAGGAGATTACACCTCCTAGCCCAGAAAAAAGCAAGAGTCGCGGGGACATGGCACTCAAAAAAGAGACGATCAATTGAGTCCGGAGTGGTATTACAAAAGGCACATAATTCATAGTTGATTTTGCCATAAGATAGGAGATAAACTTGAGTAGGTAAGCGATTCCTAGTAATTAACCAAAGGTTGAATTGAAACCTAGGAGCCATGGCCATGTTCCAAATAAAAAGGGCCCAGGGAACACGGTCCTTCTTGGTTCTTAGAACCTCCCACGCTGAAGCCACCAAAAAGATCCCGGAAGACGATCCACACCAGGAGAACCTGTCAGGGGACCGAGAGAGGGTCAAAAGGGAAAGGTCCCAACACTCCATAATAGTCTTGAATTGCTAACCCGCCGGTGAAAGAAATTTAGCAACCATCACTTGTCAAGAAAGGCTAGAACTAGAAATCAGAGACTTCGGAAGGAAAAGGTTCAGCGGGCCTTCCTAGTGCCAATTGTCATGCCAAGGTGAGACTGGCCGACCATCCCCCACTTTCCAAATGAAGAAGAGCCTAAAATCCCTTCTTAACTTAAAGAATATTCTTCCACGCCCAAGAACACACGGTAGGAGTAGAAGAGACCCAAAAATTATCCCTCTTTAAGAAATTAGAATGGATCCACCGACACCAAAGGGACTCTTTGTGTGTAAACAAAATCCAGATATATTTGAGAATGGCCGCTTTATTACATTCCCGCAACCTTCGTATACCAAGACCACCCTCCTCCTTGGGAACACAAACATCCTCCCAAGAAACCTTAGCCCTACCTTAGCCAAAGGAAGAGCCATTCCAGAGAAGTTGCCTCAATATATGCTCTATATGGTCTAACACCGAATAGGGGAGGGTAAAAACACTGGCCCAAAAGGCTTGAATAGAATGAAGAACCGACCTTATCAACTGAAGTCTTCCCGCAAAGGAAAGAAACCGGTGGGTCCAAGACTAGACCCTAGCTGTGATTTGGTCAGTGAGAGCAATACAATCCGTTTTTCCAAGCCGAGAGGAAATGATAGGCACACCAAGGTACTGCACTGCAAGTTTCCCTTCCTGGAAACCAAAAGACATGATAATGTTCCTCCGCAAGGAAGGAGGCCCCCATGCAAGAAAAACCTCACTTTTGTTCTTATTCGGAAGCAATCCACTCCAAAAGGAGAAGATGTCGAGTCCTCTCTTGAGGAGAGTCACCGAAGCCCAGTTTGCCTGACAAAATAGAAAGACATCATCGGCAAAGAAGAGATGAGAAAGATTTATGGATTTACACCTCCAAAAATACTTGAAATCCTCCTGAGCTCAGCGTGAAGTCAAAATCCCAGAGAAGACCTCCATCACAAGAGTAAAGAGATAGGGGGACATTGGGTCTCATTGTCGAAGCCCCCGTCCACCTGAGAAGAAGCCATGTAGTTCACCATTGATGGAGATAGAATATTTCAAGGTGCGGACTCATACCATTATGAGTTTGATCATCCAATCAAGAAAACCAAAAGCTAATAGGGTAAGCTCAATAAAATTCCAGTCGATTGTATCATAAGCGTTTTGGAAGTCCACCTTAATAGCACACTTTGGCAAGTAAGGGTCTCGGTGGAAGCTTGCAAACAATTCCTGGGCTAAGAGAATGTTGTCCATAATCCTCCTACCCTTAACGAAGGCATTCTGGGAGGAGCTTATCAGGTCATCCAGCACAGCCGCTATTCGATTGGCCAAGATCTTGGTAATGAATTTATATATAGTATTACAACAAGCTATAGGCCTAAAATCAGAAATAGCACAAGCGTTAGGGACTTTAGGCACCAAAGCTAGAATCGTGTTGTTGACCTCCCTTAACAGCTGACCCATGGAAAAGAAATCCTTCACAGCTTCTAAGACTAATAGCTCTACTAGGTCCAAATTATTCTTATAGAACTCCACCGTAAACCCATCTGGCCCAAGAGCTTTTCCATAGGCCAAAGAAAATAGTGTATCACGAATTTCAGAATCAAGAACCGGCAGAGAGAAAGTACGAACCTGATCAACCGAAAGCGGCCGTCGGATGAATTCCTTCAACTCCTGCAACAAAGGCTTCACCAAAGCAACTTGCGGTGATAGGAGGTTAGTAAAGAAGGAGACAAAAACTAAAGGCACCAAGGTTGAATCTGCAATCAAGGAGCCTGAGGGATCCTTAATCGAGAGGTTTCGATTCCTGAGCTGTCTTCTATTGATTGACTGATGAAAAAATTTTGTATTACGGTTACCTTCCTTGAGCCATCTCACTCTGGATTTCTGTTTGAAAAAAGATTCCTCATGGGTACGCAAGTCAACAAAGACATGGTGCCGGGACTTCTCCAAATCAACAAGAGTAATGTTTCCTTGATACTCCCGAAGACCAAGTTGGGTAATACATAAAGCATTCCTTGCCTCATCAATCCTCACCGAAATGTTTGAAAATGCCTCTCTATTAAGCCGCTTGAGACGGCCTTTCAGAGCCTTCAACTTACAAACTAATTTGAACATGGGAACCCCATCCACGGGACTCTCTTAGACCAACTGAACAATAGAAGGAATGGTCAGAGATTCCTGAGTTCAAAAAGGAAGCTTCAGAGAAGGAAAAATTAGCATTCCACTTGGTATTAACCAACACCCGATCAATCTTCCTCATTTTCCTACCATCACCAAAAGAAGTGGACCAAGTATACCAAAGACCGACATACCTTAAGTCCTTCAACTTAGACCGGGCTAGGCAATGGCTGAAATCATCAAAATGAGAGATCCAAGCAGTGGAACTTCCACTTCCAGCTTGATCTGACAAATCTTTGATAGCATTAAAGTCACTAGCAACCAACCAGGTCGAATCCTGCATTAGAAGGCTCATCCGAACAAGGTCCTCCCATAGGGGATGACGGCAAGCAAACGAGTGCTCACCATAAATAACCGAAAGACAACAAGTCCGCCCTGATAGAATAAACTTCAAGTGCCCATGGATAGCTTGAGCATTAATTATAGAGACTTCAAAGCTAACAAATTCCGGATTCCATCCAACCCAGATTCTGCCTCGAGGGGCATACTCATAATTTGCAATTCAGTTCCACCCCGTCAAAAAACAAGAGGAAATTGGATCAAAAAGAGACTCAGGTACTTTAGTTTCAAGGAGACCAACAAAACAAAGGTTATTCGAAGACACGAATCTTCTAACTTCAACACGCCTAATGGGGTTAACCATGCCCTTAATATTCCATATACCTATATACATAAATACACAGAAGGCAAGATTACCTCTTCTTCGAGGACTTATGCTGACCAGAAGGTGGAGCAAGTACCGAGTGGGAAGGATCAGAGAGCAGCTTCTAAAGTCTCTGTTGCAGGGTTTCAGAGTCCTCGAGAGCGAAAGGGGCTCTCGAAGAAGGAGGGCATATAGATAACAAATCATCATCATCCGAACAAAAATTGGGGTCCTCAATGTCGTCAATAGAACTGGATTAAAAAGCCAAAGAAGCAGGAGTAGCATCCATCGCCCCTCTTGAGGATGAGCGGCCTTCTTCTGGCTTAGAGGCAGTCTTAGAAGATGCTTGAGTCTTCTGAGCAGGGTTACTGAGAGTTACTTTAGGAGCAAAGTCATTAAGTTTCAAAGACCGACCACCATCTTTTGGAGGTGCCAGCCTGAACGACTCTGCATCCTTACTAACAGAAGCCTTTTTCTTATTGCCCTTAACTTGCTTCTAGCCCAGGTCTGCCCTTAAGGAAGGAACAAAACCAACGGCTACTAGGGAAGTAGTATCATCCACTTTCTTGCCTCTTTCAACACTAGCAACCGAAGCAACAGCTATTGGAGGGGCCACCGTAACTAAAGGAGGAGGTTGAGCTTCACCAAAGCTAATACCCCCCTCGAGAAGGTGATCCATCTCATCGACAACCCATCTCTAGTCCACAGCACGAGTCAAAGCAGGGACCTGTGACTCACCCTAAGCATTAGGAACAACCATGGTCTTCGAAGTAGGGGGGCCAACAGGAACCGGTGCACATTTGTGGCCAAAAATGCCACATTCAAGACAAGCAGGAGGCCTCCACTCATACTCTACACTCACCGAACAAGATTGACCTCATGAACCACTTCCACTGACTCACAAGTCAGTTGATTCACTATAATTTCCACACAAACCCTAGCGAAAGCCAGCATCTTCATCTGCTCGGTGCGACAGTCCACATACAACAGTTTCCCCAACGCACTAGCAACTTTACATATCACTTATGAAAACCAAAAGGCAAAGGGCAAGTTCCTCAATCTAATCAATATCAGTATTGTCAAGTGACTATCCTTCTTTAGTTCCCATGTCGGTTTCCATTGTTGCAGCACCAGCGGCACTCTGGCCATCGTGATAGGTCCCCCTTCTAGGACCTTCCTACAGAACTCAGCATCGGGTACATGAAAGAAAAAGAAGCCCTAGCCATTGGACATCACCTTAGCCAAATTTGGGCCCCAGGCATTTTTGAGGGCCGATTCAATAGTTTTGAAAGGAAGTCTTCTCCCAATGAAGTAACCTACCAGGCACTCCTTGAGCTTGGGGTCTGCCGCTTCAAGATCAACATCAAACAGCTCAATAATGGGCTTATCGTTCACATAAGACGGAGGAGAGTACTCCAGATTGTATCCCTTAGTAGCAACTTTTGCCACAGCAACCTAGGATTGAGCATTCGGGTTCTTAGAGCCATTCCTCTACCGAGGATGCTTTGAGCTGGACTTGGCTCGACTCCTACCATGCGGTCCCACAAGTCCACAAGAAGGCCGAGACACTTGGTCCTCAAAAATAGCCAAAGTCGGGTCAAAGCGTTCCACATCTTCCTTGGAAAAGGCCCCTTGAGTCAAGCGACCAAAAACGGGAGGGGAGGGGCTATGGGCACTAGGGCCTTCCCCACCATTATGGGCCACATCCAACGAAGAAGTCATCGCAGTAGAGAAAATCGCAACAGACCAGACCGATGAGGAATAGAAACCCTAGTTGAGTACAGGCAAAAGGCCCATAAGTGAG
The DNA here is from genome assembly GCA_017140395.1 of Eucalyptus lansdowneana. Classification (NCBI taxonomy): domain Eukaryota; kingdom Viridiplantae; phylum Streptophyta; class Magnoliopsida; order Myrtales; family Myrtaceae; genus Eucalyptus; species Eucalyptus lansdowneana. The sequence continues at coordinate 29,437,368 of CM029484.1, read as the reverse complement.
AACGTACCAGGTTGACACCTTATGGGTTTTGAAGAAGGCCAAGAGGAGGACCTTCCTTCCGATAATCGACCCTAACCACCGGTCAAAGCTCCCAGTAGTAGCAACGAAGCAGATTGCAGAAAACCCTACACAATTCTTCCATCACGGCCCAAAAAGGATACGAGGCAAGGCTAAAGCTTGGGGGTTTTGAGGAGGGTAAAAGGCACCCTTTCCCTCCAAAAGTCGGCCCCAACCACCGGCCAAGGCAGTCGGAACCAGCCAAACACCAGGAAGCAGAAACAGTGCACAAATCGCCCACTAGAGAGAGCTCCATGAACAGTTGTGGTATCAACCAATTTTTTTTTTCTTGTCAACCTATTTACATGAACTTGCTGATGATTTAGTAAAGACTTATCTTGTATCGAGTCCTAAGTCATATCAGTGTCATACTGGTTTTGTTAAATCACACAGTATGGTTCTTCAAATTTATTGAAATCTATCACCTCTCGAGTTGAGATAAAATCACAATTATATTGTTAGATTTGCATTAAACAGTTACACTCGTGTGTTTCTTAATTGGACTGGATAGATTCCTTACTATTCTTGACATGTGATTGACTTAGTAACGACTTTTGAGACTATATGGACAATCGAGAATTCTAGGAATATCTTCTTTTTTCTTTATATTGTGGGCATTCATAAAAATTTTCCCACACAGTAATTCTATTGATAATAAAGTTCGTATCTTTTGCGGTTTTTGCTATTTCAACTGTATGTTTGGAGATGGCCAATGATAATGTTACATTTTAAGGTTGCTTTCCCCTTATCGAGACTATCAAATCTTAGTCACTTGACAAAATCATTTTTATTTAGAAAGAGATTAGGTTTGAATTATCAATAAACGAATATTTTATTGATCTCTACGTTATGACACATCCAAACGCAGTAAAGCGAAAAAAAGAGAGTATAAAATTGAGAGACAAGGGTAGATTTCAACAAACAGTTCAAAGAGAGTTAACAAGCATAGGAAGACAAGACAAACAATGTTGCAACTGGTTCTCTCACTCTCAACTTTAGTTGTCGCGCTTCCAGAAAGCAAGCACTGTCAAGGGTTTGCTGTGTCATCATGCCGAATCCCTGAGCACCCAGGAGAGCTACTAGCGTCGCCGTCTTCAGGAAGAGAAAGAAGACATGCTCATGGTCGTGGCGGAGAAAGCTGAATGTCTCTTGAACTCGGAGTGACGTGCTATTGCGAGAGGCATGCTGCACAGGCAAGCTCAATATGCCGAAAGGCTGAAAAAGAGAGGCTTTCCGTTTTTCTTCTGATTCAACAAATTACAAGAGAGCTAAGAAAACATCAGTGGTGAGAGGACACCTCTAGCCAGAAACGATGTTGTAAGTTCACGGTGGCGTCATCTCGGAAAACAATCAATCCACAAGAATCAATGCGATCATTGTGAAATTGTTGCAAGGAATTCAATGCCAAGAAATGTATAAAGATAGAATTTTACTATCAGATGGGATTATGTAGCAAAATTATTTCAATATCCCATCAAAGTGGAATTCAAAGCCCATGCACAATATCCCTATCATCATCTAGCAGCTCGCTCAAAGAGGAAGCAGGCGCTTCTTACTTGTACACAATCTGCTAGGCATAGTTTATAACCTAAGCTCCGAGGGCAAAAAGATTGCAACTATGTGGCACTTAGAAAGCCTAAATGCAAAATTAGAACTCACATGATCAGAAACTTAAGCAAGGGCTATCAAAGTTGTCACAATCTGAGCCACACGACGCCTCCATAGACCTCATCCTCCTCAGTGCTCACAGTCCATTCTCGGCACCAATAAAGTTAACAGTAAAACTAGTTCTCGATCACCAACCTTAATTGTTAACTATGGATATCGCAAAACTGACTCTGAAGGAGGGAAACTAGCAACCACTGGTTGTGGAAAAGCTTTAGTAAACCAAGCGCTGTATGTGTTATCCATAGGATGAGATAAGGCTATATCAGAAGGCATCTTAACTCAATAAAAAAAATCAAGGAACTCCTAAAATCCTAATTCATATACACCAGGCTGTTGCTAATGCAGAGATAAATTAGCGCACTTCATGTAAATGAAAACGATGGCATGTACCAATTGAAGGACAAGCACATTTCCCCTCCGTCTGATGATTAAGGAAAATGCAAGCTGGTCACTACGAGTGTCGAGGACATATATTGGGAGAGCAGGTAAATATGTTTTTGATATTTTCTCTGACCAATCCGATGAGGCAGCCATTCTGTACAAGACCAACAAACAGTATTATGGGAAGAGAGACCCAGAAACAAAAGAATGAAGTATGGACTAACTAAAAATAGATGAATTTATCCACGAAAGGAGAAACTCATACATGTAACTTTGACAAAACAAATTTTCCGTGCAAAAATCATCCATCACAAACAATGAGATATTTCAAAAGTTGCTATCGGGGAGATACTGTGAGAAGATTGACGGTTTTTTGCCATCGGCAGGGACAAGTTATGAGGATATATCATTAATCCATCCTTATGGAACTCAAAACCCATGCGCAATATATCCCAATCATCATCTGGCGGTGTGCTGAAAGAGAGAACCGCTTTTGTTGTTTCTTCTGAAATATCTAGTTAAGTACACTGTACTGACTCAAAATTATCACTGAATAGCAAAACAAAGCCCAAGCAACAACAAATTAAGGACACGATCCATAAAATTTGAGCAACAAGTGTCCAACTTCGAATACGTTTCGCCCAAAAAACTTGGGTTGTCCTTGTGATTCTATTTCATTTGACAATACATTCTCAAGCAGCATTAGCAGCATGGAATCAATATAGCTAGAGGCAACTAAGAGAATGAACTAGAAATGAGTTCAATGCTGCACAAATTTGAATGAGCACACCAAACATCCCATTTCTACAGACCGAGTACAAGCCCCTACGCAGAACTTCAAGTATTTCCTACTTCAGTACTGTCATTCACGAATTTTCCAGGGTATATTAAGTCAACAAATGGAACAAGACATCATCCCCGTGAAACCGTTCACAGCAGAAAGAAGACAGAAATACAAAAGACGGATCAATATATTCAAGAAAATGCCCATCAACCTCTTTGAAATCCTCTGAATGCAAAGAATAAGACATCAAAAGGATTGACTGCATACAAAGATGGATGATTTCGTGTTGCACGGATATGAGCTCCTCAGGCTTCAATCAAATCGCCTGGGAAGCCTTTGATACGTGCGTTTCCCCTTCAACTAGCGAGATCACAAGAATTCACCACCATCAGCATCAGAAAGACCACACAAGGCTCGTGAACTTCAACTAGCGAGATCACAAGACGCAGAACGAGAGAACCCATCGCAGGAATGGGAAAGAGACCACCTACATTTGATTGACACTTTGCTCATCTCTCCACTCACCCAATGCAAACAAGGTCGAAATCTGTTATTACTAAACTAAAGGCATTTTTCCGTTTTATAAAAATTTCGTCCTCGAAATTTAAACCATTACAAATCTTTAAGTAAAAAGGTGGGGGTACAGTTGTCTCATCAACTCCTTAGTTTCTCAGTTGGCTCCTTTTGTTCCATGGTGTTGCCAGACCACTTTGACCGACGAGATGGCTTGGTGTGCAGAACCTATTCTTTGTAATCCATAATCTGAACCGGGCTTTCAACGTACGACACTTTGTCGTCCACATCCAATTCCTCAAAATTGAGCATGTGGGTCGGGTCAGGCTTATACTTCCTCAACATCGACACGTGAAAGACGTCATGCATTTGCGCCAACCTCGGAGGTAATGCAAGATGATACACTAGGGTCCCGATTCTTTCAAGAATCTCAAATGGACCTACGTACCTCGGACTCATCTTTCCTTTCTTGCCAAAGCGCGGAGTACCTCATTGGTGACGCCTTCAGAAAAATCTGATCACCAACTTGAAATTCTAATGGTCTTCGGCGCTTATCTGCATGGCTTTTCTGGCGGCTCCGAGCGGTCTTTAATATATTCCTAATGACGGCAACTACATTAACTAACTGCTAGACTAACTCTGGGCCTGTGATTTTCTGTTCTCTGACTTCATCCCAACACACTGGTGTTCTGCATATTCTGCCATACAACACTTCAAAATGAGTCATCTGAATGCTCTGTTGGTACCTGTTGTTGTAGGCAAACTCAACAAGATGAAACTGTTCCACCCAGCTTCCCTTGAAATCCAATACGCAAGCTCGCAGCATGTTTTCAAGGGTTTGAATCGTCCTCTCAGACTGGCCATCTATCTAAGGATCATAGGCTGTACTATATTGCAACTTCGTTCCTAAAGCACTTTGCAAGTTTTTCTAGAATGCAGCTATAAACCTTAGGTCTCGGTCTGATGTAATCGTCACCGGCACTCCATGCAGACGAACAATTTGACGCACATACAACTTTGTGTGCCTATCTAAATCAAGGTCCTTTCGGATTGCTATGAAGTGAGCCGACTTTGTCAATCTGTCGACCACTACCCAAATAGAATTATTACCTCTCTGACTACTCGGTAAGCTCGTCACGAAGTCCATCGTGATATGTTCCCATTTCCACTTGGGAATCTTGAGAGGTTGTAGAAATCATCCTGGCTTACAGTGTTATGCCTTCACTTGCTAACATATCAGACACTTGGTGACATGCTTGGCGATATCCGCCTTCATACCGGACCACCAACAGTGTTGACGCAGATTTTGATACATTTTTGTCTTACCAGGATGAATGCTATAACTGCTATGATGAGCTTCTGATAAAATCTCCTCCTTAAATGCTGCATCGTTAGGTACACACAATCGTCCTTGAAACCTCAATGTTCCATCATCATAAATCTGAAAGTTAGCCTTTCTCTTCTTGGTATCCTCTTGCATAATCTTATGAATCTCTGGATATGTCGACTAAAGCGTCTTGATTTTGATTTGCACTTCTGGCTCAATTCTAAGGGTGGCCAGTAAGATTTGAAAGGTGGCCTACCTTAAACTTGAAAACCGAATCTCGAGCTCTCTCGAGTAAATTCCACCCCTTGACCATCATCTATGCAATTGAAGACTTACGACTCAAAGCGTCGCGAGCTTATTCGCCTTTCTAGGGTGATATAAAATGTCACAATCATAGTTCTTCAGGAGTTCCATCCAGCGACGTTGTCTCATATTTAACTTCTTCTGAGAGAATAAATACTGGAGCCTTTGATGGTCAATGAAGATCTGAAATCTTTCTCCGCACAAATAATGTCTCCAAATATTCAAAGCGAAAATAATTGCTGCGAGTTCTAAGTCATGCATCAGGTAATTCAGTTCATGAGGTCTCAACTAACGAAACGCGTATGCAACAACCCTACCATGTTGCATCAGCACGCAACTCAGTCATCTAAACGACATATCTTTATATATATCGTATCCTCCAAGACCAAATGGTATGGTCAGCACAGGTATAATAGTCAACTTCTACTTAAGCTCTTGGAAACTACACTCTCACTTGTGTCACAGACCGATCGATTAACTCTTGATCACTCGTAAGCAGACCCGTGCAACCTTAGGTTTTTACCCCTAAGCAGCCTTTCAACACTCGACTCACAAGGATCTTAGAGAGAGAAACTTCTAGAGAGAGAAGCTCTGATTTTTTATTACTTGTGAATGAGATGGATTACAATGAGGAGAGGAGACCCCTTTATATACAAATACAAGGCAAACCATATCAATAGATCTCCCATTGATTTAACGGTGGAAATTACATCTCTCCAGCTACCAACTACTTGCATTTATTACATAACAGTACAATTACTGTACCGCCCGCCCCCAGGAGTATTCTAGAAGACTCGAGAAAATCCGAGTAGATAGGATACAAGCCGAGGGTCAGATATGTCACACTCGTCTCATAGGAACCTCTTTGATGTGCTTTCTTTCGGGCCGTGACATTCTCCCCCACTTAATGGAGCGACGCCCTCATCGCGTCTTCAACATGAAAGGCTTCGATCTCCTTCTTGAATTGCCAAAAACTTTCTGTGGTCTCCCAACTTGCTTCACTCTCTGGAAAACCCTTCTATCGGATCAAGTACTCTTGCTTAGGCGTGCAATACTGCTTCTGTATGACTCGATCCACCATGATGCTCTCGACTTCTCGATCATATGAAGATTTTGCCTCGAGTGGCGCTCGTTGAGACTCTCTTCGATCCGGATCTTCCTCATCAACCTGGAAAGGCTTAAGCATACTTACATAGAAAACCGAATGTACCTTGAGTTTATATGGTAGCTCCAACTTGTATGCGATCTTTCTGACCCGTTATAGCACACGAAATGGCCTCTCATAGTGACAAATCAACCCCTTGTGTACGTCCTTATATCGAAGAACCATGTGCAGCTTGGTTAGCACTTGATCTCCAACTTGAAACTCCACATGCCGTTGCTTCTTATCCACCCATTTCTTCATGCGCTTGGAGGCCTTGTGTAGACACACCTTTGCCAAGTCGGACTACTCTTGCCAATCCTTGGCGAACTTATACGTGGGCGGACTACTCCCTCGATAACCCGAAGCAATGGCGCTGGGGATATTCGATTGCTGCCTAGTCGCGATCACGAACGAGCTTTGGCCAGTCGACTCACTCTGTTGCAAATTATAAGAGAACTGGGCTACGTCGATCAACTTTGCCCAATTCACTTGCGTCATGCTCACATAGTGTTGGAGATAAATCTCCAAGAATGCATTGACCCGCTCCGTCTGACCGTCGGTTAGGGGATGCAAACTCGTCAACATATTTAGCTCCGATCCCAGCAGCTTGAACAACTCAGACTAAAAACGCCCCGTGAAGTGAGGATCATGATCGCTCACGATCGTTTGTGGCACACCCTAGTGTTGGAGAAAACTTCCTTGACTGTTTTGAAGTTGACAAAAGGTTTCCATCAGTCTAGTCTGAAGATTTGCAAACTCTTTCATCAAAGTCTGAAGACCACTAGATAGCTAGACTCAAGACTTAAAGTCTATCCTCATTGACAGTTTCTAGACAGTCGAAGAAGGCTTATCCAGAACTGAGTATTTCGTTAAGGATTTGATTCTATCAACTGAAGAAGATCTCTTGGCTATATATTGCATGTCGGAATCCATTATTCAAATTGAGATTGATTTAGGGATTTTGGATCCGTTGATTGACAAAGTATACTTGGAAGGTTCTACTTATGGAAACCTAGATCCTGATTGTATGGGCGAGCAAGATTGGTGGGCTATCATCATATTCCTTAAATAACTAAAAATCTCCTTGATTGATTCTGTTCAACGGGTAGATTGGAAGAACTCCTTTGGTAAGTGCTAACAGGTGTGATGGCATGAAGGAGTATATAAAGAAGACGTTCCAGTTATTTGAGGGTGTGCACGATAGAAGAATTCTAAAATCTAAAGCTCCTTGTTCTTAGTCAATTCAATTGTTGAGCGAAATATTGTACTCAAAAGAGAGTTTTATATCTTTGTGAGACCTTGAGGAAGTGTAGCAGAGTCTCTACACTGTGGAATCAAGGAAGAGCTATTGTAACAACTCTTTTGATTCATAGTGAAATCCAACTAGTGAGCTATCAGTGCGGAAGAGTGGACGTAGGCTTGGATTAAGCCGAATTACTATAAATCTTGTGTTCTTATTCTCTTCCTTAAGCTCTTTTACTTTGATCGTAATTATATTTGATTATTAAAGTCTAATTTCCTTTTTATAATCTATTGTTGGACAGAGTTGTTTTAAAAGTAAAATTACTCACTTCACTCTAGAAATTTGTTTTCGCACCTATTCACCCTCTCTAGGTGCTCGTACTAGCTTTCACAATTGGTATCAGAGCTTGTGTACTCACTTAAGTTGAAGTGTTTTACTTCAAAGTTAAAGATCTATGACTAGTATGTTAGCTCCAAGTTTGGTTGAAGGGTAAAGCAATACCAGACCGCCTTATTTTTGTTAGAAAAAACTTCCTTGAGTGTTTTGAAGTTGACAAAAGGTTTCCATCAGTCTAGTCTGAAGACTTGCAGACTCTTCCAACAAAGTCTAAAGACCTCCGGACTATCAGACTCAAGACCCAAAGTCTATCCTCATTGACAGTTTCTAGACCGTCAAAGAAGGCTTATCCAAAACTGAATGTTTCGTTAAGAATTTGATTCTATCGACTGGAGAAGATCTCTTGGCTAGATATAGCAGGTCGGAATCCATTATTCAAATTGAGATTGATTCAAGGATTTTAGATCCGTTGATTGGCGAAATATACATGGAAGGTTTTACTTATGGAAACCTATCTCTTGATTGTATGGGCGAGCAGGATTTGTGGGCTATCGTCATATTCCTTAAATAGCTTGAAATCTTCTTCATTGATTATGTCCAACGGGTAGATTGGAAGAATTCCTTTGGTAAGTGCCAATGGGTGTCATGGCATGAAGGAGAATATAAGAAAGACGTTCCATCTTTTCGAGTGTATACGCAATAGAAGAATTCCAAAGTTTGAAGCTCCTTATTCTTAGTCAATTAAATTGTTGAGCGAAATCTTATACTCAAAAGAGAGTCTATATTGTTGTGAGACCTCGAGGAAGTTTAACAGAGTCTCTACACTATGGAATTAAGGAAGAGCTTTACTATCACAACTCTTTTGATTCATAGTGAAATCCAGCCAGTGGGCTGTTAGTGCAAAGAGTGGACGTAGGCTTGGATTAAGCCAAACTACTATAATCTCTGTGTTCTTATTCTCTTTTCTACGCTCTTTTACTTTGATCGTAATTCATTTTGTCTGCAAGAGCCTAACTTTCTTTTATTGATTAGAGTTGAACACTTATCTTGGAAATTTGTTTTTACACTTATTCACCTCCCCTATAGGTGCTCGTACTAGCTTTCACAATTGGTATCAGAGCCTGTGTACTGACTTAAATTGAAGTGTTTTACTTCAGAGTTAAAGATCCATGGCTAGTATGTTGGCTCCAGGACTGGTTGAAGGGTAAAGCAATACAAGACCACCTTATTTTGATGGAAAGGAATACAACACATGGAAAAACAAGATGAAGGGATTCCTAAGATTAAAACATCCTCTGGAGTGGGATGTGGTAGACAAAGTAATCATTCCTAAAGCTGCACTAGTCTCATAATGAGGAAAAGAAGCCGTTGAGTCTAGTAAAATGACTCAAGAAGAGATAATCAAGGGACAAACTTTTGATGCAAAAGCGATTTATTCTTTATGTTGTGCATTATCTCCTACTAAATATAACAGAATATCTTCTTGTGAAACAGCTAAAGAAGTCTGGGATAGATTACACATCACTTATGAAGGAACTGATCGAGTGAAAGAAACCAGAATCAACTTTATGCTCGGTCAATACGAAGCATTCAAAATGAAATCAGGAGAATCTATCACTGACATGTTTAGTCATTTTACAGAAATCGTGAATGGTCTTGAATATCAAGGTCAACCAATTTCTAGACCCATGAAGGTAAACAAGCTACTGCATGGACTGTCCAAGGATTGGAATCACATAAAAACCTCAATAAGGGAGACACAAATAATCATGCCACTCTCTGTTGACGAATTGGTTGGGACTCTTCAGTCTTATGAAGTGGAGTAAATCAACAAAGATGAAAATCCTAAAGGTAAGAAATCCATTGCATTAAAATTTCATGATGATTATGATGTCACAGATTCTGAAGACGATATGGATGATGAGGAGCTTACTCTCATGATAAGAAGATTCTGAAAACTAAACAGAAATGGGAGAAGATTCAATCTAAATAAACAAATTTTTCAAAAGCAACAGACTAAGTAAGTTAAGGATGATGAATCCAATAAAGATGTAGTATGCTTTGAATGCAATAAAAAGGGACACATCAGATCCAACTGTCCCATTCTGAGGAAAAAGAAATGAAAAGTTGAGAAATATCGAAAGACGCTTAAAGCAAAAACTTGGAGTGATACAGAATGTGAGGAAAGTGATGATGATTATGCCAATATTTGCCTCATGGCACAATCAAACTCAGATTCGAGACTCAAGACGATTTCAGTATTCGACGGTGAAATCGAGGTAAGTAATTTGAAAATCCCTACTAAAGTCTCTAGATACATTGATGAATTGTGTCTTAATCTCAAAACTTTGCTCAAAAGGATTTCCGAACTTAAAAGAGAAAATTCAGCACTGAAACAACAGGAAAATGTTTGGAAAGAAAAGGTCGAAAGTTTAGACAAAAGTGTTACTACTTTGAAAGAAAATGCAGTCAATCTTTCAAAAGAAAATGCATTCATGAAAAATGATATCTCAAGTATTTCTAAAAGATTTTCTATAGGATCTGAGAAACTTGAAATAATTCTTTTAGCACAAAGACCTTACTTCAACAAATCAGGTTTAGGAATGACTGTTGAAACATTCCTCTGATTGATTTTCCTAAAGTAAAGGAAAGAATTAAGCAAAGACCTACAAGATATTCTTACAAAAATCATTTCTAAAAAGTTTTTGTAAAACCAGTAGGCCGCAGTGCTCTTAAATGTTCAAAGTGCAATAGCTCAGATTATTTTGAGAAAGAATGTCCTATGGTTTGAAAGCCTGTTAAGAAGGTATGGGCAAATACCTTATATTACACTAACACCAATGGACCCAAAAAAATATGGGTACCAAAGAAAGTTTGAGTCTCTTTTCTAAATGCAGGTCACTATCAAGAAAAATGTTAAATGGTACATGTATAGTGGATACTCAAGACATATGACAGGAGATTCAAATTGCTTCATAAAGCTTGTACAAGTTAATGGTGGAAAAGTTTCTTTTGGAGAAAATAGCAAAGGAAGAATTGTGGGATATGGAACTGTAAAGATTGGAAGTCTCATGATCAGTAATGTTTCCTTAGTAGAAGGATTCAACTACAACTTGCTGAGCATCAGTCAACTGTGTAACACTGGTTTCAAAATTAACTTCCAAGAATGAATATGTTCAGGAACCAGTAAAGGTTTCTCTCAGTCTTTCACGGGGTGAAGACATGGGAATATCTATCTCTTGGATATAAAACCAGATGAAACCCAATGTCTAATCTCAATTCAAGAGGAAGCAAACTTATGGCACAGAAAACTTGGGCACATCAACATGAAGCAAATAGCCAAAATCTCAGCAAAGAAGCTTGTTTGTGGACTACCTAAACTGACATATCAAAAGTCTGATCTATCCACACCATGTGTGTTGGGAAAACAGGTAAGAAACTCATTCAAAGCAATAAATCAAGTATCCATTAATCGTGTACTGCTGCTCCTGCACATGGATCTCTTTGGACCAACCAGAACTTAGAGCATTGGAGGTAAGAAATACTGCCTAGTAATTATGGATGACTACTCTTGATTCATTTGGGTATATTTCCTGGCAAGTAAGTCTAAAACCTTTTCTTATTTTATAAAGTTTGCTAAAAGGGTCCAAAATGAGAAAGGATTTGTTATTTCAAGTATACGGACATACCATGGAGGTGAATTTGAAAACCAAGACTTTACAAAATTTTGTGATGAATTTAGTTTTCAGCATGTGTTCTCTTCACCATATACTCTAGAGCAAAATGGAGTCGTGGAAAGAAAGAATAGGTCGTTTTAGGAAATGGCTAGAACTCTTTTAATTGAAAGTAACATCTATTCTCGTTTTTGGGCTGAAGCAGTTTCTACAGCGTGCTATATTATTAATAGAGTCTTTCTATGGTCTATTCTAGAGAAAACTTCCTATGAGTTATTCAAAGGAAAAAAGTCAACTGTTTCGTATTTTCATGTATTTTGATGTAAATTTTTTATATTGAGAAATGCAAATGATCGAGTTAGTAAGTTTAAAGAAAAATCAGATGAATGTATTTTCTTTGGATATTCTATCACAAGCAAAACTTATAGAGTTTACAATAAAAAGTCTCAATCTGTGGAGGAATCGATGAATGTCAAATTTCAAGACTTTATGCAAAATCAATCGATTCACACTCATCTTGAAGAATTTGAACCTGCTCTAGACTTTACAAAGTCTAAATTTCCAGAAGCAGCTCAAACTTCAAAAGACCAACAACAAATGATCAACGGAGATTCAAATGAAGAAAAAGATCAACAGTCTGACAAATCAACTAGCAATTGAAAGCATAAGTCCAGTCATCCCAAAGATCTCATTATTGGTGATATTAATGAAGGAATTCGCACAAGATCCAAAAGGCATGAAGAGTCTAGTGATGTGGCTCTTATTTCTGAAATAGAACCCAAAAGTATAGAAGAATCTTTATCTAATGAAAGATAGATTGAAGCTAAAAGAGAACTTAGGCAATTCAGTGTCAATGATATCTGGGAATTGACTCCTAAACAAAAGAGAAAATCCATCATTGGAGCTAAATGAGTTTTCAGGAACAAGATAAACGAGAAAGGAAAAGTCGTAAGAACAAAGCAAGACTCGTGGCCAAGGGATATACGCAAGAAGAAGGGATAGACTATGATGAGACTTACGCGCTAGTAGCAAGGTTAGAAGCAATTAAATTATTACTTGCTTTTGCTTGTCATAAGAATTTCAGGTTATTCCAAATGGACGTCAAAAGTGCTTTCCTAAATGGATTTATCCAAGAGGAAGTCTATGTGGAATAACCACCCAGTTTTGAAGACCCAAGGAAACTAGACTCTGTATTCAGACTGAAAAAGGCTCTATATGGTTTAAAGCAAGCACTCGAGCTTGGTACGACAAACTAAATAAGTTTTTAATTCAAAATGGCTTTGTCAAAGGTAAAGTAGATACTGCATTATTTATCAAAAGAGAAAGCAAAGTTTTCTACTTGTTCAAATTTATGTTGGTGATATTATATTTGGATTTTCTAATGAAAATCTGTGCAACAAATTCTCTAAGTATATGCAGGATGAATTTGAAATGAGCATAATGGGTGAACTAACCTTCTTTCTAGGGCTTCAAGTGAAACAACTGAAAGAAGGAAAATATGCTAAAGAACTTGTCAAAAAGTTTTGACTGGAGAATTGCAAAAAGACTGATATACTAATGTCAAGTTCTTTGAAGCTGGACAAAGATGAAGAAGTAAATAAAGTTGTCCAGAAGCTATACATGAATATCATTGGTTCACTTCTTTATCTAACTGCTTCTAGACCTAACATTTTTTTTTTAATGTTTGTATTTGTGCTAGATTTCAATTAGATCCTAAAGAATCTCATCTAAGTGCTGCAAAGCGTGTTATCAAATACATTGCCTCAACTTCAAATTTTGGTCTCTGGTATCATAACGAATGAGTCTTTACTCTTATTGGATACTCAGACGCAAGCTTAACTGGATGCAGAGTTGATAGAAAGAGCACCTCAAACACCTCTCAACTACTTGGAAACGGGATAGTGTCTTGGTTTTCAAGGAAGCAAAATACTGTAACTCTTTCTACGGCAGAAGCATAATATGTAGCTCTTGGAAGTTGTTATTCACAAATTCTGTGAATAAAACAAAAACTAAGAGACTTTGGAATTGAAGATTCATCACTGAGATTAAATATGACAACACCAGCGCAATCAATCTCACCAAGAATTCGATTCTTCACTCAAGAGCAAAACAAATAGAGATTCGACATCATTTTATTAGAGATCATGACCAAAATGGAGAAGTTTCGATTCAGTTTATTGATTCAAATAATCAACTGGCGGATATATTTACAAAGCCTTTGGAGAAAAATCAATTTGAAGTTATTCGTTCCAGACTCAATATCTTAAAGTCTAAGGAAGTTCAGACTCAGGACTGAAAGTCTAAAGGCACTCAGACTCAGACAATCAAGATTTACGACTGTAAGTTACTTTTATTTTAGAGAATTATCTTTTGGATCAAATCCCGAAAAGGTACGATCATCCATTCGAAATTGATTGGTGTTATTTTCAATTTATGTGATTATTGCAATCTTTCCTTTTCGAAAAAGAATTTATTTTTGAAATGACAGTTATCTAATTTTTGAAAAGGCAGTTATTTTTAAAAGGCATTTTATATTTCCTTTTTACGACGTTCTGTATGCCTCGCTTCGACTGCCTTATATACTGTTGGTTCTTCTTCGTTTTACTCACAAAAACCCTAAGAGAGCACATACCTTCCACTTCTGTCTTCTTCTCTTGTTTAATCCTCGAAAAGTTTTTGTCTTTCTTTGGAAACAAACTTGGAATCTTTTAAAGACTGTGAAAGATGTCGTTTCAAAGAAAGTTTTCGAGGATCGCGAACAAGGGACCATAGCAAATGCGTGAGGGACCTACACACTTTGATCTCACCGAGGAAGAAGAATCTCCTAGACAATAGTAGAGCTCACAACATTCTCAGCAGCATCCATCTCCTCCATCTAGACCTCCGAATGTTCCACATTGACAAGAGGAAGAAATCATCGAAGATGCAGAACCTGTAAGAACTCATAAGCCCGCTTTTACCTATAAGCTTTATCGTGCTTTGAAGAGGAGTGGTACTCCATTGAACTATATTAATGAATTTCTGAAAGACAAAAGGTATAGAAATGAAACTTTCTTTTTACGCACAATGGAACGATTAGAAATTGCCCCTGCGGGGTCGGCGGAAGAAGCATTGACAAATATCCCAAGCGATCCATGTGTTGGAGGGCTGAGTCAACCTGATGGGAATGATAATGATAAGATGTATAGTCAGTTTAAACCTAGAATGGGTGTTGTGGCAAAAATCCGAAGCAAAATGACAGATTTGTTTCGCTCAGAGGAACACAAGCAACTGTACTCTAAGTTGCTAAAGCATGGTGTAATTAACCCTATGAGTGTGGACTTTGATTTTCTTGATTCTTTGAATGTTAATCTGCGAGAGAAATTCAATCTTCTTCAACTCGAACGGTTTTGTTCTAAAATTATAGAGGCTTATGCTGAACTTACTACTTACTGATGTATGCCATTAGTGCTGGCAAGAAGTTCTCTCTTCCACACACCATTATGTTCCACATGTATAGAATGATGATGAAGGACAAGGGTCAACTTCCTTACTTAGCACTTGTGACCAAGTTATTCAGACATTTGAACATTCAGCCTCCCCGTATTTTCTGTGTTCGGACATGCGATCAAATGGTGGTAGGACTGAAAATGGTCTCTAAAATGCATCTGAATGAACTTAACAAGGCTTTGGAGAAATTCAAGGTAAAAACCCCTATCAAGACTCATCCAGTCTCTTTGGCTACAAAGCAAAAAGGGAAGGAACCCATGGTTGCTCCATCGATGAAAAGAAGAGCACTCATCTTGGAGATGAAGAGGATGAGGATGAGGTTGAAGAACTTGAGTCGTTCTATTCCAGAGACCAAAGAGAGACAAGAATAGGACAAGGATGAGATAAAATAGAGGACTGGAGAGAGAGAAGAATTGGAGAAAGAAGCAGAGGAGGAAAGGATTGAGGAAGAAGAAGAAGAGGGCAGAGGAGAACAAGCAGAAGCAGAGCATGAGGAATATTTTTTTCCACTTGAAAGCATTGAAACATGGGGAGATCCCGAGAAAAGAGGTACATCCTCATTTACTGCCACCAGTGAAGGAGTAAGTCGTTCTCCAACAGATCCAGAAGACATCTTTACCTCTCAATTTCCTAAGGAGGGACATGATGTTTCATTGCCCAATCTGCGTGATCATGCTGATTTGCCATTATCTGCCAATGCACCATCTCATCGAGCAGAAGCCAGTACTTAGACTGATAATTCAGCAGACTTTCGTAGAGTGCTTGATGTTCTCTTGGAGATGCGAGGCCAAATTTATACTCTGGGATGCGAAGTACAGAACTTGCAAAATGCAGGTCAAACCTCTTCAGTTTCTTTGCATGAACAACTCCATGCCGTTACTCTTCAAGTTCAAGCAAATGCTAAGGGTGAAGATGTGGCTCAACTGAAGGAGGATTTGAAAAAGATGGAAGGGATTGTCAAGTCAATGGGAGATTTCTAGCTTGTTCGTGTTGCCAAGCAATCATAATTTCATTTTCTTTTCATCTCTACCTTTTTAATGCTAATAAAAAGTGGGAGAGATGTGTGAAGATTTGAGATTTAAACTCTTGAATTCTTGACCTTTGTGTCTGATTGACTTTACTTTTGTGTTTGGCTATGTTTAGCTGTTTGGATTTGGACTAGATTTGGATTTGATTGTTTAAATGTTTGTTTATTTTAAGCACTACTGATATTTCATGGCAAAGATAGTTGCTCATTTGCATGACTAATCTACTTTCTGTGAATGCAGATTTTAATGTTATCTTAACTAAGTCAATTATCTTTTGTGAGATATCCATGTTTGCTTGAGTATTATTTTGCAGGTCAAAGTTATCCAAATCTGCAGGAAAGTTTTGTCACCATCAAAAAGGGGGAGATTGTTGGAGAAAACTTCATTGAGTGTTTTGAAGTTGACAAAACGTTTACATCAATCTAGTCTGAAGACTTGCAAACTCTTCCATCAAAGTCTGAAGACCTCCAGACTATTAGACTCAAGACCCAAAGTCTATTCTCATTGACCGTTTATAAACTGTCGAAGAAGGCTTATCCAGAACTGAATGTTTCGTTAAGGATTTGATTCTATCGACTGGAGAAGATCTCTTGGCTGGATACAGCATGTCAAAATCCATTATTCAAATTAAGATTGATTCAGGGATTTTGGATACGTTGATTGGCAAAGTATACTTAGAAGGTTCTACTTATGGAAACCTAGATCTTGATTGTATGGGCGAGCAGGATTGGTGGGCTATCGTCATATTCCTTAAATAGCTTGAAATCTTTCTAATTGATTCTGTCCAACGGGTAGATTGGAACAATTCTTTTGGTAAGTGCCAACGGGTGTGATGGCATGAAGGAGAATATAAGGAAGACGTTCTAGTTGTTCGAGTGTGTGTGCGGTAGAAGAATTCCAAAGTCTGAAGCTCCTTATTCTTAGTCAATTAAATTGTTGAGCGAAATCTTATACTCAAACGAGAGTCTATATTGTTGTGAGACCTCGAGGAAGTGTAGCATAGTCTCTACATTGTGGAATCAAGGAAGAGCTTTACTGTAACAACTCTTTTGATTCATAGTGAAATCCAGCCAGTGGGCTGTCAGTGCGGAAGAATGGACGTAGGCTTGAATTAAGCCGAACCACTATAATCTTTGTATTCTTATTCTCTTCTCTACGCTCTTTTACTTTGATCGTAATTCATTTTGTCTGCAAGAGCCTAACTTCTTTTTCATCACCTATTATTGATTAGAGTTGAACACTTATCTCAGAAATTTGGTTTTACACCTATTCACCCCCCCTCTAGGTGCTCGTACTAGCTTTCACAATTTTGATGGAAAGGAATACAACATATGGAAAAACAAGATGAAGGTATTCCTAAGATTAAAGGATCTTCTGGAATGAGATGAGGTAGACAAAAGAATCATTCCTAAAGTTGCAATAGTCTTAGAAAGAGGAAAAGAAACTGTTGAGTCCAGTGAAATCACTCAAGAAGAGATAACCAAAAGACAAACTCTTGATGCAAAAGCAATTTATTCTTTATATTGTGCATTATCTCCTACTAAATATAACAGAATATCTTCTTGTGGAACAACTAAAGAAGTCTGGGATACATTACACATTACTTATGAAGGAACTGATGGAGTGAAAAAAATAAGAATCAACATTCTGCTCGGTCAATACGAATCATTCAAAATGAAATCAGGAGAATCTATCATTGACATGTTTAGTCGTTTTATAGAAATCGTGAATGGTCTTGAATATCAAGGTCAACCAATTTCTGGACCCATGAAGGTTAATAAGTTACTGTGTGAATTGTCCAAAGATTTGAATCACATAAAGACCTCAATAAGGGAGACACAAAGAATCATGCCACTCTCTGTTAACGAATTGGTTGGGACTCTTCAGTCTTATGAAGTGGAGCAAATCAAC
This sequence comes from Eucalyptus lansdowneana, assembly GCA_017140395.1. NCBI lineage: Eukaryota > Viridiplantae > Streptophyta > Magnoliopsida > Myrtales > Myrtaceae > Eucalyptus > Eucalyptus lansdowneana. The sequence goes on along the minus strand of CM029484.1, from coordinate 29,419,510 downwards.
GAAGATGAAGATCCTAAAGGTAATAAATCCATTGTATTAAAATGTAATGATAATTTTGATGTCACAGATTCTGAAGACGATATGGATGATGAAGAGCTTGCTCTCATGATAAGAAGGTTCAGAAATTTGAACAGAAAATGGAGAAGATTCAATCCAAAGAAACAAAGTTCTCAAAAGCTACAAAATAAATCAATTGAGGATGATGAATCCAATAAAGATGTAGTTTGCTTTGAATGCAAGAAAAATGTACACATCATACCCAACTGTCCCCTACTGAAGACAAAGAAAGGAAAAGCTGAGAAATATCGAAAGGTGCTTAAAGCAGAAACTTGGAGTGATACCGAATGTGAGGAAATTGATGATGATTATGCCAATATTTGTCTCATGGCACAATCAGACTCAGATTCAGACTCTAAGACAGACTCAGACTCATACAAAGTCTCTAAATACATTGATGAATTGTGTCTTAGTCTTAAAACCTCTCTCAAAAGGATTTCTGAACTTAAAAGGGAAAATTCTACACTAAAATAATAGGAAAATGTTGGGAAAGAGAATGTCAAAAGTTTAGACAAAAGTGTTACTATTTTGAAAGAAAATGCAGACAATCTTTCAAAAAAAAAATGCATTCTTGAAAAATGATATCTCAAATATTTCTAAAAGATTTTCTATAGGATCTGAGAAACTTGAAAAAATTCTTTCAGCACAAAGACCTTACTTCAACAAATCAGGTTTGGGAATGACTGCTGAAACCATTCCTCTAATTGATTTTCCTAAAGTAAAGGAAATAATTAAGCAAATACCTAAAAAAGATTCTTACAAAAATCATTTCCAAAAAGTTTTTGTAAAACCTGTTGGTCACAGTGTTCTTAATTGTTCTAAGTGCAATAGCTCAGATAATTTTGAGAATGTCCTATGGTTTGGAAACCTGTTAAGAAGGTATGGGCAAAGACCGTATATTGCACTAACACCAATGGACCCAAGAAAATATACGTGCGAAAGAAAGCTTGAGTTTCTTTTTTAAATGTAGGTCACTATTAAGAAAAATGTTAAATAGTACTTGGATAGTGGATGCTCAAGACATATGACTGGAAACTCAAATTATTTCATAAAACTTGTGCAAGTTAATGGTGGAAAAGTTTCTTTTGGAGGAAATAACAAAGGAACAATTGTGGGATACGGAACTGTAAAAATTGCAAGCATCACGATCAGTAATGTTTCCTTAGTGGAAGGACTCAACTACAACTTACTGAGCATCAGTCAGCTGTGCGACATTGGTTTCAAAATCAACTTTCAAGAAGGAATATGTTCAGGAACTAGTAAAGACTCCTCTCAGTCTTTCACGGGGCAAAGACATGGAAATATCTACCTCTTGGATATGAAACCAGATGAAACCCAATGTCTAATCTCAATTCAAGAGGAAGCAAACTTATGGCACAGAAAACTTGGGCACATCAACATGAAGCAAATAGCCAAAATCTCAGCAAAGAAGCTTGTTCGTGGACTACCCAAACTGACATACCAAAAGTTATATCTATGCACACAATGCGTGTTGGGAAAATATGTAAGAAATTCATTTAAACCAATAAATCAAGTATCCACTAACCGTGTACTGCAGCTCTTGCATATAGATCTCTTTGGACCAACCAGAACTCAGAGCATTGGAGGTAAGAAATACTGCCTAATAATTGTGGATGATTATTCAAGATTCATTTAGGTATATTTTCTGGCAAGTAAATCTGAAACATTTTCTTATTTTATAAAATTTGCTAAGAAAGTCCAAAATGAGAAAGGGTATGTTATTTCAAGTATTTAGACAAACCATGGAGGAGAATTTGAAAATCAAGACTTTGCAAAATTCTATGATGAATCTAGCTTTTAGCATGTGTTCTCTTCACCATATACTCCAGAGCAAAATGGAGTTGTGGAAAGAAAGAATAGATCGCTGTAGGAAATGGCTAGAACTATTTTAATTGAAAGTAACATCTCTTCTCGTTTTTGGGTTGAAGTAGTTTCTACAGCGTGCTATATTATTAATAGAGTTTTCTTAAGGCCTATTCTGGAGAAAACTCCCTATGAGTTATTCAAAGGAAATAAGCCAATTGTTTCGTATTTTCATGTATTTGGATGCAAATGTTTTATTTTGAAAGATGCAAATGATCGAGTTGGTAAATTTGAAGAAAAATCAGATGAAGGTATTTTCCTTAGATATTCAATCACAAGCAAAGCTTACAAAGTATACAACAAAAAGACTCAATCTGTGGAGGAATCGATGAATGTCAAATTTCAAGACTTTATGCAAAATCAATCGATTCAGACTTAACTTGAAGAATCTAAACATGCTCTAGACTCTACAAAGTCTAAGTCTCCAGAAGCAGCTCAAACTTCAAAAGACCAGCAACAGATGATCATCGAAGATTCAAATAAAGGAAATGATCAATAGTCTGACAAATCAACCAGCAACTGGAAGCATAAGTCCAGTAATCCCAAAGATCTTATTATTAGTGATATTAATGAAGGAATTCGCACAAGATCCAAAAGGCGCGAAGAGTCTAGTGCTGTAGCTCTGATTTCTGAAATAGAACCCAAAAGCATAGAAGAAGCTTTAACTGATGAAAGCTGAATTGAAGTTATGCAAGAAGAACTCAGGCAATTCAGTATCAATGATGTATGGAAATTGACTCCTAAACCGAAAGATAAATCCATCATTGTAGCTAAATGGGTTTTCAAGAACAAGATGAACGAGAAAGGAAAAGTCGTAAGAAACAAAGCAAGACTCGTGGCCAAATGATATACGCAAGAAGAAGGGATAGACTATGATGAAACTTACGTGCCAGTAGCAAGGTTAGAAGTAATTAGATTATTACTTGCTTTTGCTTGTTATAAGTGTGGCATTCCAAAAATTCAAGACAAGCTCTAAGGTGTGTTAAAGCCCATAATTAGGTAATGAAATTACCTATGGTTTATGCTTTAGCCATTAGTTTTCTCTTAAGGCCAAGTGATATATGCTTGTGTTCATGAATTTTTGAAATTAGAACTATAAGATAAATTAATGAGAATAATCTATGCTTGGCTATGCACTTTATAGACTAAATTCCTATAAATAAAATGTTACAAGATTTTGGCCATGTGGAATTTAGTAATTAAATTCCTAAAAGAAAGAATAAAAGGGAAAGATTTGATTTTTATTTAGGTTTGGGCCTTAGGCCCAATAGTGGATTTTGGTGGGCCGAATGGCCAGCCCAATTGAAGCCCACGAAGGGGCTGTTGTCGGCCCAAGTGAGGCCCAAGGGGAGTGGCCGGCCCATTGCATAGGCTTTGCCAAGTGGCAAGGAGGTCTTCATGCATTGGCTTGAAAGGCAAGTGATGATTGCTAATGATGAGGATTTGGGGAAATAAAAAGAAGAGGAGAGAGAGAGGGTGGCCGGTTAGTGTCATTCGGCCAAGTGAGAAAGAGAGAGAGAGTGAGTTGCGAGAGAGAGTGAGGCCGAGAGGGAGGAGGAGTCGCCCGTCGCCGCCCGCACGTCGTCCGTCCATTGCCGGTGTGCCGTTCGTGCACCGCTGTCCGCTTGGTCTTTGAGGCAAGTTGGTTGCATGTGTGCCTTGCATGTGTGGTTTGTTGGTGGTAGGTTTCGGATCATAGGATAGGCAAAACCGAAGCTAGAATGTGACTTGTTCTTGAGTTTGCATGCTGTTTTCGTATTAACCGCCTGAACCAGAATCTTGTGAGAGCTTGCATGCATGTTTTGAGTTGGATTTTGACCTTGATAAAAGTTGTAGCTAACATCTTAAACTACAAAAGACTAAAATTTGGGACAGAATGATGGAGATTTAAGGGGTCAAATCCTCATCCTACGAAGACACTAGATCTGGAACAGTTTTGCTGACCTTTTGGTAGATTTGTGGTTACATGTCGATTTTTACCAAGAATCTCTCTTCGACTTCTTCATGAAACTTGTAGAGAACATCCTAAAGACTAACATACTCAAATTTGAAGTAAAATGAGCAAGTGTAGCCTAGTTAATTGACTTACTCTTGAAGACGGTAAATTTGGAGACACGGTACAGGACACCCGAGACTTCATGGACCCATATGGTGACTATTCTTTGAAAAATTGACTTAGATCCCTTCATGAAAGTTTGAGGGGATCTCTTGAAGTAAAACATATCCAAACTTTTGGAGGTCGTTCGGGTATTTTAATTGAATTATTTCGAAAACTGCACATTATGTTTCTATCCGAAATTGCATGCTGTGTTTGTGTGAATTATGTCTTCTTGTGTGGAACTCTATTGGGCATGTTCTTTTCATGAAATTATTATCTTATTGTCTTGTCTATCACATGTCTTGATTTCATGATTTTTGAGAAGCATATGGATATTTAATTTAAACATTTTCTAAAAATGGTACATGCTGGAATTTTGTAAAAGGCATGAAATATGGACCATTTTAAATTGCATGGACTCCATGAATTGTATTATTATGGACAATGGTGTCTTGCTGCATGATAATGATTTGAGATGCATGTATGAATTCAATGATGAATATGATCTTGGTTGCCATCACATCACATGCCATGTTAAAAATTGAACTATAATTGAAGATGATAATTGAGATAAATGAGAAGGCCGTTGGAGGTGTGAGTCGACGATGCCCCAGGAGTGTCGGGATGCCTGGCTAGAAGGGTACGGTCGGTTGCCCGGTGGTCATGAATGGCCGTATACCGGAGGGCCTCGGGAGTCCAAGAGTGGGGGAGCTAGAAGCTCGGCAGGTATTGTGCCGAGGGATACCTCGCAATGCCAATTTGGGTGTGAGATGCCTGGTTAGAAGGGTACGGCCGATTGCCCGGTGGCCTTAAATGGCTGGATGCCGGGGGATCCTCGTGATGCCAGTTGGGGTACGAGATGCCCGAAGAGTGGGGGAGCCGGATGGTCTGAATTGTATCTTGGATACATGTGGGATGCAAACATTGGTCCTGGGAATGAGAAATGTGGCGGTCCAAGATGAAATTGGAATCAAATCATGCATGATGATATGCATGACATGATGCATGATGATATATGCATGATATGATGCATGGATGCATGGCAATGATGATGGTATATGTGATATGATGATGATGTTACATGCATGGATGCATGGTAAGGATGATGCCATGTGTGACATGATGACGGTAAGTATATGATATGATGGTGATGTCTATAAGATGATGATGGTATATGAGGTATGATGACATGTGCATGATGCCATTGTATGTTGTGCACGGATGCCTGTATGACATGTGGATGCTATGATTGTGATGATTGTGTGGCATGATGCATTGTGTAGTTTATTGGTCCTTTACCTGCTGAGTGGTTGTACTCACCCCTTCGGGGACCACCATTTCAGATTAGCAGGATGCCGCTCCCTGCTGTCACGCGAGGCATATTTTACGGCCTACCTTTGGATGTAGAGGTCGAGTGCGTGGAGATAGACTGTCCCACCATTCATGGACTGACATTTATTCGAGTGCGCACCTTAGTTATGTATGATGTGGGCCTAGCCAAGGGCCCTGTTATCTAGGAGTTCATATCCGTCCATGTTCGTCGAGACGGAGTGATGCGCGGGATGTTGCCACCGCCACCGCCTGATGCACCGGGATGGGTGTGAGGGCCCGTGCGTGACAAGTAGGAGCTGAAACTTTTTGGGATGGTTAGCCAACACTAGTGATGGGGGATCTTTCATGTTAGCCGTAGTGGGTCGAGAGTTTCTTTTTGGGTTTATGGCCGAGTGTGGCTTCATGTCTCGACCTTTCTTTTGATGTACCGACCCAAGGAAACCCATCTTCAAAATATGTAAATAAGTGTCATGGCTTTGTCTTTTATTATGATATTTAGTGGTGTGCAATTGTATCATGGTTGATGGAGGGAGAGATGGCGATATTATATTTTGCTTATGCTAATGAGTAACGCTGGGACCATTTTCAAAAAAAAAAAAATGCCTATGATTTACGACGCTTCTTCAAAGAGATGTGATTAGGGTAGCATTAGGTACCTGTGGCAACCTAAGGGGGGTTCGGGGTGCCACAATAAGAATTTCAGGTTATTCCAAATGGACGTCAAAAGCGCTTTCCTAAATGGATTTATCCAGGAGAAAGTCTATGTGGAACAACCTTCCGGTTTTGAAGACCCAATGAAACTAGATTCTGTATTTAGACTGAAAAAGACTCTATATGGTTTAAAGCAAGCACCTCGAGCTTGGTACTACAGACTAATCTATGCAGGATGAATTTGAAATGAGCATGATGGGTGAACTAACCTTCTTTCTCGGGCTTCAAGTGAAACAACCGAAGGAGGTAACTTTTATTCACCAAGAAAAATATGCTAAAGAACTTGTCAAAAAGTTTGGACTGGAGAATTGCAAAAAGGCTGATGTACTAATGTCGAGTTCCTTGAAGCTAGACAAAGATGAAGGAGGAAAGAAAGTTGACCAGAAGCTATACAGGAGTATCATTGGTTCACTTCTTTATCTTACTACTTCTAGACCCGACATTCTGTTTAGTGTTTGTATTTGTGCCAGATTTCAATCAGACCCCAAAGAATCTCATTTAAGTGCTGAAAAACGTATTATCAGATACATTGCCTCAACTTCAAATTCAGGCCTCTGGTATCCTAAAGAAGGAGACTTCACTCTTCTTGGATACTCAAACACAGACCTAGTAGGATGCAGAGTTGATAGAAAGAGCACCTCGGGCACCTGCGACTACTTGGTAATAGGACAGTGTCTTCATTTTCAAGGAAGCAAAGTGCCGTAACTCTTTCTACAGCAAAAGCAAAGTACGTAGCTCTTGGAAGTTGTTGTTCACAAATTCTGTAGATAAAACAATAGCTAAGAGACTTTGGAATTAAAGATTCATGCACTGAGATCAAATGTGACAACATCAGCGCAATCAATCTCACCAAGAATCTAATTATTCACTCGAGCAAAACATATAGTGATTCGACATCATTTCATTAGAGATCATGTTCAAAATGGAGAAGTTTCGATTCAGTTTATTGATTCAAAGAATCAACTGGCGGACATATTTACAAAGCCTTTGGAGAAAAATCAATTTGAAGTTATTCGTTCCAGACTCAGGGTTGAAAGTCTAAAGATACTTAGACTTAGATGATCAAGATTTATGACTGTAAGTTATTTCTATTTTAGAAATTTATCTCTCGGATAAAATCTCAAAAAGGTATGATCATCTATTTGTAATTGATTGATGTTATCTTCCCCGGTTTTCGTGATTATTGCAATCTTTCCTTTTCGAAAAAAAAGTTATTTTTTTAAATGATGGTTATCTAATTTTTTTAAAAGGCAATTATTTTTTAAAAGGCATTTTTATTTTTCCTTTTACAACGTTCCGTATGCCTCGCTTCAACTGCCTTATATACTGTTGGTTTTTCTTCGTTTTACTCACAAAAACCCTAAGTGAGCACAGATCTTCAACTTCTCTTTTCTTCTCTTGTTTAATCCTCAAAAACTTTTCACCTTTCTTGTGAAACAAGCTTGGAATCTCTCAAAGACTGTGAAGGATGTCGTCTCAAAGAAAGTCTTCGAGGATCCTGAACAAGGGACCACAGCAAATGTGTGAAGGTCCTACGCATTTTGACCTCACCGAGGAAGAAGAATCTCCTAGACAGCAGCAGAGTCCACAATATTCTCAGCAGTGTCCATCTCCTCCATCTAGACCTTAGAATATTGAACATCGAGAAGATGAAGAAATCATCGAAGATGCAGAACCCATAAGAACTCAAAAGCCCGCTTTTATTTTTAAGCTTTATTGTGCTTTGAAGAAGGGTGGTACTCCCTTGAACTATATTGATGAATTTTTGAAAGATAAAGGGTATCGAAATGAAACCTACTTTTTACGCATAATGGAACGATTGGGAATTGCTCATGTGGGGTCAGCGGAAGAAGCATTTGCAAATATCCCAAGCAATCCACGTGTTGGAGGGCTAAGTCAACCTGATGGGAATGATGATGATAGAATGTACACTCATTTTAAACCTAGAATGGGTGTTGCGGCGAAAATCCAAAGCAATAGGACATATTTGTTTCGCTTGGAGGAACACAGGCAACTGTACTCTAAGTTGCTAAAGCGTGGTGTGATTAACCCTAGAAGTGTGAACTTTGATTTTCTTGATTCTCTGAATGTCAAGCTACGAGAGAAATTCAATCTTCTTCAACTAGAACGGTTTTGTTCTGAAACGACAGTGGCTCATGTTGAACTCACTACTTACTTCTATTCTAATCTAAGTTTCTTGGATGCAAATAGATTCTGCTTCAGTGTTCGAGATCAAGACTATGTAGTTAACATGGAGACATTGGCTGATGTAATTGGAGTTGAAAGAGGGAAATTCCAACTAATCAGTGTGTCTATTGGACGTGCGACGGTAGAGCTTGTTCGGGATAGAACGACGGAAGGAAAGATTTCATATTTGAGGATGAATGCCTCAAATATTTTGCTTCACAAGATAGTCATCAACTGCCTTAGACCCAAATCGGCTTCGAAGACCGATGTTTCAAACTCGGAGGCAAAGCGGATGTATGCTATTAAAGCTAGCAAAAAGTTCTCTCTTCCACACACTATTATGTTCCACATGTACAGAACGATGGCGAAAGACAAGGGCCAACTTCCTTACTTAGCACTTGTAACTAAGTTATTCAGACATTTGAACATTCAGCCTCCCAGAATTCTTTGTGTTCGAACATGCGATCAAATGGCAATGGGACTGAAAATGGTCTCTAAAATGCATATGAAGGAACTTAACAAGGCTTTGGAGCGATTCAAGGATAAAACCCCTGTCAAGACTCATCCAATCTCTTCAGCTGCAAAACGGAAAGGGAAGGAGCCCACAGTTGCTCTATCCAAGAAAAGAAGAGCACTCATCTTGGAGGATGAAGAGAATGAGGATGATATCACAATTTCTGCTCTTGCATTGGAAAACTTAAGTTGTTCTATTCCAGAGACAGAGGTGAGATAGGAACAAGACAAGGAGGAGATCGAACAGAGGACTGGAGAGAGAGAATCAATGGAGAAAGAAAGGATTGAGGATGAAGAAGAAGAGGGCAGAGGTGAGCAAGAAGAAGTAGAGCATGAAGAGTACTTCTCACTGTCTGAAGGCAATGAAATAGGGGGAGATGCTGAGAAAAGAGGTACATCTTCAATTGCTGCTACTAGTGAAGGAGTAAGTCGTTCACCAGCAGATCCATAAGACATCTGTGCCTCTCAATTTCCTGAGGAAGGCCATGAGATTTCATCGCCCAATCTAAGTGATCGTGCTAACTTGCCATCATCTGCCAATACATCTTTTGATCGTGCAAAAGCCAGTACTCAGTGCTTGATGTTCTTATGGGGATGCAAGGCCAAATTTATGCTCTGGGATGCGAAGTTCAGAACTTGTAGAATGCAGGTCAAGCCTCTTCAGTTTCTTTGCATGATCAAATTCATGCCCTTGCTCTTCAAGTTCAAACAAATGCCAAGGGTGAAGATGTGGCACAACTGAAGGAGGATTTGAAAAAGTTGGAAGGGATTGTCTAGTCAATGGGAGATTTCCAGCTTGTTCGTATTCCAAAGCAATCCTAATTCCATTCGCTTTTCGTCTCTACCTTTTTAATGCTGACAAAAATGGGGAGAGATGTGCAGATTTGAGATTTGAGATTTGAGATTTAAACTCTTGACTTTTTTATTGACTTTAATTTTGTGTTTGGCTGTTTGGTTGTGACTAGATTTGGATTTGGATTGTTTGATTGTTCGTTTATTTTAAGCACTATTTCCTGTGGATGCAGATTTTAATGTTATCCTTACTAAGCCAATTATCTTTTGTGAGATATCCATGTTTGCTGGAGTATTGTTTTGCATGTCAAAGTTATCCAAATATGTAGGAAAGTTTTGTCACCATCAAAAAGGGGGAGATTGTTGGAGAAAAATTCCTTGAGTTTTTTGAAGTTGACAAAACGTTTCCATCAATTTAGTTTGAAGACTTGCAAACTCTTTCATCAAAGTCTGAAGACCACCAGACTGCTAGACTCAAGACTCAAAGTCTATCCTCATTGACAGTTTCTAGACCGTCCAAGAAGGCTTATCCAGAACTAAGTATTTCGTTAAGAATTTGATTCTATTGACTGAAGAAGATCTCTTGACTGGATATAGCATGTCGGAATCCATTATTCAAATTGAGATTGATTCAGGGATTTTAGATCCGTTGATTAGCAAAGTATACTTGGAAGTTCTACTTATGAAAACCTAGATCCTGATTGTATGGGCGAGCATGATTTGTGGGCTATCATCATATTCCTTAAATAACTAAAAATCTCCCTGATTGATTCTGTCCAATGGGTAGATTAGAAGAACTCCTTTGGTAAGTGCCAACGGGTGTGATGGCATGAAGGAGTACATAAAGAAGACGTTCCAGTTATTCGAGGGTGTGTGCGATAGAAGAATTCAAAAATTTGAAGCTCCTTATTCTTGGTCAATTTAATTGTTGAGCGAAATATTGTACTCAAAAGAGAGTTTTATATCTTTGTGAGACCTTGAGGAAGTGTAGTAGAGTCTCTATACTGTGGAATTAAGGAAGAGCTACGGTAACAACTCTTTTGATTCATAGTGAAATCCAGCCAGTGGGTTGGTAGTGTGGAAGTGTGTTCTTATTCTCTTTCCTAGGCTCTTTTACTTTGATCGTAATTCTATTTGATTATTAGAGTCTAATTTTCTTTTTCATAATCTATTGCTAAACAGAGTTGTTTTAAAAGTAAAATTACTTACTTCACTTTGGAAAATTTGTTTTCGCACCTATTCACCCCCTCTAGGTGCTCGTACTAGTTTTCACACCTTGTACTTGACCACGTGCTTCATGAATAGCTTGGCCGCCTCCTCGGCTGGACAATCCTTCATTGCAGGGATAAAGGCTGCGTGCTTGGAAAACCTGTCCACCACGACTATGAGAGTTCGACACCCTTCGGATTTTGGCAGGTTGACGATGAAGTCCATGGAAACACTTTCCCATGGACGTGTTAGGACAGGAAGCAGTCCCAATAGGCTTGGCGACGAATGTTGCTCCAGCTTGTCTTGTTGGCACACATCCACCCCCAACGATGTGCCCCAGGAATGGGACTTCCTCTTGGGCAAACGCACACTTCTTGCACTTAACATATAACTCGTTCTCGTGCAAGACTTGGAAGACTTGCCTCAGATATTTGACATGCTCTTCAAGCGTCCGTCTATATACCACAATATCATCTAGGTAAACCACTACAAACCTATCTATGAAAAGGTGGAGTACCTTGTTCATAAGTGTACAAAATGTAGCCGGAGCATTTGTCAAGCTGAACAGCATCACAAGGAACTCGTAGGATCCATACTGCATCACGCAGGCTATCTTTGGCTCGTCTCCTTCAGTGATCCGAACTTGATAGTAGCCCGATTGAAGATCCAGCTTGGTAAACCACTGGGCTCCACCAAGTTGATCGAAGAGATCCGCAATGAGCAGGATTGGGTACTTGTTCTTTATAGTTAGCTTGTTCAGCGCCTAGTAATCAATGCACATCTGAAGTGACCCATTATGTTTCTTCTGAAATAAGACCGGTGCACCGAACGGAGCTTTCTATGGCCGTATGTAACACGCAACAAGCAGCTCCTTGAGTTACCTCCTCAATTCTTCCAATTCGGGGAGCACCATGCAATAAGTCAACTCTGAAGGCATCACCTCCTTGAACATGTTGAGGACGTGGGTCACTTCCATCGGGACTTTGCTCCCTTCACCCTTTTTGTCCTCCACTTTCAAGGCTGCAAGGATTGTCACCTCACCCTTCCTTGCTCCATTGGTGAGTTGCATAGCCAAGATCATCCTCCAATCATGGTCCAATTCACAATGGACTGGGATCACGCATTGGCAATGCTTGTCCAATACGCATATACACTTGACGAATGGCAATATAAGAACATGGATGTTATCTAGGAATTTTATCCCAATGACAAAGTCATAATCGTCAAGGGGAATTACACCTAGAGTCTCCTTGCTCTTCCATGGCCCGAGTTGTAGCTTCATGTCCCTCGCGACACCTATTGTAAGGACTTCCTTGGAGTTTACCGTCTTAAGCCACCCGGTTCCTTTCTCAACCTCTTGGTTAAGTCTCTTAGTTGCTTACTCCGATATAAAGAGGTCAGAGGCTCTCGTGTCCACGAGCGCACTCATTGTGGACTCTCCAGTCTTCAAGTCCGCAAACATCAAGCCTTTAGGCTCCTTCGCCTTCTTGGACTTGATCATGCTAAGGAGTCGTAGTGAACCTAACCGCATTTCCTCTCTAGGCTCATCCTCCTTGCAAAGAGTGGCTAGCTTGGCCTTATTCGGGCAATCTCGTGCCATGTGTGGACCGTCACAGAAGAAACACTTATAGGAACATACCTTCCTTTGTCCTCCTTCGCTCGACTCCGCATGAGCTTTGTGAGGATTAGCCTTAGGTCTACCTCTAGTCGGGTGGTTGTTGTGAAAGCTAGTACGAGCACCTAGATGGGGTGAATAGGTGCGAAAACAAATTTTCACAATGTAAAGAAAATGATTTCGCTTTTAAGCCAATTCTGTTTAGCAATAGATTAAGAAAAATAAATTAGGCTCTAATAATCAAACAGGGTTACGATCAAAGTAAAGAGCTTAGAGAAGAGAATAAGATCACAGGGTTTATAGTGGTTCAGCTTAATCCAAGGCTACGTCCACTCTTCCACACTGACAGCCCTCCGGCTAGATTTCACAATGAATCAAAAGAGTCATTACAATATTTCTCTTCCTTGATTCCATAGTGTAGAGACTCTACTACACTTCCTCAAGGTCTCACAAAAGTATAAACGCTATTTTGAGTACAAGTTTTCGCTCAACAATTGAATTGACAAAAAATAAGGAGCTTCAGACTTTGGAATTCTTCTATCGTGCAGGCACTTGAATAATTGGAACAGCTTCCTTATGTACTCCTTCATGCCTTCATATCCGTTAGCACTTACCAAAGGAATTCTTCCAATCTACCCATTCGACATAATCAATTAAGGATATTTTGAGTTATTTAAGGAATATGACAATAGCCCACTAATCATGCTTGCCCATACAATCAGGATCTAGGTTTCCATAAGTAGAACATTCCAAGTATGCTTTGCCAATCAATGGATCTAAATTATCCGAATTGAAATCAAAATGAATATCAGATTCCAAGATGCTATCTCCAGCCGAGAGATCTTCTTCAGTCGATATAATTAAATCCTTAACAAGATACTCAGTTCTGGATAAGTCTTCTTCGACAGTCTAGAAACTGTCAATGAGGATAGACTTTGAATCTTGAGTTTGGCGGTTTGGCAATCTTCAAACTTTTACTAAAGAGTCTACAATTATTCAGATTAGACTGATGGAAATGTTTGGTCATCTTCAAAACACACAAGGAAGTTTTCTCCAACAATCTCCCCCTTTGTTATGATAACAAAAATTTCATGCAGATTTGGATATTTTGACCTGCAAAACAGTACTCGAGCAAATATGGATATCTATAGATAATTGACTTAGTATATACAGTGTTAAATTTGCATCCACCAGAAATAAGTTAATCCTGTAAATAAACAACTATATTTGCCATGAAATACCAATAGTGCTTAAAATAACCAAACAACCAAACCAAATTCAGTCACAGCCAAACAACCAAACCAAAAATCATTCAAAGAGTAAAGTTAAATGAAAGTCAAGTCAAGTGAGAGTCAAGTTTCAAATCTACACCATCTCTCTCCCTTTTTGTCAGCATTAAAAAAGGTAGAGATAAAAAGATAATGGAATTAAGGTTGCCTAAGAACGCGAACAAGCTGGAAATCTCCCATTGACTGGACAATCCCTTTTAGCTTTTTGAAATCCTCCTTCAGTTGAGCCACTTCTTCACCCTTGGCATTTGCTTAAACTTGAAGAGTAAGGGTATGAATTTGATCATGTAAGGAAACTGAAGAGGCTTAACCTGCATTCTGCAAGTTCTGAACTTCACATCCCGGGGCATAAATCTGCCCTCGCATTTCCATAAGAACATCAATAACTCTGCGAAAGTCTGCTGTATTTTCAGTTTGAGTACTGACTTCTGCATGATCCGTGGGAGTATTTGCAGATGATGGAAAACTAGCATGATCACTCAGATTTGGTGATGAAAACTCATGACCTTCTTCTATTAATTGAAAGGCATAGATGTCTTTTGGATCTGCAGGTGAGCGACTAACACCTTCACTAGTGGCAGCAATTGAAGATGTACCTCTTTTCTCAACAACTCCCCCTGTTTCAATGCCCTTAGGAGGTGAGAAGTACACTTCATGCTCTATTTCTACCTGATCACCTCTGCCTTCTTCTTCTTTTTTTTGCAATAATTTCTTCCTTTGCTTCTTTTCGCATTGATTCTCTCTCTCTACTCCCTTCCTCTGCTTCTCCATGCTTTGTTTCCTCAAAGTCTTGATCCTCTCTCTCTTCAGTCTCTGGAACAACACTTTATAGATTTCTCAATGCATGAGTAGAAATGGTAATATCATCCTCATTCTCTTCATCCTCCAAAACAAGTGCTCTTCTTTTCTTGGATGGAGCTGTCATGGGCTCCTTCCCTTTCCGTTTAGCAACTGAACAACCTTAGTGAGACTTGATAGGGGTTTTCTCTTTCAATCGCTCCAAAGCCATTGTGTTTATGCTTGGAAGAAACTTAACTCTGATACCACTTGTCACGGGCCGATCGATCAACTCTCGATCACTCGTAAGCTGACCCGTGCGGCCTTAGGTTTTTACCCATACGCAACCTTTCAACACTCGACTCACAAGGATCTTAGAGAGAGAAACTTCTAGAGAGAAGCTCTGGTTTTGTATTACTTGTGAATGAGATGGATTACAATGAAGGGAGGAGACCCCTTTATATATAAATACAAGGCAAACCGTGTCCGTAGATCTCCCCTTGATCTAATAGTGGAGATTCCATTTCTCCAACTACCAACTACCCACATTTATTACATAACGGTACAATTACTATATCGTCCGCTCCCAGAAGTATTCTAGAAGACTCGAGAAAACCCTATTAGACGGGATACAGGTTGAGGGTCGGATGTGTCGCGCACGTCTCGTAGGAACCTCTTGGATGTGCTTTCTTTCGAGCCATGACACTTGTCTGTCCACACCAATTTCTTTTCCTTCTTCAGCAGTCGAGTCAAAGGCAAAGCTAATGCCAAAAATCCTTCCACAAACCTTCTATAATACCCTGCTAAACCCAAAAAACTTTTGATCTCTATCACCGTAGTCGGTCTTGGCTAGTTAATCACTGCTTCAATCTTAGACGGGTCAATGGAGATTCCTTCGCCTGGAATCACGTGACCTAGGAAAGCAACACGAGTCAACCAATCTCAAATGTCGCACTTGCTGAACTTGGCGTACAGCTCAAAATTCCTCAATGTCCACAGTACCAATCTCAAATGTCGCACTTGCTGAACTTGGCGTACAGCTCATAATTCCTCAATGTCCACAGTACCAATCTCAAATGTCCTTCATGCTCCTCTGGACTTCTTGAGTACACCAGAATATTATCGATGAACATGATCACAAATTGATCTAAGTATTCTTTGAAAACTCAGTTCATCAAATCCATGAAAGCAGCTGGGGTGTTCGTTAATCCAAACGGTATTATAGTAAATTCATAATGGCCGTATTGAGTACGAAATGCTGACTTAGGTATGTCCTCTTTTCTAATCCTCGGCTGGCGATACCCGTCCTTAGGTCAATCTTAGAAAATATCAACACTCCTTGTAACTGGTCAAACAAGTCGTCGATCCTTGGCAGTGGATATTTGTTCTTGATCGTCACCTGATTGAGTTGTCGATAGTCAATACACAAACGCAATGAACCATCCTTCTTCTTTACAAACAGAACCAGTATTCCCCAAGGTGATGCACTGGGACGTATGAATCCATTATCCAATAATTCCTGCATCTACACCTTATGTTCTTTCAACTCAAATAACGTCATCCAGTAAAGAGCCTTAGAAATTGGCTCTGTCCTGGGGGCTAGCTCAATCATGAACTCTATTTCCCTTTATGGTAGTAGACTTGGCAATTCCTTCGAAAATACATTTGGAAACTCTTGTACTACTGCAATGTCCTCGATTTTCAGCTCCTCAACTATCGTGTCCACGACAGTTGCCAGGTAACCTTGACAACTCTCATCTAACAAGCGGGTTGCCTCAAGCCACGAGATTAAGGTAATCAAGGGTCTTCCTCGACTCCTGATAAACTCGAAGCTCTCACCGTCTATCGGGTTAAATTGAATCGTTTTGCGATAACAGTCCATTTGAGCTCGTTGCTTGGTGAGTCAATCCATGCTAATTATCACATCGAAATCATACATGGCTAGAACTATCAAGTATACCTTCCCCTCTCGCTCACCAATCGCTAACGTGCAACCAGGACAACCCACTGTAACTAACACCTTATCCTTTAATAGTGTCAATATACTAATCACTAACTCTAACAACTCAAGAATCAATCCTACCAACTTAACATAACGCTCAGCTATAAATGAATGAGTAACTCCAAGGTCAAATAAAGCATAAGTAGCGTGGTCGTTCAGTGAAACAATACCTATAATCACATTAGGTGCATCCTCCACCTGTCCTCTGGTGATAACATATGTCCTTCCTTGAGCTGGAGGTCTGAGTAGTCCACCTTGCTGTGCATTCAGTGGCGGTAACTGTAGCGATCTCATCGGTCTCTTGGGACAATTCCTGGCCATGTGACCATGTTGGCCACACTCACGGGGCTGACTCATGTCATCTTCCACAGAAATGACACGCACCATTCTATCTCAGCTCTGATTTTCCTATTCCACCCTTCTTGTTGAGCGGAACAGGGTACCTTCCTCCAGTCATTGGTCTCTTCCCAAACTGATTCCTATCTTGGTTAGAACCAAACCGCAACCCAGATGTGGTGGCTTGTTCGTTCAAATTCTTCTCAATCAGTTGGGCTCGACCGTACAACTCGTTATAGTTCTTTAGATCGAGTGGTACTAGTGGATTTTTCAACTTCGACCGGAGGCCATCTATAAATCTTATCGCCTTCTCCTCGGGATCCTCAATCAACCTAGGAGCGTACTGTGATAACTCGGCAAACTTCGCCTCGTGCTAGTTCGCAGTCATTGGACCATGACAAAGGTGCAAAAATTCTGCCATCTTCGATTGCTTGGAACAGCTAGAGAAGTATTTGCTGTTGAACGCTCTAACGAAGGCGTTCCTCACTAGAACCACACAGTCTAGGAATACCTCTTCTCTGGTGGCCTTCCACCAAGTACTAGCAATCCCCTGTAGCTGATATACTACAAGGGTGACCTTCTCTTCTTCAGTGCACCTCAACAGTGCAAACGCTTTCTTCAATTCCTCGATCCAGAGGGTTGCAGCCTCGGGATCTCTCGTTCATGTGAACTTTGGCGATTGCAACTTCAGGAAATGCTCAACAAGCTTGTGAATCGGTCTCTCGACAACCACGTTCCCCTATGGAACTTCAGCAAGAGCGGCAACGGCTGCGGCAATGGCAACAGCTTGATTCTAGGCCTGTTGCCCCATCAGATTTCCAATTGTCTGAAGCGCCTCTAAGATCTCTTCGAATTTGGGATCACCAGGGGCTGCTACCCTAGCACCAACCGGCGGGATCGGCGGGACCGGCGGCAATGCTACTCCACTTATGCTGGCCTCAGCCTACGCTCTACCTCGGCCACCTCGAGTACCGACACTTGTTGGCGTCTTACCCCGAGTCACTAACGATAAGGTCATTTGTTGAGGAGTCCTCGACTCTTGATCATTCATGTTGCAGACTTTCTACAAAACCCATTCCCAATTCCATACAAAATTAGAAACTGAGTGATCCCCACAATCAATTTACCAAACAGCTATCAATCACATGCATCTGCATAAAATAAAGGTCATTCCTATTAATTATCCCAATAACCTATCACACCTTATCACTCCAAACACAAACTTTGATTTGATACCACTAAACGAGGATGTCACGCGCCAATCCTCGAACGCGTGCCCATCCCTCTATGGTTGATAAAATTTACGACTTCCTTGGACGAGTTGTTGACCCTTTCTTTTTATTGCACATGCGGAAGCGAATAATAAATCCCCTGACAGTAATTATCTCAAGATAAAAAATTAGGATAATAGATTCACAACAAAACATGTTTCTATAAAGATACTGAGTTATGTACAAAAGGTCAACAATCAAAAGACTACAAAACCTGGCTTTCCAAAAGGAAGTGATCCTAACTGACCTACACTTCAGATTACGTCAGCTCGACTTTGGGTCCTCCCTCTACGGCCCCAAAAATTTATACCCACGACGGGGTAAGATATAAATCTCAGTGAATTCATGCTTTAAACCTCGATTAGGAGGGTAATACGCCAGAGGCGTCCTAACCACACAATCATACAACCATAGAGACTTACCTCGTCTTAGATCCATCCTGCAGGTCGGCACAATTCATATTACCAATAGCCACAACAACATGAGCAACAAACAAGCTCATCAACTGGAACACCACACTCAAATTTCAAATAAGCACAAGGGCCCTGATTATAGGGCCAAATCGTTATGACACGTTACATACCATGTCACACAATTTTGTCCCATAATCCAACATATTCAACTTAATTAATCATGCATTCCTAGTTTTGATCTCGGCATATAGCAGGGCCTACTCTCTGTTCAGCGGTCTTCTGGCATTGCCAGGCTTCGTCTCACATCATTGATCACAGCTATGTCTTTCCTAAACGGCTTTCCCGAAGGAGCACTTGTCCAGAATCTACTGCAACCGACTTCCCGTTGTCTAGGGGTGTCCCATATAGGAGTTACCATCCAGCTTAACATCCCAGGACGGGTTCTCCTAACCAACACACAATTACTCAATTACAACCCAGAACACCGTGTCTTGCACTCAAATGCCTCAATTAAAATAGTGATCCTGGCTTTTTTTTCGATCAGAAATACATGGTAAAATAGTCATGTGTGGGTACACGGTCAATTCACACTAGAAAAATTGATATCTTTCAATTTAAAATCTCACTGTTTTTATGTAGTATATAAAACCATTTTTGGTGTTAAAATCCAACACTTGGGATTTTCGGAATAAATATCGAAATTCCCAAATTTTTGGAATAAATGACCAAAAATTCAATCAGCACTCAAGTTGCACAAACCAACACTCAATTGCAGAAATTAACCACACCATTGCAATCCGCACGAAATTCCTGTCACCGGCTATCTTGGTCTAATTTTCTGAAAATATTTAATAATTAAATAATTACCAAAATTAATTAAATAATCACAATTAATTACCATAAATACCAACCTAAGCCGAAATTGCTAAATTAAACACCTAAACGGGCCGAGAAAATTCCCGAACCTGTCTAGATAAATAGCACATCCTATATAGGCCTTAATAAATTTAATCTAACCACCTAACATGCATAATTGAATAATTAAATTACTAATCTAATCTAACTAACCATCTAATTCATAATTAACTTAAACCAAACACCCTTTAAACATCATTAGCCTACTAAGAAGAGTTTAGTGCATAAACTCACTGGTTTATCGCAGAAACCGGTTCACCGCAACGGCGGCATGACAGCAGCCAAAACCCGAACTTTCGGCGACGTTGATGGACACTTGAGCCGGGCCAAAAAGGCCTTGCAAGCCCACAGTAACTGCTGGGCTTGACTTCGATGGGCTTGGGCTGAATTCGCGGGTTGACTGCTGAAGATGGGCTGGTCGAATTCAAGGGTTTCTGGGCTCAAAAGCCAAAGGGCTGAATGGGGTGGGCTGAAACTCGTGTGGGCTTGGAGGAGATGGGCCATGAAGATGCGAATTGGGCTTGCTGCGGCATGTGCTGGGTTGCTGAAATAGGGCTAACTTCAAGTGGACTTGTCTTCGGATGGGCTGAGCTGAGCTGCCTAACAATTTCACGACCAAAGTTGGGCTTCAAATGGCTTACTTCAGTGGGCCGTGGGCTCAATGGAGATGGGCCCACGTCGATGAAATTGAAGGCGAGCTGCGGGCTTCGTTGGAAACGTGGACTGAACGAGAAGACGCAGACGTGCGAGGTGATGGAGAAGCGAACGAAGGTGTTGGAGAAAACTTCCTTGAGTGTTTTGAAGTTGACAAAATGTTTCCATCAATCTAATCTGAAGACTTGCAGACTCTTCCATCAAAGTCTGAAGACCTTCGGATTGCCAGACTCAAGACTCAAAGTCTATCCTCTTTGACAGTTTCTAGACCATCGAAAAAGGCTTATTCGAAACGAAGTATTTCGTTAAGGATTTGATTCTGTCAACTAAAAAAGATCTTTTGGTTGGACATAGCATATCGGAATCCATTATTCAAATCAAGATTGATTCAGGGATTTTGGATCCGTTGATTGGCGAAGTATACTTGGAAGGTTCTACTTATGGAAACCTAGATCCTAATTATATGGGCGACCAGGATTGATGGGCTATCATCATGTTCTTTAAATAGCTTGAAAATCTTCCTAATTGATTCTGTCCAACAGGTAGATTGGAAGAATTCCTTTAGTAAGTGCCAACGGGTGTGATGGCATAAAGGGGTATATAAGGAAGACGTTCCAGTTGTTTGAGTGTGTGCGTGATAGAAGAATTTCAAAGTCTGAAGCTCCTTGTTCTTAGTCAATTAAACTATTGAGCGAAATCTTGTACACAAAAGAGAGTCTATATCTATAAGAGACCTTGAGGAAGTGTAGTAAAGTCTCTACACTGTGGAATCAATGAAGAGCTTTACTATAACAACTCTTTTGTTTCATAGTGAAATCCAGCCAGTGGGCTGTCAGTGCGGAAGAGTGGACGTAGGCTTGGATTAAGCCGAACCACTATAAACTCTGTGTTCATATTCTCTTCCCTACGCTCTTTTACTTTGATCGTAACTTGTTTTGTTGACAAGAGACAAATTTCCTTTTCATAATCTATTGTTGATTAGTGCTACACAATTATCTTGGAAATTTATTTTTACACCTATTCACCCCCTCTCTAAGTGCTCATACTAGCTTTCACAATTGGTATCAGAGCTTGTGTACTCACTTAAGTTGAAGTGTTTTACTTTAGAGTTAAAGATCCATGGCTAGTATGTTAACTCCAGGACTGGTTGAAGGGCAAAGCAATACAAAACCGCCTTATTTTGATGGAAAGGAATACAACATATGGAAAAACAAGATGAAGGCATTCCTAAGATCAAAGGATCCCCTGGAATGGGATGTGGTAGACAAAGAAATCATTCATAAAGCTGCACCTGTCTCAAAAAGAGGAAAAAAAGTCGTTGAGTCTAGTGAAATGACTCAAGAAGAGATAACCAAGTGACAAGCTTTTGATGCAAAAGCAATTTGTTCTTTATATTGTGCATTATCACCTACTGAATATAATAGAATATCTTTTTGTGTTATAGCTAAAGAAGTCTAGGATAGATTACACATCACTTATGAAGGAAATGATCGAGTGAAAGAAACCAGAATCAACATTCTGCTCGATCAATACGAAGCATTCAAAATGAAATTAGGAGAATCTATCACTAACATGTTTAGTCATTTTATAGAAATCGTGAATGGTCTTGAAAATCAAGGTCAACCAATTTCTGATCCCATGAAAGTAAACAAGCTACTGCGTGGACTCTCCAAGGATTGAAATCACATAAAGACCTCAATAAGGGAGACACAAAGAATTATGCCACTTTTTGTTGATGAATTGGTTGGGGCTCTTCAGTCTTATGAAGTGGAGCAAATCAACGAAGATGAAGATCCTAAAGGTAAGAAATCCATTGCATTAAAATCTAATGATGATTCTGATGTCACAGATTCTGAAGACGATATGGATGATGAAGAGGTTACTCTTATGATAAGAAGATTCAAAAAGCTAAATAGAAAGGGGAGAATATTCAATCCAAAGAAACAAAGTTTTCAAAAGAAACAGTCTAAGTTAGTTGAGGATAATGAATCCAATAAAGATGTAGTCTACTTTGAATGTAAGAAAATGGGACACATTAGACCCAACTATCCCCTTCTGAGGAAAAAGAAAGGAAAAGCTAAGAAATATCGAAAGGCACTTAAAGCAGAAACTTGAAGTGATACAGAATATGAGAAAAGTGATGATGATTATGCCAATATTTGTCTCATGGCACAATCAGACTCAAATTCAAACTCCGAGATAGACTCAGATTCAGACAGTGAATTCGAGGTAAGTAATTTGAATATCCCTACTAGAGTCTTTAGATACATTGATGAATTGTGTCTTAGTCTCAAAACTTCTCTCAAAAGGATTTCCGAACTTAAAAGAGAAAATTCTGCACTAAAACAACAGGAAAATATTTAGAAAGAAAAAGTCAAAAGTCTAGACAAAAGTGTTACTACTTTGAAAGAAAATGCAGACAATCTTTCAAAAGAAAATGCTTTCTTGAAAAATGATATTTCTAAAAGATTTTCTATAGGATCTGAGAAACTTGAAAAAAATTCTCTCAGCACAAAGACCTTACTTCAACAAATCAGGTTTAGGAATGACTGCTGAAAACATTCCTCTAATTGATTTTCCTAAATTAAAGGAAAGAATTAAGCAAAGATCTACAAGAGATGCTTACAAAAATCATTTCTAAAAAGTTTTTGTAAAACCAAAAGGTCGTAGTGCTCTTAAATGTTCTAAGTGCAATAGCTCAGATCATTTTGAGAAAGAATGTCCTATGGCTTGGAAACTTGTTAAGAAGGTATGGGCAAAAATCGTATATTGCACTAACAGCAATGGACCCAAGAAAATATGGGTACCAAAGAAAGCTTAAGTCTCTTTTCTAAATGCAGGTCACTATAAAAAAAAAATGTTAAATGGTACATGGATAGTGGATGCTCATGGCATATGACAGGAGATTCAAATTGCTTCATAAAGCTTGTTCAAGTTAATGGTGGAAAAGTTTCCTTTGGGGAAACAGCAAAGGAAGAATTGTGGGATACAGAACTGTAAAGATTGGAAGCCTCACGATCAGTAATGTTTCCTTAGTGGAAGGACTCAACTACAATTTGCTAAGTATCAGTCAGTTGTGTGACACCAGTTTCAAAATCAACTTTCAAGAAGAAATATGTTCAAGAACCAGTAAAGACTCCTCTCAGTCTTTTATGGGTCAAAGATATGGAAATATTTATCTCTTGGATATCAAACCAGATGAAACCCAATGTCTAATCTCAATTCAAGAAGAAGCAAACTTATGGCACAGAAAACTTGGGCACATCAATATGAAGCAAATAGCCAAAATTTCAGCAAAGAAGCTTGTTCGTAGATTGCCTAATCTGTCATACCAAAAGTCTGATCTATGCACACCATGCGTGTTGGGAAAATATGTAAGAAACTCATCCAAACCAATAAATCAAGTTTCCACTAATCGTGTACTACAGCTCTTGCATATGGATCTATTTGGACCAACCAGAAATCAGAGCATTGGAGGTAAGAAATATTGTTTAGTGATTGTGGATGATTATTCACGATTCACTTGGATATATTTCCTGACAAGTAAGTCTTAAACCTTTTTCTTATTTTACAAAGTTTGCTAAAAAGATCCAAAATGAGAAAGGGTATGTTATTTCAAGTATACGAATAGACCATGGAGGTGAATTTGAAAATCAAGACTTTACAAAATTCTGTTATGAATCTGGTTTTCAGCATGTGTTCTCTTCATCATATACTCTAGAGCAAAATGGAGTCGTGGAAAGAAAGAATAGGTCATTTCAAGAAATGGTTATAACTCTTTTAATTGAAAGTAACATCTCTTCTCGTTTTTGGGCTGAAGTAGTTTCTACAGCATGTTATATTATTAATAGAGTCTTTCTAAGGCCTATTTTGAAGAAAACTCCTTATGAGTTGTTCAAAGGAAAGAAGCCCATTGTTTCATATTTTCATGTGTTTGGATGTTAATGTTTTATATTGAAAAATGCAAAGGATTGAGTTGGTAAGTTTGAAGAAAAATCAAATGAAGGTATTTTCTTTGGATATTCTATCACAA
This sequence comes from Eucalyptus lansdowneana, assembly GCA_017140395.1. Taxonomy (NCBI): domain Eukaryota; kingdom Viridiplantae; phylum Streptophyta; class Magnoliopsida; order Myrtales; family Myrtaceae; genus Eucalyptus; species Eucalyptus lansdowneana. Next base: position 29,395,422 of record CM029484.1, on the reverse strand, counting down.
GCAAAGCTTACAGAGTTTACAACAAGAAGACTCAATCTGTGGAGGAATCAATGAATGTCAAATTTCAAGACTTTATGCAAAATCAATCAATTCATACTCATCTTGAAGAATCCAAACCCGCTCTAGACTCTACAAAGTCTAAATTTCCATAAGCAGCTCAACCTTTAGAAGACGAGCAACAAATGATCAACGAAGATTCAAATGAGGAAAAAGATCAACAGTCTGACAAATCAACCAGCAACTGGAAGCATAAGTCCAGTCATCCCAAAGATCTCATTATTGGTGATATTAATGAAGGAATTCGCGCAAGATCCAAAAGGCGCGAAAAGTCTAGTGCTGTGGCTCTTATTTCTGAAATAAAACCCAAGAGCATAAAAGAAGCTTTGATTGATGAAAGTTGGATTGAAGCTATGCAAGAAGAACTCAGGCAATTCAGCATCAATGATGTCTAGGAATTGACTCCTAAATAAAAAGGTAAATCCATCATTGGAGCTAAATGGGTTTTCAGGAATAAGATGAACGAGAAAGGAAAAGTCGTAAGAAACAAAGCAAGACTCGTGGCCAAGGGATATACGCAAGAAGAAGAGATAGACTATGATGAGACTTACGCACCAATAGCAAGGTTATAAGCAATTAGATTATTACTTGCTTTTGCTTGTCATAAGAATTTCAGCTTATTCCAAATGGACGTCAAAAGTGTTTTCCTAAATGGATTTATCCAAGAGGAAGTGTATGTGGAACAACAATCTGGCTTTTAAGACCTAAGGAAACTAGACTCTGTATTCAGACTGAAAAATGCTTTATATGGTTTAAAGCAAGTACCTCGAGCTTGGTACGGCATACTAAGTAAGTTTTTAATTCAGAATGGTTTTATCAAATGTAAAGTAGATACTACATTGTTTATCACAAGAGAAAGCAAAAGTTTTCTACTTGTTCAAATTTATGTTGATGATATTATTTTTGGATCTTTTAATGAAAGTCTGTGCAAGAAATTCTCTAAGTCTATGCAGGATGAGTTTGAAATGAGCATGATGAGTGAACTAATCTTATTTCTCGGGCTTCAAATGAAACAACTAAATGAGGGTATCTTTATTCATCAAGAAAAATATGCTAAAGAACTTGTCAAAAAGTTTGGACTAGAAAATTGCAAAAAGACTGATATATCAATGTCAAGTTCTTTGAAGCTGGACAATGATGAAAAAGGAAAGAAAGTTGACCAGAAGCTATACAGGAGTATCATTGGTTCACTTTTTTTATCTAACTATTTTTAGACCTGACATTTTATTTAGTATTTGTATTTGTGCCAGATTTCAATCAGACCCTAAAAAATCTCATTTGAGTGCTACAAAGCGTGTCATCATTGCCTCAACTTCAAATTTGGGTCTCTGGTGTCCTAAAGAACGAGACTTTACTCTTCTTGAATACTCAGACGCAGACCTAGTCGGATGCAGAGTTGATAGAAAGAGCACCTCGAGCACCTGTCAACTAATAGGAAACAGGACAATATCTTGGTTTTCAAGAAAGCAAAGTACAATAGCTCTTTCTATGGCAGAAGCAGAGTATGTAACTCTTGGAAGTTATTGTTCACAAATTTTGTGGATAAAACAACAGTTGAGAGAATTTGGAATTGAATATTCATGCACTAAGATCAAATGTGACAACAACAGCGCAATCAATCTCACCAAGAATCCGATTTTTCACTCAAGAGCAAAACATATAGAGATTCGACATCATTTCATTAGAGATCATGTTCAAAATGGAGAAGTTTTGATTCAGTTTATTGATTCAAAGAATCAACTTGCGAACATATTTACAAAGCCTTTGGAGAAAAATCAATTTGAAGTTATTTGTTCTAGACTCAATATATTAAAGTTTGAAGAAGTTCAGACTCAGGATTGAAAATCTAAAGGCTTTTAGACTCAGACAATCAAAATCTATGACTGTAAGTTATTTCTATTTTAGAAACTTATTTCTCGGATCAAATCTTGTAAAGGTACGATCATCTATCCAAAATTAATTGGTGTTATTTTCCCAATTTTTCGTGATTAGTGCAATTCTTCCTTTTCGAAAAAGAAGTTATTTTTGAAATGACAGTTATCTAATTTTTGAAAAGGCAGTTATTTTTAAAAGGCATTTTTATATTTTCTTTTTACCGCATTCCGTATGCCTTGCTTCAACTGCCTTATATACTGTCGGTTCTTCTTCGTTTTACTCACAAAAACCCTAAGAGAGCACAGATCTTCCACTTCTGTCTTCTTCTCTTGTTTAATCCTCGGAAAGTTTTCATCTTTCTTGGGAAACAAGCTTGGAATCTCTCAAAGACTGTGAAAGATGTCGTCTCAAAGAAAGTCGTTAAGGATCGCGAACAGGGGACCACAGCAAATGCGTGAGGGGCCTACACACTTTGATCTCACAGAGGAAGAAGAATCTCCTAGACAGCAGCAGAGCCCACAACACTCTCAGCAGCGTCCATCTCCTCCATCTAGCCCTCGGGATGTTGCACATCGAAAAGAGGAAGAAATCATCGAAGATGCATAACCCGTAAGAACTCATAAGCCCGCTTTTACCTATAAGCTTTATCGTGCTTTTAAGAGGAGTGGTACTCCGTTAAACTACATTGATGAATTTCTCAAAGACAAAGGGTATAGAAATGAAACTTTCTTTTTACGCATAATGGAACAATTGGGAATTGCCCCTGCTGAGTCGGCGGAAGAGGCATTGGCAAATATCCCAAGCGATCCACATGTTGGAGGGCTGAGTCAACCTGATGGGAATGACGATGATAGGATGTACAATTAGTTTAAACCTAGAATTGGTGTTGTAGCAAAAATCCGAAGCAAAAAGACAGATTTGTTTCGTTTCGAGGAACACAAGCAACTGTACTCTAAGTTGCTAAAACGTGGGGTGATAAACCCTAGAAGTGTGGACTTTGATTTTCTTAACTCTGTGAATGTCAATATGCGGGAAAAATTCAGTCTTCTTCAACTCGAACAGTTTTGTTCTGAAACGACAGAAGCTCATGGTGAACTTACTGCTTATTTCTATTCGAATCTCAGTTTCTTGAATGTGAATCGATTCTCTTTCAGTGTTCGAGATCAAGACTATGTGGTTGACATGAATACATTGGCTGATGTGATCGAGGTTGAAAAAGGGAGATATCAACTTCTCAATGTGTCTATTGCTCGAGCAACGATCGAACTTGTTCAGGATAGAACAATGGAAGGGAAGATTTCCTATTTGAGGATGAATACGTCTAACATTTTGCTTCACAAGATAGTGATTAACTACCTCATACCAAAATCTACTTCAAAGAAAGACGTTTCAAACTCGGAGGCAAAGCTGATGTATACCATCAATGCTGGCAAAAAGTTTTCTCTTCCACACACTATTATGTTCCACATGTACAGAACAATGGTGAAGGACAAGGGTTAACTTCCGTACACAGCTCTTGTGACCAAGTTATTCAGGCACTTGAACGTTCAGCCTCCCCGGATTCTTTGTGTTCAAGCATGCGATCAAATGGTGGTGGGACTGAAGATAGTCTCTAAAATGAGTATGAAGGAACTCAACAAGGCTTTGGAGCAATTCAAAGTGAAAACCCTTATCAAGACTCATTCAATCTCTTCGGCGGAAAAACAAAAAGGGAAGGAGCCCATGGTTGCTCCATCCAAGAAAAGAAGAGCTCTCATCATTGAGGATGAAGAGGATGAGGATGATGTCACCATTTCTGCGATGGCATTAAAGAACTTGAGTCGTTCTGTTCCAGAGACAATAGAGAGACAAGAACAAGACAAGGATGAGATAGAACAGAGGACTGGAGAGAGAGAAGATTTGGAGAATGAGGCAAAGGAAAAAGAAGCAGAGGAGAGAGATGCAAAGGAGGAAAGAATTGAGGAAGAAGAGGAAGAGGGTATAGGAGATCAAGCAGAAGTAAAGCATGAGGAACACCTTTTTCCACCTGAAGGCATTGAAACAGGGGGAGATCCGAAAAAAAGGGGTACGTTCTTATTTCTTGCCACTAGTGAAGGAGTAAGTCGTTCTCCAGCAGATCTAGAAGACATCTATGCCTCTCAATTTCCTGAGGAGGGACATGATGTTTCATCGCCCAATTTGCGTGACCATGCTGATTTGCCATCATCTGCCTATACACCGTCTGATCGTGCAAAAGCCAGTACTCAGACTGATAATTCAGCAGACTTTCGCAGAGTGCTTGATGTTTTCTTGGAGATGCGAGGTCAAATTTATGCTCTGAGATGCGAAGTACAGAACTTGCAAAATGCAGGTCAAGCCTCTTTCGTTTCTTTGCATGATCAAATCCATACCCTTGCCCTTTAAGTTCAAGCAAATGGCAATGGTGAAGATGTGGTGCAACTGAAGGAGGATTTGAAAAAGCTAGAAGGGATTGTCCAGTCAATGGGAGATTTCCAGCTTGTTCGTGTTCTCAAGCAATCTTAATTCCATTCTCTTTTCATCTCTACCTTTCTAATGATGACAAAAAAGGGGGAGAGATGTGCTGCAAATTTGATTTGACTTTGAACTCTTGACTTTCTTGACTTTTGTGATGACGGTTAAGTTTAATTGACTTTTGTGTTTGGCTGTTTGGATTTAGACTGGATTTGGATTTGTCTGTTTAAACATTTGTTTATCTTAAGCACTATTGATATCTCATGGCTTTGCTCATTTACTGAACTAACCTAGGATGCAGATTTTAATGTTATCTTTACTAAGCCATTTATCTTTGTGAGATATCCATGTTTGCTTGAGTAATGTTTTGCAGGTCAAAGTCATCCAAATCTGCAGGAAAGTTTTGTAACAATCAAAAATGGGGAGATTGTTGGAGAAAACTTCCTTGAGTGTTTTGAAGTTGACACAACGTTTCCATCAGTCTAGTCTGAAGACTTGCAGACTCTTCCATCAAAGTCTGAAGACCTTCGGACTACCAGACTCAAGACTCAAAGTCTATCCTCATTGACAATTTCTAAACCGTCGAAGAAGGCTTATCCGAAACGAAGTATTTCGTTTAGGATTTGATTCTGTCGATTAAAAAAGATCTATTGGCTGGATATAGCATATCGGAATCCATTATTCAAATCATGATTGATTCAGGGATTTTGGAACCGTTGATTGGCGAACTATATTTGGAAGGTTCTACTTATGAAAACCTAGATCCTGATTGTACAGGCGAGTATGATTAATAGGCTATCGTCATGTTCCTTAAATAGCTCGAAAAACTTCCTAATTGATTCTGTCCAACGGGTAGATTGGAAGAATTCCTCTGGTAAGTGCCAACGGGTGTGATGGCATAAAGGAGTATATAAGGAAGACATTCTAGTTGTTCGAGTGTGTGCGCGATAGAAGAATTCCAAAGTCTAAAGCTCATTGTTCTTAGTCAATTAAACTGTTGAGCGAAATCTTGTACATAAAAGAGAGTCTATATCTTTGAGAGACCTTGAGGAAGTGTAGTAGAGTTTCTACACTGTGGAATCAATGAAGAGCTTTACTGTAACAACTCTTTTGTTTCATAGTGAAATCCAGCCAATGGGCTTTCAATGCGGAAGAATGGACGTAGGCTTGGATTAAGCCGAACCACTATAAACTCTGTGTTCATATTCTCTTCCCTACGCTCTTTTACTTTGATCGTAACTCGTTTTGTTGATAAGAGACAAATTTCCTTTTCATAATCTATTGTTGATTAGTGCTGCACACTTATCTCGGAAATTTATTTTTACACCTATTCACCACCCTCCCTCTAGGTACTCATACTAGCTTTCACATAAGGGAGTGGAATGCTCGGCTGCTTCGGTCAACGTTGAGGCATTTTGCTAGCGGGTTTTGATTAATGAAGACGCAAGGTGGTGGAGTGGTGGCGACTAGCAAAAAAAATTCAACAAACATTAGCCATCCAATTAATTATTTGTCCCCTAATACTTTCTAGCCAAAATTCCAGCCCCCTTCAAAGCTCCGAATTTCACTAGTTCGAACTCTAATTTCATCTTCAATCTCTTCAACATGAGATCCAAATTTGATGAATAAGAAGTCCTCAAAATTTCTGCAAGTCCCCAACACCTAAAGGCTCGGTAAGGAGTCCAAAAATTCCTTCAATTTGGCCTATCCGAATTTCCATTAAATTCTGAATCATCCGAAACGATTTTCCGTAAAAAATCTTAGGCTCTCCAAAAATTCTTCGGAGGATGAGTCGACGCTCCTAAAATAATTTATGACATGACAGAACTTTGAATTTCTGAAAATTGGTTCAAATTCGTGATTAATTTCAATCTGGCACGATTCAAGTGATAGCCTACCAGGCAGCTTTTAGGAATTTTTGGTGCAATTGACCCATTGTTGATTATTTTCAAGCCACATTGTACATCTTCGACACATTAGCGACTCTCGGTTGTCATGGAAATCTCAAAGTTTCAAATACGAATACCGGGTACAGAATTCACAGAAAAATCGGTCTAGTGCCATTCGACGAGAATTTTGCAATTAGGTGGAATCACCCACATACCAATCTCATATCTCTATCCAATCGACCTATCTCTAGTCTCTGATTGATTTTTGACTGTGCTATAATGACCCTTGTAGATTAGCACGGTCGAGCAGCCGATTCTTGGTTGAATTCTCAAGTCTATTGCGTTAAGATCCCTTAATGACTTTACAAGATAGTCTAGTTATCTCATGAGTGATCAGCTCAGAGAATAGCACTATAGGCGCGTCGATAAAAAGCCCGATTTATTTAATTGAAAACAAATCTGAAAATTAAGGCTATCACAAATTTTGAATTTAAAATTCATTTCTTAATTTGAGGATTTTTTCCTTGATATCAGGAATCAATTTTGATCTCATCATATAATTGTGTATATATTTAAACTCATTCTGTACATTAATAGAAGCAACAAAGAAAATAAAAAATTCAAAGCTTCCTTTACAATATTTGCATCGTTCAAGACCAACATACGAAATGCCCAAAACTTCATGCTTTTTGATTTTTTTTTCCTTCTTCTTTTTAAAAGACGACTCTTCGGGTCAATCATTGATTTGGGTCATTCATCAATGATAGGCGATTCAATTCGACAATCATCGTAGGATAATTGGCAAGACACAGATGATGATCGGCGTTAGTTGGAGACAATGACAACTGCATAGTAGTCGGGAGTGATAGGCTACTGCGGTGGTGGCCCTACATGGTGGTCGAGAGTAATAGGCTATTGTGGCGGTGGTCCTTGCATGGTGGCTGGTGAAGTCGGACTCCATCACTCCATCGTTGAAAGTACATTATTGTTTTTTTTTTTAACTTTTTTTATCCAATATCCAATCTGAGTCTATCCTACTCCCTAGCCTAGATTCATCTGACATTTTATCCTTATATGTCTGGGTTTATCCGGTCCAAAAGACGTCATCAAACACTAGACATGATATTTTGTTATCTTATCCGGTTTCAAATATGGACTCTCAAGACACAAACTTTGTGTACATGCCATCTCCCTCTGCCTATAAGCTTGCCATTTTGTTTGGACATTCTAACAACCACCGCACTCGCTTCTGCGAACAGTGCAATGCCGGAGCTCCCCCACTAAACCATGCGGCCACAGCGCAAGTAGCGGTGTTCTCGAGCAATGATGCATGGGAAGGTATCTTTATCTCGCCACATAATATCGACCAGGTATGTCATTCTTGTACACAGGGTCATGTGCAAGGTTTTTCTATATCGAGAGATGGGAATTTTTATTTTTTCTGTGGACATTCCTTCTCATAATAAAATATCAAAAATATGCTATGACGTGCACCAACTTGATCAAAGTTGTCTAGAGGCGTGATGTATTATTATATGCATGGCAACTATTTCGCAATTTGAATCATTCTTTATCATGTATAGTTATGTATCTTCTCCTTTTGTGTGATAACACATTCCTTGTTTGTGAAGTCGAAAAAAGGACGCTTTCTATCCTCAAAATGTTGTACAATCAACGACATAGTTTCGTCTAGAATTTGGCATTTTATTTTCACTAGTTAAAACCGAGAAGTATTATCTCCTCAAGCACTGTTCGACTAGTACGAGGCCCAACACCTCCATTGTAACTCCATAAGTCATCCAAAACAAGACCACACAAGATTTGAACATGAACATGATTAAGATACATTATTTTTATCTTTAAGACGACCCCGTCCTCAATTCACTCGAATGCTTTCCACAAGCAGTGACATTTCAAATAAATAAACTCAATATTTCAGCACGCGTTTCTTTACCGCGTGAAGACAGAACACCAAGAGCTACCTCTAATAATTCTCCCCTTAAATAAAGAACTACAAACCTTATGCTCACGGCAAGATAGGTTACAAACTTGGATAAGAATAGCAGAGTACACTAGCAGAGTACACATATCTTTCTCTCGTTTTTTTCTTGGTACGACAATCACAGTTCTCTATGCAGAAGGAAAACTGCAAGCAAGCAATAGCGAGATTTGGCGACGCAATAAATCCTCATGAGGAATGGCAAATACAAAATACAAATGGTCTTTTTACGTGCGATCAAAAACGAGTTACCTCGTAGGCTTCTTTCTCCACTGGGTGCGGCCACGGTTTATTTCTAGGCCGTCACCAGACAACCTGAGTAAGTGGAGAAACTGGCGATAATCTACTGTGGCCGGAGACGCAGCCGATCCATTGGTTCCATTGAGCTGTGAGATGGCCTCCAAGTTCTCATATGGCTCATGACTGCTGAGCGAATTGACACCATTGTCATGCTGACACTCACGCCTGTAATCCAGAGTGATTGTTTGCAGCTCGTAGGAGTCAAAAATTTCTTGAGGCATGCTCCGTCATAATGACAACATAGAAAGCATTTCAAAGGAAGGCTGATTGCAGGATTTACAGAACATGAGAGACGAATTGAGGAAGATTTCAACAAAAACTGCTGATTTCTTCATCTCTACAAGTTAGTGGGACAAGAAAATTTTAAAATTTAAAATTTTTTGGAGTTATTACAATTTTAGCGTTATTGCTATTGATAAGAAATTAAAATATATATATTTTTAAAAAGTGTCGGTCTGGTTCCCCCTCGAATTAGGAACCAGCCCAAAAATTGTTGGATCTATTTGTTTGAGAAATCTTTCCAGAATATTTTGAAGCTGACAAAACGTTTCTATCAGTCTAGTCTGGATAATTGCAGACCTTCTATTTAAAGTCTGAAGACTTTTTGATCACCAGACTCAGCACTCAAGACTCAAGACTCAAGACCATTCTCATTGACAGTTTTTCTAATCCAGTGACGAAGGCAATCCAGAGCCGAAGTATTTGGTTGAGGATTTAGTCCTATCCTCTGGAGAATATCTCTTGGCTGGATAAATATAACGGATTATTTTATTCCTAATCTAGATCGTTTGAAGATCCGATGGTCGACGAAATATTATTGGAAGGTTCTATTCTTGGAAACCAAAATCCTGATTGTATGGGCGAACAGGATTGATGGGCTATCGTCAGGTTCCTTTAATAGCTCGAATGATCTTCTTAATTGATTCCGTCAAACGGGTAGATTGGAGAAATTCCTTTGGTAAGTGCCAACGGGTATGATGGCATAAAGGAGTATAAAAGGAAGACGTTCTAGTTGCTTTAGTGCATCATCGATAGAGAAATTCCAGAGGTTGAAGCACCTTGATTATTAGTCGATACATTTTGAGCGAAATTGTATACACAAAAAGTGTCTATACTTAGTGATACCTTGAACAAGTGTGGTAGATCATCTACACTGAGAAATCAAGGAAGAACAACACTGTAACATCTCTTTGTTCATAGTGGAATCCAGCCAATAGGCTGTCAGTGCAGAAGAGTGGACGTAGGCTTGAATTAAGCCGAACCACTATAAACCGTGTGTTCAATTCTCTCTTTCCTTCCCTCAGTCTTACTTTGATCATTGTTTGTCGCTAATCTATCAACTGTCTAGTATTGTGCAATTATCATGAAAAATATTTTATATACCTATTCACCCCCTCTAGGTACTCATACTAGCTATATCAATTGGTATCAGAGCTCGTGTACTTACTTTATTTGAAGTGTTTTACTTCAGAGTAAAAGATCCATGGCTAGTATGCTAACACCAGGGCTGGTGGAAGGGCAAAGCAATACCAGACCACCCTACTTTGATGGAAAGGATTACATCATCTGGAAGAACAAGATGAAAGCTTTCCTACGATCAAAGGATCCTCTGGAATGGGACATTGTAGAAAGAGGAATTACTCCTACAGCTGCATCAGTCTCTGAAAGAGGGAAAGAAATTGTTGAGACCAGCGGAATGACTCAGGAAGAGATAATCAAGAGACAAGCACTCGATGCAAAAGCAATTTACTCTTTATATTGTGCTTTGTCACCAACTGAAAATAACAGAATATCTTCTTATGTTACATCAAAATAAGTTTGGGATAGATTACATATCACCTATGAAGGAACATATCGAGTGAAGGAGACCAGAATTAACATTCTCCTCGGTCAATATGAAGCCTTCAAAATGAAACCAGGAGAATCTATAACTGACTTGTTTAGCCGTTTTACAGATATTGTCAATGGTCTTGAGAATTAAGGACAAAAAATTTCTGATCCCATGAAGGTGAACAAGCTACTACGTGGACTCTCCAAGGATTGGAATCATATAAAGACTTCAATAAGAGAGACGCAAAGAATTATGCCACTATCTGTCGACGAGCTGATTGGAACTCTTCAATCTTATGAAGTGGAACGAATTAATGAAGACGAAGATCCAAAAGGTAAGAAATCCATTGCATTAAAATCAAATGATGATTCTGATGATATAGATTTTGAAGATGATCTGGACGATGAGGAGCTTGCTCTTATGATAAGAAGATTCAAAAAGCTGAATAGAAAAGGAAGAAGGTTCAACTCAAAGAAACAAAGTTTCTAAAGACAGCAGACCAAGTCTGTTGATGATGAGGAACCAAACAAAGATGTAGTTTTCTTCGAATGTAAGAAAAAGGGACACATCAGACCCAACTGTCCTCTTCTAAAGAAGAAGAGAGGAAAAGCTGAAAAGTTCCGTAAAGCTCTCAAAGCCGAAACATGGAGTGATACAGAGTGTGAAGAAAGTGATGAAGAATATGCCAACCCGTGTCGATGGCACAATCGGACTCGACTCGCATTCTGGATCGGACTCAACATGTGAATTTGAGGCAAGTAATTTTAAAATTCCTGTCAAAGTTTCTAAATACATTGATGAACTGTGTTTTAGTATTAAGACTTCTCTCAAAAGAATTTCCGAACTTAAAAAGGAAAACTCAGCTCTAAAACAAAAGGAAAACGTTTTAGAAGAAAGAGTTAAAAGTTTAGACTTGAATGTTTCTACTCTTAAAGAAAATGAAGATAATCTTTTGAAAGAAAATGCCCTTTTAAAAATTGACTTATTAAATATTTCAAAGAAATTTTCAATAGGGTCCGAAAAACTTGAAAAAATTCTTTCAGCTCAAAGACCTTATTTCAATAAGTCCGGTCTAGGTATGATAGCAGAAACAATTCCCTTGATTGATTTTCCTAAAGTAAAAGAAAGAATTAAGAAAAGACCTTCGAGAGAGGCTTACAAAAATCATTTCAAGAAAGTTTTTGTAAAGTCTGTAGGTCGAAATGCCCTCAGGTGTTCAAAGTGCAACAGTCAGGATCACTTTGAAAAAGAGTGTCCTATGGTTTGGAAACCTGTTACGAAAGTATGGGTAATAATGTTTATCATACTAACACCAAAGGACCCAAGAAAATTTGGGTACCAAAGAAAACTTGAGACTCTCTTTTAAATGCAGGTCTCCGTCAAGTAAAAGGTAAAGTGGTATCTTGACAGTGGATGCTCAAGACACATGACAAGAGACTCAAATTGCTTCATAAAGCTTATTCAAGTAAATGGTGGAAAAGTTTCATTTGGAGGAAACGGCAAAGGAAGTATTGTGGGATTTGGAACTGTGAAAATTGGAAATCTCACAATAAGCAATATTTCTCTAGTGGAATGACTCAATTATAATCTTCTCAGCATTAGCCAATTGTGTGATACTGGTTTCAAGATCTTATTTCAAGAAGGAACATGTTCTGGAATCAGTAAAGACTCTACTCAGTCTTTCATGGGTCAAAGACATGGAAATATCTACCTCTTAGACGTGAAACCAAATGAATCGCAATGCCTAATCTCAATTCAAGATGAAGCAAGCTTATGGCACAGAAAGCTTAGTCATGTCAACATGAAGCAATTAGCCAAAATCTCATCAAAGCAGCTTGTTCGAGGTCTACCTAAATTACCATACCAAAAGTCCGATCCATGCACTCCATGTATTATGGGAAAGCAGGTAAGAAATTCATTTAAGCCAATAAATCATGTCTCTACTAATCATGTACTACAGTTGCTGCATATGGATCTCTTTGGACCAACCAGAACCTAGAGCATTGGAGGTAAGAAATATTGCCTAGTAATTGTGGACGATTACTCCCGCTTTACTTGGGTATATTTCCTTGCAAGTAAGTCCGAAACCGTCTCGTATTTTGAAAAATTTGCTAAAAATGTTCAAAATGAAAAAGGATGTGTTATCTCAAGTATAAGAACAGATTATGGAGGTGAATTTGAAAATCAAGATTTACAAAATTTTGTGATGAATCTGGCTTTAAGCATATGTTCTCTTCTCCATATACTCCAGAGCAAAATAGAGTTGTGGAAAGAAAGAATAGATCTCTTCAAGAAATGGCTAGAACTCTTTTAATTGAAAGTAAGATTTCTTCACGATTTTAGGCTGAAGCTATTTCAACAATGTGATATATCATTAATAGAGTCTTCTTAAGACCTATTCTAGAGAAAACCCCTTATGAGTTATTCAAAGGTAAGAAGAATATTGTTTCATACTTTCATGTGTTCGGTTGCAAAAGTTTTATTTTGAAAAATGCAAAAGATCGAGTTGGTAAGTTTGAAGAAAGATCAGATGAAGGCATCTTCCTTGGATATTCTAAATCAAGCAAAGCCTACAGAGTCTATAACAAGAAGAGCCAGTCTGTGGAGGAGTTAATGAATGTCAAATTTCAAGACTCTATGCAAGATGAATCCAGTCTGACTCATCATGAAGAGTCTGAACCTGCTCCAGACCCTCCAAAGCTTATAACTCAAGAAGCATCTCAGACTCTGGAAGACCAGCATCAAGCTGTTCGTGAAGATTCAAATAAAGAAAGACATCATCAACCAGACAAATCAACCAATAACTGGAAGCATAAGTCCAGTCATCCCAAAGATCTCATTATCGGCGAAATCAATGAAGGAATTCGCACCAGATCTAAAAGGCGTGAAGAGTCTAGTGCTGTAGCTCTCATTTCTGAAATTGAGCCAAAGAGCATAGAAGAAGCTTTATCTGATGAAAGCTGGATTGAAGCTATGTAAGAAGAGCTCAGACAGTTCAACATTAATGATGTCTAGGAATTGACATCCAAAACAAGAGGTAAAAGTGTTATTGGAGCTAAATGGGTGTTCAGGAACAAGATGAATGAGAAAGGAAAAGTCGTACGAAACAAAGCAAGACTCGTGGCTAAAGGATACAAGCAAGAAGAAGGAATAGACTATGATGAGACTTACGCACTAGTAGCAAGGTTAGAGGCTATTCGACTATTACTTGCGTTTGCTTGTTATAAAAATTTCAGGTTATTCCAAATGGACGTCAAAAGTGCCTTCCTAAATGGATTTATCCATGAGGAAGTTTACGTGGAACAACCACCAGGGTTTGAAGACCTAAAGAAACCAAACTCAGTCTTCAGACTGAAAAAGGCCTTGTATGGTTTAAAGCAAGCACCTCGAGCTTGGTATGACAGACTAAGTAAGTTCTTAATACATAATGGTTTTGTCAAAGGTAAAGTAGATACTTGTTCAAATATATGTGGATGATATTACTTTTGGATCCCCTGATGAAAGTCTATACAAGAAATTTTCAAAGTCTATGCAGGATGAGTTTGAAATGAGTATGATAGGAGAGTTAACATTGTTTCTCGGACTTCAAGTGAAACAACTGGAGGAAGGAACTTTCATTTATCAAGAAAAGTATGCAAATGATCTTGTCAAAAGGTTTGAACTAGAAAAGTGCAAAAAGACCGACATACCGATGTCATGTTCTTTGAAGTTAGACAAAGATGAAGAAGGGAAGAAAGTTGATCAAAAGCTGTACAGGAGCATCATTGGTTCACTTCTTTATCTTACTAATTCTAGACCTGACATTTTGTTGAGTGTTTGCATCTGTGCTAGGTTTCAATCAAATCCTAGAGAATCCCATCTCAGTGCTGCGAAACGTATTATTAAATACGTTGCTTCATCTTCAAGCATCGGTCTTTGGTATCCTAAGAAGGGAGACTTTAATCTTCTGGGATATTTAGACGCAGATCTGGTCGGTTGCAGAGTCGATAGAAAGAGTACTTCAGGAACTTGCCAGTTGCTTGGAAGCAGGACAGTGTATTGGTTTTTAAGGAAACAAAGCACCGTGGCTCTCTCAACAACAGAAGCAGAGTATGTAGCTCTTGGAAGCTACTGTTCGCAAATTCTATGGATAAAACAATAGCTACAAAGACTTTGGAATTGAAGACTCATGCACAAAGATCAGATGTGACAACACCAGCGCAATCAATCTCACTAAAAATCCAATCATTCATTCAAGAGCAAAGCATGTAGATATTCGACATCACTTCATTAGAGATCATGTTCAAAATGGTGAAATCTCGATTCAATTTGTTGATTCAAAAAATCAACTAGCGGATATATTCACAAACCTTTGGAGAAAAATCAATTCGATCATATCCGTTCTAAACTCAACATTTTAAAGCTTGAGGAAGTTAAGGTCTAGAGACTCTCCAACCCTCAGACTTAGACATTCATGACTATAGACTGTAAGTTGTTATATTCAAACTCGAAAAGGTACGATCTTTAATTCAGTTAATTTATAATTTCCGTGAAAAACGGAATCTTGTCTTTTCAAAAAGGATTAACCTCTAATTGGCAGTTATTGATTTTAAAAAGAGGTGTTTGTTCACTTTCCTTTGTGCCGATTGATCTTTCCTTTTTAAACTGAGTTATATATATACAGTTTTCTTTTTCGCTTAAACTTGAAAACCCTAAAAGGCATTCTCCTCCCAATCCTGTCTCTACTTCGTGTTCATCTTCGAGAAAGTTACCATCTTTTCTTGGGAAAGCGAGTAAAGGAATCTTTCAACAACAAAGAAGGATGTCTTCTTCGAGGAAATCTTCAAGAATCGCGAACAGGGGACCACAGAGAATGAGGGAGGGGCCTACCCATTTCGATCTCACCGAAGAAGAAGATTTATTGAGTCAGCAACAGAGCCCGATTCACTCTCCACCACGTCACTCAACACCATCTACCCCACAAGGTGCGGGTCATCAACCAGAGGAAGAAATAATCGAGGACGCAGACCCTATAAGAGTCCAAAAACCCTCTTTTATTTACAAGCTCTATTGTGCGATGAAGAGCATTGGGACTCCGCTGAACTACGTAGATGATTTTCTTAAAGATAAGAATTATGGGAATGAGTATATCTTTTTACGACGAATGGAGGATTTGGGAATTGCTCCCAAAGGAAAGGCTGAGGAAGCACTTGCGAACATTCCAAGTGACCCTCGTATATCGGGACCGAATTCGACTGACGGGAACGATGATGATAAAATGTTCAGTGATTTTCAACCTAGAATGGGTGTTGCTGCGAAGGTGAAGGGAAAAAGAACGGAGTTGTTTAAATCGAAGGAACAAGAGAATATGTTCTTCAGACTGTTGAAACGAGGGGTGATAAACCCTAGGAGTGTTGATTTTGATTTCTTGGATGCCATTAATGTGAACTTAAGGGAGAAGTTTAATTTGCTTCAACTTGAGCAATTTTGCTCCGATACCACAGACGGTTATGCGCAATTGACAGCATACTTCTATTCGAATCTTAGCTTTTTAGATGCGAATAGAATATCATTCAGTGTTCGAGACCAAGACCACGTGGTAGATGTGGACATGTTGGCTGACATAATTAGAGTTGAACGAGGACGCTATCAACCGATCAAAGTTTCAATTGCTCGTGCCTCATTGGAGCTTGTCAAAGATAGGGATATAGAGGGAAGAATTATCTATTCAAGGATGCGTGCCATCAACATCTTGCTTCACAAAATTGTGATCAATTATATTAGGCCCAAGTCTACATCCAAGACTGACGTGTTTAATTTCGAGGCGAAGTTGATGTATGCGATTAACTCAGGGACGAAGTTCTCTCTCCCTCACACCATTCTCTTTCACATGTACAGAGCAATGGCGAAGGACAAAGGCCAATTGCCTTACCCAAGTCTTGTGACCAAGATCTTCAGAAAATTGAATAATGAACCTCCACATACTCTTTGTGTTCGACCATGCAACAAAATGGTGGTAGGTTTGAAAATGCTGACAAAAATGCGTCTGAAAGAGCTTTATAAGGCAATGGAGAAGTTCAGAGTGAAGACTCCAGTACCTTCTGCTTCAAAGAGAAAAGGGAAGGAGCCCATCGGTGCCCCATCCAAAAAGAAACGAACTCTCATCTTGGAGGATGAAGATGAAGAGGAAGATCTCACTATCTCTGCATTGATAAGGACCAGACGTTCTGTACCTGAATCGACGGAACATCAGAAGAAAGGGAAAGAAGCAGAGGAAAGAGAACAGAGAGAAGAAGAGGAGCAAGCAAAGAACAGAGAAGCAGAGGAGCAGCAAGAGAAAGAGAAAGAAGCTAAAGAAGAAGGAGAAGCAGAGAAAGAAAAGTCTGCAGATGAAGTTGGAGAGAAGGGGAATCAAGATGCTGAAGAGCCTGACCATCACTCTTCCCCATTTGAGGTCTTAGAGACAGGGGGAGATGGCGAGCAAGGAAGGTCTATACCACATGCTGTCAACAGTGAAGGTGTAAGACGCTCACCAGCAGATCCAGAAGATTTTCAGGCTTCTCAAATGCCTGAGGAAGGACATGATACGTCAACACCAAATCTGCAAGATTACACAGAAGCTCCATCGTCTGCATTCACTCCATCCAAGAGAGCACATGCGAGCACATAGACGGACAATACAGCAGATTTTCGTCGTATCTTTGATGTTCTTCTGGAAATGCGAGGTCAAATCTATGCTCTGGACTGTGAACTTCAAGCCATGAAGAATGCTGGACAAGCATCTTCTAGTACCCTGGCGGATCAAATGAAAGACCTCGCTCTACAAATTCAAGCCAATGCCAAAGGAGAAGAGGTAGCTCATCTAAGGGAAGACTTTAAGAGGCTGGAAGGCATTGTCCAGTTGATGGGAGATTTCCAGATCGTGCACATTCCCAAGCAGACTTGACTCTTTTCTCACCTTTTTAATGATGACAAAAAGGGGGAGAATTGCAATTTGAACTTTAAACTTTGACTTTAAATTTCTTTTGTGTGTTTGAATATGTTTGTTTTTTAGTATGACTTGAGTGAACTTGGGTGTGAACTTGAATTTGACTGACTTGGGTGTAGATTTTGATGCTTGACTGTTTGCATTTATATCAAGTGTTGTTGTATGGTATTACTCATGAAAGACTAACCGATTTTCTGTGGATGCAGAGTCTGATTGATTTATTAATCTTTATGAGATAGCCATATTGCTTGAGTAATATTTTTGCAAGTCAAAGTTGTTCAAATCTACAGGAAAGTTTTGTCACCATCAAAAAGGGGGAGATTGTTGGAGAAATCTTTCCGAGAATATTTTGAAGTCGACAAAACGTTTCTATCGAGTCTAGTACGGATAATTGCAGACCTTCGTTTAAAGTCGAAGGCTTTCGATCACTAGACTCAGCACTCAAGACTCAAGACTCAAGACTATTCTCATTGACAGTTTTTCTAATCCAGTGACGAAGGCAATCCAGAGCCGAAGTATTTGGTTGAGGATTTATTCCTATCCTCTGGAGAAGATCTCTTGGCTGGATAAATATAACGGATTTTTTTATTCGTAATCTAGATCATTTGAAGATCCGATGGTCGACGAAATATTATTGGAAGGTTCTATTCTTGGAAACCAAGATTCTAATTGTATGGGCGAACAGGATTGATGGGCTATCGTCAGGTTCCTTTAATAGCTTGAACGATCTTCCTAATTGATTCCGTCTAACGGGTAGATTGGAGGAATTCTTTTGGTAAGTGCCAACGGGTATGATGGCATAAAGGAGTATAAAAGGAAGACGTTCTAGTTGCTTTAGTGCATGATCGATAGAGAAATTCCAGAGTCTGAAGCACCTTGATTATTAGTTGATACATTTTGAGCGAAATTGTATATACAAAGAGTGTCTATACTTAGTGATACCTTGAGCGAGTGTGGTAGATCATCTACACCGAGAAATCAAGGAAGAACAACACTGTAACATCTCTTTGTTCATAGTGGAATCCAGCCAATAGGCTGTCAGTGCAGAAGAGTGGACGTAGGCTTGAATTAAGCCGAACCACTATAAACCGCGTGTTCAATTCTCTCTTTCCTTCTCTCAGTCTTCCTTTGATCATTGTTTGTCGCTAATTTATCAACTGTCTAGTATTGTGCAATTATCAAGAAAAATATTTTATATACCTATTCACCCCCCCTCTAGGTACTCATACTAGCTATATCACTATTTTTATGGAACTAGGAATCGGATTGACGCCCCCAGGAATCAGACCAAACCAGCTAATCCAATCTGATCTGAGTGATTCGATATGCTTACCGTTATCCTCTACACTGTCACTCTTCACACACTCTTTAAAACCACCCTAAACACTCCCTTGTCTTGCCCATGCATTTGCTAAGACTATCTCTCTTTGCCATTACCCTCCGTGTGGTCTTGGAACTCTAAGTTCCGGTCCTTCATTATTTTTTCAGTAAACCACACTAAAGAAGACACAAGAAAACCTCCGAAGCTGCAAAAATCTTGTCTTTTCTGTAGAAATAATCGAGCGACAACAACAGATAAGTATACAAAACCCGGGCCAAATAGTCCCCCTCTCAATCGAACCTCGAAGCCAGGACTTGGACAGACCATCGAACTACAACCTCCCAAACGTCCTTATGTCAGTGAGGCTCAAGTACGTGAAGCTCGGCTTCCACTACCTCATCTCCTACACCATGTGTTTACTCCTCGTGCCAGTCCTTTAAATCTCCTTGGCCCACCTCTCGATCCTTACGGCCCCAGACCTGGCCCAACTGTGGTAACAACTCAGGTTCAACCTCGTCACCATCGTAATCTTTTCGACCCTCGTCATATTTCTGGTCACTCTGAACTTCATGAACCAGCCCAGAAAGAGTCTACCTTGTCGACTTCGCCTGCTACAGGCCCGACCTAGCCCAGATATGTACCAGCGAGATCTTCATGGAGCGGTCGGAGCTCACGACCGCCTTCACCAAGGAGAGCCTTGCTTTCCAGCTGCAAATCCTCAAGAAGTCCGAATCGAGCAAAGGACACACGTGCCTAAGGCCGTGCTCCAGGTCCCATCGAACCAGTGTGCAAGAGACATATGAATTAAAGAAGTACATGGATTCAAGAGATACATGAACTAAATGTTGGAGAAATCTTCCAGAATATTTTGAAGCTGACAAAACGTTTCTATCAGTCTAGTCTGGATATTTGCAGATCGTCTGTTTAAAGTCTGAAGACTTCCTGATCACCCGACTCAGCACTCAAGACTCAAGACTTAAGACTCAAGACTATTCTCATTGACAGTCTTTCTGATCCAGTGACGAAGGAAATCCAGAGCCAAAGTATATGGTTGATGATTCAATCCTATCCTCTGGAGAAGATCTCTTGGTTGGATAAAAATAACGGATTCTTTTGTTCGTATCTAGATCGATTGAAGATCCGATGATCGACAAACTATTCTTGGAATGTTCTATTCTTGGAAACCAAGATCCTGATTGTATGGGCGAACAGGATTGATGGGCTATCGTTAAGTTCCTTTATTAGCTCGAATGATCTTCTTGATTGATTCCGTCCAACGGGTAGATTGGAGGAATTCCTTTAGTAAGTGCCAACGGTATGATGGCATAAAGGAGTATAAAAAGGAAGACGTTCTAGTTGTGTAGAGAGCGTGATCGATAGAGAAATTCCAGAGTCTGAAGTACCTTGATTATTAGTCGATTCATTCTGAGCGAAATAGTATACACAGAGAGTGTCTATACTTGGTGATACCTTGAGCAAGTGTGGTAGATCATCTACACCTACAAATCAAGGAAGATCAACGCTGTAACATCTCTTTGTTCATAGTGGAATCCAACTAATTGGCTGTCAGTGCAGAAGAGTGGACGTAGGCTTGAATCAAGCCGAACCACTATAAACCGCGTGTTCAATTCTCTCTTTCCTTTACTCAGTCTTACGTTGATTATTATTTGTCTCAATTCCTTCAACTGTCTAAGTATTGTGAAATCATCAAGAAAAATCATTTATATACCTATTCACCCCCTCTAGGTACTCGTACTAGCTATATCAATTGGTATCAGAGCCCGTGTTCTTACTTTATTTGAAGTGTTTTACTTCAAAGTAAAAGATCCATGGCTAGTATGCTAGCACCAAGGCTGGTGGAAGGGCAAAGCAATACCAGACCACCCTACTTTGATGGAAAGGATTACAACATCTGGAAGAACAAGATGAAAGCTTTCCTACGATCAAAGGATCCTCTAGAACGGGACGTTGTGGAAAGATGAATCACTCCTACTGCTGCATCGGTCTCTGAAAGAGGGAAAGAAATTGAAACCAGCGGAATGACTCAGGAAGAGATAAACAAGAGACAAGCACTCGATGCAAAAGCAATTTACTCTTTATATTGTGCTTTATCACCAACTGAATATAACAGAATATCTTCCTGTGTTACAACAAAAGAAGTATGGGACAGATTGCATATCACCTATGAAGGAACAGATCGAGTGAAGGAGACCAGAATTAACATTCTCCTCGGTCAATATGAAGCCTTCAAAATGAAACCAGGAGAATCTATAACTGACATGTTTAGTCGTTTTACAGATATTGTCAATGGTTTTGAGAACCAAGGACAAAAAATTTCTGATCCCATGAAGGTGAACAAGCTACCGCGTGGACTCTCCAAGGATTGGAATCATATAAAGACTTATGAAGTGGAACGAATTAATGAAGACGAAGATCCAAGAGGTAAGAAATCCATTGCATTAAAATCAAATGATGATTCTAATGATACAGATTCAGGAGATGATCTGGACGATGAGGAGCTTGCTCTCATGATAAGAAGATTCAAAAAATTGAATAGAAAAGGAAGAAGGTTCAACTCAAAGAAACAAAGTTTCCAAAGACAGCAGACCAAGTCTGTTGATGATGAGGATCCAAACAAAGATGTAGTTTGCTTCGAATGCAAGAAAAAGGGACACATCAGACCCAACTGTCCTCTTCTGAAGAAGAAAAGAGGAAAAGCTGAAAAGTTTCAAAAAGCTCTCAAAGCCGAAACCTAGAGTGATAGAGAGTGTGAAGAAAGTGATAATGAATATGCCAACATATGTTTGATGGCACATTCAGACTCAGACTCATATTCTGGATCAGACTCAAACAACGAATTTGAGGTAAGTGATTTTAAAATTCCTGTCAAGGTCTCTAATTACATTGATGAGCTGTGTTTTAGTCTTAAGACTTCTCTCAAAAGAATTTCCGAACTTAAAAAGGAAAACTTAGCTCTAAAACAAAAGGAAAACATTTTAGAATAAAAAGTTAAAAGTTTAAACTTGAATGTTTCTACTCTTAAAGAGAAAGAAGATAATCTTTTGAAAGAAAATGCTTTTTTAAAAACTGACTTATCAAATATTTCAAAGAAATTTTCGATAGGATCCGAAAAACTTGAAAAACTTCTTTCAGTTCAAAGACCTTATTTCAATAAGTCTGGTCTAGGTATGACAACAGAAACAATTCCCTTGATTGATTTTCCTAAAGTAAAAGAAAGAATTAAGAAAAGACCAACAAGAGAAGCTTACAAAAATCATTTTAAGAAAGTTTTTGTAAAGTCTGTAGGTCGAAATGCTCTCAGGTGTTCAAAGTGTAACAGTCAGGATCACTTTGAAAAAGAGTGTCCTATGGTTTGGAAGCCTGTTAAGAAAGGATGGCCTAATAATGTTTATCCTACTAACACTAAAGGACCCAAGAAAATTTGGGTACCAAAGAAAGCTTGAGACTCTCTTTTAAATGCAGGTCTCCGTCAAGAAAAAGGTAAAGTGGTATCTTGACAGCGGATGTTCAAGACACATGACAGGAGACTCAAATTGCTTCATAAAACTTGTTCAAGTAAATGGTGGAAATGTTTCATTTGGAGGAAACGGCAAAGGAAGCATTGTGGGATTTGGAACTGTGAAGATTGGAAATCTCACAATAAGCAATGTTTCTCTAGTGGAAGGACTCAACTATAACCTTCTCAGCATTAGCCAATTGTGTGATACTGGTTTCAAGATCTCCTTTCAAGAAGGAATATGCTCTGGAATTAGTAAAGACTCTACTCAGACTTTCATGGGTCGAAGACATGGAAATATCTACCTCTTAGACATGAAACTAAATGAATCACAATGCCTAATCTCAATTCAAGATGAAGCAAGCTTATGGCACAGAAAGCTTGGTCATGTCAACATGAAGCAATTAGCCAAAATCTCATCAAAGCAGCTTATTCGACGTCTACCCAAATTACCATACCAAAAGTCTGATCCATGCACACCATGTATTCTAGGAAAGCAGGTAAGAAATTCATTTAAATCAATAAATCATGTCTCTACTAATCATGTACTACAGTTGCTGCATATGGATCTCTTTGGACCAACCAGAACCTAGAGTATTGGAGGTAAGAAATATTGCCTAGTAATTGTGGACGATTACTCCCGTTTTACTTGGGTATATTTCCTTGCAAGTAAGTCAGAAACCTTCTTGTATTTTGAAAAATTTGCTAAAAAGGTTGAAAATGAAAAAGGATATGTTATCTCAAGTATAAGAACAGATCATGGAGGTGAATTTGAAAATCAAGATTTTACAAAATTGTGTGATGAATCTGGATTTAAGCATGTGTTCTCCTCTCCATACACTCCTCAGCAAAATGGAGTTGTGGAAAGAAAGAATAGATCTCTTCAAGAAATGGCTAGAACTCTTTTAATTGAAAGCAAAATTTCTTCACGTTTTTGAAATTTGAAATTTGTTTCAACAGCATGCTATATCATCAATAGAGTCTTCCTAAGACCTATTCTAGAGAAAACCCCTTATGAGTTATTCAAAGGTAAGAAGCCCATTGTTTCATACTTTCATGTGTTCGGTTGCAAATGCTTTATATTGAAAAATGCAAAAGATCGAGTTGGTAAGTTTGAAGAAAGATCAGATGAAGGCATCTTCCTTGGATATTCTACATCAAGCAAAGCCTACAGAGTCTATAACAAGAAGAGCCAGTCTGTGGAGGAGTCAATGAATGTCATATGTCAAGACTCTACGCAAGATGAATCCAGTCAGACTCAGTATAAAGAGTTTGAACCTGCTCCAGACCTTCCAAAGCTTATAACTCAAGAAGTATCTCAGACTCTGGAAGACCGGCATCAAGATGTTCATGAAGATTCAAATAAAGAAAGAGATCATCATCCAGACAAATCAACCAGTAACTGGAAGCATAAGTCCAGTCATCCCAAAGATCTCATTATCGGAGAAATTAATGAAGGAATTCGCACCAGATCCAAAAGACGTGAAGAGTCTAGTGCTGTGGCTCTCATTTCTGAAATTGAACCAAAAAGCATAGAAGAAGCTTTATCTGATGAAAGCTGGATCGAAGCTATGCAAGAAGAGCTCAGACAGTTCAACATTAATGATGCCTGGGAATTGACATCTAAACCGACAGGTAAAACTGTTATTGGAGCCAAATGGGTGTTTAGAAATAAGATGAATGAAAAAGGAAAAGTCGTACGAAACAAAGCAAGACTCGTGGCCAAAGCATACACGCAAGAAGAAGGAATAGACTATGATGAGACTTATGCTCCTGTAGCAAGGTTAGAAGCTATTCGACTATTACTTGCGTTTGCTTGTTATAAAAATTTTAGGTAATTCCAAATGGACGTCAAAAGTACCTTCCTAAATGGATTTATCCAAGAGGAAGTATATGTGGAACAACCACCTGGGTTTGAAGACCCAAAGAAGCCAGACTCAGTCTTCAGAGTGAAAAAGGCCTTGTATGGTTTAAAGCAAGCACCTCAAGCTTGGTACGACAGACTAAGTAAGTTCTTGTTACAGAATGGTTTTGTCAAAGGTAAAGTAGATACTATTTTATTTATCAAAAAGGAAAACAAAAGCTTTTTAATTGTTCAAATATATGTGGATGATATTATTTTTGGATCCTCTAATGAAAGTCTATGCAAGAAATTTTCTAAGTCTATGCAGGATGAGTTTGAAATGAGTATGATGAGAGAATTAACATTCTTTCTTGGTCTTCAAGTAAAGCAATTGAAGGAAGGAACTTTCATTTATCAAGAAAAATATGCTAATGATCTTGTCAAAAAGTTTGGACTGGAAAATTGCAAAAAGATTGATATACCAATGTCAAGTTCTTTGAAGATAGACAAAGATGAAGAAGGGAATAAAGATGATCAAAAGCTATACAGGAGCATCATCGATTCACTTCTTTATCTCACTGCTTCTAGACCTGACATTTTGTTGAGTGTTTGCATATGTGCTAGGTTTCAATCAGATCCTAGAGAATCCCATCTCAGTGCTACAAAACGTATCATTAAATACGTTGCTTCATCTTCAAGTATCGGTCTTTGGTATCCTAAGAAGGGAGACTTCAATCTTCTGGGATATTCAGACGCAGATATGGCCGGCTGCAGAGTCGATAGAAAGAGTACTTCAAGAACTTGCCAGTTGCTTGGAAGCAGAACAGTGTCTTGGTTTTCAAGGAAACAAAGCACTGTGGCTCTCTCAACAACAGAAGCAGAGTATGTAGCTCTTGGAAGCTGCTGTTCGCAAATTCTATGGATAAAACAGCAGTTACAAGACTTTGGGATTGAAGACTCATGCACAGAAATCAAATGTGACAACACCAGCGCAATCAATCTCACCAAAAATCCAATCCTTCATTCAAGAGCAAAGCATATAGAGATTCGACATCACTTCATTAGAGATCATCTTCAAAATGGAGAAATCTCGATTCAATTTGTTGATTCAAAAAGTCAACTAACGGATATATTCACAAAGCCTTTGGAGAAAAATCAATTCGATTTTATCCGTTCCAGACTCAACATTTTGAAGCTCGAGGAAGTTAAAGTTTAGAGACTCTCCAACCATCAGACTCTAAACCATCAGACTCAGACATTCATGGCTATAGACTGTAAGTTGCTAGTTTATCTAATCGTATTATTCGAAAAGGTACGATCTCTCGTTCAGTTATTTTATAGTCTGCGTGAAAAACGAAATCTTGTCTTTTCAAAAGGATTAATTTTGGCAGTTAATGATTTTAAAAAGGAGGTGTTCATACACTTTCCTTGTGCCGATTGAACTTCCTTTTTCAAAACTGAGTTATATATATACAGTTTTCTTTTTCACCCAATCTGCAAAACCCTAAAAGCATTCTCCTCCCAATCCGGTTTCTACTTCGTGTTCATCTTCGAGAAAGTTGTCATCTTTTCTTGGGAAAGCAAGTAAAGGAATCTTTCAGCGACAAGGAAGGATGTCTTCTTCGAGGAAGTCTTCAAGAATCGCGAACAGGGGACCACAGAGAATGAAGGAGGGACCTACCCATTTCGATCTCACTGAAGAGGAAGAATTATCTAGTCAGCAACAAAGCCCGATTCACTCTCCACCACGTCACTCAACGCCATCTACCCCATAAGGTGCGGGTCAACAACAGGAGGAAGAGATAATCGAGGACGCAGACCCTGTAAAAGTCCAAAAACCCTCTTACATTTATAAACTCTACAGTGCGTTGAAAAGTACTGGGACTCCGTTGAATTACGTGGATGATTTTCTTAAAGATAAGAATTATGGGAATGAGTATATCTTTCTAAAAAGAATGGAGGATTTAGGAATTGCTCCCAAGGGAAAAGCTGAGGAAGCTCTTGCGAACATTCCTAGTGATCCTCGTATGTCAGGACCAAATCCAACCGATGGGAATGATGATGATAAAATGTTCAGTGATTTTCAACCCAGAACGGGTGTTGCTGCAAGGGTGAAGGGAAAAAGAATGGAGCTGTTTAAATCAAAGGAGCAAGAGAATTTGTCCTTCAGACTGCTGAAACGAGGGGTGATAAACCCTAGGAGTGTTGATTTCTATTTCTTGGATGCCATCAACTTGAACTTAAGGGAGAAGTTCAATCTGCTTCAACTGGAATGTTTTTGCACTGATACCACAGATGGATATGCGCAATTAACAGCATACTTCTATTCGAATCTTAGCTTCTTAGATGCGAATAGAATATCATTCAGTGTTAGAGACCAAGACCATGTGGTGGACGTGGACATGTTGGCGGACGTAATTGGAGTTGAACGAGGACGCTATCAACCAATCAAAGTCTCAATTGCTTGTGCCTCATTGGAACTTGTCAAAGATAGAGATGGAGAGGGAAGAATCATCTATTCAAGGATGCGTGCAATCAATATCGTGCTGCACAAAATTGTGATCAATTGCATCAGGCCCAAGTCTACATCAAAGACTGATGTGTCTAATTCAGAGGCAAAATTGATGTATGCGATTAACTCAGGGATGAAGTTCTCTCTTCCTCACATCATTCTGTTTCACATGTACAGAGCAATGTCAAAGGACAAGGGACAATTGCCTTACCCAGGTCTGGTGACCAAGATCTTCAGACACATGAATATTGAACCGTCACATACACTTTGTGTTCGACCGTGCGATAAGATGGTGGTAGGTTTGAAGATGTTGACGAAGATGCGTCTGCAAGAACTTTCCAAGGCAATGGAGAAATTCAGAGTGAAGACTCCAGTACCGTCTGCTTCAAAGAGAAAAGGGAAGGAGGCCATTGGTGCCTCATCCAAAAAGAAGAAAACTCTCATCTTGGAGGATGAAGATGAGGAGGAAGATCTCACAATCACTGCCTTGATAAGGACCAGATGTTCTGTACCTCAATTGACAGACCTTCAGAAGAAACAGAGAGAAGAAGAGGAGCAAGCCAAAAACAGAGAAGAAGAAGAGCAGAGAGAGAAGGAGAAAGAAGCTGAAGAAGAAGGAGAAGAAGAGAAAGAGAAGTCTGCAGCTGAATCTAGAGAGAAGGGGAATCAAGACACAGAAGAGTATGATCATCACTCTTCCCCTTTTGATGTCCTAGAGACAAGGGGAGTTGGCGAGCAAGAAAGGTCCACACCTCATGCTGCCAATAGTGAAGGTCTAAGACAATCTCCAGCAGACCCAGAAGAAGTTCAGGTTTCTCAATTGCCTGAAGAAGGACACGATATGTCAACACCAAATCTGCAAGATTATACAAAAGCGCCATCGTCTGCATTCACTCCATCTGAGAAAGCAAATGTAAGTACACAGACGGACAATTCTGCAGATTTTCGTCGTATTATAGATGTTCTTCTGGAAATGCGGGGCCAAATCTATGTTCTGGATGTGAAATTCAAGCCATGAAGAAAGCTGGACAAGCATCTTCAGTTACCCTGGAGGACAAAATGAAAGACCTAGCTCTACAACTTCAAGCTAATGCCAAAGGAGAGGAGGTAGCTCATCTAAGGGAAGACTTGAAGAGGCTAGAAGGCATAGTCCAGTCGATGGGAGATTTCCAGATCGTGCGCATTCCCAAGCAAACCTGACTCCTTTCTCACCTTTTTAATGATGACAAAAAGGGGGAGAAGCAATTTGAACCAACCAACTTTAAACTTTGACTTTAAATTTGTTTTTTTTTTTTTTTGTGTTTATGTTTGTTTTTGAGTATGACTTGACTTGAGTTAACTTGAATTTGACTGAACTGGCTGTGGATTTTGATGCTTGACTATTTGCATTTATATCAAGTGTTGTCATATGGTATTACTCATGAAAGACTAACTAATTTTCTATGGATGCAAAGTCTGGTTGTTTTATTAATCTTTATGAGATAGCCATATTGCTTGAGAAATGTTTTTGCAGGTCAAAGTTGTTCAAATCTACAGGAAAGTTTTGTCACCATAAAAAAGGGGGAGATTGTTGGAGAAATCTTCCAGAATATTTTGAAGCTGACAAAACGTTTCTATCAGTCTAGTCTGGATATTTGCAGACCGTCTGTTTAAAGTCTAAAGACTTCCTGATCACCAGACTCAGCACTCAAGACTCAAGACTTAAGACTCAAGACTATTCTCATTGACAGTCTTTCTGATCCAGTGACGAAGGAAATCCAAAGCCAAAGTATATGGTTGAGGATTCAATCCTATCATCTGGAGAAGATCTCTTGGTTGGATAAAAATAACGGATTCTTTTGTTCGTATCTAGATCGATTGAAGATCCGATGATCGACGAACTATTCTTGGAATGTTCTATTCTTGGAAACCAAGATCCTGATTGTATGGGCGAACAGGATTGATGGGCTATCGTCAGGTTCCTTTATTAGCTCGAATGATCTTCTTGATTGATTCCGTCCAACAGGTAGATTGGAGGAATTCCTTTGATAAGTGCCAATGGTATGATGGCATAAAGGAGTATAAAAAGGAAGACGTTCTAGTTGTGTAGAGAGCGTGATCGATAGAGAAATTCCAGAGTCTGAAGTACCTTGATTATTAGTCGATTCATTCTGAGCGAAATAGTATACACAGAGAGTGTCTATACTTGGTGATACCTTGAGCAAGTGTGGTAGATCATCTACACCTACAAATCAAGGAAGATCAACGCTGTAACATCTCTTTGTTCATAATGGAATCCAGCCAATTGGCTGTCAGTGCAGAAGAGTGGACGTAGGCTTGAATCAAGCCGAACCACTATAAACTGCGTGTTCAATTCTCTCTTTCCTTTACTCAGTCTTACGTTGATTATTATTTGTCTCAATTCCTTCAACTGTCTAAGTATTGTGCAATCATCAAGAAAAATCATTTATACACCTATTCACCCCCCTCTAGGTACTCGTACTAGCTATATCACTAAAGAGACGTATCTCATTTTGCTAATTTTCATTGATCCATTAACGCACTATAATTACAACAGAGAAGAATTCATCGACAGGAACCTATAATAAATCTAGGCTTCTTGTCCAAACCAACGAGAGCTTGTTCGAGGACAAATTAGAGTTTAGGCAATGAGGATGAGTGAGGGGAGGGCGATGAGCTAATGGCTTACACCTCGGAGCTTTGTCTTCCACTGTTGCTGTCATGCCTCGAACCTCGAGCGCGCCAACAT
The DNA here is from genome assembly GCA_017140395.1 of Eucalyptus lansdowneana. Classification (NCBI taxonomy): domain Eukaryota; kingdom Viridiplantae; phylum Streptophyta; class Magnoliopsida; order Myrtales; family Myrtaceae; genus Eucalyptus; species Eucalyptus lansdowneana. Next base: position 29,366,090 of record CM029484.1, on the reverse strand, counting down.
CCCACCATGGTCGATCAAATATGCGACATTACCAGGTAGTGTCGCCGACCCCATTCATTTAATTACGCATGCGAAAGCGAAACAAATCCCCTGACAATATTTAACTTAGGATAAAAAAGCAGGCAATCAATCACAATACCAAACACTCATTTACAAACACATAGATTTAAATATAACTCTGGACTGTCTACAAAATAGACCAGCTCGATAAAAGGGGAACTATCCTAAAACCAACTAGCATGACACGTTCACCAATACTTCAATCTCCACCTTTCCAAACTTAGGGCTTCGGGTCCTCCATGACCGCCATCTAGGGACCTGAAATTTTAATCCCCAAACTAGGATGAGACAATGTCTCAACAAGTTCAACCCCTAAACCCCTATTAGAAAGAAAATACACCCCGGGTGGCCTAGCCACATCACACAGAAGACTTACCTCGGCTCAGTTCCTTCCTGTAGGTTAGCACAAATCAAATCACTCAATCACAGATAATAATAGGAACTTAAACAACCGGAACGCATTCACTTTCATATAACCAACAACCGCGGGGCTCCTGATTATAAGACTAAATCATTATGACACGTCCTATTCCATGCCACACAATTTCGTCCCATAATCCGACACATCAACAACACTCAACATGCATTCCAATTGTTATTCACTGTCACACAAGGGCATAGCCTACTCGCAGTTCGGCTATCTACTGGCATATAGCCAGGCAACACCTCCCCCCTTAGAGCACGGCTTCATCAGTACATCGATGGCATTCCCAAAGGAGCATGGGCCCGAGAATCTATTGCGACCCGCAACCACCACGTGGGCATCCCATATAGGGGCAAGTCCGGCTCAACAGTTGAGGACGATTCCTCTTAATTATCACACAGCCAAATCATACTCGGCCCCAGGACACTTTGCATTTCACTCAACGCTTCCACTTAAAATAGTGATCCTGGCCATTTTTCTTCATATTAAAAATATTCCAAAAATTATTCACGTGTGTGGGGACACGCTAATTTCGAATCAAAAAGCCAATATCTCACTTTTGCAAACCCCACTATTTAATATAATCATTAAAATCCAATTTTTGCATCAAAACCCGACACTTGGGTTTTTATGAATAAAGTCCCTATTTATCACAATCAACACTCAATTTGCCACATCCATTCATCAAATTCAAATTTCGATTGCATAGTAGCGACCGGCACAAAATTCTGATCAACCGGGTCAAAAATAATTTTTTTCATTTTTCATTTTTTTATAATAATAATAATTTAATAATTTCGGAATATAATATAATATTATAAATTCCAAAATTTCAAAAAAATTAAATAATTCAAAAATAAAACCCTATCATGTCACATAAAGATTTATTATTAAATAATTTCTCTTAGCCTTTAATTAAACATGCTTTAAATTAAACAAACCTCTTAATCTAAATCACAATTAAATAAATTAAACTAACCACCTAAGCTTAATTAACTTAGACTAAGCACACTTAGAGCATCATTAACTGTTTAATCAAGATTTAGTGAGTTAAACTCACCCGATTAATGAACCGAGCAGACCAAAACGACGAGGATGACAAGGGGATCGACTTTCTCCAAAGCGGGCCAAGCATCCGGGGTCGGGAAGCCGGCCAAAACGGGCCAAACACGGGCTGCCATACCCATTCTCTTGGCTGCTGCCCGCTGCGGTTTGAGGCCGAGGAAGGGTAGATCCGAAGCTTGGATGAGATGGAGAAGGACCGGGGAAGGTTGAGGGGTCGAATCGAACCTAGGCGGGGCCCGAACGGTGGCCGGAGGTGGCCGATCTGCGGCCTGAGCTAGCCGAACAGCCGCCTGGAAGTGAGGACGAGCAGGGACGACGGCGAGAGGCGGGCTGAGACGCATAGCAGCAGCGTGCACTAGAATGACGTCACGACGGAAAACGGCAATAGGCGGAGGCGTGCGACGGCTCCAGACGACGTGCGACTCCTCCTCTGCAATTTCTGGGCGTCAAACCGAAAGAAGAGGGAGGAGAGAACTGCTCGACAGATAGAGAGGAAGGGGAAAGATGGAGGGCATGCGGCCAAGGCGGAACGGCGACGGTGCGCAGCGTGAGGCGGCGATGGACGGAGTTGGGGGCTGCTGCATTCGGCTTCTTCCTCTGTAAATTTTCTGGTCTTTCGCACCAAGAAGATAGAGGAGAAACCAATGGAAGGGAGAGAGGAAAGAGAGAGAAGGAGAGAGAAGGAGGGGGCCCTTTTCTTTTTCTTTTTCCTTTTCTTTAATCCAACAAATGGCCCACCATGACATCACTTGATGATGTCATACTCCACCATCTCCCACAACCTTATTCCAATGGGTTCACTTGCAATTTCCGCCGAGGTCCAATTCTTTGTACAATAACTTCTTCAATTTCACTCGATTCTCTTCTAATTGAATTAAATTAAAGCCCATAAAATTAATTCAATGTCACCACACTTCAATTCACATCTTCGCTTGTCTATATAATCAACTTAAGTCCCAAAAGCGCGACCAAAAGCGGCCTACTAATTTCTTGAGCTAAAATAGCCATTCTCGGATTTAATTTGCCAAAGAACTCTGATTGCATGAAAAATATTCCAAAGATGAGTTAATATTCATAAAATGATTTGTGACACACCAGACTTCCAATTTCTGAATTCGATTTCAATTCCACAGTTAATTTCACTTTGGCACGATACTAGCGCAGCCCAACCTACCGGGTAGCCTTTAGAAATTTTCATGCATTTAACCTGTGGTTGATCATCTCCAACCACAATGTACATCTTTGAAACATTGGCAACTTTCGGTTGTCGGAGTAATCTCAAGGTTTCAAATACGAACACAGGGTACCCAATCGATAGAAAAGTCGGTCCAGTGTCGATCGATTAGGATTATGCGATCTGGTGGAATCACCCACACTCGATCACATGCCTCTATCGAGTCGACCTATCTCCGATCTCTAATCAATTTTTATTTGTGCCGTAATGACCCTTGCAGATTAGCTCGGTCGAAAGGTTGCTTCCTGGCCAAATTCTCGAGTCTGATGCATTAGAATTTTTTAACAACTTCACCCGACAGACTAGTTTTCACATGAGTGGTCGACTCAAGGAAAAGAACTATATGCATGCCAACGAAATGCCCGTCTCAATTTATTGAAAATAGAATTGGAAAATCGGGATGTCACAGTTGCCATGCTTGACCACGAGCATGAGATCTAGGTCTCAAATCAAGCATGAGTGTCAAATCTTAGATTGCTTGCGCCTTGATCAAGGGCTCAAATTGATCTCCATCTGATGACGAAGGTGTTAGAGTTGCGGTCAAGGACGGTGGTGAACGAGCTTGAGGGCGTAAATAGGTAGTTTGGCAATGAGAGAATAAAGGACTTTAGAGGAGGAGAGAGTAAGATGGAGGCGTGAGGAATTACGATAGGAAAAAAAAAAAAGGAAAAGGAGAAAATTTTTTTAAAAAAAAAATTAAAATATCAGGACGAAAATACCCCTGACCATATATGAGATTTGACTATTATAACTACATATCTTTATTTGAGATTAAATAGGCCACTTTATATTCTTATATGAGATAAAGTGCACCATATGACTTCTTTTAAGAAAATGACTCACTTTAAATCCTTATATACAATTTTCTCCTACTCTTAGCAATAACCGTATAATAACTCCTCTATGCTCTCCACGCACTCTCTATAAATCCACCCCAAACACTCCCCAATGTTCCTTATGCATTGATGCATTGCTAAGACCCTCTCTCTCTCTCTCTCTCTCTCTCTCTCTCTCTCTCTCTCTCTCTCCCACATTTCCCCCTGTTTGCTTTTGGAACTCCAAGTTCTCGTCCTTTGTTATTCTTAGGAAACGCCTCTGAAAAAGAGGCACAAGAAACCTCTGAAGCTGCAAAAATATTGGTTTTTGTGCATAAATGGCTGCATAAATGGCCGAGCAACAAGAACAGATAAGTCTGCAAAACCTAAGCCAAGCTTTCCCTATCTCAGTCGAACCTCAAAGCCAAGACTCGGACAGACCATCGAACCCCAACCTCCCAAGCTTCCTGTCGTTAGTGAGGCTCAAGTATGTGAAGCTCGGCTACCACTACCTCATCTCCAACGCCATGTATTTACTGCTCGCGCCACTCCTCAGCATCTCCTCAGCCCACATCTTGACCCTCACGGCCTGAGACCTGGCCCAACTCTCGGACCAACTGAGGTTCAACCCGTCACCGTCGTCCTCTTCCATGCCGTCATGGTGTTTCTGGTAACTCCCTACTTCATGACCCGACCAAGCAAAGTCTACCTTGTTGACTTCGCCTGTTACAAGCCCAATCCGGCCCAGATATGCACCAGCGAGACCTTCATGGAGATCTCGGAGCTCACGACCGCCTTCACCAAGGAGAACCTTGCTTTCCAGCAGAAGATATATGAGAAGTCCGGGCTCGGGCAGTGGACTTACTTGCCCGAGGCAATCCTCCAGGTCCCACCAAACCTATGCATGGCAGAAGCACGGGCAGAGGCTGAGGCCGTGATATTTGGGCCCATCGACCAGCTGCTGCCCAAGACCGGGGTCAAGGCTAAGGACATAGGGATCCTCGTTGTGAACTGTAGCTTGTTCAACCCGACACCGTCCCTGTCGTCAATGTTTGTGAATCGCTACAAGCTCAGAGGGAACGTGTTGAGCTACAATCTTGGTGGGATGGGTTGCAGCGCTGGATTGATTTCTATCGACCTTGCTAAGTAATTGCTATAGGTTTGGCTTCTTCTCTCCCCTCTCTTCTTCTATTCTTCAAATTATAAGTTTGATATAGGAACTTTTTATGAATAACACCCTCAATGATATCGAAGCAAACAAAGAATGAAAACTTCCATTGACCAATGAAATGCTAAATATAAGTTGGGTAGTAGGAAATTTTTTCTTAGGTTCACTAATAGCATCCATTTTGGCTGTGTTTGGTAATTAAGATACAATTTAGGATATGATAAAATTTATTCTATCCTACGTTTGATGCATAAGATAAAGTCGGATATAAAAGAAAAATAGATTGGATAAAACTATCCTATGGGAAAGGTGGGATAAATGTAGATAGGATTTGTAACATCCATAATAAGAAAAGTTATTTTTCTTGAATAACAAATTTCTTAAATTAACAAAATTAAAATTATATTTCAATATAAATAATATTTGAATTCTAATATAATAAATTCAGAATAAAAAATAAAAATTTAGTTATTTTCATTTAATCTTATTTATATTTATATATTCAAATTAATTATATTTCACAACATAAATTAAATATATAAATATAATATATATTTATATTATAACATATTTTAGGTATTTTATTATTTTAGGTATGTTTGTACAATTTACTATTTAACAAAATTTCATTAGAGAATGATGGAAGGGGAAGAAAGAAGTAAAAAAGAAATTAATTAAAAAAGAGAGGAAAATAAAATAAGAAAAACAAGTAAAAATAAAGTAGGCAAGAGTTGTGAGATATTTTTACCATTTCGCTTGTAAACTTTTTTGTCCATTTAAACTAATATGATGTTTATACCAAACAACATACATGATATAACATAAATATATTCGACTTTATTACTACGATCATCAAATAATGGATATGATATAACAAAATTTTTGGATTTCATATCTTATACTATCTAGTCTCATCCTCTTTAGAAATCTGAACAATCAAACATAGTCTTTATGTTGAGAATGTCTCATGATTTAAAACGAAAATGCTTAGCTAGCCATATTGTCAAGCTTGGAAAACGGAAGGCCAATCCTAAGCCACACATTTTAAATGAGAGAGAGGGAGAACTATGTCTTGCTTGGAAATTTCCATGTATTGTGCTTGAGAAAGGAAATTTTTGTGGACATCCTTTGACTGTTATACCGTGAGACGATGATGCTAGCACCATTCAATTTAAAAATATTTCATAAAATTAGAATCATGAAAAAAAAAAAAAAAGATGATTAAGTGACAGTTTTTAATCTAATGTGAAAATAATAGCTTGTTCTAAACCACAAAAATCTATTCAACAAATAATTATAAATTATTTTGGGATCAAATCCTTCAAAATTTTATGGCTCAAAACAAATTATTATTTACATAGTAGCCACAAGACTGTCATGTTAATAAAGTCATAAAAAAAAAAAAAACTTTATTTAGGTTGTGTTGACAGTAAAATTTTAGGTAATTACTTTCCTTAGTTTACGCTTTGGTTGGTAGAGAAGTAGGAGCTAGTGAGTGGTTTGAACTCGGAACCCTTGAAACCTAGATGTGTTGACACTTAATTTTTTTCCCAAATTATTGTATTTTTTCCCAAATTATTGCAGATAGATTATCTAGGTGTTTAAAATGGAAGAAGATGTTTTTCCTAAAATAAAAATTTTAAAAATTATTTTAAAAATTAAAAAAAAAAGATTAAATTTAAAAAAAAGATTAAAAAAAAAAAAAAGTTGGGGCCAATGATCTAAATGTGACTAGCTAAGCCCATAAGGTCAGATTGGAATTAAAATGGCAAATTTGGGCCAAAATGCAATTTCCAAAAGTTGAGGGACCAATTCGCAAAGTTTACAAAATTTCACCCGAGCCCTTAAATCGTCATCTTAGCCCCCAATTGAGTTGAAATTGAACTTGGGTCAAGTCTAACTAATCGAATTGGGCAAAAATGACCAAATTACATTGAATTGTGAATTTTCGGACAAGAAAATGACCAACTTTTGAGTGACTCTCTTGCAAAATAGGGTGGAGACAATTGCAAAAAATTGTCAAGATCTTAAACTACTATATATGAGGTTGCTAATTGATCAAAAACCACTACCAAATTGATGGATTAAAGCACTTAAACCAGCTACGAAAACCCAGCCCACGGTTAGGTCTTAATTCGAAGTTGCTAAGTAGGCATATTAGTGGCCCCACCATATCTCACTTAGCCGCCCATTTAGCTTGATATTTGCACGTGATGGAAGACCATATATATTAGTGCAAGTAGACGGAAATTGGCCAGGTGAACCAGCTCAGTTGGCAGGTTTGGTAGGTGAACAAAAGAACGACCAAAAACCCCTTAATTCATGGGATAAGATCACTGAAGCAAGGTCTTTCAAGGGATGAGAGGTAAGAGACGAGGAGGAGAGGGGAGAGTTCACGGTCGTCACCCAAAGAGGCCCTCAGAAGCAACCCCAGAAAAAGAGAACCTAGAAATTCCAGATCAACCTTTAGAAAGAAAAGTGAAATTTTCACAAACGTGTAGCCAAAATTAGCCAAAATCTTCAACTAGAGAGTGAAACTTCACTCAAATATCTTTTCGTCCATAGGTCACACGTCCCAAATGAAGTTAGGGAAGGTCTTCTGAAGCCCCCCGAAAAATACCCTACAAGCGGGCTAGGAAACACTAAAAAATTTTCTAAGTGTTGAGCCTAATTGGTCACGATTGGAGAAAAGCCAGTATTTTTGAGAAAGTTGAGAAACAAATGAGGAAAATATTGACTTTTACCTCCAAACTGAAATACATATAGTTTGGCTTGGTGTCAAGTTTTCCAACAAAAGATGTCTCGAAGTTTAATCTTAGAGGTCAACAAAAACCTTCGTTGTCAGTTCTTTTTTCTACAAATCTCATTTCCAGTTGAAGAAGCCAACTTGCACGGGCCCCTGAGGATAATTTCTTGGTTTCCTTGGCAGAGAACCACTTACAAAAGAAACTAGGAAGCAAGATAAGTATCCTAAATGTATTTTTGTTCGAGCTTGAACATGTTTTAATAGTGAAAAATCAAGAGGAAAACTAGTCCAAAAAAATTGATTTTGAGGCTGGAATTTTTCTAAATGTTGAAATCTCTTCAAAAGTTTTGCATGTGTGCTTCTTGGAGAGGTCGTTTTGATGTTGTTCAATGGGTCATTCTCTATGATGTTTTTTGCATTTGAAAGCCCATGTTACCTACATTCACGCGGATTAAGTAGCATTTCCTTAGATCTCGTATGTGATGAGTGTCGGGGCTTGAATATGGGCATATAACCTGTTTGCTTGACTTCGGTTCAAACCCAGATTTGCAAAATCAGCTCAAATCCGTGTATTTAATGACGATTTTAGCTTGGTTCTAGTGTGTTTTTAGCTATGATTTCTATATAATCTTGTTCTTTGCATGTGGTAGTATAATTTTGATACTTTATTTCCACGTGAGATTACTTATGGGTTGAGATTGAAGGCCGCAAACATGGCCTGAGAAAGCTAGTTTGTGGTGATTTGATACACGCCAAAATGTTCAACGAAATGCGCAAACCAAGTTTCGATCTTGAAACGGTCGATTTGAGTTTGATTATTGTCATATTCATGTACTGGGTAGTTCCATATTAGTACAAACCAGCATATATCGGCTTAGGGAATTATTTTTAAATAAAAATAAAAATAAAAATAAAAAATATATATGAAAATTTCAAAAAATTATAAAAATGATGGATGATACCAAACTGTGATAGAAATGACATCTATGAAACTTTCCTAATTTCAAAAGGTCATTTTCTTAATTTAATGCTATTTTGGTATTTTAAAACCATTTTTGTAAATAATCCATTTTGTGTAGATTAAAATTATTTGGAATAATTTCATGCATATAGAGTAATTTCATGCATATTTAAATTCCCATTTTGCTCATGGGAGTCCTGTCCCGGGGCGTGATAACAAGGCCATATAATATTATTTGCCCGACTTGTATTGGGTTTACCTTTTCTGAGTTTATTTTCAAGTCATTTCAATTTCTTGGATGTTTACTTACGCGCTGCTTTTCATTAATTTGGGTATAAATTTCTCTTCTAAATTATGTTAGGATTAATCTAGACATTAAAAAGAAAAACTACATAAACATTTGCATGGACACTTAGTGGTTTCATAAAGATTATTATTGATAATCAAGATTGTGTGACCATTTAGATAAACAACCTTCCAAGTTAGTGGTACCGCAAGGGTGCTAATAGAAACATTAGCATAAACAAGTCCCCATTCCTAGAAATCTCTAATTGCGTAGGAATCGAGACAACACTCCTGTGTCTTCATTGGTTTCTAGCCAACCCTAATAGGCTAATGGCGGCTCCTAGAAATATTTAGGTTGTTAAGAACTTAAAAAACAAAATCCAACGTCGCGCGAGATATGGGCTTAGGAGAGCCCGTGCCTAATTTAGGGCCATTGGTCCACCTCTTTAGGCAAATACCCCTAAACCTTCTTCATTTTCCCTCGGACGGAAAAAACGAGGTCGTGACAAGATGTCGTTGAACAAAATGATCCACTGATAAGTCAATCCAAGATTTATTATGCCACAAAATATAGCTAGATTTGGAATAGGACTTATGGCATTTATGAATTCGATATATGACAATGAAATTGAACAATTTAAGCTTTGTACATTCTCAATTTACTATATGCTTTATCTACTAGGTACTCAAAATTCTAAGTTTTCTTACTAGGGAGATTCAATTTATGTCTCAACAAAATTAAAGTTCAGCCAATGTTTTACTTCTCTTATGGGTTAATCACTAGGTACATCATAACTCTTATGCCCTAGGGGTGAGCATCGAGAGCCTCACCCTCAACTGGTATCTCGGCAATGACCGGTCAATGCTCATCTCAAATTGCTTCTTCCGAATGGGTGGGGCAGCCATCCTCCTCTCCAATCGGTCCTCCGACCGTCGCCGCTCCAAGTACCAGCTCATCCACACCGTGCGCACCCACAAAGGCTCGGATGACAAAAGCTGTGGTTGCTTGTTCCAGCAGGAGCACAAGAAGAAGAAGATCGGCTTGTTGCTATCCATGGACTTGGTGGCGGTCATCAAGGAAGCCATAAAACCAACATCACAACCCTTGGCCCAGCAGTGCTCCCAATGTCAGAACAGCTCTGGTTCTTCATGACCTGGGTCGCAAGGAAGGTGTTCAAGATGAAGATTAAGCCATACATTCCCGACTTCAAATTGGCCTTTAAGCATTTTTGCATCCACGTTGGAGGCCGACCTGTTCTTGATGAGATGGAGAAGAGCCTCGAGCTCACCAAGTGGCACATGGAGCCATCACGAATGACTCTATACCGATTCGGGAACACCTCGAGTAGCTCAGTGTGGTATGAATTGGCCTATTTGGAGGCCAAAGGAAGGATTAGGAAAGGCGATAGGACATGGCAAATCGCATTTGGGTTCGGATTCAAGTGCAACAGCGCAGTTTGGTAGGCATTGAGGACCGTCGACCCCGCGAAGGAGAACAACCCATGGATGGACGATATTCACGAGTTCCCCGTCTATGTTCCATACGTGTTGTCCATCGATCTAACACAAAATAAAAATTTCAATTGGGATTTTGCCAATATAGGCAAAGTTGATTCCGAAGGATACGTAAATCCTTAATTATTCTGTTGCCTTGTGCTCATAAGCAAGCATCATTCCAAACCTTATGGTTACGTAGGTATTTAATTATGTCGAGAATTTTCTGATGCTCGTGGTTATCTAAATATTTGAATATGTCAAGTACTTGCAATTATCCAAGTGCTTCCTCTCCAAGCCCTGTCGCTTGTGTAAGTGCATGTTTAAATACTTATGGTAATCTAGGTATTTGAATGTTTTATGTATTTGTGATAATCTAGATGTTGATATTTGAATTTTAGTCGACAAGTTAAGCATTGCTTTAAGAAAAAAAAGAAAAAAGGAAAAAAAGGGTTAATTAGTTTTTTACCCTATCGGCGACCAACCTGGTGTGATGCATGACTTGATTGACTCGTAGTACCTTCTTGGGTGTTAAATTGATGATTTGCGCACCCGTATGATCACTCCATATGTTATGGAAGCAAATTAACATCAATTCAAGCTGCCTACAAAACATTTTTTTCCAAATAAAAGAGAAAGATACCGAAAGGGCATTAGAGAAATCTAGCGTAATCAAGTCCCCGAACTCACAATCTCTAGTTCGCAGGAATAAAGTAAATCTCTCGTTACTTTACTTGGGTTTCTAATCAACCCATCAAAAATAGATTAGTGGCAACTCCTACCTAATAATAATTTGCACGCTAAATGCTTAAACCTAAGTCGCGAATTAGTATGGGCTTGGGAGAACCCGAGCTAGGTTTAGACTTAATACTCCATTAGCCAAACCCTAGGTGGTGTACCCAAGGTTAGGTCACAACCGCGAGTTATTGCATAGGAACAATTTAGTGTCTCAACTACCCTTTGTAAGCCATAGAATTGATATAAACATTTAGTTAGCAATACCAGCCGCAAAGACAATTTACAAAAGGGAGTGTAGTCAAAATCAGCAGAAAAAGGGCAGCGTGCCTGCTTGTAGAAATCAAGGGCTTAGTAAGTCAATTTGAAAAATTATGAAACTTTAACATGACATGGACAAGGCTCTGAGGAACATTTTTTTGTAAAACTCGAGGTCGGATTTAGCTTATATGGGTCCTGTTTTCTGAAATATGGATCAAAATAGGGCACAAAGCTAAATTGCAACAGGTTCAAGAAATCACATTTTGGACAGTTAAATGAACTCCAAAACTCATGGAAAAATTTCACGTTACAGTCTAAGATGTCATTTAAAACTTTTATGAAGGACACTAGTCCAAATTGTTTATCAAAAATCCTGTAGAAAATGGAAACTTAGCAAAGGTTCGGAAACGCTTATAAAAACAATTTCGGACCTGCATAGTTTTTCATACATATTTTGCACATACAAAGTCCGAAAAATCTGAAATTAAAATATGTCGTAAAATAAGCCATAACACACAACTTTTGTGAAGAAAGTCTAGCAATTTTATACCATAAGGACCTACACAGAATTAGCAAAATTAGGTCCATAGTAAATTAATTCAAAAATCGTTGTAACCTCTATTCGTCCATGACTTGTGTCAATTAAGCTCAAACCAACATGCACCAATACCCAGCATTTTCACAACAAATTAATATACTCAATGTACTAAATTATTAACACTACTTGCAACAAGAATATTCCGAAACTGTCAATGAACATAATTGAGGACAAAATCGATTGAGGTGACTAAAACTCAAGGAAATCAAGCTCAACGTAACATAAAAGGGCAGTAATTCACTTGCCTCAGATCCTAAGCGGTATCGTAACTTAGATGATTGCTGGAGAGTCCTGAACTTAAATCTGTGCTCCGGTAGTCCGCATCACGTTGAGGCGACGACGCGAGACAGCGAGGACTGAGCTAAGGCATTCTTATTGTCTCTCAATTTTATACTCTCTTTTTTTCGCTTTACTGCGTTTGGATGTGTCATAACGTAGAGATCAATAAATATTCGTTTATTGATAATTCAAGCCTAACTTCTTTCTAAATAAAAATGATTTTGTCATGTGACTAAGATTTGATAGTCTCGATAGGGGAAAGTAACCTTAAAATGTAACATTATCTTTGCCCATCCTCAAACATACAGTGGAAACAGCAAAAACCGCAAAAGATACGAACTTTATTATCAATAGAATCACTGTGTGGGAAAATTTTTATGAATGCCCACAATATAAAGAAAAAAGAAGATATTCCTAGAATTCTCGATTGTACATATAGTCTCGGAAGTCGTTACTAAGTCAATCACATGTAAAGAATAGTAAGGAATGCATCCAGTCCAATTAAGAAACACACACGAGTGTGACTGTTTGATGCAAATCTAACAATATAATTGTGATTTTATCTAGACTCGAGAGGTGATAGATATCGATAAATTTGAAGAACCATACAGTGTGATTTAACAAACCAATATGACACTGATATGACATAGGACTCGATACAAGATAAGTCTTTACTAAATCATCAGCAATTGCGGCTCATTTATTGACCCTGTCCATAGCCTTTAAAGCATATGAGGTGTCCATCTTCTGTGCCACAATCCTAGGGATGCGTAAACAAACCCTAAGCCACATAAACTGAACATTGCGAATGGGAGAAGGGGAAAAAAAAAAAAAATTGCTTCGCGCATTAATTTAAACAAAAAATTAGTTACCAGAGATGGACGTACGCGTTAGAAAAAAATAATAATGCTAATGAGTAGTCAAGAATTTTGATGAAGTAATAGGTTAGAACATTTTATAGTCATAATATATCGATTATCTTGAAGTAATGTACTATGGATCCCTTGAAAATTGAATTGTTTCAAGTAAAATAGATTTACCAAGCACTTTGACGACATTTGGTAATGGGACGCAAAATGATAAAAAGTCAAGTGTCCAGATCTAGCGGCACGACAGGAAATCTGTCTAGAAAGTGCTATTTCTACTCCCCATCCTTCGTCCCATCGAAGCATCAAGTCATCGGCGTTCAGACACGAAAGCTTCGGCAGTTCCGGTGTCGCTGTAGCGTCGCGAAATACGTCGGAACCCAAGGTCAGAGTGCCGGCTATCTCCGCGATGGATTCCATTTCCACTCCACGTCCTCGTTCCCATCGACACATCGCCGTCCGGACCCATAAAGCTCCGCCGATCCAACCGTCGCCTCGCATCCACCATCTCCATCTCCAAGAAACTCGCCACTTCGGAAACCAGCAGAAAGCCTCCGCATCACCCGCGCACGCTCACGACATGTTGAAGTTCTCTTCTCCTGGAACACCACGGACCATGTCAAAGCCCTGGCCCCATGCAGATTCCTTGACGCGCCGAAGCCCGGGCTCCTCCCTTCCAGGCAGAGAGCCGCCGCCATTATCTCTTGCTATCCGGTGAGCAAAGCCCCGACCTTGGCAGTCGTCTCCGCCGGGTCGGGCCAGGTCGAGCCCGGGTCGGGCAGCTTGGTCGACCGGCTCAGGTTGGGCAGCTTGACCGAGGACGGGCTGTCATACAAGGAGAGGTTCATGGTGAGGTGCTATGAGGTGGGGATCAACAAGACGGCCACCGTCGAGACCATGGCCAATCTGTTGCAGGTTTTTACGATCGGGTCTCGAATTGATTTTCTTTTAATTGGTTTTGGGCAAAGATGAGATTTTGAGTGTGATTGGTATATGTAAGAGTCCCTTGGATAATCATTCTATTTTTGGAAATGTCTGAGCTATTAATAATTACATAAAATTCTATTCTTGAAATAAAAATGCATTTAGTATGATCCTTAAATTCTTTCATGACTTAATTCTTTTTAATATTTAAATAATTTTATTCTTTTATTCTTTTTTTTCCTTCTTCTTTTACTTGGTCGCCGACCTCGGCAATGATCGGCGACCGATCAGACGAGAGCATGTGGCCTCATAGGAGTCTTGTCAGCTAACAAGCCTCGCTCAACCGCTAACAAGGCTTGGTCGAAAGGCCGACAAGGTCATAGGCTATCATCTAGCTGATCGCGGACCATCACCGAGGTTGTTGACCGACTAGAAAAAGAAAAAGAAAAGTAAAAGAAAAAAGATAAGATAAGGCTTCATTTTAGAGTTATTCTCGAGGATAAAAAAATAATTTCATTTTTACTTCTTTATTCTCGAAAATAAAAAAGTTGCCAAACGGATTTCTATTCTTTTTTTTTTTTTTAATTCTGGGAAATAAAAGATTAGAATTAAGCACTATTTAGCCAATTACCAGATAAGACCTAAATATTTGCGTAATTTGAAACTGAACTTTTCAAAGCCTATGAATCCAATAGTCTTTTGTGTGGGAGTGGGCGAGCAGGAGAATAATATTAAGAGTGCCAAAATTTTCGTAAGGCGTCCTTGAATGCCAAAACATATTTTTGCTTACTTAAGTGTCATAAATTTGAAAAATCGCTCACTTGAGTACTCATTCTGATTTGCCTCATCGAAAAATCCAACATGAACGCTAGTCTTCTGACATGACTTTATTGTCATAACGTTGACAATTTTTAATATTTTTTAAATATTATAATTTCATTATTATATTTTTGAATTTTTTTTATTTTTATTTCTTTGGATTTTTTTATTCTTTATGACCAACGAGGGTCACCGCGACCCTTGCAAGAGGCGAAACCCTTGCCCAAACTAGGCAAGGGCAGCCTCGCACTCAACCACAAAGGCCCTAAGCAAGGCTGTTAGGGCCTCATCAGCCGTAGACGACACTGCCTAAAGCTAGCGAGGGCATTGTGACCTCGCCAACTACAGGCGTGGCCTCAATGGCCTCACTCAAGGCCTTTGTGGTTGAGGGCAAGGCGGCCCTTGCCCAATCTAGGCGAGGGTTTCGCCGGTGACCCTCGCCCCATATAAAAAAGCCAAAAAAGGAAAATTAAAAATAAAAAGTTAACTTAAATTAAAAAAATTTCTATGTAAGACTTTTGGCAGGAAGTGGCACTTAAATAAGCAATTTTATTTCAATATGGCAAGTGAGCCGAAAAAAAAATGTTTTTGCACTAAAGTAACCACGATATGAAAGTTTTGACACTCCTATTATTCTTCCAAACAAACAAGCATGTATCTTGGTTTAACTGTAGCAAATCTTTAATTATTACTGCGAATTGCTTATAACTCTTGGATTTTGAGAAATATAGTAATAGAGCAGTTGGTCTTTGTTTATGTCTCTTGTCTGCCATCTCCTGGATCAGAGTTTCTAAATGATTGCTTGTCACTGGGTTCAGGATTTGGTTGAATGATATTGACTACCCCTCATGGATTTGCTAATTCTCATTTTAATCTTCGTTTCTTCTTTCGACAAAACGTGTTGATCCAATATTTGGATAGATCGATAGGCTCATTTATGGCAGTAGGAAAATTTTGTTTTTCTCTATTTGGAAAGAGTTGTCTCAAGTTGCAATTGCACTAAGGATTTCTGGTCAAACTGAATGATATCTGCATTGCAGGAGGTTGCGTGTAATCATGTTCAGAGTCTTGGATTTTCGACTGATGGATTTGCAACGAGCTATACAATGCGGAAAATGAATCTCACATGGGTGAATGTTCGCATGCACATTGAAATATACAAATACCCAGCTTGGTGAGTTTGGCTACTTTTATATTTCACATCCGACATTGAATGACTTGCACATGGGTTTAGGATTGTCATTCATGCCTTGATAGTAGTACGTCATTTGTGTCAGGAGTGATGTGGTGGAAATAGAGACATGGTTTCATCGTGAAGGCAGGATCGGAACTAGAGGAGAGTGGATACTCAAGGACTATGCAAATGGTCAAGTTATTGGAAGAGCTACTAGGTAAACTTGTTCATTTCTTTGAAGTGCGAGTTTGTATTAGGGATGCTGCTCTCTCGTCTGTTGCCCTAAGTTACCCACCACGTCCAGGAAGAGTTGAACTGGTTTTTCATATTTCGTTTCTTTTTACCAATGGAGTGAATGCCATCAGATGGTGGAGAAAATAATATTTCCCCTGCTTGGCAAAGGCTTTTTGTAGCGATCAATTAGCTTGTTGTCAATGACCTTGGGGCCGCAGGGCAACATTGCATCAGTTCTGCATTGTTCTATATCTATGTTTTTAAGACATTCATATCCAGGATACTTTTGAGATTAGCATGAAGGAACTGTATCTTTGACAGAAGTATTGGCGTTCCTTTCTGTCTGATGCTGTCTTGGGGACTCTTGGGTGAGCCATAGGTTTATAAATTCTTCTCTAAAACTTCCAGCGGAATCTTGGGGTTTTCTTGGGTGAGCCATAGATTTACAAATTCTTCTCTAAAACTTCAAGCAGAAGAGATAATTTACAGACATGTATATAGGATATGTAAGTGCGAGAATATTTGTTTATAGGCATATATTTCCCTTTATTAGATGTTGAAGCTCTACCTTATACAAGCTCCTTATGAAATAAATTTCCCCTACAACGAAGGTTAAAAATGCATACTGTTGGTACTTTTTTGGTTCTGATTATATGAATTGTACATTGCTGACCGGTTCAACCATTTGATTTCTCAGCAAGCGGGTCATGATGAATCAAGAAACTAGAAGACTTCAGATGGTCAATGATGACGTTCGTGATGAGTATCTGATTTTCTGTCCACGAGAATCAAGGTGCATTTGTGTTCATATCATAGGCATAAACATCATCGCGATTGGCTGGCAATGGCCATAGGTGAGCTCGAGCTCATCAAATATGGCAAGGCCCGAGCTCGAGGTTAAGGCAAGCTTGAGAGACCTCGAGCTCGAGAGCCAGGTCAATGTACGAGTTCAAGGGCCACGTCACGAGGCGTGTGAGGTTGAGGTGAGGTTGAGGTGCGAGCTTGCCTAGATCTGGCAAGTCACGAGCTTGCCATGATCAACCAATCCACAAGCTCGCCCCCCTCGACAAAGCTTGAACTTAGCTGGATTTGGTGAGGCACGAGCTTGTTGATCTTGGCAAAGCTTGGGCTATCTTGAATTGATCGAGCCCCGAGCTCACTGGTCGTGTCTTGGCCAGTCGTTGGGCTGCTGGTCGTCACCGAGGCACATGACCGACAAAGGAAGAGGAAGGGAAAGAAAGAAAAAAAAAAGAAAATAATTTAAAAAAATAATAATTCGATTATTTAAAAATAAAAATAATTTAAAATTCAATTTGTTATTAAAAAATAAATTTATAAGGATAAACATTCTGTGGACCCGAGCCTAAAGATCGGGACTAGAACTCAAGCGTTGGAGACATGAACTTAGCCTTTATAAACCCAACCTCACTAAAGCCTCGCCAGGCCCTACCATCAACTGTCACAAGACTCAACCTTGCCAGTGACCAAGTGAGCTCACCCAACAACCCTAGCAAGGCTCCAATGAGCTTGTCGAACCTTGTCCTGACCATGCCCAGCTAGTCGTCGGCCATTGCTATGGCTGGCAACCCGTTGTTATTTATTTTTATGATCCCATATTTTCGAACCCACATTTTCTCTTTAAAGTGGCAGGTATTCGACATGCAGTTTTTCCACATTTTTCACATTTTCGTGACAACTGCCCATTCGGTAACCGCCTTGATGGAAGACGGTTATAAATGAATGATCGTTCATTCTAATGGGCAACTACAAGGTCTAACTCAAACTCTCTCATTTGGAATACACCATCGGTACCAAAGTGAATTGGATTAGGAGCGTGCACCTAATTTTTCTTTATATTTTCAGTTATTTCAGACGTACGAGAACAAGAACAATGGCTGGAGATTTGTCTATAATCGATCCTGGCTTCCACATTATGAATTATTTTGTCTTACATTTGGTGTCAGAGTGTGTTTAGTGCCTCTGCCTTGTTATTGTTAAATTTTTGGTGTACTTTTGGGCATTTTTGAGGATGAACAGTAACTTGAAGTTTGGAGGCCAAGAGAGATTCGCCGATTCAGGGAAAAATCCGGCAACCCACCGCTTGATTTCGGACCTGTACAATCACACAACCATAAGGAACATTAGTCATGAGTTATTTCGGCATATCTGGGTTCGCCAGAGGCTAATCGGGTGGCGAAAGTCATGGTGGTTGAGAATTTGCGTTTTTGGAGTTTTTCATTTGATTTGAGACCAATTTCTTAGTCATTTTTGCTGAAATTTGGACCCATGTGGTCATGCCGGCTTGCTCTTCAAAACCCTTCATTCATTTCAGTTTTAGATAGGCTACCGGAGAAGAAATGGTGATGAAACCGCGGCTAAAAATGGCAAAAAACCGACGGAAAAGCTTCTGTGCATGAGGAAGAAGGCACGTGGAGCCCACGCACGCGCTGCGATTGTAGGCGCGTGGAATCCACGCGCCACGCGCTCTCACGCGCGCAGCAACCGCTGGCGTGTGTATCTCACGCGTGCGGCAGTTGCCTCGCACGTGCAATGCACGCGCCTGCGCGTTGAACCGCACACGTGCTTGGCACGCACTTGATGTCCCCTCTTCCGCAGCTCCTTTTGCGCTTTTGCCCCAAACTTTTCACGTTTTTGCAATCCTGCCCTTGGCCAATTTATTTACCGTTCTGCCCTTGGTACATTTATTAATTATTATGTCATTTCATGCATTTTTATGAATATTTTATGCATGAAATTAAATGTCCAATGGTCCATATATTTAATTAATTAAAGAGTGGCCACAGCATCTATAATTAATTAAATTATATATTAAGAGCCTCCGGATCATATTTAGAAATGGACATTGATTGTAATTAATTATATTAATATGATGAATTTTATCCCACATGAATTTTCATTATATTAATATGATTTATTAGGATGAAATATCATATTATTTTCTTAATTTACCCATAGGGATTAAGAAAAGAATTATAATATGGTAGTTTCTTCATGATGTAATTATGAATTTATTTAAATTAAAAACTTAGCCCATATGTAGTTTTTATGTTATGTAATTCATATTCGTGACATGTTTACACTAGTAAAACATGATTTATGTATATTTTGCTTCAAATTTTGTTACATAAGGATGATTTTATGATATGTAGCTTTACAACCTGTGAATTTCTCTAAATTTAAGTTTGATGTTCTCATACTGAATTGTGAGAACTATAAAGTTTGAAATGAGTCAATTCTTCTTCAATTGGGGTGGATGAACATTGACTATGCTATAAGGAAAGACGAACCACCTGCTCCTACTGATTTGAGCACTGCAGCTAAGATAACCCTTTATAACCAATGGGAGCGGTCTAATCGCGTTTGTACTATGTTTATAAGGGCTAAAATATCTCCTAGTATTCGTGGTTCGGTTGCTCAGTATAGTAATGTTAAGGCCTTATTGGAGGCCATAGATGCGTAGTTTGAGAGTTCTAAGAAGATGCATGCCATGACCCTGATTATAAAGTTTTCATCATTGAAGCTCACTAGTGTTAGAGGTGTGTGTGAGCATATCATACAAATGAGGAACATAGCAGCTCAACTTAAGAACCTTGAGGTTGAGATATCTAAATCATTCCTTGTGTATTATATTCTAAACACTCTCCCACAACAGTATGCACCTTTCAAGATCTCTTATAGCACACATAAGAATAAATGGTCAATTAATGAACTCACGACCATGTGTGTTCAAGAGGAGGAAAGACTGATTATGGAATTTGGAGAAAGTGCTCATTTGGCAACACAAGTAAAGAATAAAGGCCATGGCAAGCATAAGGGAAAATGTAAAATACCTTCCCAAGCTAACATTAAGAAAGAATCCAAATGTTTTTTCTATAAGTAGAAGGATTGTGTCAGATTTAAGGCCTAGTTTGAGAAAAAAGGTAATCCAATCTCTTGTATTTGTTATGAATCTAATATGACTGATGTTAGTCACAACACTTGGGGGATTGATTCTGGATCTACAATCCATATTTCGAATTCCTTGCAGGGTTTTCAAAACCACAAGAAGCCAGTGGGAAGTGAATAAAGCATCTATTCAGGAAACAAGATGCGTTCGCTTGTGGAAACTATTGCAACATGTAGACTAGTTCTCAATAGTGGCTTTGTTTTGAATTTGGAATGGACCTTTTATGTTCCTAGTTTCTCTAGAAACTTAATTTTAGTTTCAAGACTTGTATCTTTAGGTTACTCTTTTAACTTTTCAAATTTGACATTCTATTTATCGTTTAAATCTGAAATTGTTGGGAGTGGTGTTTTGTCTAATGGTCTTCTTCGAATTAATTTGTAAGACAATGCCTATTATGATGCGATGCATGTTCATGATAACGCTAGTATAAAATGATGTGTTGTGAAAAAACATTCCTCTATGTTGTGGCACCGGAGATTGGGACATATCTCCATAGAAAGAATTAAGCGATTAGTAAATGATGGAGTACTCAATACTTTAAAATATTACTGATTGTGATACTTGTGTAGACTGCATAAAGGGAAAGCAGACTAACAAGTCAAAGAAAGGTGCCAAGAGGAGTACAGAAATATTAGAAATCATACATACAGATATATGTAGTCCGGATATGGACTCGTGTGGTCAGAAATATTTCATCTCTTTCATAAATGATTATTCATGTTACATGTATCTCTATATAATTCATAATAGGTATGAAGCATTAGATACCTTTAAGGTATTTAAGGCGGAAGTAAAGAAACAATGCTGTAAGCAAATTAAGATCGTAAGATCAGATAAAGGTGGAGAATTCTATGGTAAATACATTAAAGATGGACAAGCACCTGGTCCATTTGCAAAGTTTCTTCAAGAGCATGGAATAGTTGCCCAATATACTATGCCTGGTTCTCTGGACCAAAATGGTGTAGCGGAAAGAAGAAACCGAACTTTATTGGATATAGTGCAGAGTATGCTTAGTGGCTCCAAACTTCCTAAGTCCTTGTGGACTGAAACACTTAAGACGGTAGTATACATATTAAACTGAGTTCCAACCAAGGCTGTCCCAAAGAAACCTTTAGAGTTATTTAAAGGTTGGAAATCAAGTTTACAACATGTGCGTGTTTGGGGATGCCCATCTGAAGTGAGAGTTTACAATCCACAAAAAAATAAGTTAAACCCAAGGACCATGAGTGAGTATTTCATTGGATATGTCGAAAGGTCCAAGGGATACATGTTTTATTGTTCATTTCACACCACTAGGATTGTGGAATCAAGAAACGCTAAATTTCTTGAAAATGATTTGATTAGTGGGAGCGATCAATCGAGGGACTTTGTTCCTAAGAAAGATCATTTAAATACTCAACCTTCCACCTCAAGTCTAAGGTTAGTTGTTGCTCATAATCCCTCTTCAGTTCAACCGTCTATTGAACAACCAATCGTTGAAGTTCCATAAATTGCTAATATCGATCTAGTATATCCAGTTATTCAACAATTACCAAAAACTATTGAACAACCAGTTGAACAACACGCTTCTCAAGAAAATGTTGATGCAACATTGAGAAGATATGCTAGAATAAGGAAATCGGCAATTCCTAATGATTATATTGTGTATTTACAATAATCTGACTACAATATTGGAGCTGAGAATGATCCCGAAACATTTTTACAAGTCATGGATAGTGATAAATTTAATTTGTGGTACAATGCCGTGAAGGAAGAGATGAGTTCTATGGCATTTAACGAAGTCTGAGATTTGGTTCAATTACTTGATGGTGTGAAGGCCATTGGTTGTAAATAGGTCTTCAAAACTAAGAAAGATTCATTGGGTAACATTGAAAGATATAAAGCTAGACTCGTTGCCAAAGGATTCACTCAAAAAGAATGAACCGATTACACAGAGACATTTTCTCCTGTATCTAAGAAAGATTCACTTCGTATTGTTTTGGCATTAATTGCCCATTTTGATATGGAATTACATCAGATGGATGTGAAAATGGCGTTCCTCAATGGAGAACTAGAGGAGGAGGTTTACATAAAACAACATGAAGGATTCCTCTCTAGTAAAAGTGAGCATTTGGTGTGTAAGCTTAAGAAATCTATATATGACTTGAAACAAGCATCCCACCAATGGTGCTTAAGGTTCCATGAAGTCATCTCTTCATTCGGTTTTGTAGACAATGTCATGGATCAATGTATATACTAGAAGGTCAGTAGGAGCAAAATTTGTTTCCTTGTGCTATATGTGGATGATATACTACTTGCAACCAATGATAAGGGGTTGCTACATGAGATGAAACAATTTCTTTTTAAGAGTTTTGATATGAAGGATATGGGTGAGGCATCTTATGTCGTTGGCATTAAGATTCAAAGAGATAGACCTCAAGGAATTTTAAGACTATCTCAAGAAACCTATATTAATAAGGTCATAAAGAGATTTGGAATGAAATATTATTTACCAAGTATAGCACCCATTGTGAAGGGTGACAGGTTCAATTTGAACCAATGCCCGAAGAACAAATGTACAACATTCCATATGCTTCTGCTGTCGAAAGCTTGATGTATGCTCAAGTTTGCACTCGACCTGACATTGCTTTTGCTATGGGAATGTTGGGAAGATATCAGAGTAATTCAAGTTTAGACCACTAGAGAGCTGCAAAGAAAGTGATGAGATACCTTCAAGGTACCAAAGACTACATGCTTATGTATAGACGAATTGACAACCTGAAAGTAATCGGTTATTCGGATGCGGACTTCGCGGGCTGCGTTGATTCACGAAAATCAACATCTAGATATATTTTTATGTTAGCTAGCAGAGCCATGTCATGGAGAAGTGCCAAGCAGACTTTAATTGCTACTTCCACTATGGAGGCTGAGTTTGTTTCTTGTTTTGAGGCTACCTCACGTGGTGTATGGTTGAAGAGTTTCATTACTAGGCTTAGAATTGTTGATTATATTCCTAGGCCATTAAGAATATATTGTGACAATTCAGCTGCGGTTTTTATGGCTAAAAATGCCAAAAGTGGCAGTCAAAGTAAGCATATCGACATTAAGTATTTAGCTATAAGGAAACGTATTAAGGAGAATAAAATGGTCATTGAACACGTTAACACTGAATTGATGATAGCTGATCCTTTAACTAAAGGCATGCCATCAATGAAGTATAAGGATCATGTGACAAGTATGGGAGTAGGTCCCATAATGTAATTTGTTGTCATATGGATGATTTCTATTGTATGAAACTCTTATTCAGTTGTAATGTTGATTCTCAATTTTGGTGTACACATTTTGTTGTTTATGAGAATAACATTTAACCTTGGTTGTGGAATAAACATAGGGTTTATTCATTAAGATGTGTTGTCACATATAGGCTGATATTAAAGAAATAAGATGCATTGTGATACATGGAATATATTACTCGCTCTTAAAGGACATGTCGCCATGATCCATGTGTTTTGTTTCTTTTTTTTAAGCATACAGTTTTCATGGAATTAGTTGGATAATCCGTATTATGAAAATGAAGGGATCAAGTGGGAGAATGTTATATATTTTTATGATCCCACATTTTCGGACCCACATTTTCTCTTTAAAGTGGCAATTTTTCGACATATAGTTTTTCCACATTTTGCACATTTTCATGACAACCGCCCATTCGATAACCACCTTTATGGAAGACGGTTTATAAATGAACGATTGTTCATTCTAGCGGGCAACTACAAGGTTTAACTCAAACTCTCTCATTTGGATATACCATCAATACAAGAGTGAATTGGGTTAGTAGCGTGTGCCCAATTTTCTTTGTATTTTCAGTTTTTTCAGATGTATGAGAACAAGAACAATGGCTAGTGGTTTATCTATAATCGATCCTGGCTTCCGCATTATGAATTATTTTGTCTTACACCCACCAAAGAAGAAGAAAAGGGATGAAAAAGAAAAGAAAAGAGAAAATCATTGTAAAATTATTTAAAAAAAATTAAAACATTCTGAGCTACAAAAAATTTAGGGAACATACCAAATGTCTTTGTATTTTGGGAATATAAATTTTAAGCAATTACCAAATACCTTCAATTCCTTATAAACTCATTTAGAAAGCAGAAGAAAAATTGAATCATTTTTAAGTAGAAATTGTTCTTAGAAATATAATAGTTACCAAAAGCATCCTAAGTCGACAATCTTAAAGTCTTTAGGGAACTAGGCTTTGCGACTGATGCTACAACAACGACTTTCATTCTCTTCCCTCTATTGACCTAGGTCACTTAAGAATGAACAAACCACGCAAGAGCTTGTCACTAGTGGAGCTCATCACCCGTGCCTTCCAGAGCCGGTGGTGGTGACAGCAACGAAGAGTAAGACTTTCAAGAGGAAGTAATTTTCTCCGAAAGGAAGAAAGCCATGGAGTCGCTCTTGAAGAGGAAAATTAGGGGTTCAATCCAAAGTGTATAAGTCAATTTCTATAATAGCGTTTTGTAGGTTCCCGATTAAGAAGCACTTTTCGCATTTATGTTATGTTGGACACTTTGATACGTGCCCGACACTTTCAAACACTCTTTAATACTTGATCAATACGTGTCAGAAAATCTGATACTTGGTCAATTTTCTCGACGCTCCTCCAACACGTGAATTTCCGACACGTGATTCCAATATACGAGATCAATTTTATAAATTTTAAATAAATGAGGGGTCAAAATATATTATATGTGAAAAAATAAAGAAAAACAATAATAAAAATAATAAATGGAGAAAAAAATTAATCTTCTCTTCTTCTTCTTCTATAACTCTCACTTCCTGTGATACATAATTCACTTCTCAAGTTTTTTTCTCTTATCTTCCAATACTCCTGACAAACAAGTCCAGAATATGAATTATTTATTTCTGTACTTCCAAGTTTTATGGATTATTGGAATGGAGTTGAATTTATTAAATTGAAACAATGAATGATATCAATAAATGGTGGATTAATGTTTTTAGTATAAAATTCATTTTAGATTTTACTATTATTTATTTATTTGTGAATTTGAATCAAATTAATTTAATCGAAATAATCATAAAAATGATAATATATATATATATTTAATTTATATATAATGTGCTACAATGTATTAGAATTTTCTATTTTTCTAGAAATGACATGTCAATATGTCATGTTATGTGGTGTGGCATGTTGTGTGCCAATGTCGGTACTACTTAAGTTCTCGGTTTGGGTCTCCCATATTCCCGAGAAACTAGGAATTGGACCAAGTCTCGTTACAATCCGAAACTAGACTGGTTCTCATTAGTCCAATTATCCAATTCCCTATCCTATTGTAAAATCATTCTCCTCTAGGGAAAAGTATAGAATGGGCTCTTAACTTTTGGCCATTGGTCAATTCATGCTTGAAATATTATTTTGATGGATTGAGCCTTTAATATTTTGCAAAAAGATGTTCAATCAAGTCTCATACTAGATTTCCAATGTTGAAAACAACGTATAATTCTACGGTCCATGGCTACGCAACATTAGAGAAAGGCCATGTGAGAGACATAAAGGATTTCTAGCATTTAAGACTCGCAAAACCCGTTAATAAAAAATTTAGGAGTTGATTATGGCGTTTTTCAAACATTAAGGACTCAATTAATCAAAATAAGATATTAAGAACTAGATCAATCAATGGCAAAATATCGTGGATTGGTTACTATCGCGACCTAAATTTTGGGTACACCACCTAGAGTTTAGGCTAATGGACTACTAAGTCTAACTTAACTCGGGCTCTCCCAAGCCCATATCAATTTGTAACTTAGATTCAAATATATAGCATGCAAAAGGGAGTCGCCACTGATCAATTTACGGTAGGTCAATTAGACATCTAAGTAAAATAATAGGAGAATTATTTTACTTCTACGAATCAGAGACTTTGGGTATGGGAATTTGATTACACTAGACCTTTCTAATGCCCTTTCAGTACCTTTCTCTTTTTATTCCGAAAAAATATTTTGCAGGCATCTTGAATTGATTTTAATTTACTTCCCTAACATGTGAGGCGATCATGCGGGTGCGCAAACCACCAATTTAACAATCAAGAAAGCAAATAAAAAATGCAGGATTTACATCATAGCAACAAAAGCATTTGCATTGTTAAATCAGAATTCACATCATCAATCACAAATATAATTTCTAATTAACATGCAACCACTCAATTTTGTTTTCACTTATTTAACAAGAATCATGCATTATGAAATGCGTGCTACTAATCTAATATGAAATGATATGACATGGCAATATGACCTAAACTATATGACATAAATACAATAATTTCTAAAGAAATGCAATAATTAACAATCTAAATTAACCTAATGACTTAATTCTAATGATAGGCAATTTCTAATTAAATAAACCTAACAACAATCACTAAATGACATGGATTTCATGAACCAAATCCTACATGACAAGCACATGATTTTTTTATTCTCCCAAAAAGCATGCAATCTGTCTAGGAGAAACTATCTAAACCTATAATTAATAAACATGCAATCTTATCCCAACATGCAATGACGTATAAAGAATGCCCTAATTCTACATGACATATGCATGACAATTTTTTTTTTTATGAAATTCGAAATTAATATTGACATAGAATTAAACGTACAATTCAAACTTAAAAAAAAAAAATAACATCCTAAATGAATGCATTTTTTGATTTTTTATTTTAGAAATTCGAAATAAACTCTCTATTCTAAATATGCAAGATAACAAGAAATATTCTAAAACAAACCTAATCCTAACTCAAATATCTTTTGATTTTTTTTCTTTTATGAAAATAAAATTGATTCAACAAACATGATGGCAAATTGGACAAAATAAGATTGATATCCATAAATTGGCAAACCATATCTCACGCATGTGATTGGGTGGCCAATTTTAAACAAAATCGCAAATCAAATCTTGAGCATGAGATCAAATTGGCGATTTTCCAAGAGATTAAGAGTTGGATTTCGGGCGCAAAAATCGAACTGTGAATCTTTAATTTAAGAGGCTACTTCATGTCAGGATCTCAATCATACATTAAGGAATAATTCTACTAAAAAAGCAAAATAAATAATAATAATAAATAATAAAATAAAGTAAATAAAAAAAACTACCTATTTTGATTTTCTTCTTTTTTTCTTCTTTTTTTCTTCCAAATAGGGCTTGGCAGCTTGTGGTGGTTCGCCGAGGATGATGGGTCACCAAGGAGTTGGTTGCCGGCATTCCGGTGAGGGGCGGCGGTAGGCGTCGGAGCTCCGGTGAGGACGGACCGGCACGCAAGAAGGAAAAAACAACTGTGAGCAAGGGCTGTTGCCTGGGTCAGAGGACCGTTGCAAAAAAAACAGAGAGCTGCTGTAGGAGTGTCGCTCGAAGGAGGAGCATCGGACGCTAGGTGAGTGGAGCGGCTCGGTAGCAACGTCGAGTCACTGGACAGAGGTCGCAGTGGTCTGATCTAACTGTAGGAGCAGCAGAGACCGGCATAAAGGTGCGATGGTGCGGCTGGGTCGCGAGCAAAAATGACTTCACTGCTAGAATCGCAAGGGGGTCGAGCGGCGATGATGGTCAGTGACTCGGGCAAGAACAGAGGTGCGAAGCAATGGCGTCACAGTGCGGCAAGGTGGTGGCTTCGTCAGAGGGGAGTTCGGCGACCAGTCCTGGCATCGCTTGGGCGTATGGTGGTGAGCCAGATCAAGGGGCGAGCAGCAGGCGTAGGTCTCCTCCTCCTTCCTCTGCTTTCGCTGCTTTTCTCTCTCTTTTCCCCACACGTCTCACTCACCTATCTCTCTCTCTCTATTGCTGTGTGCTCTGCTGCACTTTTCAGCAGAAGAAAAAGTGCTCCCTTTGTTGACTTCAAAACTAGCAGAAGGAAAACCTACAAGGACTTCTCTCCCTCTGCACGTACCCTCTCTCACTTCACTTTCTAACTTTTATGTTCTTTTTTCTCGAACGAAGAGAACCCCCCTTTGCCTAGTGATCCGAAGAAGAACCCCTCAATTTGGCCGTGTATTTCTATCGTGTCGCTCCCTGGAAACCCTATGCAAAGAAACTATTTATAGGCCAAGGATTAAGGTTTTAATTTTTCCAAATCGATATCCACGAAGATTTCTTTTCCATACGCAATATTTGTTTTTTTGAACACAATATTTGCTCACACTTGCCCTATCTGAACATATCCCGGAAAAATGTCAAATCTCTATTTTTCATGAGATAATCTTCGATCATTAAAAAAAAAAAAAAAAAAAAGGCTTGGGCCAATTTGCTTGTTTCGTGGGCTTAGCCCGATCTATCAATTTAAAGCTTAGAACCATCAATTCGAATCCATCTATCACCGGTTCAATGTAAATGCAAATTAAAAATAAATGTACTTAAAATTATATGCTATGCAATTATATATATATTTTTTTAGGGATAAAATTAACCCTTAATTTTTAATGCGATAAATGACTAAACGGGTCATCAAAATTTTGGTGTCAACAGTTACGCACTTATCTCAAGTTTAGAAGGTGATAGATAAGCACTTCTTTTTACTTTAGTGGTTCCAACTTTGGAACAATCCACATATTGGTTTAGTTTAGAAATGCCAGTACAGATTTGATTGAATCGAAAAGGAAAGAAGATATATTTGATTTTCGCATAAAGAGGTAAGGAATCGAGTAATCAGACTAATGGAAGATAATGAATATAAATAATTTTGTTTAGATATGCTCATATCGATTTACATTCTTGTTTTTAGTGCGAAAACCTTGAATTTTTAGATTGGGGGAAAGAATAAGGAGGGAGTTGATGTATAATGTACATATATGCTACATTTATTTGTACGGTCAAATTTGATGGCTCATCCTAAGCCAAGCCTATTATTGTACAACTCATGAAAGTTTGTATGCCAACTTGATAAGCATTTTTCGAAAAAAGGAAAAACTTGATGGGCATTTCGTTCACCCTCCCCCTTTATGAATGTGATTGATACCAAATTATGTAGGCATTTAACTCATCTTGTACTCCCGGTCGAGAAATACTGTGCAAAATACAAGTTAATCTTGCAGTGAGTGTTTCACCAACCTCTCCACTTTTACCGGCGGGGACAGCTACTATACCAACCTATCAATTTCCCAAATACTCCTTATGAGGTGTGGTGGAGTCTACGCTCTTCACCTGAAGGGCCCTCTAATTTTTTAGTGTAGTTTTTTCTTTCGCATTTCCGGAATTCACACTGAAAATTCTAAACATGAACATTAATTCCCATCCGCCTCATCCATTGCACTCCATCTTTGTTGCCAACTTGCATCACATCTCTCCAACTGTCACAGCATTCAGCCTAACAAGTCATTTCCAATATATAGCACGTCTTTTTTGGCCGTCGTTCCCTCTATTAATGAGGCAAATGAGCTCATGGTTATTGCGACCGCCAAATCATCGTTGGATCTGAGCCTGTAGCTTGAGGCCCAACATTGTGAGCTCTAACCGGAGCCCAGTTCGCCCCAACCTAAGAGAGAGAGAGAGAGAGAGAGAGAGAGAGATTGGTTTTGGGAGGAAGGGGGAAAAGAGGGAAGGGGATGGGGGCAGAAGTGGAAAGAGGGAAAATAAATTTAATGTGCTATCGTTTATCTCTTTATCATCATAACTACTCCTTCTTATGTATCTATTTATAATCACCATTCTTGATTATGTCAAACTATTTCCGATACTGGTGAAGTTTAATTCGTTATATTCGACAAAAATCCTTCATAGTTCCCCATTCAACCTCTTTAGCCCCTTTAAATTGTATTGTGAGCCTCAATAATTGATACCAGGGCCTTGTTACTTGTTATTATAGGTTCTTTTATTTTTTAGCATAAAGATTTTGTTATGGCTAATTCTACAAGATGTGTTTTCTCAAATTTCTTGTCATTGATGATCCATTCTTTAAACTCATGATTTCTGGAATTACTTTGTTGCTTTTAAGGATTTCTTTATTTTGAAGTGAAATCTTCCAGATTTGTATTTTACTAAAGGTTCTTTCAAAATTTATGAACTGTCCTTCTTAGTTTCAAAAGATTTTTTTTTTTTTTTTTTTTTTAGTTTGATTAAGCTTTTTGGACAAAAGATTACCTAATCTAACTGAGCAGCCTTACTTTCTAGTAACGCTACTTATGTGGATTCTTTTGAGCAACTAAATTTGTTCAATCTTGGAATATTAAGTTCGTCTTATTCGTTTTTCATCCCAGGCGATCTCACTACAAGATAAGAGTAGAGCAATCTCTAGCTCCACCCACGCCTACTCATCATGATATCTAGAGAGGACTTGCTTTAATTGCTTAAAACTATTCACTTTGCATATTATGTATTGTCTTATCTAAATTTTTTAGTATTTCTTCTTGCGTGAAAGATAGATAGATTTGGGATCAACTCCAAAAATTACATTTGAAGAAATCGATAGACTAGGAAAATGAAGCTGAACATTTTAAGACATTCAATATGAAGCCACATGAAGATATCAACGAAATGCTCACGCACTATAAGGGCATCATGAATGACCTTGCTGAAAATGAAAAGATCTACACAATGAGGAATCTCCAAGCAAGTTTCTTGGTGCACTCCAACAAGAATGAATTCATGGAAAGATTGTCAATTCACGAAGCTAAAATATCTCAACTCTTGACATTGGACAAGCTTATGAGAATTCCCTTGACTTATGAAATCAATCCAACAATGAGCTGAGAAAATCCAAAGGGAAAAAATCCATTACATAAGTAGCTAACAGCAACGACAACAATGATGATGGGGATATAGTGTCATTGATTTAAGAAATCCAAAGGTTCTTGAAAAGAAAAGAAATTAAACAACAAAATTATTGCAAGTAAAAAGGAAGAAGAAAAGTTGGATATTAATCATTCTCACATAACACAATCGACATTGATATAGACAATCTTTTGCATCTTTTTAATTTTTATCGAATTTTTAATTATTATTTTGTATGCCAACTTGTGACATCCAGTTTTTCGCTCGACGGAATAACGAGCCTCGAATGCTTGATGGTCTATGCCACTTCATCAAACTTGTCACCGGATGACACCATTTGCGCCCTCTTCGCATCATTGCAAGGACGTGCCACTTCAACTCGTCCCATCATCATCGAGCCACCACAGCTTCACTTGCGACACCACCACATCCCCGCAATGCCAACTCAACGCCACGTCGGCCACGATATCACCATTGAACGCCTCCGCCACCACTAAGCAAACCAGTGCACGGCCACCTGTCCTCTTCACGCAACAACACCTCACATTCCACCGTCTTCTTTGCGCTGCTCATGGCCACGTCCGCTCGCCTGTTGAGTGCCCTAGATGCTAAGTCGACAAGTATCGTACCACTCTCCTTGTAGGCAATGACCATCATAAGTGGCAAAGGGACAAGACCAAATTTTAAAAGGAAAATCAGCCTCTCCCTCCATTCATTCTTCCATGAGAACTCCACCCCTGCATCTCCTCCCTCACGACCGAAACTTCTCTCTTTCGTTTTCTCTATTTAAGCCATTACTTTCCTAGTTTCAATGGCCCAACTCAACCAATAAGAATGCCTTAGCTCAGTGCTCGCTGTCTCGTGTCGTCGCCTCAACGTGATGCGGACTACCGGAGCACAGACTTCAGTTCAGGACTCTCCAGCAATCATCAAAGTTACGATACCGCTTAGGATCTGAGGCAAGTGAATTACTGCCCTTTTATGTTACGTTGAGCTTGATTTCCTCAAGTTTTAGTCACCTCGATCGATTTTGTCCTTAATTATGTTCATCGACAGTTTCGGAATATTCTTGTTGCAGGTAGTGTTAATAATTTAGTACATTGAGTATATTAATTTGTTGTGAGAATGCTGGGTGTTGGTGTATGTTGGTTTGAGCTTAATTGACACAAGTCATGGACAAATATAAGGTTACAACGATTTTTGAATTAATTTACTATGGACCTAATTTTGCTAATTCTGTGTAGGTCCTTTTGGTATAAAATTGATAGACTTTCTTCACAAAAGTTGTGTGTTATGGCTTATTTTACGACATATTTTAGAAGTTGTGTTTTATGGCTCCCTCAGAAAAATTGATAGCAACGTATATTGCTCATTCTAAGTTGATATATCGAGCCCTCGGCTGATATAGTATATGACTAATGCTCACCAAAGCTGTGCGGTTCTTAATTGCTCACCGAAGCTGTGCGATACTTAATTGCTCACCAAAGCTGTGCGATACTTCATTGCTCACCAAAGCTATGTGATACTTAAGGTATACTGCTCACTTTAAGCTGATATATCAGGCCATCAGGCTAATATAGTATAACATTCTACCCAACCAATTATTTCACAACTTTTATCATACTCGATAAAAATAATCGTGTGTGGGTATACGGTTGGCATCGCCAAAAATATAATATCTTTACTTTATAAAATCCCACTAATTATATAATCGCTAAAAACACTTTTGGCACCGTAAACCGACGCCCGGTGCTTTTCTAATTAAATAATGAAATTAATAAATTTTGGGATAAATTCGCAAAATTACAAATCACACAATTCCGATTAGCATAAAATTCTGTCGTCGGCTATCCTAGTCTAATTTTCGAAAAATAATAATTAATTAAATAATTACCAAAATCAATTAATAAATACCAATAAATAGCAAAAATGCACACTTAGACCGGAAAAGCCTAATTAAAAGCCGAGATAGGCCTGGAAAAATTCCAAACCTATCTAGATAAATACTATGAGCTATCTACTTGCTAATTGCACTACTCTAACCACCTAACATGCAATAATGATTAATTAAATTGCTAATCTATTCTAACTAATCACCTAAATCATAATTAGTCTAAAATAATCAACCCTTAAGCATAATTAACTTCCTAAGTAGGGATTAGTGAGTAAACTCACTGGATTAGCGATCCGATGGGACCACAGCGACGGGGACGCGAGGCAACCCACAAACTTCAAAGTGGGTGCACTAAGCGAGGTCCAGAAGGGCACCAAAGCGGGCCAAACAGTGCAAGAGAGACCTAGGAGTTTCGGTTCTATGGCTTGGCTGATCAAGGCTGGATAGTGGCTGGCTGAGGCGGAAATGGGTAGGGAAGAGGTGGACAGGCTGTAGCGGTGCTCAGCGGGGCTTCATGACGGTGGAACGGCGGCAACGGAGCTTCAACGGGCTGGATGGCGACCTGAGGCAATCCGAAGATGGTGAGACCAAGGCAGATGACGCACGAGGAGGAGGGACGATGTGCGACAGGCTTGCGGCTAGCGTGCGGAGCACAACGGCGAACGGTGGGCCTAGCGTGCAGCAGGGGGCATCAACGTTGAGGGAGGGTGAGCTGCTGGTTCTTCTCTTGACATTGAAGCTCTGACCCTCTCTCTGGAAATGGGGGTCGACGGCAAGGGAGAAGGAGGGGGACAACCTTGTCTTGGAGGGTCCCATTTGCTTCAATCCTATCTCTTTTGTTCTCTTGGCCCTACCCTACCATGGCCGCCTGGCTCCTCAGCCACTTGCAGCTCACCAAGCTTCCTAGAGAAGCTATTGAAGAGGTCCAAAAGTGGTGTCCAAGGGGAGGCATGAATTTGAAGGTATTTCCCTCAAATTGGATTCAATTTCTTCTTAAATCAGTGCAATTCGGCCTCCATAAATTGCACCATCGCATCCTCGATTAAATTGGTATTTTTCCCCACCAATAGAACCTACTTGCACCTTAATTTCGCAATAAAAAACAGTCCTCTAAATTTTCCGGTTGAAAATGGCCCTATATCGAATTTTCGCCAAAAAATCTCAATTTGCAGAAAAATCTTCAGAAGACGAGTCGACGTTCCTAAAATGACTTGTGACATGCCAAAACTTTCAATTTCTGAAAGCATGATTTAGCTTACCGAGTAGCTTTCAGAAATTTTTAGTGCAATTGATTCGTGGCCGATTTTCTTCGAGCCACAATGAACCTCTTCGACACATTGGTGACTTTCGGTGGTCATGAAAATTTCGAGGTTTCAAATACGAACACAAGGTACCACAATGACAAAAAAATCAATCTAATGCCCATCAACGAGAATTTTGCAATTTGGTAGAATCACCCTCATTTAACCACACATCTCAGTTGAACCAACCTATCTTTGATCTCTAATCGAATTTTAATTGTGCTATAATGATATCTACAGATGAGTACGGTCGAGTAGTCGATTCTTAGTCGAATCCTCAAGTTTATTGCATTAAAATCTCTTAATGACTTCCCCAGATAATCTAGTTATCTCAGGAGTGATCAGCTCTAAGAATAGCACTATAGGCACGTTGATGAAAGACGCAATTTATTAAATTGAAAATATGACTAAAATTCAAGGATGTCACAATTGTTCTTGATGCGGAAGCTGAAAAACGATGATTCACGCATAAGTCCTTTTCTATTGCCCTCTGTATCACTAACTCAATGAGACGGTCCATTCACCCTTTAACGCTAGGTAAATGCTCATTTTGTAAGGATACTTGTGAGAATTAGGATAGAGGAGAGACTTGAACACTATTTATAGCGTTTCCAATTAGGCCATCTCATTACGGGCCAAGCTCAACTCGGCCCATACTAGGCAATCCTATATTATACTAATTAAGAAACATTATATATCACCTAAGACCAACCCCGTAAAAATGATAAATTATAATATCAATTAATGTAGTTCACGTTAGGAAAACTCTTACACGTACCTCGATAAAAATGGACTTGAAATCACAATCGATGATTGCACGAGCAAAGAAATGTTGTGGAACTCTTCACCGGCGATTATGAGTGTTGATAATGAAGTTTCGGCCAAGAACAGGACTTGTCGAACTTCATGACCAAATAATAGAGTGAAACCGAGTACCTCTTGCGCGATGATGAAGTGACTATCAGCAGCGAGAGAGGGCGCACAGTAGCAGTCGTGAAGATCTCAAGCTTTTGCGAACTTGGTGTGTTGAGCGTCTTAGAGTTCCTTTGCTCGAATGGTCCCAAAGTTCCCGAAAGACGAATCTGAGAGAACAAGACAGAACCCTCACTCTTTAGCAATGATCGAGGCTTATGAAGTTGCCATGACAGAGGAAGGAGGGAGAGAACTATAAACCCCAATGACGAGAGGATTTTCTTGAGAAATTTCGCCAGGGCATTCTTCTTCTCCTCTACGTCGCCCCCTTCCGTGAACATGTTTTTCCTTTTCGAGAATAAAAGATCCTCTTCTTTTTTTCCCTCCGCAAAACCGTTACTAGTAAAAAAAAAAAAAAAAAAAAAAAAAAGTGCCACCTTTTTCTTTTTTCTGAGCTGCCACTTCTGGCTTATTTGGTAACTATCTTATTTTTCTAATTTTCTATTTTTTGTTCTCAAGAACATAAAAAGAATATAAATACGTTTGATAGCGTTAGCTAATTTTTTTATTCTCCAAAGTAGAATAGTGATTAGAGAATAGATTTGGAAAAAAAAAATAAAAAGCAAAAAAACATCCACTTCTTTAAACTTGGGAGCAAGAAATAATGTAATATTTGTGAGAATATATTTAGATTCTCTTCTATTTACTCAAATTTTCCTTATTTATGCAAAATAATGAGGCATGGAGAAAATAAGGAAAAAATATGAGAACGGCGGAAAGGGAGAATTTTGTGATTTAGGAATTCAAATTAGAAACATTGGAAAGTAGATGCCAAACGAGGGATTTTATGATTTATTCCCTAATTTATTGCAAAAAATAAGCAATTGTGCCGTGATAGGAGTTTTGGATCTATCCTATTAATAGGGTAACATTGAGAGCTTGGAGAGACATTTTGGTTTTTCTTTTTAGATTGTTTTATTTATTTATTTATTTTTTGGGAGTATTTCAAGTATTTTGAAGTGAAGATAAAAGTGGTGACAGAAGTTTTGTTTTTGATTCAAAATGTTGAGTTTAATTTATATTTTCATTTCTTCTTCTATTATGTTCTAATTTTCTTTTGTTAGGGCTGCACTGTAGCATGATCATGATGATATGAATTTCATAATTTTTATATTTTTTAGGTGATTTCATTTATGTGACTTATATATTATTTGACTTAATGCTTTTAAGTGACTAACCACTATTTGATAATCTAATGCGCATATTTGAGATTGAAAAGTAATAATATGCATTTACTCTTTATAATATATAACGATGAATCAAATGTAGATAGAGATATAACATATTATATGTGTAGCTTTCGATGATAAGGTAATCTAAAAGAGTCATTGTAAACCGAGAATGTTCACATATTTTAATGCACTTATGTTTATCCAAATTCCCATAAAGATATGGTAGATTGATAAACTAAGTTTATTATACCTAGAGATCGAATAGTAAATAGATTAGGAAATTCCGCTATCACATATTTGATATTATTCTTGTGTGCATAATAATCTAAAATCCATATCTACTCTAATATATTTATTTGATTGATTTACTACATTTAGTTATGAAATTTTGCTTTTAAGATTGTCAATTTTAATTTATTCTCAATTCTATTTCGGTATGTTAGATAAACTTTAGGATTAGTCCATTTTTAATATTTAATTGATTTATTAATCACCAATCTTTATGGGAATTATATTATTTATTCCACACAGTCGTTTGAATTTAAAATTTTGCCAATAATAGTCGGTATCCATGTCAGCAATTTTTCATGAAAATTTGCTAGATGGATTGAATTGGCACAAGTATAATAGGTTTATGACTTTTTTGATAATTTTCCTGTTTGAGAGGTAATAACATCTAAAAGCCTTTATGAAATATAAAGTTCGAAGTAATATAGGTGAAGTTCGAAGTAATACAGGTGAACTACACAATAGCATCTTCAAATAATCTAGCTATTAAAAACCTGCTTTGACCAGTAATATGGACAATTACAGAGCTGCATGCATACTTCTTTCAGGAATCGATTACAAGCAAAGAAAAGTTTATTCTTTAGTAGATTTGGAATAATGCTTGCTTATGAATA
Source organism: Eucalyptus lansdowneana (assembly GCA_017140395.1). Lineage (NCBI taxonomy): Eukaryota > Viridiplantae > Streptophyta > Magnoliopsida > Myrtales > Myrtaceae > Eucalyptus > Eucalyptus lansdowneana. The sequence continues at coordinate 29,328,987 of CM029484.1, read as the reverse complement.
CGAGGCAAAAGGATAATTAAGGATTTGGGTATGGGAATCAACCTCGCCTATATTGGCAAATGCCCAACTGAAGCGCTTATTTCGCAGTAGATCTGAAGGACACCACTTATGGAACATAGACAGGGAACTTGTGAATATCGTCCATCCATGGGTTCTTCTCCTTTGCGGGGTCGATGGTCCTCAACGCCAGCCAAACTGCGCCGTTGCACTTGAATCTGGACCCAAAAGCGATTTTCCATGTCCTATCGCCTTTCCTAATCCTTCTTTTGGCCTCCAAATAGGCCCATTCATACCACATTGAGCTACTTGACGTGTTCCCGAATCGGTATAGAGTCATTCGTGATGGCCCCTTGTGCCCCTCGGTGAGCTCGAGGTTCTTCTTTATCTCGTTGAGAACAGCTTGGCCTTCAGCGTGGACGCAAAAATGCTCGATGGCCAGCTTGAAGTTGGGAGCGTACGGCCTAATCTTCATCTTGAACACCTTCCTCATGACCAAGTTCATGAAGAACAAGACCTGCTCTGACATTGGGAGCACTAACGGGCCAAGGGTCGTGATGTTGGTCTTCAGGGCTTCCCTAGCAACAGTCATCAAATTCTTGGAGAGCGACACACTGATCTTCTTCTTCTCGTTCTCTCGCTGGAACACGCAGTTGTAGTTCTTGTCATCCGAGCCTTTGTGGGTGCGTACGGTGTGTTTGAGTTGTGACAAGCATCGACCGGTCATTGCCAAAGTACCAGTTGAGGGTGAGGCTCTCGATGCTCACCACTAGGGCATAAAAGTTACGGTGTACCTGGCGATTGATTCATAAGAGAAGTAATAAGATTAGATTGGAAGTTTCATTTTCACGAGACCAAAATTTAATTTCCCTAGTAAGAAGACCAAGAAACTTTTGTACCTAGTAGATAACTTGAGAATATACAAAGCTTCCGTTCAATTCCACTGTCATATATCGAATTCATAAATGTGAAAAGTCCTATTTCAACTTTAGCTATATTCTGTGGCATAATGAATATTGGATTGACTTATCAATGGATCATTTTTATTTTTATTTTTTTGACGTCATCTAGGTTTCAAGGGTTCCGAGTTTAAACCACTCACTAACTCCCACTTCCCAACCAACCAAAGCATAAAATAAGGAAAGAATATACCTGAAGTTTCACTGTCGACACAACCCAAATATTAATTACATAAAAATAAAATAAAAGTATTCAGAAAAACACACAAAAGAAAGCCAAAGGCAAGGGCAGCAAGCACTTGCCACCGCCGCCTCCATTGTTGAAAAGGGCTGGCCGAACCCTTGCCAAGGGCCACCGGAGCTAGGCGAGGGCTGGTAACCCTCGCCCAAATCTAGGTGGAGGGTTGCTAGCCCTAGCTTGGTCCTTTCTAACTATAGGCCCTTGGCTCTTTCTAACTATAGGCCCTCGCTTGGCCCTTTCTAACTATAGGCCCTTGGCTCCTCTTTCGTGTTTTTAAAAATAACTTTTATTTTACTTAATTAAGATTTTGGTTTAAAAAATCAGAATTTAATTCGAAACGACATCATTTTAACTTTGTGTTCCATGTTTTGGTCATGTCATCGCCATGAGTGAGAGAGAAAATATTTAAAAAATCATGCTAGCATTATATGTTAATTTAAATGGATGGAGTTAAAAAAAAAAATTGATTTGATCGTATCAATTTGACAAGTTTTAAGACTTAATTACTCTTTTCATAAGTTTTGCGACTCAATTGTACTTTCGTTATAAGTTTTAGGACTTCTAAAGCACACATCTCAATAAAGAAATCAAACCTGTAATGACTGTTTAGCAAGATCAATAGAAATCAATCCAGCGCTGCAACCCATCCCACTAAGATTGTAGCTCAACACATTCTCTCTGAGCTTGTAGTAGTTCACGATAGTTGCTGACAAGGACGGTGCCGGGTTGAACAGGCTACAGTTCACGATGAGGACCCCTATGTCCTTAGCATTGACCCTGGTCTTGGTCAGCAGCTGGTCGACAGCCCCGAACATCAGGGCCTCAGCCTCTGCCCGTGCTTCTGCCACGCACTAGTTCGGCGGGACCTGGAGCACGGCCTCGGGCACGCATGTCCAAGCCCGGACTTCTTGAGGATCTGCCGCTGTAAAGCGAGGTTCTCCTCGGTGAAGGCGGTCGTGAGCTCCGACCGCTCCATGAAGGTCTCGCTGGTGCATATCTAGGCTGGCTTGGGCTTGTAGCAGGCGAAGTCGACAAGGTGGAATTTTCTGGGCTGGGTCATGAAGTAGAGAGTGACCAGAAACGTGACGAGGATCGAGAAGATTACGACGGTGACGCGGTTGAACCTGAGTGGGTCCCAGAGTTTGGCCAGGTCTCGTGCCGTGAGGGTTGAGAGGTGGGCCATGGAAATGCCAAGGACCGGCACGAAGAGTAAATACATGGCGGAGGAGATGACGTAGTGGTAACCGAGCTTCACGTACTTGGGCCTCACTGACGAGGGGAAGTTTGGGACGTTGTGGTTCGATGGTCTGTACGAGTCTCGGCTACGAGGTTCGACTAAGGCGGGGACTGTTTGAACTGGGTTTTGTAGACTTATCTGCTCTTGTTGCTCGGCCATTTCTGCAGAAAAGACAAGATATTTGCAGCTTCGGAGCTTTCTTGTGCGTTTCTTTAGAGGGGTTTCCTGAAGAATAACAAAGGACGAGAACTTGGAGTTCCGAAAGCAAACGGAGGGAAATAGCAGCGAGAGAGAGCGAGAGTCTTAGCAATGCACGAGGAACATTGGAAAGTGTTTAGGGTGGATTTATAGAGAGAGCGTGAAGAGCCTAGAGGAGTTATTATACGCCTATTGCTAAGATAAGGAGAATATTTCAAATAAGAATTTAAAGTTAGTCATTATTTCAAAAGAGGACATATGGTGAACTTTTTCTCATATAAGGGTATAAAGTGACCTATTTAATCTTAAATAAAGATATGAGACTATAGAGGTCAGATCTTATACATACTCGGGGGTATTTTCCATCCAGATATTTGTAAAAATTTCTTAATTTTTCTTTTTCTCGTTTTGTTTTCTTTTCTTTATTTCCCTCGTTTCTTTCATCGTCTTCCTCATGCCTCCATCTTACTCTTCCTCCTCCAAAGTCCCTTACCATCTCCCCGCCAACCTCCCCATTGACGCCCTCAACCTCATTCGCCACTGCCCTTGACTACAACTCCAGTGCCTTCGTCATCAGATGAAGGTCGATTTGAGCCCTAGATCAAGCCCGAGCAATCCAAGATTTGACGCATGCTTGATTTGAGACCTAGATCTCGTGCTTGTAGTCAAGCATGGCGACAATGGAAGACGAAGCTCGGAGGTGTAAGCCATTAGCTCGTTGCCCTCCCCTCTGTCATCCTCAATGCTTGAACTTTAATTTGACCTCGAACAAGCTCTCATCGGTCCGGACAATGAGACTCGATTTATTATAGGTTCTTGTGGACAGATTCTTCTCTTCATGTTGTAATTGTGGTGCGCTAATGGATCGATGAAAGTAAGCAAAATGAGATGCGTCTTCTCATTTCATGTATCTCTTGAGCCCATGTTTTTCTTTAATTCGTACATTTCTTGAGTACGTGTATCTCTTGAATTCATATATTTCTTCAGTAAATGACTTTTCAAACTCTATAAATTGATTTGAACTATTCTTCATTCATACATTAACAAAACTCTTATCTCTTCACTTTAATTTTCTCTAAGTGTACCGATTTCGAGAAATGATTGATAGAGTGTTGTTTGTATAGTGATAATTCAAACGGGGTTGAAATGTTTTACTTGGGAGGCATAGTTCGTGAAGTTATTTAGAAACGTTCGTAGGAACTAATCATCTTAAGTTGATTCGATTAGCCATACCTCACATTCTATTCTATTTTGTTACAATTTTATAGTAATGTTGCTAGTCTCTATCGGGTTTGCATTGGTGTGCTCTTCACTTGCATTCATGTACCATTGACTGATCATTATTAAAGTTGTTATCTTCTCTAAGTTATTATTTTTCTGGTTACAACAAACAATGTTTCCTTTTTTTTTTCCAGTACGTTATTTTCCAACACTTCGATCTCTTCAAACTGATCATAACCCTAGATTGAGTACGAGTGATCGTAGACCCGACGCTCGTGCTCAAATTGAGACCTAGATCTCGTGTTTATGGTCGAGCATGGTGGCGGTGGAAGACGAAGCTTGGAGGTGTAAGCCATTAGCTCATCGTCCTCCTCGTTGTCATCCTCAATGCTCGAATTTACATTCGTCCTCGAGCAAGCTCTCCTTGGTCTCGACAATGAGACTAGATTTATTAAAGGTTTTTTTTTGGCCGAATTGTTCTCTTCTATACCTTCGAACTCATATTCGTCCTTGAGCAAGCTCTAGTCAGTCTCGTTAATGACACTGGATTTATTAGGGGTTTTTGTGGCCGAATCATTATGTTCATTCCCTTCGATCATTTAAACCTCCTTCTTCAACCATCAGCTGCGTCCTTCTCTCCTACTCCTCTGCCACTAAAATTGCTAATTATGCCATTTATCTAGTCTGATGCTTTTCAAAAATCTGATAAATCACCCCTAAATATCAACAATTCCCTTATTTACTCATGTTCATAATTCTCAATTTATAGGATTTCTGATGATTTGGATCACATTACAAGCTAGGGTGTGTTGATTCGTTCTGTGTATTAAAATATGTCTTGAGTTTGAGCCCAATGCGAAATTCTGAATATTCCAAATTAGATATGTTGCGGACGTTCGAAATCGAGCAAAGAAGATCCGAATATCAATTTCCCAAAATGCGAATATGTGTTGGAGAATTTGGCCACTAAAATAGGAAAGTCCAACTTTGACTAGGACTTGGATTTTGTTTAAAATATACAGAGATATGTTTTGGTTCAAGATAGGAAACAGAATCCTATGAGAAGTCGGCAAAAGAATAAAGGTCTTACATATATATATAGACTTGTGGTTGTGAGTGGTAGGAGTTGATCATGAAGAAGTGTTCTTGAAGCGCCGTCTTGTCGTCAAGTGCTTGAGAGGGATTTTGTTTGTCGTTCTTGTCCATGAATTACATCCAAGAAAATTTAGTGTTCAAGCCAATTAAATCTTTTGGTAAGATTTGCGTGTAATTCCTCCGTGAGATTGAGAGATTATTTCTTGAGGATTGCGTGCGTTATTGGGTGTAATTGGGGCTTGGGAAACACCGAGAGTGTTTGAGTGACTCGAGTGTGTAATCTTTTTGTATCGCTTGATCTATAGTAAAATCTGTCGCTGCTCTTCCCGTGGACGTAGGTCTTTACGACCGAACCATATAAATCTAGTGTTTGATTTATTTTCTTCTTCTGTCTATAATATTGTTCGATCGCTCGCCTTATCGCAACACTGTGAGTAGACAATAGGTGTGCATTACACAATTGCACCCTCTCAAGAAGCCACATATTCCACCGTAGTGCTAACTGCATCTATGCATGTCATGAATCATATAACCCAAACCCATCAAAGCATTCCTAAGAAACTATAAATTGAAGACCGACTAAAGGTGATAGCAGCTAGTTTGTGGAGATGAGAGAGATATTGAGAATTTTTTTTGCACTCGGGGTTTGAGTATTTGTAACTTCTATGTTTTTGGTGCTTAGTGTGTTTTATAAATTTTTACTCATTGGATCTCTGCTTATGTATCAACCATTTAGCGATTACAAATTAAGATGGAGGTGATGCGGAGTAGGGGTGAGCATTGGTCCAGGGTCAACCCTAGACCGACCCTAGACCGGCCCAACCATGCTAGTCCTAGTCTAATTCCCAAGGAGATTAAGTCGGTCATTGGTCCTAGAATTCCAGGACCAGCACTGTGCAGGTCGGTTCTCGATCCTGAGAGTTTCGGATCGGTTCAATCCGAATTAACCCTGAATATATATATTTAATATATTATTTATAATTTTTTTATATAGAGAAAATTTTAAAATAAACGATGTCAACAACATTAAACAGCTATTTAGTGAGGAATTCAAGTAATTTTATATTGTTCTTTAATAACTTATATTTTTAATGTCTTTTACGGTATCAATAGTCATAATTTATAAAGGAGGAAAATGATTTTGTAAGGAGTCCTCACGACGTCCAAAAAGGTATAAACAACTCCTTATGACATCCTCCTCTAGTATTTGTTCTCTTTTATCTTATTTGTTCTCTTAGTTTTCAATTTGCCAAATCGAAAGAAACAACTTCTCCACTTGCCATTCGATACTCACCTCGCTTGCTTTGAGTCACTTGTGCCACTTGCCACTCGATGCTCGCTTGTTTGTTGCTCCCTGCTCAACATTCGATACTCATTCTGTTCGACGCTCACCCCACTTGAACCTATTGGGTCGGTACAGTCCTTAGTTGCCCTTTCAAGGAGTACAAAAAATGAAATAAAAAATTATTGGTTAGTCCTAGGTTGACCTTGAAACCGGACCGAATCCATTGGGTCAGTTCAGTCCTCAATCTTTTTTTTAAGGAGTACAAAAAATGAAATAAAAAATTATCGGTTGGTCATGAGTTGACCCTAGAATCGGACCGAACCCATTGGGTCGATCTGGTCCTTGGTCCCAAGTTCAATAGGGTCGGTCCTCGGTCCCAAAAATTGAGGACCAACACTGTGTGGGTTGGTCCTAGAGTTAGGGGGTGGACCGGCCCAACTCAGACCATGCTCACCCCTAATGTGAAGCAAAGAAGGAATGAGGAAGATGAAAGAAAACTAGGAAAGAAAAGAAAAGAATATGAAAAGAAAATGAGAGAAAAGAAGAAAAATGAAAGAAAATACAAAAATCCCCGGACAAAAATACCCCTCTCATTATATAAGATTTGATTGGTCAAAGAGCTCCAATCCTTATTTGAAACTAAATTTATACTTCTAATAGTTAATTGAGATTAAGTTGACCGCTTCATGTCTTTATTTAACATGATCCACTATAGACCAATTATTGAGAAAACGTATTCACCTTAAGTCGTTATTTGGAATTTTCCCTTAAATAAATTTAGGTCAAACACTTGGTAAGAGATGAAAAGTTGGTACACATGTCCAACTAGTCTTTGGCAATTGTTGGATGACGAGTGCCACGTGTTGATTAGGTGGAAAGCATACGATTGAGATTATAAGATTAATCATCTGCTTCAAATGTTTTATATCTTGATATTTCATCTTGCGAACGAATCGATTTGATGGTGTAGATTCGAATACATACAAAGTGAGCTCCGTAGTTAAAGTGTTGTTGAGAACCAATTTGTGTGGAGAAGGAAACCGAGAAATGAGTGAAAGAGGACCTAGGAAATCGGATTGAGAACTCTATCTATGGATGAGGCTGCGATCTGTCCCCATACCAGGAGGACCCTAAAATGTGGAGTGGGGTGAAAACCTATGTACGTCCCGAAATTATTGAGTACTCATGTACTTGCTATCAAAACACGACGAGAAGAATTATGATGCGGTGAAAATGTGGTAAATAACAATTTAGAAGAAAACTAAATTTGCAAACACGAGAAAAAGTTGTCTCTCGAAGGTATACTGATTAATGATGATGAGTCCATTCTTGATACGTAGTACTTTTTATAGTAGACTAAAGCGTAACTCCTAAAAAGGACAAAATATCGAATCCCTAATTCAAAAAAGCAGCAAATCAATATCCCTTTTTCCTATTAAAAAAAAAAAAGTCCCTAAACATAATCAACACAAAGAAGATATCAAAACTGTATGCAAATTCCTATTATAAAATATTTCTCACATCTCGATATCTTCTTGAAAACTCTCACATAAATCTTGTCAAGTTCCTTGTCCCAAACTTCCTTTGACTATGTTTCCAAAAAATTTCTAGGCAATCGCATCCATGTTAAACTGTACGGCTATGTAAAAATACTTCTTTTCATGAGAAAATCGGTTTAATGATGGATGTGTTGTATATAAAGAATGAAGCTCATAGGTGGTTAAAAAGGGTGCCCAAGAAATCCAATTCGAAACCTCTAAGTCGAATATACCAACTTGAAACTGAATATTTATTAAAGTACAAAATTAACTTTATATCATAACCTTATCCACTACATATTAAATTTAATAGTCCCATAAAAAAAATCTTCAATAGGGTTTTGTCAACAAGTTCATTAAGTGCACCAGTTAAGACTATTACAACTGGTAAAAATGGATATGCATGCATTCTGAAAATCTGAAAGGGTCACATATCAAGAAATCACCTAAAAAGATGTACATTTCAAAAGTACAATAAAAGATCGTTAGCACATGCCTTGGGGCACCTATTAACATCTTTGAATTTCATAGTAAACTCTCATACAAAAGCAGAGTGTTTTTGAGAGAGAGCGAGATGCAACTACTCCAGCGGACCATTAATTGGTTAGATGAGTGTGGGCATTGAATAACTTTTTCTCTTCTTTTGGTTGGGAGGCATTGAATAGTTACATGGTGGGTTTGATTAGCGTAAAGCCACGCCATCACCAGTTTGACGTGCAACGCATGGGCAAGTGCGTCATTGTTACTTACGATCGGTATTGGTGGGCGCGTGTATCACATCGGTAGTCTGATTCGGTATTAGTCAAAATTCAATGATTATGTTGTTGAACGATGCATCTGTACCATCCCCATTGAAATTGCTTGAGATAGCAACAATAGGATGGAAGCAGAAGAGCATCAACTACCGGATGATAATGTCACTCAAAAACAAGAATTGTAGGCTAATTATTGGAAGGTCCACAAAATTACGATGACCTGCATTGAATAGTTACATGATGGGTTTGATTAGCATAAAGCCACGCCATCACCAGTTTGACGGGCAACGCATGGGCAAGTGCGTCATTATTACTTACGATCGGTATTGATCGGCACATGTATCACATTGGTAGTCTGATTCGGTATTAGTCAAAATTCAATGATTATGTTGTTGAAAGATGCATCTGTACCATCCCCATTGAAATTGCTTGAGATTGCAACAATAGGGTGGAAGCAGAAGAGCATCAACTACCGGATGATAATGTCACTCAATAACAAGAATTGTAGGCTAATTATTGGAAGGTCCACAAAATTACGATGACCTATATTAGGAAAAAAAAAAAAATACACATCCAATTGCCATAAATCGAAAAAAAGACAAAGCCTTGAGCGGAGAAAGCACAAAATGAGAAAGCGACATGGCTCCCAGCCACAAGAATATCCCCACACGGCAAAGAAGCCCTAACCTAACCTTTAGCCCCACTAACCGAGAAAAACAATGGAGACTCCGACGTTCTGACAATTCGTCAAACACGTGGACTGATGAGAAAGCTAATGTCCCCAAGATGAAGCGGCGGACGGAGAGTTGCTTAAACCAAAAATTCAATCAAACCTCCACGACGGATATTTCTCCGAATCGATCCCTAAGTCGACGATGCTGAAGTCATGAGGGCAGAAGGCCTGACGACTAATGCTACAGCGACCACTTTCGTTCTCTTCCCTCCACGTCGTGAGGGCCCACTCAAGTACGAATAGAACCATGTGAGAGCTCGTCGCTGGCGCCTTCCCACGGCCGGCGGCGGTGACAGCAACGAAGAGCGGTGTCTGGACTTTCAAGAGGAAGAAATTTTCTTGGAGTGGAAGATTAGGGCTTTTGTAGAAAGAGAAAGTCAAATTGTATAAGACAATTTCTATTTTAGGGTTTTGTAAGTTCCTGATCTATCCGGTTCTCTCAAGAACCAAACCTGATATCCCAGGTTCCACGACATATGGAACTAAGAACCAGACCATTACCATTGATCTAATTCTTCAATTCCCAATTCTACCTAAAAGTGGTCCCATGCATTATAAAATTAGAATTCTCAACCTTTGACATTGGACAAGCCTATTAAAATTCTCATACCTTATAAAATTAATCAAACAACAAGCCATTATCCAAAGGTAAAAGGCCATTGCATATATAGTTAACACTCTTCATATATATTGAAGAATCATCCTCCAATGACAACAATAATGATAATGAGGATATGGTGTTGTTGATTTAAGAACTCCAAATGTTCTTGAAAAGAAGATGAAATCCTAGGATAAGATTATTGTGCACTTGAAACTCAAAAAGAAGAAGAAAAATTATAGGCCAATCGTGCTTAGGCCAACCGTCCTACATGGCACGATTGGCACTAACGTGGACAATTTTCATTTATTTTTAATTTTTGTTTCATATGCCAACCCAAAATTGGAAAAAAAAAAAAGAAAGAAAAGAAATGAAAATGAAGAAAAAGAATAGAAAAGGATAGAAATTCAAATAAATAAATAAAATTGCAAAAAATTGTCTATATCAACACAGACAATATCACATAAGATGTTGTGTTCACATTAGCGATTTCCAACCAAATTGATCAAAATAGTTACATTGATAAATCGTTAAAAAGTTTAAAACTAAATTGACACAATCGAAAAGTTTAGGACTAATTGACTGTAATACAATAGGTTCGAGGTATTTTTGGTAATTTTCCCAAACTTTATCCTACAGCTATTGCTAGTGAAGTCTAGCATATAATCCACTTCATTGACTCTTTTACTTATCGAGATTGTACTTATATCGATTGTAATCAAAGAAAATAGACTATGAATCTCTAAATGACTTGCAATTTTCATATGTCGCGACCTCTTTTTTCCGACGCCCGCAATCGCATACGGGCGCCTAAGGAGGCTAATGGCTCGGCTGAATTTATTAAACCCGGACTCTCCCAAGTCCACCAATTCACGACTTAATGGTTCAAGTTTTTAACCTGTAAATTAATTTTTAAAATGGAGTCGCCACTAATCGATTTGAGGTGGGTTGATTAGAAACCCAAGCGAAGTATCGGGAGAAGTACTCGCTCCTGCGCAACCAGAGAAATTAGGATCGGGGACTTGATTACACTAGTTAATCACTAATGCCCTTTCGGTACCTAATCTTGTTTAAACTTTGAGATTTTTTTGGATGTTTGAGAGATTTTCCATGCATTTTTTAGGGAAAAACATTTTTTTGAGTCATTTTCTAATTTTTTTTGACACAAAAGGGATTTTTGGGGATTTTTGGTATTTTTTGGAAAAATACAAGTCTTTTTGTCTTTTTCATGAATTTTTGGCTTTTTTGGATTTTTGGCATTTTTTGGAAAATATGAAATATTTTTGATTTTTTTTGATTTTTTGGAAAATAAAATATTTTTAAAATATTTTTTGATATTTTTGGAAAATAAATTATTTTTGATTTTTCTCGATTTTTTGGAAAATAAAACATTTTTTAAATTTTTTTTGGAAATAAAACATTTTTTGATTTTTTTGATTTTTTGAAATAAAATATTATTTATTTATTTATTTAAAATATTATTTTATAATAATAAAAAAATGACCCGGTCGAATCCGCGAGTTGGGTCCGACCCGGGCCAGCCTGAGACGCGTTGCGGGCCCGACTCAGATTTTTCTCCCCTTTTTTCTTTTTCCAAGCCCATGAACTACCCAAGCCCATTTATGCACAAAAACAGCCCACACGGCTAGGCCTAGAGGACCCGAATAGGGAGAAACCCTACCCGGATGGGGGCTTCGCCTGACCCGGTTCAGACCCGACGGGTGCCTCTCTCCACACTCGTCTCTTCGCGGCCGCTGCTGAGGGAGGTTGAGAGGTCGCCGGGCAAACGACGACAACGATGGGTTCGACGGCGATGATGGCGGCGATGGCAACCAGCAGCGACGGTGGCCTCTCAGATCTGGCGTGGCGTTGGCATCGGGCACGACTCGCGGCGGCGGCTTTGCTGGCTTCTCTTCGGCAACCCTCTTCGCGAATCTAGGGTTCCCTCGGATCTGGACAACCTTACTTGACCAGATCTGGATCTCTGGCTGGCCGGCTCTCGGACCTCCTCCGATGTCTCTCGGTGGAAGTAATCGGAGCTGGCCGCCTCAGATCCTCTCTGGGCTCCCTCGGATCTGGACTTGGAGGCGTTCGGGCCTCCCTCGAAGTCTCTCGAGGAAAGCTTCCGACGCTCACAAGCTTTTGATCTCTCTGTCCGTGTGTCTCTCCGGCGGAATCTCTCCTTCTCCGGCCGCGAGCCTTCGAATCTGGGCTTGCTCGACCTCGGCTCCCCTTTTGAAGTCTCTCAGTAGGAAGCTCGAAGCTTTGCAGCCTTCGATCGCTCTCGGCCTCCTCTCAACGACGGAAACGGGGGCCTATTTATAGGCGAGGGGCAGCCGGTCGACGGAGCTTCGACCGCCGGTCCCCGTGCACCAAACGGCCTCCGCCGGCCGAACCGGCGTCCCATCCGCCACCTGTCTGCCAGTTGCCGCCCCACGCGCGTCGCCGTCCGTCCGCTCATCCGGTGTCGTGCCCTCTGTGCGTGTGCTGCAGAGGCAGACGGAGGAAGAAGATGACCCGGATGGGCCGGGCTGAGGCAGAAATGGGCCTCTCAGGTCCATGTGAGGGCTACTTCTGCTTCTTTTTCTATTTTGTTTCTTTTCCGCTTTTTTTCTTTGTTTATTTATCATCCGAAAAAAATAAAAAACAAAAGTAAAACCTAATTAATTGAAATAAAATTTTAGGCGTCAACATCATAATATAGTGTCACCACCTTCCCAAGGGTGAATTACTCAAAGAAAGCTATCGGATTACTAAGTCCGAAGATTTGGCACGGACCCTCCCAAGTCCTACCAATCGCGACTTGATACTAAGAAATTAACTCATTTCAATTTGGAGCCGCCACTAACCAATTAGGGTTGGTTAGAAGCCCAAGTAAAGTATGGGAGAATACTTTACTTTTAAGAACCAGAGATTCAATAGGTCTAGGGACATGCTTACGCTAGAATAATCTAACACCCTTTCGGTACCTTGTTATTTTAATTTCATAAATATTTTGCAGACAGTCTTGATTAATCTTAACCTAAGCTACTAACATGCAAAGGGTGGTCATGCGGGTGCACAATCAATGAAATAACATTCAATAAACTGAAGTGATAGATTGTAAGAAATTATAAACTACAACCTTAAACTTTACAACCTTATTAAGGTCTATTCTCTAAAAAAAAAAAAAAAAACTTACAAAAATGCTAATAAAAATGCATGCGCTAAACATGATTTTCTAAATGACATGATATCTAATTTTTCTTTTTTTTTTTCTTTTTTTTTCAATTACTTAATAATTCTTATTAAAAAGAAAGCAACATAATGATGCAATTAAATAAAGTACACGATGGGATTACTAAAACATTAAACTATAATTCACTGATTAAAGCGCAATATGTGGTGTGCATATTATGAAATCTATGACCTAAATAACATTTTTTTGTTCTTTTTTTAGTTTTGGTTTTATTAAAGGAAAATTATCTTAATTCTTTATGAATCTTAAAAATCAAAATGCATTGCCTTAAAATGAAATGTGTATGGACCTAAGTACCTAAGTTCTAGATATGATATAATTTTACTAATAAACAAATTCTAATTAAATAAATATATTATGTAAATTAATTAACATGTACTTAATATTTTTATTTTTACTGAAACTCGGAATTAATAAAAAAACTAACTAAACTATCTAAAGTGAATACTTTTCTAATTTATTTTAAGGATTAATTTGATTTAACCCCTATCCTATCTTAGAAAACTATTTTTTAAAAATTATTAAAATATATGCAAACTTTATCTAAGATCTTATTTTCGAGAAAAATATTATTTAGGTCCAACCCTAACCCATTCCAAAAATTATCAAAAATGCAGTTCCAATTTATGAAAATAACATGATGCGATCGTAATTTACTAAGCCTAAAAAAGTATGATGCAAGATTTAGATTTTTTTTTATACTTTTAGATTTTTTAATGTTTTTATAGTGTTTTTTTTTATCTTTCCAAAAACAAGTAATTATTCTTTAAAAAAAACAATATAAGAATTAAAATAACTGAAAAAATAATCCGTTATCTCATGGATTAAATTAACAATTATTTTAACTCTATAGTGATTTAACAATTAGAATACTATCAAAATACCCAAAAATTAATATAATTAAAAAAATGATCCGACATCTTATGGATCAAATTATTAATTATAGTAATTTTAAACAGAACCCTATGAATAATGCTTACAGTATTTATAAAATGAAAATCACCTTCCTATGCAATAATATTGAAATTTAAAAAGGGTAAGTAAAACAACATAAAATAATGGAAAAATAAAATAAAACTAGCTAATGGGTTAGAAAAAAGGACGGTGGGTAGCAGGCTTCGGTGTCGCTGGCGTCGGAATTCCGGCACAGTGGTGCGGCGAGCGTCGGCGGACGGTGAGCAGAGCGGTGAGGTGCGCTGCAGGCGTCGGCAAAGCAGCAGCAACGTGCAGCTCGAGCTCGGAGCGGCGAAGAGGCATCAGCTACTCGGGATTGCAGCGGACACTCGGCGTCGGGGTCGTGGGCTGTGTCGCAACTATACAAGTGACACCGCAGCGGCGAGCACGGCAACGGCGGTTGTAGAGATGTGGGGTCGGGTTGTCGTGGGCGGATCAGCAGAGTGGTGATGCTCACAGAGATGGCGTGGAGATGCAGGGGCGCTGTGCTGATGGAGGCGAGTCACGTCGACGAAGGGCGGAACTTCGGACAGCGCAGGGAGAGGTGGAATGGTGGAGCAGCGAGACTGCAGGGCGAAATCGCGACAGACTTCAATTTTGGGCAGCATCGGCACGGTGAAGCGAAGCTCAGCGGCATGGATGCGAGTGGATAGCAAAACGCATAGGAAAATCTTGCAAAGAACAATAAACTTCTTTTCTCTCCTTGCAGCCGCATGCTTTTCGAGAAAATATTGGGTGGGTCTTACCCTCCACATAGGCTTAAGGTAAGACCATTCAACGATCGACATGTGGCTCCACGTAGGCGACGGCGTCAGAGGTTTAAAATTTGCGCACGCCGCTCCTTGGGCCCACCACTCTTACGCTCTCTCTCCTCTGCGACCTCTGCGACCTGCCGACTCATCCTCTCTCTCCTCTCTCTCTCTCTCTCTCTTTCCCTGTTCTCCCCGTTCTCCGTTCCGTTTTGCGGGAGAACAAAAGTCGCAGGTGCTTCTATCCGAATGCTCTTCCCTCTCCTCTGCTCTCTCTCCTCCATTGGTTGCCTACGACGCCTCTACTCTCCTTTGCTGGTTGCCAGCGACGCCAACACCCCTCCGTCGGTTGCCTCCGTCGCCCCCGACTTTCACTCCAATGCCGATGCCGACGCTGACGTAGCCTCCTCCTCCGCCCCTAAACTTGACTCTGACGCCAGCGCCCATCTGCCTCTGCCTCCGCCGCCCCTGACGCCGACGCCCCTCCGCCAATTGCCTTCGTCGCCCCCGACTCCGATGCCCCTCAAGCCAGTTGTCTCCGTCGCCCCCGACCCCGACGCTGACGCCCCTCCGCCTCCGCCCTCAAGCCCCTTCCCTTCCTCTCCCCCGTTGCCAACTCCTTCGCGTCTCGCTGTTCCAGGTGAGCGCCGCTTCCGATTCCTTTCTCTGCTTGCTCACTCGCAATCAACTGGCCTGAAAGTGAATGTTTGAAAGAGCGTCGGCGGCTTTAGGTTCAGACTATGCCGCGATATGCATTTTGTTTTTTGAAAATTTAGTGTGGACTTAGGAATGCTTGTGAAATTTGAATCCGTGACGGCAGCTGTAATGTATGATGGCTTGTGCCAACTTGATTGGGCTTGAATGGCAGTTTCGATATTAGTCCTATGTTAGCATTGGGCAGTGACTGAAATTGTACATGAGCTTGTCTATTGTACTTGCTGCCAAAATGTTCGCATGAGATTGTGAGGAACCTATCTGTTGTTCACGCTTGCTTGATGTTTAAGGCATGTAATTGATGGTTTCGCTAAATGAGATGCCGATGAGAAGTGTCTGTAACTGAGTGTTAAGTCATCTGTCCCTTTGCCTTCGGTCTTTTATTTAGTGGTGATTAAACAATGATGAGCTTGGAGAAGATGAAAGATGTTCAGGGAATCAGCCAGCTGTTTCTGATGTGCTCATGCATGTGCGAACGTGAGTGTTTCCATGTGTTTTAGGCAAGCAGTCAGCAGCTTCTTGCTTTTTGATGGTTTTGGGCAAATATTCTGGAGAGAGAAGTGGTTTTTGATAGGGTGCGGCAGTACATACTGTTACTTTAGTATTGTTTCAAAGATGGAGCT
Organism: Eucalyptus lansdowneana; assembly: GCA_017140395.1. Taxonomy (NCBI): domain Eukaryota; kingdom Viridiplantae; phylum Streptophyta; class Magnoliopsida; order Myrtales; family Myrtaceae; genus Eucalyptus; species Eucalyptus lansdowneana. The sequence goes on along the minus strand of CM029484.1, from coordinate 29,312,852 downwards.
TTAACTTAATCCTAGAAAGTTGCTAGAATGGAATATTTGATATTCCTCAATGCTTAGAATATGCCACTGCTTATCTTTGACTCTACTTGAGTGGGGACCTGAATGATGAGTCCAGGTGGGCTTTAGGAGTTTAGATAAAAAGTGGCATTGGCATTCAAAATGAAAATGGCACTTTTAGGATTGTAGTCTTGCACTCGTGTAGCTACCTCGATCTAACCTTAGCCTGATTGGGTGCTTTTTCTTGTATCTCTTATAAATTGATTTGATTTATCTACTTGCTTATATATTCACGATCCTTAAAGTTTCCACTGAAGAACTGTGCCATCGTTTTGATGAAGAGATACCTGGAAGTGCTAGGCAACCTTCAGTCTACCCTAGGAATTTTGTAGAGTTTTGCTCATACAAGGCAATGAATGCGGCAACAAAAGCTCCTGATTCCTCTTCGCCTGATGTAGCATGAGTAATAGGTAGAGATGGTTGGTGACAAAGCTGGAGGCATTTGTTCATCTAGTTTTATTAAGTGACTGTTTGTTTTTCATGTGGAATTTAGTCCCAATGTCACTCATTATTAGCCCATGCATATTAGTAGTAGGATTATGTCATTTTACTCATAAACGATAATGATTGGGATATTTTATTCCCTTAGAATATATAGTTAATTAAGATACTTAACTCTGTCGTTGATGGGAAGGTGAATATGTGAAATCAAACTCCATTGCAGCTTATATTCATTCATAATCTGTTTTTGTTCCGTGGTTTCTATAGCTAGTTTTGTCATGCAAATATATGTCAAAACTAAAAGAACACGGTTGATCAAGAAACTTGCAAAAATATAGGAAGATCATGCTCTTGTAGCAAAAGTTACTGATTTGATGCAAGAAATTAGGGTTAACTAGAAGTCGACTTCTGTTGTCAACGTTCTTGTGATTAGTTTTTCCTTGTCCAGCATTCCTATTTTGCTAGTTCATTTGTGCTTAGATCGCCAGGATTATGTCTGTGCACAGCACATATCCTTTCCAAGAAGATCAACCCCAGAATGTTTGATGCAATTCCTTCCAAAGAGAAAAAAAAAGTGTAAAGAAGGTGAAAGCATTGTGGAAGAAGCTCCAGCTGATATTTTGTCACTTGTGCAGTTGATAAGCTTTCCTGGCAATTGCCTCCGGTGCTGAAACTTATTGCAAATATGGTAGTGAAGTGCCCCTTATTAATACCCCATGTCTTAGGTAAACAAACAGAAACATATAGATCTGTGGTGATTATTCTACACACAAAACTGTTGCTAGCACTCTTACTGAAACTCTGGCTGCCACCTCTCGGTGGGGGAATGAAATAAGTAGCAAAGATGTTGAGCAAATGCGTACAGATGAATCACTCAATAAGCATGTTGCACTCTTGAAATATCTTGAGAAGAAACTTGGTCTTGTAAGTTATGAGATTGAACAAACTTATGCTATAAAATTATGCTCCATTTCCTTACTTATTTATCACTTTTTCCATTTATTTTTTCCTCTTCTTTCCAGGCTAAAGGGAAGGTCAAAGGGGCTGAGAAAGCTCTAGCAAAAGTGCAGGAGTATCTTAGACCGGCAGACCTTCCAGTGATCTGGAAACCATAAGTGATGAGGAGAGATCTTTACTACGTAAGATTGGTCTGAGTATGAAGCCCTTCCTGCTTATCGGTAAGAATAGCAGACCTTCCACTTGATGCCTGAATTTGGATGATTTCTGTCCGAATTCAGCAATTATATCTCTGCCATCAAAGAACTATACTCGTGTCTCATCCGTGCCCAATGGGAAATTTGAATACTAAGAAGCATGCGGTAGATGTAATGATTTTCATAGGTGTTCAAGAATGTATGAGAATTACTAAATCAAATTTTTATTCTTTCTGTGGGTAGGTCAAACTCTTTCGGGTGCAGGGCATTCATGTTTTTACTTGGCTTGTGATTGTTATGCCCTTGACAATAGTCTATCGAGCTTCTCTGTGAGTAGTAGATAATGGATGCCCAAGTTGGACTTTTATCTTGCATATACAATTTAGATGAGTGTGAGTTTGCAAGATCAAGGAGTACCCGGAAGCCTGCGAAAAGGAGGGCAAAATTTTTGTGGCGACAAAGTTAGTTTGTAGGTGTTCCCTGGCTTCGGCATAGATAAATTTGAAGTAATCTTTTTGATACATGTCGATCTAATATCATTTTCTTGATTTTCGATTAGGTAATGTTTCTGAAATGTCGTTACCTCTGGCCTCCATTGGCATTAGCTGGCACATGCTGGCAAGTTGTTATGTATCTTTGGTGGCTAAATGACTCCATATGCTCAGTTAGACCTAGCATTGAGTAAATTTTATATTTTTGTCATCTTTCTTCTAACACATTTGTAGTTCTTGAAAATTGACTTGCAGGAGAAGTCATCTACGATGGAGTTAAAGCCTCACTAGATAACATTCAAGATAAGACTCGATAAAGGGACATCATTGCCACCCCCTAAGTTTGGAAAGGGTTAAACTGTGGAGGTCAGCGGTGATGAAAAAGGTTATGATGGTTCTTGGTTTTCTACAATTGTCATCGACTATATAGGAAATGACAAGTATCTCGTCGAATACCTAACCTTGAAAACAGATGACGAAACAGAACCTTTGAGAGAAGAAAAATATTCACGGTATATCAGGCCCTACCCTCCTCATCTTCCAGCCAGGCGTTTCAAGTAGCTCGACAAAGTTGATGCTTGGTACAATGACGAATGGTGGGTCGGTGTAATTTCCAAAGCTCTAAAAGGCTCTCAGTATGTTGTCTACTTCAGCACATCCAATGAAGAACTAATTTTCAATGAGTCTAATCCGAGGCTTCACCAGGATTGGAATGACGGCAAGTGGGTCATTGCTTCCCGGGTAAGAACTACGGTAGCTTCTAATTTTGTGATGAATTGTTTTGGTGGAGTTCTGTCATTCAGGTTCATGCTTTTGTTTCATTTCTGGCCGAACGTCCCCCATGCCTTGTTGTGATTTTGATTGGTTGCATGGAGAATGCTATACATAAGGAGTTCTTGATGGTGTCAAATTTGTGATTTTGCAAGTTTAGAGGAACACTTAATCAGTCAAACCATATTTCAATTACTTTGATGCAAATTGGTGCCAGTCAATGCTGTCTGATGAACTAGAGAGTATTTCACATGGCAGTTGTACTATGTTTTATCGATATGAGTTTATAACTCTTTGAATTCAAAGACCATATTCATTTATTTAATTGTAACACTTAATCTGTTGACTTGCTTCTCTAGGACAATCATGTAGCTAATGGGTTCTTGAAAAGAGGCTCGTTGCAAATGTAGTACCATCCCATGTTATCGGTTAATTTTCTTGCTTTCCCCTATGTTGAAGTGATGAAATATTTTTTGCTGAAAGAGTGAACTATGAAGCTTATATGTATGGACTCCAGGTCATGCAGTAGAAAGTCACACCTGTCAATAAGCATCATGCTCGATAAATGCTTTATCATAATGTTATCCATAGAAACTCTAGCTTTCTTCTTGTGCATACAATAAATTATGGTGCCTTTGTTTGGTGGATATGAGAAAATATTTAACATCTAAACCTCCATGATCCTATGCAATCAAGCCTTCTTAATGAGTCTTTAGAGGCTAAAAATCTCTCAGAAAATTCCCAATTCATGTACCATCTGTGAATTGTTGTGGGTAATTGGCTGTGCATCTTGAAATATCACAATAATGTGCTATAGACTATAGAATTGGTTGACCATGCCTTCGATATTTGAACGTAGGCTGCTTCTAAAACAATTGGTCAGGTTGGAAGTTATCCAGTGGCCTGCTTCTTGGAGTACTTTCAAATATGAATTTGAGAATGAGAAAAACACGCTAGAAGGTGCACCTGTTGAGAAGGCAGCATAAGTTCTTACACAGAGAATTATTGAACTTGTACTTGCAAAACTTTGTCATTTTTTTCTTTTTAGATCATCATTCAGATGCGGCTCGATCTATTTTTTGCAGAATATTCTTGATGGTTTTATTAATTAAAGGGCTTAAGGCCCGTCCGCCCAAGTTGGGCCCAAAAACCCCGGCCCACGGGAATAGGGCCCGTGGATGGAGGAAGGTATAAAAGGGAGGAGAGAGAGAGAGAGAAGACAACATTTTGCAATTCAACGTACGTAAGTTTTCCCTTCTCCCGCACGCTCTCTCTTTCCAACAAGAAAAAGAAAAACAGTAAGCGTTTTTCTTCCCTTCAAGGCGTCATCGGATCGAACAGGGCCAAATCTCTTCCTCTTGTCAGCGTCGGTGCTTAATCTGTGACTAACAAGGTACGCTCGAATCCGTGGTGTGCTTTACGATCGGTGATGCGTGATTTCCCAGGCTTCGTCTTCCGCATTGATTTAGGGGTTCGATTTAGTGTCGAATCCGTTTTTCGGGGATCCGTTATTCCCAACATTGGTATCAGAGCCCTAGTTCACGTTTTTCCCGATCAATTTGATGTTTTTTGATTGATTTTTCACGAAAGTAATTTGGCCGTACGGATCGGGGTGAGAAATCCCGACACCCGAGCACTGTTCGTCCTTTTTTCTGAGTTTCCATCAATCGAAATCAATTTTTGAAAGCACTGGGTGAAAGAGGTCACCGAGACGAGTCTGGTGACATGTAGCGCGCCGCCGGGCGATACCGCACGCGTCCACATGTGAGGCCAGAAGGCGCTGCGCGTGGGCGCGACGTGCCCGGAAGCGCTGGCTTCGCCAGCGCGTGCGCCACAGACGCCGGTGGCGAACCAGCACGTGCGCGCCGGCGGCTGGCGAACCGGCACGCGCCGGTCCACGGACCGACGCGTGCTGACGTCACGTGATGACGTCACAGTGACGTCACCCAACAGTCGGTAACCGCTGGGATGACGTCACCAATGACGTCATCGCCGACGACCGTTGGCCGGGCGGTCACCAGCCGGCAACCCGACTCGACCAGCTGGTGCATGCCGCGCACGTGTCAGCTGACGTCTACGTGACGTCAGCCTACTCACGCGCACGGCACGTGCGGGTGACGTCTGCGTGACGTCATCCCACGCACGCGTGCGGCACGTGCCGGTCAGTTCATTTGACCGGATCTGACCGGATCCGACCGGTCCGGCCGGTCCGACCGGTCCGACCACCGACGACCTGACCGTTGACCGTTGACCGACGACCGTTGACTTTGACCGTTGACTGTTGACCCGAGAAAAAAAAGAATATATATATATATTTTTTTTTTTTTCAGTCATGCCTATGTGGGTTATAAGTAATCCATTTTTTTTATTCTGCATTTGTTGCATGAATTATGGAAAATTATGTATTTTCCCTTTTGTACATTATTGATTATAAGTAATCCATTTTTAGTTCTGCATTTGTTGCAGGAACTATGATGCGTTATGCAAGGATACCTGCAATCCCGAGAATGGACGAGGGAATTGCAAGACTTAAAAGGCTGATGACAGAGTTAGTTGATTATCGGCGGCATGACGGTGATTTAGTATCACATGTGGTCAGGGTCAATCAGATGATACAGGAAATCATCTATAATGGTTATCTTATGCCGGATTTTAAGAAGGTGCCGGCTTTGATGAACACTCTTCCAGCTGAGTGGCAAGCAGTGTTAGATCGGCTATGGGAGGTCAACGTGGTCCCGGGTTATAGAAGGCTAGTGGAAGCTTTTGTAAGAGAGTACTATAGGATTGAGTTAACCAAAACTTCAACCCTTAGATTAAGCGCTACATGGCGCAGAGTGAATGCGCCTTGGAGGCGACATGAAAGCTCTCCAAAAGTTTATCCATGGTTGGCAAATATGCCTTCAATTTTCTCAGATGTTTTGACTAATAGATTAGAAGGGACATTCCCTATTTATTTCTTAGATTAGTTTGAGATGTTTTTGAGTGTTGAATATCTCTTTCTATGTTGATATTTCTTTTTGGATATATTACTTAGTGTAATGGATTGTTGTATTAATTGAAAGCATTATTGTTTTTATTGGATATCATTTATCTGTTGTTTTCTATTATTGTTGATTGCTGTGGGTAGTTAGCTGTGGGTAGTTCATAGAAGTTTTTGTAGCTTCATAGAATTGATTTTGCATATGACAATCATATTAATGAGAGTTTTAAGTTAGGATTTTTTGAGGATGATTGGAAACGTAGTGACCTTTTGATTCTGAAGCCTTACTTGAAATTATTCATTAATATGATAGGTCTATGTAAAAAAAAAGGATGCATAAATGATAGGCATTAATAATTCGTGCATATATCTGATGTGTTCAGATCAATGGCTTCAGCCACAAAGAGCATAGTTGCCGAGCTGAACAAAGGTGAAAAGCTCAATGGTGACAATTATGAAATTTGGCACATGAAAGTCCAATATGTGCTGGAAAAGCAAGAAACACTAAAAGCTCTTGACCATATTATTGAAGATCTTGAGGATGCCGTACGCCACCTTGAGCTAGTAGAGGACCGCCTAACGGCATTTGAGTCGAAAATAGACATTTTCAATGTTGGTTCTAACTCAGAAAGAGCTTTGAGCTCTAAGCGCAAGCATATTGATTCGTTCAATATGTGGGATTGCAAAGGATCAAGTCCTTGTTGCAAGAAATCAAAAGTTAACCAACACAAGAGAAGAAAACGTCCTCAAGTGAAGAAAATGTCAAGGGTGAGGTGTTACAATTGTGACAAGAAGGGTCACTATGCTCACAATTGTCGTGAGCCAAAGAAGGTAAACACCCATTGTATTTTTCAGAACTTTACTTTTGTGTTGAGTTCTGTATTCTTGACTGAGTCTAATCCTTTGTGGACTGTAGATTCAGGAGTGACAAACCATGTAGCGAAGGATAGAGGATCCTTCGTGGAATTCCGACGAGTACCAACTGGAACTAAGTGGGTCTATGTGGGAAACAACTCCCGAGCTGAAGTGAAAGGAATTGGCACATGCCAACTGAATATGCGTGGTGGACGCACTTTATTCCTACATGATGTATTGTATGCTCCGGAGATTCGTTGGAATTTAGTGTCTGTTTTAGTGTTGGTTAGACTAGGTTTTAATATGAACTTCCATAATAGAGGTGTAGATTTGTATTTGGATACAAACTATTATGGTTGTGGTTATTTTCTAGATGGTTTCATTGTATTAGATATTGAGTATGTTAATGCAAATGTTTGTTATTCCCTTATCATGTCTCCTAATTCATATGATAATGATGTGAATGTGTGGCATGCTAGACTTGGTCACATTGGCCAACAACGTATGGATAGACTAGCCAAAGAGGGCTTGTTGGGCAACATTGAAAAAGTCGATTTGCCCATATATAAGCATTGCCTAGAAGGGAAAACGACACGGAAACCATTTGGAAAAGGTAAAAGAGCTGAATTTCCTCTGTATTTAATCCATTCTGATGTCTGTGGTCCAATGAATGTGAGAGGAAGGCATGGGGCTGTTTATTTCATCACTTTTATTGATGATTATACTCGATTCGGATATGTCTATTTGATTTCTCATAAATCTGAAACAATAAGTTGTTTCAAAAGGTTTATGAACCTAGTAGAGAATCAATTAGACAAGAAAATAAAAGCATTGAGATCCGATCGAGGTCGAGAATATTTATCTGATGAGTTCAGAAAATTATGTGATGAAAAAGGAATAGAAAGACAGTTGTCTATTCCGTATACTCCTCAACAAAATGATGTTACGGAGAGAAGAAACAGAATCCTACTGGAAATGGTTAGGTCCATGATGGCGCATGCTAACTTACCCATCACCTTTTGGAGTGATGCATTGTTAACTGCTGCCTATATACTTAACCGGGTGCCTTCCAAATCAGTTACTTCCACTCCATATGAGTTATGGACAGGTAGAAAACCGGACTTAAGTTTTCTTAAGCCATGGGGTTGTGCCGCCTATACACATGAGTCCTCTCACAAATTTGGGAAATTGGGTCCTAGAGGAAAGAAGAGTATTTTCATAAGGTACTCAGAACACTCAAAAGGATATGTGTTCATAGGTGAGCAGGAAAGTGGGAGTATAACTGAGTTTGAATCACGAGATGTCACATTCCTAGAGGATGAATTTCCTAAGAAGGGCCAAATAGGGGAAAATTGTTCCCTATTTGAGACATTGGATCAAGATAATGATGTTAGTGGAGTTCGTCCAAGTGGGAGTAATATGAGAAGTGATGAATTGAATTCAATTCATTCTCAATTGCAACCAAATGATGAAACGACATCATCATTACCTAATCCAAGTGGGAGCATGATGGGGAATGATGTGCAAAGTGTACAATCTCCTATACAGTAAACAAGTCGCCAAAGCATTCCCCGTCGACGTTTTGACATTGAAGGGGAAACTTTTATGGTTGCTCCACAAGATGAGGATGAGCCAAGAAATATTAATGAGGCTCTGAATTGCCCTAGTAAGGAAAAATGGATTAATGCAATGGAAGAGGAAATTGAGTCAATGAAATCAAACCAAGTCTGGGAACTGGTTGATCTTCCAAAAGGACGCAGAGCTATTGGGAACAAATGGGTTCTCAAAATAAAGCGAAAGGCTGATGGCTCGATTGAAAGGCATAAGGCTCGCCTTATGGCGAAGGGGTATAATCAACAGGAAGGAATTGATTATGAAGATACGTTTTCTCCTGTAGTGAGATTTACCTCGATTCGCATTATTCTGGCAATAGTGGCAAGTCTGGATCTTGAGTTACATCAAATGGATGTAAAGACTGCTTTCCTCAATGGAGAATTAGAGGAAGAAATATATATGGAACAACCTGCTGGTTTCATAGTGAAAGGCCAAGAAGAAAAAGTATGTCGACTTTTGAGGTCGATATATGGTTTTAAGCAGTCATCAAGACAATGGTATATACGTTTTCATAATGCCATAATGGCATATGATTTTACGATGATTGATGAGGATCATTGTGTATATATCAAAAGATCTAAGGATCAATTTGTGATCATATCATTATATGTTGATGATATACTAATTGCCGGAAGCAATATAAAGTTTGTTAAGACTGTCAAGAGTTGGTTGTCTTCCAACTTTGAGATGAATGATATGGGTGAGGCTGCATACATTCTTGGAGTTAAGATTTGAAGAGATCGTTCGAAGAGATCGTTGTCTCTTTCGCAAGAGACATATATAAATAAGGTTCTTGAACGATTTCGTATGTAAGACTGTAAACCCATAGACACTCCTATTGCAAAATATGAAGGATTGAGCCATAGACTGTGTCCAGGGACTCCACAAGAGAAGGAACAAATGAAACATGTTCCTTATGCTAGTGCTGTTAGGAGCTTGATGTACGCTATGATGTGTACAAGACCCGACATATGTTTTGCAGTTGGAATGGTGAGTAGATACCAATCCAATCCAGGTCCAGCACATTGGAAAGCCGTCAAGAGAATACTGAGGTATCTTAAGGGAACTGCTGATTTCAAGTTGAATTACCAAGGAAAGGATCTGCGACTTGAAGGCTATTCAGATGCTGATTGGGGAGGAGATTTAGATGAAAGGAAATCTACCTCTGGATTTGCTTTCTTACTGAACAATGGCGCCATATCATGGAGCAGTAAGAAGCAAACGTGTATAGCCTTGTCCACGATGGAAGCTGAGTTCGTGGCATTATCAGCAGTGGTACAAGAAGGAGTTTGGCTTAAGAGATTTTTGGATCATTTAGGTGTTAATGAGAAAGCTGCAAATTCATTGTGGGTTAACTGTGATAACCAAGCAGCTATAGCGTACACCAAAGATCCAAAATATCATGGTAAGACCAAACATATAGATACCAAGTATAACTTTGTGAAAGATATGGTTGCATGAAAGGATGTGAACTTACAGTACATATCTACGCATAGAATGGTAGCAGATCCTATGACAAAGCCAATACCTAGAGATGTGTTTTGTGGTCATGTAAAATCTCTAGGATTGCATAGAGTCTGATGTACTGGATTGTAATTTCCCTGAGTTGTTCACAATTATGAACTAGTGTTGTTTCATTATTAATGCCTATGAATCTTTGTATGATCTTTATCCATCTTAATGCTCAGTGCATTATTTTAAGTTGAGAAGTATGTCGGACAGATATAAGATTAGCCCACTCACATGGGTAATCGCCTCTGTTTACTATGTGATAAATAGAGATGAGACTGTTTTTAAGCTTATTATCTAGGTGATAATCGAGAGCTCAAGCTTAAAATACGTATGTCGCATTAACTGAGTGTTAAGATGAGGACATAATACTAAAGATGTCCAAAAGTAAAATAACCCACATATTTTACTTTATCTGTCTATGATGCTAGATGTGAGTTCTGATGAATTTTGTGATTGAGTAAATACGTGAACTCAAGTTAGACATTAGGTATGTCTGAACTATCATCTGTACGGTATTGAAAGGTGTAGACATACGCTCCAGGGGAAAGGAGTTAATACCGTAATACGTATTTCATACTACGTATGCATGAGACGACCAATAAGAGTGGCAAAAAGTTTGATCTCAACTTTTATGACGTGTGAGACTCTTGAGGAAAAGATGATCTTTCCAAAAATCTGCAGAACACTTGCATTTGTTATTTTCACCTTCAATCCTAAAATTAGTGACTTAAACTCTTCAATTCAAGAGCTAGAAGGTAGTGACGACAAATTGGTAATTCTCAGTTGTGTCAAGGTAAATGAAGTTTATAGATATTAAGTTAGTTTAAATCTACTTAATACTTGATTGATATATGCAATAATATTTTGGGTATGGTGATTGTTGAACTTGTCTTGGCAATCTTGTCCATGTTTGTTCTGCTTTATTTTGCTTCATTTTGGATAATTAGAATCTAGTTGTTATGTCATATTTGTCCTGATAACCCATCACGTGTTCATTCTGCTTCATCCTAGATAGTTAGAATCTAGTTGTTTTGCTATATTTATCTTAATGACCCATTGCATATTCATTCTACTTTGTTTTAGATAGTCAAAATCTGATTGTTCTACAATATTTATTTGATGACCAATTGTACGTTCGTTCTGCTTCATTTCTGCCATATTTATTTTGATGACCCATTGCATATTCATTCCATTTCGTTCTATTTTATTTGGGTAGTCACAATCTAGTCATTTTACTATATTTATTTTGATGACCTATTGTATATTTGTTCTACTTTGTTCTGTTTCATCTTGAATAGTCAAAATTTATTTGTTTTGCCTATAAATCTTGATAACCTATTGCATATTTGTTCTACTTCATTCTATCATATTTCTTCTTATGACCTCTTGTATATTCATTTTGTTAGAATTTTACTAGTCAGAATTTGTCTGCTCGGCTTGTATTTTCTAGAATTCCTTATATGAAAATATGTCCATTCACGTTAGTATAATTTACTATGTGTGAATCTATTTGTTCATTCTACCAGATTTTACTAATTTTGAGTCTGTCCATTTATGAATCTATTTATTTAGTCAAATCTGTTCATTTGTGAATCTATCTGCCAACTTGTGAATCTATTTGTTGATAAATCTATCTATTGGTTCAAATAAACTTTACTGAGTATGAATCTATTCCTTGTTGAATCTGTCCATTTGTTGATTTTTCCATTGCTGAATTTGTCAATTTGTAAATTTATTCATTGTTGAATCTGTTATTTTGTTCTATAAGCTTTGATCGAGTCGGAATTTACCCTTTTAAATGTTCAGACTTGACGTCAACAATATACTTATTCATTTAGACTCAAAATATACCTATTTGATTAACTAGATTTTAATTATTAGAACTTGCTCAATGTCCAAACTCAGAATGTATTCATTTGGATGTGCAGACTTTGACAACTAGGAATGAGATTAATGTGATTCCATGACCACATAGGGTGCGTTTGGCACCAGCTTTGCAAGGATCTTTAGGGGTCTAAAGGCCTTTAGGCCAAATAAAGAGTGTTTGGCAAAAAATTTTGAATGCCCATTGCACAAATGCCAGCCTTTTGAAGGCTAGAAGGCCAAGGCAGCCCCTTGGCTACCTTGGCTTTCTAGCATTCTCGGTAAGCAACTGTAAATCTTAAAAAAAAAAATTCGTTATTCCTTGTTTACCCTTAAAATTTTACTAAAATTCCAAGTGTGACCCTTTTAAAAAAAACCCTAACTCTTCCAAGCAACTCTCGTCTCTTTAGACGCCACTTCCTTTCCCTTCTGCGTTGCTCTTCTCGACTCTTCAAATACGCCGCTTCCCTTCCCTTCTACTTTGCTCTTCTTGATTCTTTAGATCTCGCTCTTGCCGCTTCAAATCTTACCCCTCCAGTCGTCAAAGCTCGCATCTCTAGTCGTTTGTCGAAGCTCACCTCTCCGATCAGTCACCGAAGCTCACCTGTTCGGTCGCCGAAGCTTCAGTGGTGTTGACACCTAAATTTTGGCGACCCGTTTAGTCATTTATCGCATAAAAATCAGGGATTAATTTTAACCCCTAAAAAAATATATAATTGCATAACATATGGTCATTAGGAGCATATTTCATTTAATTGCATATTTGTTGGGGGCGGTGAATGGATGGCTTTAAACTTTGGATAAGTGAATAATTCCTCCGTGGTGATTGATATTACATTTACATGGGTGTCCTAAATTGTTAAAGTTGATTAAGAAATTTCCAGCATATTGGCACCGACATATTTGTGCATTTAAGGGAACGAATGCAAAGGAAGGACAGCGTGTAAGCGGCCACCGATTCGCACATGGAGAAGCCCATCCACGTGAAGGAAAATTATGCGCTTGGCCATAATTCGGTCAACGTGGGGAGCAAGAAATTGACCAGCATTATTTTAAGAGGAAAGAATTTATCTGGTCCGATTCGTACAATATGCACAAAGGAAATTCGAAAGATCAGCATGAGAAGGGAATGTTGGGCACGTTCTACACTGCGGGCACACGGATTTGCAAAAAAGATATATCCCTGCAGAGAAGGCATTCGGTCAATGAGGAAAAGAAAAGGAAATAGAATATATTTCAAAGCATGCACAGAAGGAAACGAAATATGCTTTCTTTCCATGATAGTTTAAACCCTCTGCCTATAAAGGACCTTCGCAGACGAAGAATAAAAGGAGGCCACACATTGAACATACGGCCAAGAGAATACACGTGAATAGAGAGAAAAGAGAGGGACTTCTCTCGGCCAAACGAAGGAGCCCGTTCATTCATGAAAAGGGGAGAAGTGGGGGTCTTCAAGCGTGAAGCTTGGTCTCGCGATTGACCACCACCTACCGCTACCCCAACTACTACCGTCGCTGCTGCCCAGACGTGCCACGAGCCCTATACTCTTAAGTTCCAGCAATTCCATCGAAGTCTTCGTCCAATTAAGCAATCCTCAGCAAAGCCCAATCACTACTCGACAAGATCAAGATTTCGTGGCGAGCTTCATCCGAAGCCATGGAGCTTCGCTGTTAAGCCATGAGACGGCCATAGATTAAAAGGGGGAATTTTTTTTTAATCTCTGCAATTTTTGTCCACAAAGTCAAGCACTTTCACCTAGAGGGAGAAGAGTGGACGTGCACAAAAGGGAGCCCTTATAGGCTGAACACGAGTTTATGATAAAAAGCACAAGATGTGGTTTCTCTCGTGCATGATCTGTTGAAGGCAGTCCAAACAAATTTTCTTTGACCAAATCTTGCAGGTTTTCAAACGATCTTGCCATGGTCCAGCAAAATCCAGTCCACAGTCAAAGTCAATCGTTGTCCAACATGGGTGGAGTCCCCTGCGACAATTCTGTAGTGGTTCAGGCCTGATGCCGTGACGTTGCCGTTGCTCTTTCATGACTAATCTGCTGTCCTCGACGAGCAGCCACGGAACCGTCAAGCACCTGCTGATTCTTGCACCACTATTGAGCTCGTCCCCAGATCGAGCCGGACGAATGAGTTTTTGTTTTGTTTTGTAGGTAATTGGTCAGCCCCTTGCTGTGCCGAATTCGATGACCCATTTGGCGAGCGTAAAGTTCACGATCAAAAGAATTACTAGAATCTCGATTGAATAATTTCAAGTGGTGAATTTATCTTCTTTTGCATGTTGTCCGGATTGGACAATAACACGTGTGATTCTTTGTGATTTTACTTCATGCATGCAAAAGAATCTTCTTTGGCCAGATGAGCGTGAGCAGCTTGGGCGCGTGGTGATGTGCAAATCTCAGTGAAGAAAAATAGCCACACTATCTTTGTCCGCCATCCTCGCAACGTCATTATAAGCCATGCCATGAGCAGCAGCGAAAGTCCAGCCATGCCTTGCTGTCCTAATCCGTGAGCCGTCCGTCGTCGCCACCAACCATACCACCGTGAAGCATCGTCACCATGCACATAACGCTTGCCGCCATTCACTGTCAAGGAGCCGGTTGCGATCCCGGTCCAATTGCGCTTGGTCCAAATTTGGAAAGATATCCTTGAATTAGGTAAGACTCTTGATCAATTTGATTTTCATATATCTCGCTGCCTAATTCGTAATATCGCAATCTTTCTTTGAATGTTTGATCGATATTGCTATATCCAAAAGATCTCTTGATCCCTCATGAATTAGGAAATTTTCCTAATTTCGCAACGTGCGTATGATTGACAGTCCGATTTCACGCTCGAAATATGACTCGCAATCGCACGGAAAAATCGCCAATCCGATCTCACGCTCGAGATACGATTCGCGATTTTATTTGAAAATTGGCCAATCCGATCTCATGCGCGAGATACGATTCGTCAATTTATTTCCAAAATGGACATGGATGATATCTTGCCTGATTTGTTGCCGTGCTGCTCTTGATGCCTCTATTTGATTGCTCCCGTAAAAGGAAAACCCAAAAATATATATTTGAGTTAGATTAGGTTCATGTTAGAATATATTTTGCATGTTTAGAATAGGAAATTTATTTATTTCGAATTTTTGAAAAAATGAAAAAATCCAAAAAAATGCATTCATTTAGGATGTTAGTTTTTTCTTTAATTTAAGTTGCATGTTAATTATTTGCCAATCTTAATTTCGAATCTTTATTATAAAAAACACGAAAATCATCATGCATATGTCATGTAGAATTAGGGCATTCTTTGTACGTCATTGCATATTAGGATAAAATTGCATATTTCATTTTAAGTTTAGATTGATTTTTTAGATAGATTGCATCTTAAGTTAGAGATTGCTAGGTTAAGATTATATCTTAGTTTAAATTAGGGTTTAGCCTGACCTAATCCTTAATACAAATTGAATAGAATCTTAAGCTAGCTAGATAATCCTTGCATTTTTCTAATTTCGAATTTCATGGAAAATACAAAAGAAATTGTCTTAGAGTAAATCAAATTCATTCTTTAGGATAGATTGCATGCTTATATTTTATTTATGTCATATAGTTTAAGTCATATTGTCATGTCATATCATTTCATGTTAGATTAGTAGCATGCATTGCATAAAGCATGATTCCCATTAAATAAAGTGAAAACAAAAAAAGAAATTGCGTGTTGATTAGAAATCATATCTAGGGTTGATGATGTGAATTCTGATCTAACAACGCAGATGCTTTCGTTGCTATGAGGTAAGTCCTGCAATTTATTCATTGCTTTTCTTGGGTGTTAAATTGGTGGTTTGCGCACCCGCATGATCACCTCACATGTTAGGAAAATAAATTTAAAATCAATCCAAATTTCTTGCCAAACATTTTTCAAAATAAAAGGAAAGGTACCGAAAGGGCGTTAGAGAAAATCTAGCGTAATCAAGTCCCCGAATCCATAAATCTCTGGTTCGTAGGAGTAAAGTAAATCTCCCGTTATTTTACTTGGGTTTCTAATCGACCCACCAAAAATAGATTAGTGGCGACTCCTGATTGAAATATCATTTGCATGTTAAGAACTTGAACCTAAGTCGCGAATTGGTATGGGCTTGGGAGAGCCCGAGTTAAGTCTAGGCTTAACAATCCATTAGCCAAACCCTATGTGGTTCACACCCCGAAAAAATTGGTCGCGACAGCTTGGCGACTCCGCTGGGGACTTGAGTTGAAACTCTTAGTGGACTTAGGCCAATTTCTTTTTAAAAAAATATTTTTGTTTGGCAGCGAGGATCCCAGGTACGTCCCTAACATTTAAGGTGTTAAATGTTTTTGCAGGATGGGAGGTATAAGGGGAAGTGTTTGCTGACCTTTGTTTTGCAGGAATGTGTAGGAATGTATGGTTTATTTTCATATATGAAGTGTTGCTTGATATAAAATGTTGCGCCTGCCTTGCATCTAGCACTACACTATTGCACACACAACCTGCCGCCGGACCTGGGCCGCATTAGGATCATCTAGGATGGTATTGAGATGTTTGCCACTCCGACCGCATGCTCGCGGTATGAGTCGCCCATCTCAATCCCGAAGTTTCTTTCATGGTGTCAAGAGTACCCACCTCGGTCCGCATGCTCGCGACCCGGGTCGGCTCTTTGACTAAGCCGGAGTCATGAGGACCCGACATAGTCCACAAGCTCGTGGTTAGTCTGATCATCCTTGTGGCTCCACCTTGATAAGCCTTATAGAATAGAAATCGAGCCACTTACCATGCGCATGTCTATGTGATTACCATTGATTTTCCTTGGTGAGTAAGTCTTCTTTCCCCTATACCATGCAATTTATTTTGTCATATTCTTGGGTTGGTCCATGACAGTCTAGGTCAATCATTGATTTGATTCATTTGTCAATTGGAAATGAAATGAGAAATTGCTAGGGAATGATGCATTTTAAAAAAAACTTTGCAGAATTTGTTTTTACATCATGTCTAGAAAATTTGGTTTTACTAAAATATCCATTTTTAGGAAATTCCCTTCTTGCATAGACTTTTCATGAATAAATGAAAAAAAAATAAAAAAATCGATTAGATCATTGTCATGGATTGACTCTCTATTTACACCTCATGCTTACATGTTCCCGTTTATTTCCTTTAGGTGATTATGGAGCGATCTCGCTCACCCATCCGTACACGGCCGAGGGCTAAAATGGCGGATCAAAATGAGGTGTTGGACCGTATCATTGTCAATATAAACAAACAAATTGCGTACCTCCAAAGTCAAAGTCGATGAATTGTCTGCTACTGTGGCTTGTCTCATCAAGCAAGAGGGGTGTGATGACATAGGTGCTCTATCTTCAACGAAAAACTACGACTCGAAGAAGAGAGCCAAGAGGACTTTCGAACCGTCCTATTTTCCTGAGGTAGCTGAATTTGATGCCACTATGAAGAGACTAGTGATATATCTAGAAGGAATAATCTCTGACCTAGAGGATTTGCATCACAAGATCAAGGAGGGTGAAGAACTCAAGCACACATGATTCATGATCCTAAGTAGTTTGTTTTTCTTATTTAATTAGGGGCATGTTCAATTGCACCTTCCCCTGTGTGGGAATTCTTATTGCTTTTTAGGGATTGGTAAAAATTTCTTTTGTTTTGCTTTAGTGCTTGAGCATCGCATTTCAATAAATGTAATTTGATTGATGAATATCAATAGAATTACAAGTTTTGTTTTGAGGACATTATGGGGTACACCAAACTAGCCCGGTGACGATATCCAACAATGAAAAGAAAATATCATCCAAGGAGAATTCTGAGGACTAGGCTTCTTCATGCTTCCTCATCCAAAAAAAATTCAAAAAAAAAAAAAGATCATTTCTCAAGCCATTTCCAAAAAAAAAAAAAAACATGCATTAGGTTACCCTTGTTTGTTTTTCTAACTCATTTACTTCATGTCTTAGAGCATAACAGAGAGGCGTTTGAAAATAACGCGTCAATTTCCAATGATAGTGGGCCCATTGATTTGGGAACATACATCCGAGAGAAAAAATAGACGTGGGGGCAAATGATCATTTCCTAACTGATCTTGATGACATCTCCCAAGAGTGAAGAAAATCATCTTGATTCCAAAGTGTGATATGTGGCACATCTCATAACAATTTGTGTGAGATGTCATTCTCGAAGGCCAAATGAAGTTTCTCATTTCCATGAGAAAATAATGGAACAAATCAAAAGAGGATAATCTGTCTTGGATGAAATGGATACATTGTGTTCATGAATATAATTAATTCTGGAATTGACATTCTATTCTTTTCCTTGCAGATGATAATTTGGGGGCATGACAAATTTCGGTAGTGACCCGATTGAGATGAAATCTCGATCTGAGCCAAAATGGATGTGAAATTTGAATTTAATCAGATGATGCATAGTATCATATTCATGCACGTTCTCTTGTGCAGGGGCAAAAGCAAGAATGGAGCATTCATCAAATCAAAAAGCGGATTTTCAATCCAAGGACATCCATTGCTGAGACAATCCCTTCATGGGACAATTCCTTGAATGAATGTTGGAAATCATGTTTGAGTAAATTGTTTGTTTTGAGGTCACAAACGCTTTTTATGCTTAAAGTTGCTGAACTCTTTTGAAAAGAAAATTTTCATATTGATTTAGCTCACCAATTTCATGTGGAGATTTGTCAAGATAGACAATTTAATGGAATGACATCAATGCTTAAGAATACTGAATGAGACGTGTCAGGATGATGAAAGGCAAGCCCTATCCTATACACAGTCCCTTACTTATACACTTGTAAGATGAGTGTAGGAAGTTCCATATCCGCAAGGTAAAGAGTTCTCTCGCAAAAGGTACAATAACCGAAATGATGAGGGGCAGTTCATTTCTCTATCCCAAACACTACATGTAGTACATTGCTTAACCCCTTTGAGCCACATACACTTGTGGAAATTCTTTCAAATTACCCCTGTCAAGAACCACCCCACATCGGGGCAAAACTGGAGGGTAAGACAGCACCATAAGGTGAATGAAATGGATTGAAATTTTCTTGCTCTCACTTGCATCAATCTTCAAGTCATGCTATTACATTGAATTCATGTGGTAATTTAAGTGCCTTAGGATGACGAAGAGCATTTCTTTCTCTATCGTACACACTTTTATCCATTGCATAGCCCACTTGAGCTTATGGATTCATTTCACATTAAACCCAGTTGGTGATCATCCCCCTCACTGGGGCAAGGCAAAAGACAGATGAAGACTCTTGAAAAGTTCGAGTGTCATTCAAAGTGCAATTGCTTGATGGATGAATTGTGCGCAAGAATTGAATTCAAAATAGAACTAAGGGGCATGAAAAAGCAGTGTGCTTGGTAAAAGCAAGGCCAATGCCCATGAAAAGAAGTAAAAAAAATGCATGAGAACTGGGGGTATGAAAAAGCAGTGTGCCTGGTAAAAGCAAGGCCAATGCCCATAGATGAAAAAAAAAAAAGAGAGAGTCAATATAGGTGATTGTCAATTGCAAGAATTGAATTCCATTGGAGCAATACTCAAAGAACTCAAAAGTTGAGTTTTTACAATCAATGGGGCATTTCATGAAGACAATCCCTGATGGTGAAAAAGAAAACCGGTGGCAATGCCAAGATGATCACCAACTCTCACCATTCACACACATTTTGAGCCTAATGATCCTTTCATTTCTCAACCCATGAACCTAGCCTACGTTACGTCATTTACAAAGTCTCTTCAGATTAGGGCACTTGAATTAACATAGGAGTTCATATGTTTATAAGCAGCGCTCGAAGAAGTACGAGCAAGATTATTTCTTTCTCATTTTGCAGGGTTCTTGACTTGTAAACCCGAAGATGATTAAAGAGTTGTTCTTTCAATAGCCTTGACTCAAAGAGTCCCTTTGTTAAGCCGTTGACCGAGCCCATATTACGGTCCCTATTAAAGACCTTTCAGATTGGTAAGGTCGTACCGCTTGCGAGAAAACTCGGATCCTTGTTAGTATGATGACAATGAGATGGAGTGATTCTCATAAAATAGTCTCTAAATGAGAGTGAGTGAAAGTCCTTTCTAACTGAAGGTCTCTCATTTGGTATTCTTAGGAAATCCATGTCATGAGTGAAGATTGTCTTGAATGATAATTCTCTCCAGTGGAAATTTGGGTGATGCAATGGTCATTATGCATGAACCCCGATTGAATTAATGAAAATCTCACTGAATTTTTAAATGTGCATTCTAGAGTAGCTCAAATTGTCTATCTCTTTGGTGAATGCATATCAGTTTTTGCTCTAAATCATGTATGACAGGTAATTCAAGTCCCTTTCAAAATGTTTCATGATATTAGGAGATGAGAAACCTCCACCATGAGGTGAAAGACCTCCACAGGATATCTAAATTCCAAAAGACATTTTTCTCCAAGAATTAGAGATATCACCAGGTAAGTATATCTCTATCATACTCTAAAATACTTGTCATTGTGCAGGTATTCTCTCTCAAGTGCATAGACACTTGACTTGGTCAAGCAGTCCTCTTTATTGACCTGGCGTGCTTTCATAGCCCAGAGTTCATTTTATCGAATCGGCGTGCTTCCGTAGCCCGGATTTCTTTTATCGACCTGGCATGCTTTCGTAGCCCAGAGTCCTTTACACCGACACTCAATGGAGTTGTCCCCCAAAGATTTTTCCTCCAAATTCAATCTGATTAAGGCGACCGAAGAATGGTTCGGGTCCTGGTCGGATGATTTCTGTTGTAAGGCTGGGCGACCGAAGAATGGTTCGGGTCCTAGCCAAGCAAAACCTCAATCTAGGCGACCGTAGAATGGTACGGGTCCTAGACAACATTTATTGCTCTAACAGGCAACCGTAGAATGGTACGGGTCCTGGAAAAATAATTTTCTTCGTCGAGGCGACCGTAGAATGGTACGGGTCCTTGACAACACCTATTCCTTATTCAGGCGACCGTAGAATGGTACGGGTCCTGGAAAATGAATCCCCGTTTAGGCGACCGTAGAATGGTACGGGTCCTAGACAAAACCTTTCGCCGTCTTGGGCGACCGTAGAATGGTACGGGTCTGGAAAGCGTTCCTTACAAAACCTTTCGCCGTATTGGGCGACCGTAGAATGGTACGGGTCCTGAGAAAGCAGCTCCTTTCTGCCATACTGGGCGACCGTAGAATGGTACGGGTCCTAGGAAAGCAGCATCTTCACAAAGTCATGTTACTATTCTAGGCGACCGTAGAATGGTACGGGTCCTGGATGGGTAACACTCACTACCTCGAATTACTTTATCCTCCTCGAAGGTAAGTTATCCCAGGTAGGTTTATCTATCATTTGCATTAGTATTTCCATGCATCATATAAATTGCATTAAAAAATGGAATTCATGTTTCAACAAAAAATCATTCATTGCATGAGCATGACCAAAATTTAGGTCTCAGTTTGTCTTTGAAGGCAACCTCTACGAGCTCACCTTCAAAGAGGGGCAGCTGTTGACACCTAAATTTTGGCGACCCGTTTAGTCATTTATCGCATAAAAATCAGGGATTAATTTTAACCCCTAAAAAATATATATAATTGCATAACATATGGTCATTAGGAGCATATTTCATTTAATTGCATATTTGTTGGGCCAGCGGTGAATGGATGGCTTTAAACTTTGGATAAGTGAATAATTCCTCCGTGGTGATTGATATTACATTTACATGGGTGTCCTAAATTGTTAAAGTTGATTAAGAAATTTCCAGCATATTGGCACCGACATATTTGTGCATTTAAGGGAACGAATGCAAAGGAAGGACAGCGTGTAAGCGGCCACCGATTCGCACATGGAGAAGCCCATCCACGTGAAGGAAAATTATGCGCTTAGCCATAATTCGGTCAACGTGGGGAGCAAGAAATTGACCAGCATTATTTTAAGAGGAAAGAATTTATCTGGTCCGATTCGTACAATATGCACAAAGGAAATTCGAAAGATCAGCATGAGAAGGGAATGTTGGGCACGTTCTACACTGCGGGCACACGGATTTGCAAAAAAGATATATCCCTGCAGAGAAGGCATTCGGTCAATGAGGAAAAGAAAAGGAAATAGAATATATTTCAAAGCATGCACAGAAGGAAACGAAATATGCTTTCTTTCCATGATAGTTCAAACCCTCCCTATAAAGGACCTTCGCAGACGAAGAATAAAAGGAGGCCACACATTGAACATACGGCCAAGAGAAAACACGTGAATAGAGAGAAAAGAGAGGGACTTCTCTCGGCCAAACGAAGGAGCCCGTTCATTCATGAAAAGGGGAGAAGTGGGGGTCTTCAAGCGTGAAGCTCGGTCTCGCGATTGACCACCACCTACCGCTACCCCAACTACTACCGTCGCTGCTGCCCAGACGTGCCACGAGCCCTATACTCTTAAGTTCCAGCAATTCCATCGAGGTCTTCGTCCAATTAAGCAATCCTCAGCAAAGCCCAATCACTACTCGACAAGATCAAGATTTCGTGGCGAGCTTCATCCGAAGCCATGGAGCTTCGCTGTTAAGCCATGAGACGGCCATAGATTAAAAGGGGGAATTTTTTTCAATCTCTGCAATTTTTGTCCGCGAAGTCAAGCACTTTCACCTAGAGGGAGAAGAGTGGACGTGCACAAAAGGGAGCCCTTATAGGCTGAACACGAGTTTATGATAAAAAGCACAAGATGTGGTCTCTCTCGTGCATGATCTGTTGAAGGCAGTCCAATTCTTTGACCAAATCTTGCAGGTTTTCAAACGATCTTGCCACGGTCCAGCAAAATCCAGTCCACAGTCAAAGTCAGTCGTTGTCCAACGTGGGTGAAATCCCCTGCGACAATTCTGTAGTGGTTCAGGCCTGATGCCGTGACGTCGCCGTTGCTCTTTCATGACTAATCTGCTGTCCTCGACGAGCAGCCACGGAACCGTCAAGCACCTGCTGATTCTTGCACCACTATTGAGCTCGTCCCCAGATCGAGCCGGACGAATGAGTTTTTGTTTTGTTTTGTAGGTAATTGGTCAGCCCCTTGCTGTGCCGAATTCGATGACCCATTTGGCGAGCGTAAAGTTCACGATCAAAAGAATTACTAGAATCTCGATTGAATAATTTCAAGTGGTGAATTTATCTTCTTTTGCATGTTGTCCGGATTGGACAATAACACGTGTGATTCTTTGTGATTTTACTTCATGCATGCAAAAGAATCTTCTTTAGCCAGATGAGCGTGAGCAGCTTGGGCGCGTGGCGATGTGCAAATCTCAGTGAAGAAAAATAGCCACACTATCTTTGTCCGCCATCCTCGCAACGTCATTATAAGCCATGCCATGAGCAGCAGCGAAAGTCCAGCCATGCCTTGCTGTCCTAATCCGTGAGCCGTCCGTCGTCGCCACCAACCATACCACCGTGAAGCATCGTCACCATGCACATAACGCTTGCCGCCATTCACTGTCAAGGAGCCGGTTGCGATCCCGGTCCAATTGCGCTTGGTCCAAATTTGGAAAGAATATCCTTGAATTAGGTAAGACTCTTGATCAATTTGATTTTCATATATCTCGCTGCCTAATTCGTAATATCGCAATCTTTCTTTGAATGTTTGATCGATATTGCTATATCCAAAAGACCTCTTGATTCCTCATGAATTAGGAAATTTTCCTAATTTCGCAATGTGCGTATGATTGACAGTCCGATTTCACGCTCGAAATATGACTCGCAATCGCACGGAAAAATCGCCAATCCGATCTCACGCTCGAGATACGATTCGCGATTTTATTTGAAAATTGGCCAATCCGATCTCATGCGCGAGATACGATTCGTCAATTTATTTCCAAAATGGACATGGATGATATCTTGCCTGATTTGTTGCCGTGCTGCTCTTGATGCCTCTATTTGATTGCTCCCGTAAAAGGAAAACCCAAAAATATATATTTGAGTTAGATTAGGTTCATGTTAGAATATATTTTGCATGTTTAGAATAGGAAATTTATTTATTTCGAATTTTTGAAAAAATGAAAAAATCCAAAAAAAAATGCATTCATTTAGGATGTTAGTTTTTTCTTTAATTTAAGTTGCATGTTAATTATTTGCCAATCTTAATTTCGAATCTTTATTATAAAAAACACGAAAATCATCATGCATATGTCATGTAGAATTAGGGCATTCTTTGTACGTCATTGCATATTAGGATAAAATTGCATATTTCATTTTAAGTTTAGATTGATTTTTTAGATAGATTGCATCTTAAGTTAGAGATTGCTAGGTTAAGATTATATCTTAGTTTAAATTAGGGTTTAGCCCGACCTAATCCTTAATACAAATTGAATAGAATCTTAAGCTAGCTAGATAATCCTTGCATTTTTCTAATTTCGAATTTCATGGAAAATACAAAAGAAATTGTCTTAGAGTAAATCAAATTCAGTCTTTAGGATAGATTGCATGCTTATATTTTATTTATGTCATATAGTTTAAGTCATATTGTCATTTCATGTTAGATTAGTAGCATGCATTGCATAAAGCATGATTCCCATTAAATAAAGTGAAAACAAAAAAAGAAATTGCGTGTTGATTAGAAATTATATCTAGGGTTGATGATGTGAATTCTGATCTAACAACGCAGATGCTTTCGTTGCTATGAGGTAAGTCCTGCAATTTATTCATTGCTTTTCTTGGGTGTTAAATTGGTGGTTTGCGCACCCGCATGATCACCTCACATGTTAGGAAAATAAATTTAAAATCAATCCAAATTGCTTGCCAAACATTTTTCAAAATAAAAAGAAAGGTACCGAAAGGGCGTTAGAGAAAATCTAGCGTAATCAAGTCCCCGAATCCATAAATCTCTAGTTCGTAGGAGTAAAGTAAATCTCCCGTTATTTTACTTGGGTTTCTAATCGACCCACCAAAAATAGATTAGTGGCGACTCCTGATTGAAATATCATTTGCATGTTAAAAACTTGAACCTAAGTCGCGAATTGGTATGGGCTTGGGAGAGCCCGAGTTAAGTCTAGGCTTAACAATCCATTAGTCAAACCCTAGGTGGTTCACACCCCAAAAAAATTGGTCGCGACAAGTGGATACTGTCTGCCCAAGCCCTCGTTCATCGCCATTGCGTTGCCTGCCATCGCTCAAGCCTAGTCCCACGACTCGACTCCCACACCTGCTAGCGACGGTGAGCGCCCCCTTTCTCTCTCTCTCTCTTTGTGTCTCTCGGATTTGGTTTTCATTGTAAATGGCTTATCTACTAGCAAATGGGCAAATTCGGAATGTGAGTGCTAGAATCGAGAGATTTTGAACTCAATAGAAGCGCGATTCGATCATTGTGACATCGACATTACACGAACTTCTGCAAATTACCTGAACTTTGAATGCCCATGGACGAACAAAAAATAATCTTGAAGGACGACAGTGCATTGAGGCCTGCGTTATGATGGGCGGTGGCGAGTTCCACCACACAATTGCTATATGCTTGCTCTGTTTTCGGGATTCTCTAGAAGCGAATCAACACATACGAATGGGATGACTAAAATTTAAGCAGCCTTGGTTTTTGGTGGATTAGAATCAAGCAACTCTAATTGCAAAGAGTTATTGTTAATTTTTATTTTGATGATTTAGATGCAGATTGAACAAAATTTGACCTGATTTGAGTGCTTAACTAAACTACCTTTTATTTGGGGAAATGGGTGACCACTGTCATGTATGAGATCAGGCATGAAGGAGATGGCTATATTTCAAAAACGAATTTTTATGTACACAAGCATCAGATATTCTTTTAGAGAAGATGTGATTTGATTTTGGGTGTGTTTGTTGCATTTGAAAGTATTTTTTTTAGAACTGTTTTCATTGATTTTTGGTGTCAATGAAACCTCAGCAGCATGAAAGACAGAAAATGAAGCTCCCTGCTAGAAAAGAGGAAAGTTTTTTCCAAGTAAAATGAGTTAAGTCTGGTGTTAATATGGCAAGGCTAAGGACTAGTGCACCTCTTCCTCCCTCTCTCCTCCTTTACATTCTAATGCATACATAAGAATCTATGATTCCGGTCTTGATGCCAATGAACATAATAGTAGTTGGTATGACACTAGGTAATCATCAGTTGTGGGCTGGTCTGTCGTGCGACTTGCAAATAATAGACTGATTGGACTTTCCATTAGGGTGATAAGCAGGAAATGATAAGTTCTTGTCCAATGTGCTAGGTTGTTTGTCATCGTTTTTTTCCCTTACCTAATTTTTTTCTATCGGTGCCTTTAATGGAGAATTTTGGGGAATGTTTGCTAGTCACCACGTCAAATTTGCTAATTGAGTTTTTTAAGATGGACTTTTTATCTTGACCATCCAGCATGTTGTCCTGATCTTTTTGACCATGTCTTCGCAGGTTGTTGGGAATCTAGTATCGGTAGCTCTTTTGAGCAAGGAAACGGTATGTTGCATCATCCCCTTACTCATTCCTTTATTTTTCAATTCTTTTGCTTGCTAATTAGCATACATAATCACACCACCTGAATTTTCTTATTTTATCCGTTTATAAAAGGCAAGCATTACTGCCTTTTGGTGAGATCCTTTTTTACACATGGAAAGATGATTATAACAAGTGTTTCTGCATTTGTTCTTATCTTCCCTTGACGCTTATCCTTCATTGTGGATATTGTTTCCCTTAAATGTTTTGGTAAGTTAAGAAGTGTCAGATTTGTGTTTGTTCCCCCAAATGCCAAACATAGCAAATAAACTTGAGGGCTTTATCCTTTTTGACCTGGTCATTGATTAACAATGCTGTGAAGCTAAGATTTGGAAAAGTCAGCAATGGATTATTGCCTTGTTTCAAGTTGATTCACAAAGTTCAGAAATCAATGTTAAAATGACAATGTTTCTGACCTTTTTTTTTTTGTCTAGTACCTATTTCAGGTTTTTAAAATTCAGGTTAGTATGTTGAATTTTGTAACTTGTTAATATTCTTTCTTCACTTCTCTTTGGCTTAGAATCAGGTGCACAACTCTCTCTTCGCTCACAACTGAAGTGCTCGCCTCTCTCCGCTCAAAAGGTGTAGATTGTCCCACCTCAAACTCAGGTTCTTTCACTTCTATTTTTTATGTTTATGTTCTTTTTCCCCACTTACATATCCAACTTGGTGTGCTTTTTCACGTGAGTTCATATGAATTGCATTTTTAATTTATTTATAGTGTCTCTTGCATTTTTAATTTCACGTGTGCTTTTTTCACGTGGGTTCATATGAATTGCAATTTTAATTTATTTATAGTGTCTCTTGCATTTTTAATTTCACGTGTGCTTTTTTCACGTGGGTTCATATGAATTGCAATTTTAATTTATTTATAGTGTCTCTTGCATTTTTAATTTCACGTGTGCTTTTTCACGTGGGTTCATATGAATTGCATTTTCAATTTATTTATAGTGTCTCTTGCTTTGTGTTTATAGTTAACATTATCTCTTTTCATTTTCCAAATATGTTTGTATTCATTTTATTGAAAGATGGCAAGTTCATCAAAGGAAAAGGCATATTGGAGTTCTGAAGATGTAGAAATTTTTTGTCGATTATGCATTGAACAAATTGAAAAAGCAATCATCCTGCGAGCAACAAAAGGGATGGATGGACGGATATAATTAACAAGTTTGAGGAGTTGAGGGGAAAAAATATGATAAAAATCAAATGAAGAGTAAGTGGGATAATTTAAAGGAAGAATGGAAAAAATGGAAGCAATTGATTCAAAAGGAAACGGGACTAGGATGGGATCCAAGCAAGAAAACCATTGACGCGAGTGACAAATGGTGGGAGAGAAAAATTCAGGTGTTTATCTAATCTTTTGTTACTTTTTTATTTTATTTGTAAGTTCATCTTTTATAATATAACTTCTAAAATATTTTATTATAACAGGCTAATCCTAAACTTAGAGTCTTTCGAACGAAAGGCATACATCCGGATTTGGAAGTTTTGGTTGATCAAATGTTCCAGGGTACAGTTGCTACTGGAAGTGTTATTTGGAATCCTGCACAAGGCTTATGTAATAATGAGAATGTTGAGACCACACAAGCTGACGTTGGTGATTATGCAGGATCTACTGATGATATTTTAGAGTATGATGTAGGTGAAACAAATGCCCATCCAAGTCAAAGTAAGAGCTATAAAAGAACGGTAGAAAGTTCAACGATGCAAGCTCGAGGAAAGAAAGGAAAAAAATTGAGCAGACCTGATAAATTAGCATCACAAATCGACAGACTTTGTTCGGCTGTTGAAAGTAGGAGCAATGCAACATCGGTTGCAAGGGAGTTTGATCCTTACGAAGAAATTGTGCAAATATTGAAAGCCATACCTGATATTAAGCAAGACAGAAAGTTGTTCTTCTTTGCACTCTCTCATTTTGCTGAGAAAAAAGGCAACAGGCAGATTTTTGTGAATTTGGATGACGATAAAGAAAAAGTTGAGTGGCTAAAATATAAGTTGGAAGAGCATAATAGTCGCCACTAGGATGCTAGTTACTTCTTTGAACTCTTTCAATTTAATCTATGTTGTAATGTGAAACTTATTTTCAGTTGCTAATTTGCGCTACTTGTGAACTCTTCTTATGATTATGTTATAATGTAAGACATGTGTGTTCAGTTTGTGTTATTTCGATTTGGTGGAATTTACTTATATATTATGGATGATAATTGCTCAATTGATAGATGATTATTCATCACTTTTCTTACTGTTTTGTTACTTTAAACAGATATGGACGATTCTCCTGAAAGAGAAATCGATGAAAAAGAGGACGAGAAATTCAATCAACTTGTGGAAATTACTCAAGCCACAATCGCTTACCAAGCAATATACAGTCACAAAAAACATTGTAGGACATCATCATATAAGGATATGCATGGTTAGAAAAGTTGATGGGTGAAGATGCTAATCCGATAAGGTGTTATCAAATGTTTAGAATGGATAAGATTGTATTTAATAATTTAATGCATGATTTGGTAACATGCTATGGTCTTGAAGGAACTAGGAATATTAATGTTAAAGAAATGCTTGGAATATTTCTTCATATTTTAGGACATGATATAGGTAACAGGTTAACACAAGAGCACTTTCAATACTCTGGGGAAACTATAAGCAAGTACTTTAACTTAGTATTAGACAAAGTATGTGAAATGGGAAAAGATTTGATTCAACCAGCTGATTGGCAATTTAGGGATGTTCCAGAGAAGATAAAAAATAATCGAAGATTTTATCCATATTTTAAGGTATGTTTTGATTATTCAATAGAAAGAAATAATTAAATGCAAATTTTGATTATATAATAATATTTGCATTTTTGTTTTAGGATTGTATTGGAGCTATTGATGGCACTCATATCTTAGCGGTGATACGTGTAAAAGATCAGATTCATTTTATTGGTCGAAAAGGTACACCGACTCAAAATGTCTTAGCGGTGTGTAATTTTAACATGGAATTCATTTATGTTTGGGCTGGTTGGGAGGGACAAGCCCATGATACTCGTATTTTCTATGAAGCTTTAGGGAGACATGATATGCAATTTCCTCATCCTCCTCTAGGTTTGTTAATTAATGGTTTTTGTACATTAATATGTATAAATATGGTATATGTTGATCAAATTTATATTATATTTATGCAGTTAAATATTATGTAGTAGATGTTGGACACCAAATCCAACGGGTTATTTGGGACCATACAAAGAAGTTAGATATCATTTGCTAGAATTGCAACAAGGTCTTGCCCCTACAGGTTATCGAGAAGTATTTAATCGTGCTCATTCCTCGCTGCGATCGGAAATTGAGCGAGCTTTTGGTGTGTTAAAGAAGAAGTGGAAGATTCTAAAGCATATGCCAAGTTCTCCATTTGAAAAGCAAGTAAAAATTGTTATAGCAGCGATGACTTTACATAATTATATACGACGGAACGCCGCCAATGATAAACATTTTAGAAGAGCAGATTTGGATCTCAATTATGGATATTCAGTTGACCTTGATAATACAAATGAGGGAGCTGGTACTTCAAATGACAATATATTTTCTGACATGGCGCGTTTACGTGATCAAATAGCAATGAGTTTAGTAAATACTTAAGGATGTTTGTAATTTTCAATGAAAACCTATTTCTTTTTTTGATGCATATGTAATCATGTTTATTATAATGAAATTACTCTTTCTTTTTGTTAATATGTCACGCCCCGATCCTTGGGCACGCACACATCCTTCTCTTGGTCGATTTTAATATGCGATATCCCAGGACTATATATCGCCGACCCTTTCATTTATTAAGCACATGCGGAAGCAATTATAAATCCTCAGACAGTAAAACAATGGGATAGAAAAGCAGGCTATATTTTTCATATTGAAATTTACAACCAAACATTTATACATGGCATTAGACAGAGCACTTCACAAACTATTCGCAACTTCAGAGTCTCACTCTATCTACACATATACAAAAGGGTTCACAAAGAGATGGGATTTCAATCCTCGTCTAAGTCATACTCGGGATCATCCTGATCCTCTTCTGATTCCTCTTCACTCAGATCATTCTCTTCCTCAATTTCACTCAGAGTTCTCCTTCACAAGATCCTCCTCCTTAGCTCCTCGTCGGGATCCTGAAATGTTTTCCCCAAACTGGGATGAGACTACGTCTCAGCGAGTTTTACCCCACTAAGCCCGATTAGTAAACTATTATACTATAGGCTGCCTAAACACACACAAGGCAGAAGACTTACCTTGGCCTCAGATTCCACCTGCATATTAGCACAATTCATAATAGGCACCTAAGTAATCACATCACAGATTGAAGCATCGATCAAATCAACCTAGTCGATCACATGCCAACAAAACCACTCATGGTCATTCCCATTCAATCAATCAATTTACAATATCAAAATCAAGGCAAAGATCAATCGACTTAGTCGATTACATGTCAGCCGGACCATCTTTAGGTCATTCCAGTCATTGCTATATAGTCTCAACTGATAAAACCAATCACCGAGCCACGTGCATTCTCTGAGGTGATGGGACTGATCATCGAGCCACGATACACATGACCAAATTTCTAAATGACATGCCAAGTCATCAGGTTAGCATACATCTTACATACTCACTTTCATTTCCACAATTTCCAGTATGATCGGTAGTCTACCACAATACCTTTATCACTGGCAACCGATACTCGATACACAGAAATACGGGCACGCGGGCACAATCTACGCCACACAGGCATGATCAACTATCGTCACACAGGCATGATCAATTATCGCCACACAGGCATGATCAACTATCGCCACACAGGCATGATCAATTATCGCCAGACATGCATGATCAATTATCGCCACACAGGCATGATCATCTATCGCTACACAAGCATGATCAATTATCGCCACACAGGCATGATCACTTATCGCCACACAACATTTCTTTTCATATTTTATCATCATTGATAAAATATCGTGTATTAGCACACGATTGGCCTTAGCCAAAATATAATGATTTCGATTCCACAAATCCCACCATTATTAGCGTCCACCAAAACACTTTTGGTGCTGTCAACCGACACCCGATTATTTTCCAATTAATTATCCAAATTAATTAACCCAGGAAAATAATCTTATAATCACAATTAATTCACTTCAGCACAAAATAAAGCTCAATTAAAGAAACAGATTGCGCCATGACAATCAGCACAAGATTTCGGTTGTCAGCCATCAAATTCTTAATTTTCCGGAAAATAAATAAATAATTAATTAATTTCAAAAATTAATTAATAAATATTAAAAATTCCATTTAGCTCAAAATAAAGCCAATTTAAATAAACGAGCTGCACCACGATCATCAGCATAATATTCCGGTCACTGACCATCTCAATCTTAATTTCCGAAAAATAAATAATTAAATAATTAATTTCGAAAATTAAACAATTAACATTAAAAATTCAATTTAGCTCAAGATAAAGCCTGATTAAATAAACGGACTTCACCAAGGTCATCCGCATAATATTCCGGTTCCGGATCATCTCCCTTGAATTTTCGGAAAATAAATAATTATTTTATTTAATTCCAAAAATTAATATTTAAATGCCAAAAATCCCACTTAGGCCAAAATCGCCAAATTGAAGCCCAATTAGGGGTCGGAAAATTCCCGAGATGCTTCCAATAATTAGTAGACCACGTCTACTTGTTAATTTCACAATCAATTTATCTAAATCGCATCACAATTGACTAATAATTGCTAATTTATTCTAATCTAACAACCTAAACATAATTAATTAACACTAAACCAACCTTAAGCATAATTAGCCAACTAATCAGGGATTAGTGAGATTATTCACCAAATCGAGCGCAAATCGGATCAATCCGACGGCGGCGACGCGATGAACGATTCTTCCCAAAGCACGGGTCGGGTTCGGGGCCCGGAAATGGCCCAAAACGAGCCTGAACCAGCTGGAAACCCACTCCGTGGGTTGCTAGTTAGCTGCGAAACAGGGGAAAACAGAGATGGTTAGGGGCGGAGAAGGGTTTGGGAGAGTGGACGGAGCTCCGGGGAGGGCCGGTGGAGATCTGGCGGCTTCAAACGGTGGCCGGAGGTGGAGCTGGACGGCGGAACGGGGGTTGAGCAGAGCTGAATCGAGCGGGGGAGAGGCGTCTGGGCGGAAGAAAGGGCAGGCGGTGCACGGCGGAGAGTGGCGGGCGCGCGGCGTGCGGTGCGGTGGCGGGACGAGTGGCGACGGAGCAGACGGTGAGCTGCAGCTTCTGGTTCGGCGTTTCCACGAAGAAGAAAGAGGGGGGCTTCGGTCACGAGGGGATGGGGGAGAAGAGAGAGGAGAGAGAAGAAGAGATATGGGAGAGAGCTTTGACTAGTCAAAGAAGAGAGAGAGAAGTCGGTTGGGGGGGGGGAAATCGCACGAAGGAAAGAGAAAAAGGGAAAAAGGGAGGGAGAGGAGACAGAGAGAAAAGAAAGAAAAGAAAAGAGAGGGAGAGAGAGAAAAAGGAAAAAAAGAAAATGCATAATGCCTTTATGCAAATTTTCCTTTTCTCTTTTCCTTTTCCTTTCTATTTTCTTTTGGTCTTCAATTTCTCCTCCGATAATTTCTTTATTGAAATTTCGGACTCATCAATAATTTGACGGACGATGAGACAGGATCTTAAAAATGGATTGTGACACGCCCGAATATTTGATTCCCAAAACCGAATTAAATTTCATGATTAAAATCGACCGGACACGATTTTAGTCCAATCTAACCAATTAGGTAGCTTCTAGGGATTTTACCGCGGTTATATCCCTTAACGGCTTCACCAAATAGGTTAGCTAACTCATGAGTGATCAGCTCAAAGAAAAAGGACCATAGGCGCGCCGACGATATGCACATTTCACTTTATCGAAACGGAGTCAAATTTCAGGATGTCACATAATACATCTCTTTTATATATACATCTCAGTGCAAAAATATATACAAAAAAAATGTCATTGAATTTATTAATATATCTCTTTCATATATACATCTTAGTGCAAAAATATAATAAAAAAAGTCGTTGAATTTGTTAATATATCTCTTTTATATATACATCTCAATGCAAAAAAATATATAAAAAATCATTATTTTGTTTTCAATTTTAAAAAAATAAAAATTAAAAACTTAAATTGGTCGATCTAAAGGACTTCTCAATTATATGTTTACCAAACAGCATTTCCCCAAAGTTGCTTCTCAAGGCTCTTTTCAATTATAGTTTACCAAACAGTTTTTGCATTTCACCAAAATCCTTTAGCTCAAAGGCCTTTGCATTTTCCTAAAGGCTTTTCCCAAAAGCTTTCCCAAACGCACCCATAGTGGTGCATTACGATGCCCTGGAGAGTGTCTTGGAATGTCTCAGGAGTCGAGATGCCCTTGCGGTGAGAATGTCCTATGGTGAAAGTTTGCTGAATATCTTGGAATTAAGATGTTCTAGTGATTGGGACTTCGAGAGAAGTAAGGAGGAGGAAACATTAAGGAACAAAATGTACTGTCATGTATAGAACCAAATATTGCTTAAATTGTTTGTTTATGTGAAATATGGTGTGCATTTGCATGAGTTTGGATAGACATATTGTTTGTTGACGATTTTTGCGATAAATGAAATGTGAAAAGTAAAGTCTAATCATGTTTTTGTCATATTTACTGGATTATCATGCATTCATTTTGTGTGCTAGGAGAAATCGTAAGAGGGTTCTTTTGACTTAAAACTAGAGATTTCGTTTATTGGGTTTTGGCTTATTCATTTTTACTTTTCAGACGTGCAAGATGGACATCCCTCAACTTTTGTGCTATGAAGTTCCTATACATTATAAAGGTCTTTATGAAAGTATGTTGAAGTTATCGATCCATGACTTCGGTATGAACGTTTGTAAATATAGGCTTTTGGAGTATAGTATGGAGAAAGGTCACCCCAACCCTCACCCAGACTTTTGTATTTTTCTCATAATGTAATGAAGTTGTAAACTTAAATGTGGTATAAATAAAAGAAGTAGAAGCATATTGGTTATGCTTGCATATCTTTCTTTGTAAAGGGATTTTCGAAAATGTTTGATTATGCTTCCGCATATTAAAAGAGAATAATATTATAAGAAACACGTGTCAAAAGTTACGTTTTGGGATGTCACAGTTATACTCTAAAGTAGCTAATTTTCTTTCATATGCATGTGTTCGAGTATAAATACCATTTTATGATAATGTATAAAGTGAAGATCCTAAAATATTTATAGAATAAGATAGAGCCTACATTTTTTAGTTGTGTGTGAGATTTTGGTAAGATTACTATCAACAGTTCTAAGAGTTTAAGCAGTTAGATGAAAGTTTGGTTTGATATTTAAATATTCTAACACTCTTCATACGTCATTTGGGCTTTGGCATAAGCCAATATGGAAATATTTAATTGGAGAGGCATATATGGACTTTGAAATATTTGAACTCAAAACCTCTTCTTTTGATATCATGTGAAATTTTGGTGGAATCACTACTAATTATTTTACAAGCTTAAGCTATTAGATGGAGATATGATTTAATATTTAAATAATCTAACACTATGATCGAGGCTTATGAAGTAGAAAGGCGAAGGAAGGAGGTAGAGAACTACAAACCCTAGTGAGAGCGAATTTTCTCAAAAAAAATTGCCAAGACATTCTTCTTCTCCTTTTTGTCACCTCCCTTCGTGAACTTGTTTTTCTTTTCTAACATAATAAACCCTCTTTTTTAGGGTAAATACAACGAAAAATCTTAAATTGGTCACATGTCATAAATTTATCCCAAATTAATTTTAAGAATATCAAAAACTCCAAATTGGTATATTTGTGATAGATTTACCTTCCGTTAGTTTCCGTTAAATTTTGCAATCAAATTATTAAATTGGATGACATGAGACAATTAACAAATATACTAGTTTAAGGTTTTATCTTCTGTTGTCACATGCATACTAGTTTTGTGTGTGTGTGTGTGTGTTTTTTTTTTTTTTTGGTGGTATTAATCAAATTTAACAAAATTTAACGAAGCGTAAAGTTGTCATAAATGTACAAGTTTAGGATTTTTTATGGTCAAAAAATTAATTTAGAATAATTCTATCACATGTGTACTGATTTATGGTTTTTTATGATCAAAAAATTAATTTGGGATAAATGACTATTTGTGGCATCCTAAAATTTCATAGCAACCTCTAGATACATTACGACCCATGATTAGGTAATGGAAGCGCCATCGGACTATATTATAGTCATTAGACTAATGGATTACAATAAAACAAGGTCGAGCATTGAATGGATTATTGCTTTGTTGGAAAATCTATCCTATGTCCATGTATGATCTAGGTTGTACTAAAGTATAAATTGATAAGGAATTTTCTATTCTTGGCCATGTACTCTATAAGTCGGATTACCATCGATTAATGTTGCGCTATTATACGGCCATGTGAGTATTTGTAATTATGTATATATAAGTGGGGATTAAGGTGGATTATTAGGAGCAAGTGTGGGTTGGATACCTAAGGCCCAAAACAGCCCAAAGCAGCCCACATTCCCCCATCATTTGGTCGACCAAGGCCCAGCTGAATGAGGCCCATCATCCTTGCATGAAGATTAACGAGTGGCAAGAGAGATTAAGCAAGTGTCGCTGCCCCCATTGCTTCACCGGTGATCTCCATGCAAATCCAATGATTACTAGCTAATCATGAGGGTGAAAGAAAAAGGGAAGGGGCGGAGTGAGCGAGGGAGTGATCGAGAGAGAGAGAGAGAGAAACCGAGAGAAAGGGAGAATGACCGAGAGAAAGAGAGAAAGCCCGAGAGAAAGAGAGAGTTCAGGAGGGTGCTTCGGCGAGGGGAGAAGGAGACCAGCCCCATTGTGTGTGCGCCAGCTGCCCCCGTCACCGCCGCCTAGCTCCGCCGTCGATCGAGCCTCGCCCGAAGCCCTCAAATAGCCATTTACTTGCTGTGGTTGCGTGAACTGAAGGCAAGTGAGAGTCCATTGATCTACACTTTGCTTGCTGTGGTTGTGTGTGAGGTGTAATAGATTTAGGAGATGCCTGAGATATGATGCTGGATGTTGGAATTTCAAAAGTATAGGAGTAGTTCTTTAAGCTAGTAAACTGTTTCATGGAAAAACAGATTGACCTTTGGCGACGCCGTGAATTTTATGTAATTATCTAGCCGAAATTTGACTTTATGACCTTGATCAAAGTTGTAGATAACATATTGGGGAGTAACATAATAAAATTTGAGAAGAAACGGACAAGTATTTGTCGGTAAAACGATTTTTCTCTGAAATTGTTAAATCTGGAAATCGTTACCGAGAGTTAGGGAGAGTTATGGTGATTATACCTTTTGTTCTAGCATGAATCTGACTTCGAGTTCTGCACGAAACTTTTACCTATATGTTTTTTCTATAACATATAAAAATTTCAAAATTTTCTGAGTTGATTTTGGGGTTACACCGAATTTGTGAATAAAACTGTGCAATGGTGATGTTTGAAATTTTAAGGCTGTGATGCATGGACCATAGCGACTCGTACGAAGTTCTTTTGACATAGTGTTCTTCATGAAACATTTTTTTCTGGATCATGTTTATAAAATGTTAAATTTTTATAATTTATTAGGATCGTTTACTAATTTTCCCAGAATTTTAATTAAAGGAGTGCATTCTGTTTTATCCGAAAAGTGTTTTATTTTCAAGACAAATGATTTGCTTTACGAGATGTGATATCTTGGGTTGTTATTTATACAGCGTATGTGGTGACAATTAGCATATCATATGACATCAAAAGTTGATTGAAACATTTGATATTATTGCATCAAATGCTATTTTGAAAGTGAGATATATATGTGAATATACATTGTGATGTTGATGATACCGTCAGACCCTTGAGTCGAAGATGCCCCGGGAGTGTCGGGATGCCCGGAGGTGTGTGCCGGAGGTCTCGCGATGCCAGATTGGGTGTGAGGGTCAGGAGGGATGCAAAGATTGGTCCCTGGAGAGAAAAATGAGATCCTTTTGAATATCAAAATGGGAAATGTATTATGCGCATGTGTGTGCATATGGCATGGTGCATGAATTGTCTATGAATTTGAGTTGGTACTATTTGGCATTGATAATGTGGTCATTAAGGCATCGAATGGATCTCATGGAAATATATGTATGATTGCACGAATGATATGTGCATTTCACATGAAATTTTGGTTGTCTTACTTGTTGCATTGTGTAGTTTGATGGATCTTTTACTGCTGAGTGGTTGTACTCACCCATTTTGGGGACTAACATTTCAGATTAAGAGATGCCTCTGTTACCGGTCACATGTGGTACTTTTTATGGCTTACCGTTCAACGTTGAGGTTGAGTGTTTGGAGCATTCTTGTGTTGGTGTTCGTGGATTGGTGGTCATCCGTGTTCGAGTTTTAGTTATGTATGACGTAGGTCTACCTGATGGCCCTATAGTCCAGGAGTTCCTATCTGTGCATGTTCGTCGCGACAGGATCATGATGGGGATGCTGTCGTCGCCACCAGCCGATGCACCGGGTTGGGTGTGATTGTGCGTGTGACTATGCGTGTGACTAGTAGCGGATGACACTTTTTGGATAGCCAACACTAGATGATGAATCGGTGTACATGACTGCTGTGGGCTCGGGTACTTTTGGTTATAGCCGAGCTTAGTAAAGCCTTGGCCTTTTGATGTACTAACTCATGATGTCTATCAAAGTTATGTAAATAAAAGTGTTTGGCTCTAATTTATATAAGATGTGTAGTTGGTGTGCATTGCATTATCCTATCGAGCATGGGGTAGAGAGATATCGATTATGCTTCCGCTATATGAACTGCGTTGGGACCGATATAAATGATATAAAACCCCAAGATTTATGAACCCACTATAATTCAATGGTATTAAAGTGACATGTTATTTGGACAAGTGAAAGGTAAGCGAACTGTGGCGATCCTAACGGATCGAGGGCCGTTTCGGGGGTGCCACACTATTGGCTTGGAATATAGTGAATCCTAATCCAGATAAGAGTTACCCTCTTGTATTAAGCTTGTTGACCATGCCTATCATCTTATGAATGAAACCTTAATTGATATATGTGGATGGGGCAGTTTGCCTATATTTATGGGGGCTAATTCACCCGCGAGCTAAATATAGTCTATGTCATAAGAAATTCGTGTATTTGATACATTGCCGATGTTGTGATGCAAATTAATAACTTCTAGGGTTAATGTCATGAAAAAATCCAAATTAATTTACCAAAAACTAATTTTTGAGTCAACAAAAACTCCAAATTAGTACATTAATGACATATTTATCCTCTATTAACTTTCATTAAATTTTTATACTGAAATTGTTGAGTCGAATGACACATTGTTAACACCTAGATTTTGACAAACCAATTATCCATTTATTGCATAGAAAATCAGCTATTAATTTTTAACTCCTAAAAAACTATTAAAATTTAAATTCCATGTAGTTTTTATGTGTACTTTTCATAGCATATAGATAAGCTCATTTATGGCATTAAATTGGACTAGTGGTGGTTTGAAGTTCTGAGCTTAATGGACTAAACCTACTATCAGAGTTTGAAGAATAGACCAAGAATTGAGAGAACGACCTGTAAATCTTTGTATATTTAGTTGTGTGTGTTTACATTGTATAAGCTTATGTTTATAATACAATGAATGTCTAACTAAGGAAATTAAAGGAAGATACATTAAATCAAACTCAATCACAGATTGACATAATTAAACAAATATAATCTCCTATAATCTTTGATTGGTTGATCATGATCTTCGGTCTGATTCTTGCATATCTTCAACACTCCCCCTCAAGCTGGTGGTTGATATACATCCAAGATGCCAAGCTTGCTTAGTAGATATGCATGCTGTTTTTGACACAATGGCTTGGTAAAGATATCCGCAGGCTATTTAGTGGTTCCAATTCCATTTGTCTTAATTACTCCTTCTTGGATCTTATCTCGGGTGTAATGGTAGTCCACTTCAATATGTTTCATTCTTTCATAAAATATGGGATTTGCTGCGAGTTTGAGTGCTGCATCATTATCACAGAATAAATTTGTTGGCCCTGTGACTTGTACCCCAAGATCTGAAAGCAAGCCTTGTATCTAAACGATTTCACAAACGGTTTTGGCCATGGCTCGATATTCAGCTTCAGCGGATGATAATGATATAGTCGACTGCTTCTTTGTTTTCCACAAAAGTAACGACTTTCCCAATTTAATGCAAAAACCAGTGACTGATCTTCGACTCATTGGACATGCGGCATAGTCTATGTCGCAATAAGCATTCATTTCAAAATCACAATCTCGAGAGAGGAGTATTCCAAGCCCTGGATATCTCTTTAAATATTTTACGACTTTCAAGGCTGCATTCATGTGAGATTCCTTAGGGTTATGCATAAATTGACTGAGTGTCTGCACTGCATAACATATGTCTGGCCTGGTTATGGTGAGATATATAAGTTTCCCAACAAGCCTTTGATAGCGAGATGGATCTTCGAGTAGTGGGTCATCAACCTCAGAAGACGATCCGGCGTCATAGTCAACGGTAGTTAACTTGATGTTCTGATCAATAAGAATGGCAGCTGGTTTACACCCTGATAAGCCTGCTTTAGATATAATTTCCAACACAAATTTATGTTGGCTAAGAGAAATTCCCAGATTTGAGCGAGCAATTTCAATACCAAGGAAATACTTAGGAGGTCCCAAGTCCTTATTACGAAAGGTAGAGTGCGGATATTCTTTGAGATTTTTGATGGCCAAACTATCATTCCCCATAATGAGTATATCATCAACATATATCATTAGGTAGATTGATGACGTACCTTTTGTCCAAGTGAAAAGAGTATAGTCGTGATTTGATTGCTTAAAGCCAATGGTTGTAAGAGCTGTAGTGAACTTTGCATACCACTGCCGAGAAGCTTGTTTAAGCCCATAAAGGAATTTACGGAGACGACACACTCCAGACTCCCCCTGTCACCGTAATCTCGGTGGGAGGTCCATATAGATTTCTTCATCGAGATCTCCATGAAGGAAGGCATTATGGACATCCATTTGATGGAGGTCCCAATTTCGGAAAGCAGCAATAGAAAGAAAAGAACAAACGGTGACGTCTTTCACAACTGGAGAAAATGTCTCGTGATAATCGAAACCTTCACGTTGTGTAAAGCCTTTCGCCACTAAGCGCGCTTTGTACCGTTCAATAAATCCATCAGCCTTGTATTTGATCTTATATACCCACTTGCAACCAATGGGTTTACAATGAATAGGTCTAGGAACTATATCCCATGTATGATTTTCTATTAAAGCATGCAACTTTGCTTCCATGGCCTTCTGCCACCATGGATCATGAACTGCTTCAACATAAGATGATGGTTCTATTTCCTCGGAAATACGACTAATGCAACATCTATGTTCCGGAGATAGTCGATCGAACGAAATATAAGAGGAGACAGGGTATGGGGTACCTGATGAGTTGAGGGAGGCACAAACATAATCCTTCGTCCATTTAGGGGGACGAAAAATCCGTCCTGAACATCGTGGGGGAATACAATTAGTTGGAGAAGATGATGAATCCGATGTAGATTGTGGAGGTAATTGCTCCGAATTAGAATTTGTGCCGACATACACTGGAGATTCTGCAATTGAACAATCTTTAAATGGATGGGATATCTGTAGTGGTCTCGAGCACTAGAGAAGAAGTTGAGGCATCTAGAGACGGGACCGGTATATATTGGGAAATAGGATATAAATCTTCCTCAAATAAAAGACATCTTGTCTAATGATTCGAGCTATAAAGCTCATTTGAAGATGCTTCATCCTGGAAATGGAAAATGTCTTCATGGAAAACAACATCTCTGCTTATAAAGAAGTTTCCTGTCGACGGCTCATAGACACGATATCCCTTCTGAAGAGTTGGATATCCCATGAAGATGCATTGTCTAGCCCGGGGACTCATCTTGTCACAAGGACCCAGGGCAGTGACATAAAATAAGCAACCAAAAACTTTCAAGTGATTAAGCTCAGGCTTCTTACCAAATAGTACTTCAAAAGGAGTGTGTCCATCGAGAACCCGAGTCGGCATGCGATTAATTAGGTAAGCTGTCGTGACCACACAATCTCCCCAGAAAGTCTCAAGAATGGATGCTTGGAATTTAAGGGCACGCGCGACTTCCAAAAGATGACGATGTTTACGCTCAACAATTCCATTTTGTTGAGGTGTGTAGATGCACATGCTTTCGTGCAGAATTCCATGAGAAGAAAAGAGTGATTGACAATCGTGGCTAGAAAATTCTTTCCCATTATCTGTTCGGATATGTTGAACAGATTTCCCAAACTGATTTTTTGACATGGTTAAAAAATTCTTTAAGTGGGAAAGAGCTTGACTTTTTGATCGCATAAGAAAAACCCATATAGCACAAGAATGATTGTCTACAAGTGTGAGGAAGAATCGAGACCCATCACGATGTGAGGTGTGATAGGGACCCCAAATGTCTACATGAATTAATGATAAATTATCTGTAGCTCGAGATTCACTCGTGAGAAAAGGTGCACGTGATTGCTTGGCAAGAGGATAGATTTTGCATTGAGGATGCGGAAATGAAGCACTATGACCCAAACGTCGATAAGAAAGAATAATTTTATCATTGGTAGCAATAATGCACAATGATTTTTTTATGCATAAAGACATGCAAGAAGTCAAAAATTTTGGGAA
Organism: Eucalyptus lansdowneana; assembly: GCA_017140395.1. Lineage (NCBI taxonomy): Eukaryota > Viridiplantae > Streptophyta > Magnoliopsida > Myrtales > Myrtaceae > Eucalyptus > Eucalyptus lansdowneana. The sequence goes on along the minus strand of CM029484.1, from coordinate 29,270,892 downwards.
AACTGATCCAAAAATATAGTCCTTCTAAAAGACTACCCCAGCCCATCAGTTTGCTAGTCAAAAGGGTCTGAAAGAGACATGTGTCAGAATTAAAGAGAATACGACAGGAATTGTCCTCACAGGCCTTTGATACTGAAATGAGATTGAATTGGAACTGAGGGACATAAAGAACATTTCGAAGGGTAATCAAAGGACTAAGATTTACTGTCCCTATTTTTGTCACATATATGGTATTTCCATTTGGAAGCTTCACAGTTATAGGAAAATGATTTTTTATGGGTTTGAGAAAAAAGACTTTCATCGCAGATAATGTGATCACTAGCACTTGAATCAATTATCCATGCATCATGAGAAATGGAATTAAGGCAATATGAAGTACTTGAGAAGCTTCCCCCTTTATCAAAAATTTCTAGTTGTTTCAATGCCCTCATGATTTGCTGGTACTGATTTTGGGTAATAGATTGATTGACATTGTGCCCCGTGACTTGATTGGTCAAAGACTCCTTTTTTCCTTTCTCCCCAGGTTTACCATGCAATTTCCAGTAGGTTTCCACCGTGTGATGAAGGCGTTTGCAATAATCGCAGTATAATTTCCCCTTTCCTTTAAAATTTCATTTCAAGGATGATGTGGCACCACGAGAGCCGTGAGATCCTTTAAAAAACGGCACCGTTGTGGCTTGTTGTGGGCCATTGGATTCAACTGAAGCCATGGCTAAATAATAGCCGTTCGATCCTGAGATTAAATCATGGCCGCCCATTTGAAAGTGTCTAGGGTTGCTTTCTCCTCCCCTAGACGATGCAGCAGCAGTAGTAGGAACTCCTCGGGCCACCTCTCCAAGCTGTTGAGCCATCGAACCGAGGCCAGCAAGAAGGCCGCCGGCCGGTGGTGGTTCAAATTCGGGGGTAGTAGGTCCGAGCGAGAAGTGGCCGGTCACGGACGGTCCAGACCTGAAGGCAACAAGGGCGATTCCCTCTTTGGTTCGTGCGTGTTTAGCCGCGGCCGTCCTTTGGCTCTCCTCTTGGATCACCAATTGATAGATCCGCCCAAGCGGCGGCGCCGGCTCCATCACAAGGATTGGGACTTGAAATGTGAGTAATTTTCATTCAAGATTAGTAAAAAACGGGTTGCTTTCTCCCTTTCCCAAATCGCTCTATACTGTTGAAGTGTTTCGTCCGGCCCCTCGAGCTTCTCTTCAGCTGCCTCTGGCTCGTTCCAGAGGACCGAGAGCCGGTTGAAGCACGTTGTGACGGACTGATTTCCCTGCTTTAGTTCCGACAGGGCTTGGGTGAGGGAGAAAATTTTTGCCCGATCGAGTTTTCCGTACATCTCGCGGATGTTGTCCCATATCGTCTTTGAATCTTTGATCAGTGGAAGTCTGATGGCCACCTTAGGAGCCACGCAATTTCCAATCCACGTCCATACAAGTTGGTTGCATCTACGCCAGTGCCGCTGTGAGCGCTCGTTCATTGGAAAAGGCACGGTTCTGAGAACTTATGAAATCAAGAGTACAGAAGATGAAGATGAAGAATGACTGTAGATGATCTGTGAAGAAGTTTACGATACTGTATTTCCATTCATTTGAACAAAAGGAGATTGAAGAATACAGCAGAAACTCTCGGATTGTTATGTTCTTCTTAGCCTTCAACTCGATTACAATACACCTCTATATAAAGACGGAAAACAGAGGACTAACAACTAGAAAAGCGAACTAACTAACTTTTAACTAACAAACTTTACAGCTAAACAAAACAGAACGTCATCTTGAGACTTTGGCAATCCGTGTCTCGACTTTTGTATGATCTCCACCGTTGATGAAACTCGTTATCCATGAGATATCAATTCCTTCAGCTCTTCTTAATTCTTGATTGCCTTCGGTGATCCACATCTATAATAGTCGAGGACTTTACCTCCCGTGGTTGATTCATCTTGAGACTTTGCTTCGATCTTGAGACTTTGCTTCGATCTTGATTCTCTAACATTCCCCCTCAAATTGGGAAGAGTAAAAGATTCGATTCCCAATTTGGTTCGGAGAGTAAGATGAGATAAGCGGGATAGAGACTTGGTAAATATATCAGCTAATTGTAGATGAGTAGGGATATACTGAATGCGAATAGATCCAGAAGAGACTTTCTCACGGACAAAATGAAAGTCAACTTCAATGTGTTTGGTTCGAGCATGTAATATTGGATTGGCGGTGAGAGAAATTGCTGATTTGTTGTCACAACATAGAGTGGTAGGTGGCTGAAGAGAAATCCCTATATCTCGTAGCACAAACGTGATCCAGGTGAGTTCAGCCGTGGTCGAAGCAAGTGCACGATATTCTGCTTCAGTTGAGGATCTAGAAAAGAGGTTGTTTCTGCGAGACCGACACGTGAGATTGGATCCAAGAAACGTGCAAAAACCTGTTGTGGAACGTCGTGTTGTTGGACAACCAGCCCAATCCGCATCGAGAAACCATAGAGATGTACCGAACCGTGAGAATGGATATAGATTCCAAGATGTATAGTACCTTTGACATATCTAAGTACTCTTTTCAACCGATGGAAATCTCCTACGTAGGGTGTTGCATTTTTTGACGAGAGAAGATTAGTAGCAAATGCCAGTCCGGGTCGAGTAATGGTTAAGTATTGAAGAGCACCAACTAAGCTTCGTATTCCATAGGATCTCGTAAGTAGATTTGCAAAGTGTCGCCCACGGAGATTGATCGAAGAGGCAGAGGTGTTGAGACTGGTTTACAGTCAGCCATATAAGCTCGTTTCAACAAGTCAGTAGCATATTTAGTTTGACACAGAAAGAGATTCTGTGAAGTCCGTTTGGCCTCAATGCCCAAAAAATAGTGAATAAACCCAAGGTCTTTCATATGAAACTGAAGACTAAGTTTCTGAATAAGTGCAGTTAAGAGATGTGGTGAACTCCCAGTCAAGATGATATCATCAACATATAGAAGCAAGAGAACTGTATGTGAGTTTGTATGCAGAACAAATAACGATGGATCGGTTGTCAGGCCGCGTAAGAAATCATTTTCGATTAAAAACTTGCTGAATTTATCAAACCAAGCTCTTGGTGCTTGTCGAAGGCCATATAGAGACTTGTGGAGTAAATGAGACATGGTTTGGCTGATGAGGATTGATAAAGCCAGGTGGCTGTTCCATGTACACTGTCTCGTTCAAATCTCCATGAAGAAAAGCATTCTTAACGTCAAGCTGGTGTATTGGCCAGTGTCTTATCATAGCAAGAGACAACACTATTCGAATTGTTGTGTGCTTCACAACTGGACTGAAAGTCTCAGTGAAGTCTAGTCCTTCTTCTTGGTGAAAGCCTTTGGCGACTAGACGAGCTTTGAGTCTGTCAAGACCGCCATCTGGTGTGAGTTTGGTTTTATAGACCCATCTGCAGCCTATTACATTCATCTGGTTAGTTCTAGGAATCAATGTCCATGTTTGATTTTCAGCAAGTGCATCCATCTCTTCTTTCATAGCCCTATACCAGGCTTGATTAGATAAAGCTGACTTGATAGACTTTGGTTCCATAGGAACTGGATAATCGCCTAAATAAGCATACTTTGGATTTGGTTTTGAATTCCAGACTTTAGTCGAGTTTGCATATGATGAGTATTACGTGTACCTTGAGAGGAAGACAGAATGGAATTGGAGTTGGAGTGCCTTTCATTAGAACTACCTTCGCTAGTAGATCATTGTGTGAAGATAAAGAAGCGGTAGGATTTTGTTCTTGAGACATAGAACAATTTTGAGGCACAAAGACATCTATAGATTGTTCTTCTGGCATTGTCTCATCTTGCATATTCCTCGAGGAAATGATCTGAGATTGTTGTCTGTGATATGGATGATAGGTACAGCACTCATGGAAGTCAGGATGGATCTGGTTTGTGGCTAACTGATGAGTGGACCTAGTAGCTGGTGACTCGGTGCTTGATGACTCAAGGAAATGTATGCCTTCACTCCATTGTTTGTATAAGTTTGTATAATGTCCATATTCATTGATCAGCTTCTTTGAAAAAGGATAAGAATACTCATCAAAGACAACATGCCTCTTGATGTATACACGATTATTAGTTGGGACCAAGCATCTATACCCTCTGTGCTGATTGCTATAACCCAAGAAGATACAGGGAAGAGATCGAGGATCAAGTTTATGACTTGCATATGGTCTTAAGCAAGGATAGCATGCACAGCCAAATACTCTTAAATGATCATACCTTGGCTGTCTATTATGAAGTTTGTTATAGGGTGTGTCCATCTGCAACTTTGGTGTGGGAAGACTGTTGATGATGTAATTAGCTGTCACAAAGGCATCCACCCAAAATTTCAGTGGAACTTTTGAGTGATAGAGCATGGCTAATCCAAGTTCAACGATGTGTCGATGCTTTCTTTCAGAGACCCCATTCTGTTCTGGAGTGTGAGGACATGATATGAACTGTCTTATTCCATGATGACTCAGAAATTTTTGAAATCTAAAGCTTACGAACTCTCCACCTCCATCACTCTGGAAGATTTTAATCTGATGATTATACTGTCGTTCAACTAGCTTCTGAAATTGAACAAATATATCATAAAACTCAGATTTCAACTTCATGGGATATAGCCAGCAATATCGAGAAAAATTGTCAACAAAAATCACATAATATCTAAACTTTTGAAAGGAACAGACTGGTGATGGTCCCCATATGTCACAATGAATTCTCTCTAATGGAGAACTTGATATAGAATCCGAAGAAGGAAACGATAGAGCTGAACTTTTGGCTATTTGACAGCTGCTGCAAACAACTTGAGATGAAGAAACAAATTGTATAAACTTCTGTTTTTGTAGATGCTTAACGATTTGAGCATTTGTATGAGCCAAACGCTGATGCCATATGTCTTCACTGACTGTCTTTTGTCGCTGAGTAAAGAAAGCTTCTGTGGTTTGTGGATTAGCTTGATAAAGACCCCTAACTTTCCTTCCGAGCTTCACCATTGTGTTGGTATTGTTGTCCTTTACATAAACACCAGTTTTGTCAAAAATAAAAGAACAAGGGAAGTCATCTGTGAGTTTAGATACTGAAAGGAGGTTCTTCTTTATCTCTGGGACAATTAGAACATCGTTAAGAGGTAATGTATTGTTCTTTGTTTTGAGCCAGGTGTTGCCAATGTGAGTTACAGGTAAACATGATCCATTGCCTATCATAACAAGATCATGTCCTTGATATTTAGAAAGAGTATGGAGCATACCAGGATCAAGCACCGATGTGAGCCGTAGCTCAGTCGGGATACCACTCACACGCCTGTTGAGTCTTCAATATGCATTGTCATCAAGGCTTTGGAATATCCTCTGCTTGATAAGAATTGTCGAACCGATACCAGCAGCGAAGAGCATCATGTCCAGACTTTTTACATATTTGACACTCTAATCGAATGCTACTTGTTCCTTTTTCATTCTACAAATTTTTACTTGAGTTTGCAGAAGGATAAGTCTTGACATTTTGGTACCTTTGTGAGTAAGTAGTATAGGGTCTAAACCCTTGGTTTGTTGTAGGGATAACATTTCTCTGTCTAGGGTGTTGATTTCCTTGTTCTGGACTGAAAACATCTGTTCTGTAATTCTGATATCTTTCAAAACCACGACCCCTATTGTTACCAGTTCTGCCACGACCATAGCTTCGACCACCTCTGTAACCTCCTCTTTCAGATATAAATCCAGAAGCTTGAGAAAAGTAGTTTTCATTTGTGACATCTTTAGACTGATCCTGAAACTGTCTTTGTCCAAAATACGCCAAATTCGGGTTGAACTAGCTCCTAGAAAAGTTTTTGAGTCTTGATTCAAATCTTTCTAATTGAGCAATAACCTCATCATACTCTGGCTGAGGCTTCAAACAAGTATATGGTAGTCCGAAAATTCTCATATTCTGGACCTAAACCTTCCAATACACCAAACATCTTGGTTATATCATCCACAGGTTTGCCTATTGCATTCAACTGATCACATATGGATTTATATTCCCTGAGATAATCAGCAAGGGTTTGTTCATGCTTATGACATGTTTGCAGTTTCCCCCTTAATTCGAACTCTCTAGCAATTGATTTACGTGTAAATCTTTTCAGAAGAGTTTGCCAAACTTCAGATGACGTTTCTAAACCAATGATTAGGCTGAGAATATTTTCAGTAACAGCTCCCGAGATCCATGATGAAATCAACGACTGCGTTTCTAGTCCAGTCGGTGTACTGGATTAATAAGATCGGTTTCACAACCTTCATCCCTGTTTGCATCATTCGAGAGGGTGAAGGAATATCTCCATTAACAAAACCAAATAGATCTTGGCTTTTCAAAAACCTTTGGATCCGAGCTTGCCACAATAGGAAGTTGTCCTCGGCAAGTTTGATTGTGACGAAGTTTGTGATATTCACATGTATCGGAAAAGGATATTTTGGAGTTCTAATCGCCATTATTATGATTCTTTGAAGAAGATGATAACTTGTGAGTGCTTATGAGCTCTAAACCTGTATGAGTTTACCTTGATCCAGAGATCTTCAGTCTTCGTTTACTTCTTCTGACTTGATACACGAACTGATTACTTGATAGATTCTATTCTGATGCATGTTGATCTTCCTGCTCTGATACCATGAGAACTTATGAAATCAAGAGTACAGAAGATGAAGATGAAGAATGACTGTAGATGATCTGTGAAGAAGTTTACGATACTGTATTTCCATTCATTTGAACAAAAGGAGATTGAAGAATACAGCAGAAACTCTCTGGATTGTTATGTTCTTCTTAGCCTTCAACTGATTACAATACACCTCTATATAAAGACGGAAAACGAGAGGACTAACAACTAGAAAAGCGAACTAACTAACTTTTAACTAACAAACTTTACAGCTAAACAAAAATGAACAGTCATCTTGAGACTTTGGCAATCCGTGTCTCGACTTTTGTATGATCTCCACCGTTGATGAAACTCGTTATCCATGAGATATCAATTCCTTCAGCTCTTCTTAATTCTTGATTGCCTTCCGGTGATCCACATCTATAATAGTCGAGGACTTTACCTCCTGTGGTTGATTCATCTTGAGACTTTGCTTCTGATCTTGAGACTTTGCTTCTGATCTTGATTCTCTAACAGGTTCCATCAAGGAACCCGTCCTTGTCCTTTGTGACCAACACCTGCCGGAGATCTCAAGCCCAAGTATTGTAATTTTCAGGTCCGATGAGTTGCAAAGAGATGAGTCGTAACTCGAGGCCATCGCAAGGCGATGTGTAAAGTGGGTCGCCGAGCTCCGGCCGGCTACTACTGGCCGGAATGGCAAATGGCAGAAAGCCATGTGCCATAGTTGGATAGGGGTTTGCCCCCTGACCTTGCAAAGTGGGCTCGAGTCCTGGGCTTGGACCCGCCCTGCCCATTCCGGCGTTGAAGGGTCCTGCTTCAGTGGGCCGGGCTTGAGGATTCAGAAATCCTTCTCCAGCCGTGCCATACGAAGCCCATGACGGAGTTGGCCCAGCTGCCCACGGACCTTGGAAGGGGAACCACTAAACTGGAGGCCACTGGATCGGCCCGGAAACATCTCGTGGGGCAAGAGCTGGATCATAAGTCGTTTGATTTGTGGAATGCACGGCTTCAGTTGGATCAACCTGACCTAGATTTTGAGGTGAATTCGGGGCCTCCTCCCCTAAGGTATTTCCTTCGGTAGTCTTGGCCATAATATGAATGGAGACGAATTCCTATTGTCCGCTGATTTGCAGTAGCAAAACAGAAGGAAGCAAAGGCAATTCATGAATATTTTGCGGAAGCTAGGATGAAGGACGTTACTCTAATACCATGTCAGAATTTGAAGAATAGACCAAGAATTGAGAGAACGACTTGTAAATCTTTGTATATTCAGTCGTGTGTGTTTACATTGTATAAGCTTCTATTTATAATACAATGAATGTCTAACTAAGGAAATTAAAGGAAGATACATTAAATCAAACTCAATCACAGATTGACATAATTAAACAAATATAATCTCCTGTAATCTTTGATTGGTTGATCATGATCTTCAGTCTGATTCTTGCATATCTTCAACACCTACAGAATCATGAAATTCAAGCCAAATGACTGCCCCACGTGGTTGAAAATTGCATGTGGTGCATATGGGTCAACGTAAGAGAGTGGATGTAGGCTTAATTTAAACCAAACCACTATAAACATTGTGTTCTTATTATCTTCCCTAAACTCTTTTATTTTGATCCGTAGCTCTAATTAATTGTTTAAGTTTAAACTTTTTTATTTTAATTAAAATGTTATCTAATCGTTAAAGTCTGAATTTGTCTATGATTTTCTAAAGGCAAATTATTCCTACTAAATTTTGTGAAGATTTTTGTTCACACCTATTCACCCCCTTTTAGGTGTTCATACTAGTCCTTTCACCAGTCATCCCCCGTCCATTTAGACAAGCATAGGACAATGACAAACCACCAGCCGTCAACCGTCCCAGCATTACAGCAATATGAGATAATTTACTCCGCTTCTTGGATCTCCATCATAGGTACTGGCAATCCTTTGGAAGAAGATCCTCCTTTCGATCGAGCTAAAGCGACCCAACGTTGAAAGCTTTTCCAACTACGACCCATTGAAGATATGCGACTATCACATGGGAGAAGTGGGGCACTCGACCGATGAGTGCTTTGCCCTTAAGAATCGAATCCATAACCTATTAGACACTAAAGCCTTCTCATTCCAAAGCATCGAACCAAATGTGCAGAGCAATCTGCTCCCTAACCACACCGACGAAGTAAACGTGGTATTCAGTTCTGAAGTCACTCAAATAAGAAACGTCAAAGCACATACCGCTGACATTTATCAAGGGCTGGTAGAGGCCGGGTATTGTTCAAGCAATGAAATATCATCCTTAGCAACAAAGAAAGAAGGGCTAGATGACATTACCACCATGTTTGGAGACCTTTTCGTAAGTGCCATCGAGGAGGAACAACTAGAAGAAACATGCGATAACTTCTCGTTCACCCAGCTTCAACGTCAAGTCGATGAACTAAGCGGGATAGTACACCACTTAATGGAAAATTCCGCTCAAGTTGCTCGTGCATTCCGCTCTCGTTGCAATGAAGTGTTAGCAGCCAAAATAAATGAAGAAGACCCTACTGAAACGATCTGGCAAGAGGATCGGCTACCCAAGTCCTCAAGCAACACGTGGCCATATTTGCCTCCTCCTAAATTGGTGGCCACTATTTTCCCCATCATCTTAGAGCAAGGAATGATCTCTAAGCAACTGAGACACCCTATCCCTGAGTACTTCCTTGATTATGATCCATCCAAGTATTGTGACTACCATTCAAGGGAGTTGAAGCACTCATTAAATGATTGTATTGTTCTAAAAAACAAGGTTCAAGATCTTTTGGATGTTGAGGTATTCAAGTTCCGCTCTCTATGGCTATGTTATGGCAAAGATGACCTCCTCGTGGTACCGAGCACCCATACAAGGTTCCCTGAACATGCTAGGGAGACGTATAGAGGAAATGCAATCATAGACACTTTGGTGCAATCGAGTAGTAAATTCGACTACTATGTCAACTATTCAATCCCCCAAGGTTTCTATGACCATCATCAGAGCATCGTCCCTGATGGATAGGGAGGCTTGGATTATATGAAATTCACAAAGCCGGGAGCACAAGGAGGCGCGTCTGGTGAATGGTATGAAGATTTCTTCGCGAGCGCCATCGAGGAAGGACCAACAGGGGAAGTGGGTGCAGGCTCGCTCAAGTCAAACCATTTTAATTTCCTTACATATTCCCTTACGTGGGAACCTGTACATCTTTCTGGCTTGTTTTGTTTTCAACATTAGTTCCGCTTGAGGGACTAACTTTTGAAATCACTCTTCCAAAATGTAATCCACCTATTACTAAATAAAGTTGAAAACATTTTGAGGGCATGAGGAGACATACCAAACCAGCCTATTGATAATATCCAGCCGGGAAATGAAAGAAGAAATCTGAGGCCTAGGTTTCCTCATGCTTCCTCCCCACAAAGAAATATACTTTTGGAAACAAAAAATAATTCACTACCAAAAGTTTTGTCAAAACATGATGTTAAATTTAAACCTGGTCATTTACTTCATGTCTTAGAATACCGTCCCCTTTGACTTAATACGATAGGGGGCATTTGAAAATAACATGTTATGACACCCTTTCAAGAAAGCGGGGGCAAACAGAAAGGATTATCCCCCTTCTCGTTTGACGAGCCACCCCTAGTAGCTTTGTGTACTCCACCTCACTCCTGCACCACTTCGTCGCAAGCCGGAGCAATATCTTCTTCGCACAACGTGTCTTAACAACTAGATGTTGCGATTTCATTAATGGGATTTCTAGCTTCAACAAGCCAAGAAACACAGAGAAGAAATTTCCTCTCTTCCTTTGAATTGACTACTGTCAACAGGCAGAAAATCCAGACAATTGAGAAGTGATTGCCATCAGAAAATTGGAAGCTTTGATTGTCCATCTCAAATTTCATGGAAGCTTGAGATATATGACTTTACCCAACGTTGCTAATGTTCATATAAGATAGAAAAAAATTCCACAGAAAGAAGGCGTTGAAGATGAATCAACGACCATCAATCTTGCACACATGGCCACAAATGAGGAAGGCCTATCAAAGGAGACGTTGAACTGTGTCGAGACAAAGAGGCCGTCATCGACATTCAAATATCCCTAGGAGTTAGCAAATACAAACTCTAGAGAAGGGTAATTCTGTATCATTTCCAATACTCCCTCTCTCTCGTTTTTTTACATATTTTCCCTATTGGCAGGAAGCATTGGGATTCAAGAGCCAAACTTGATGATTAGGTTTGGCAAATCAATACTGGCCAAGCAAGTACATGGAAATGACCCGTATCGAATTCACCTGACTTTGTGTAAAATGAAGTGTCATCTAGGAGCCAATTCAGAGAATAATTGACCTAACAAAGCAAGTGACATATGACTTCATGTCCCTCTCTCACTTTAGGTCCATCCAATCATCTACAAACCAGTGAAGGGTAAAGTTGTATCACTTCCAATTATTCGACTCCTGAAAGAGTTCATGGCTAACACATTCCCTCTTGTCTGTTGCAGGATCACCTGATTGTCAAAGATACGAAAAACAAATCAATGACAGGCATGTCAGACCTTGATGAGCTCTCCCAAGCAAAATGGCTTCTCAAGTATCACCAAAGAAAATGACAGAAATCCTTTTGGCCTCAATTCATACTTAATTTTAGCCCTGTTGATTGATCATTTTCATCTTCTCTCCTATTATGGCAAAATCAGAAGCACTCATTTGATCAATGATCAGATTCCCGACCCTGGCTGATCCTTCTTATGTCATTTCCCTTCTTAATAAGGACAACCCATCGACATCCATTTGTGAATAACCCTTTGTGAATAACTCCTTTGTGTGGCACCCCTCGACGGCCCCCGATCCGTTAGGGTCACCACAGTTCGCTCTACCTTTCACTTTCCTTATTAACATGTTACTCTGATACCATTCCAATTGTAGCGGGTCCATACAACCATGGGGGTTTACACATTTTTTTTTTCTTTTTAAGTAAAGGTCCCTTGCGCAATTCATATATGGAAACACGTCCAACAACTCCCTTCCCTATATTCAGAAAACAATGCACACCTACTAAACATTTATAGGTAAAAGCCGTACACTTTTTATTTACTCAAATCAGATGGACATCATTCATCGGTACATAAAAATGCCATAGTCTTCTGTATTCGGCTACACTCCAAAAGATGATCGACATTTCCTCCAACAGTCATACACTTTAAGTCCATCGGTCAGTGTCGGCGTCCAAAAGCTCCTTCCCTTGCTATCCTCCTCCTCACAGTCATATCCAACCGTTCAAACCATCTACTAATCTGACATGTTGGTCCCCAAAAGGGGTGAGTACAGCCACTCAGCAGGTAAAGGAATCCAATAACCACTCAATGCATCATACAAGTCATACATGCATTGCAGGCATTACTTACCTTGAAGCCATGCATATACTATCATGCATCATCTCCACAATCATAACACATACATGTGTATCATCATATCGTACTCATATCATCGTCATCATGACATTATTATATCACACACATGTCATCATCATCATATACATGACACCATAATACCATACACAAGTCATCCTCATCGTGGCATCATCATATCACACATGTCATCATCATCATGACATCATCATATCACACATGTCATCGTCATCATATACATGACACCATCATACCATACACATGTCATCACCATCGTGGCATCATCATATCACACATGTCATCATCATCATGACATCATCATATCACACATGTCATCGTCATCATATACATGACACCATCATACCATACACGTGTCATCATCATCATGGCATCATCATATCATGCATATCATCATGCATAATTCAATTTCAATTTCATTTTGGACCGCCACATTTCTCTTTTCCCGGGATTAATGTTTGCATCCCACATTCATCACTCGCGCCCAATCTTGGCATCGCGAGAACCATCCGGGCATGTATCCAAGATACAACCGGGCATCCGGCACCCCCACATTCCAGGCATCTCGCATCCCAACTAGCATCACGAGGACCCTCCGGAATTACGCCACTAGGCCACCGGGCATCCGGCCTTTACCCTTCTAGCCAGGCATCTCGCATCCCATCTAGCATCGCGAGGTATCCCCCTGGGCACAAACCTCCAGGGCTTCCGGAATTATGTACCGACATACCACCAGGCCTCCCCTGGAATTACGTACCGTATACCACCGGGCATCCCGACACTCCCGGGGAATCTCTGGGGCTCGCCATGAAAATGGTTTCCCCTGCCCTCCGGAATTACGTACCGACATACCGCCAGGCCTCGCTTGGAATTACGTACCATATACCACCGGGCATCCCGACACTCCCGGGGAATAATCATCCGCCACAAACGGTTTCCTCATTCATCATTATCCATGGCCACCAATTTAATTCTCAACTCATCATGGCACACAATATAATGACCAACAAGATCATATGCAGCATTCAATTCATACATGCATCTCAATTCATAGTCATGCATGCATCAATACATCATCATCCCATCCATACAAAATTCCAACAAATACCACTTTCAGAAAATATTTAGATTAAATATTCATATGATTCTCAAAAATCATGAAATTAAGACTAGTGGTAGACAAGTCAATAAGATAGCAATTTCATGAAAGATACATGCCCAATCGAATTTCACACAAGAATGTACAATTCACACAAAGCAGCATGTAAATTCGGATAGAGGCAAAATGCACAGTCTCCGAAATAATTTGATTAAAATATCCATATGACCTTCGAAAATTATGCAATTTTACCCGGATATAGCCAAGACATTTTCGTACAACTTTCATGCAGAACTCCAAGCCAGATTCGTTTTAGATTATTTTATACAACCTCACGAAACTTCTGGATACGTTACCGCATCGTCCAGTGCATACATCTCCGAAATATTGAGTTTTAGCCTACCTATTCTCTTTCGTTTTCTCTGAAATTTGGATATGTTATAAATCAAGACGTTCTATACAAGTTTCATGAAGAAAACTAAGTCAAATAACCAGAGTATAGTCGTCATTTAGGTCCATGAAGTCTCGGGTGTCTCGGAATACATCACCAGAATCACTGTCTTCAAGATCTAATCGATTTACTAGGATATACTTGTTCATTTCAATTTAAATTTGAGTATATTGTAGTTTAAGATATCCCCTACAACTTTCATGAAGACATCGAAGTGATATTTTCAACAAAAACCAACATGCAATCAGGAATCCAGCAAGAGGTCAGTAAAAACTTTCCAGATCTGGGGTCTCCGTAAGATGAGACTTTAACCCCACAAATCTCCATCATGTTCCACGAAATTTTTGTATGTTGTAGTTCAAGATGTTAGCTACAACTTTCATGCAGAAATCGAAGTCAAAATCGGACTCTAAACACACATGGAAGCTCAAACAACTTTCTGACTCACATGATCCGAGCAAGAACAGTCACACCATTCACACACAACTCATCCATGCTTTGGTCTTTCGCATCTAACACCCAAGAATTCAACATACAAACAACATACAAGTATGCAAGAGAAGCTAGAGGACTCCCACTTGCCTCTAGACCGGTCAGTCGACGGCGTAGGGCGGCGAACATGGCGGCACACGGCGGATGGACGGCGGTTCCTCCTCCTCTCTCTCTCGAAATCTCTCTCTCTCTCTCACTCTCTTGGCCAAATGAGGGAAATCCGGCCACGCTCTGTCTCTCTTCCCTCTTATACCCCCAAATCCTCATGATTACTTGCCTACAAACCAGCCAATGCATGGCCTTCTTCCCTAAGCCAATGCATGAGAGTCTTGTGTCACTTGTCCTATGGATTTTTGGGCTTGGGCTTTTTGGGCCGGCCACTATTGGGCCTCCCTCTTGGGCTGGTTGACAGCCCCTCCGTGGGCCTCCATTTGGGCTGGCCATTCGGCCAATTACAAGCTTAGGCCAATGGGCCTAAGGCCCATCCTAAAAATTGACCTTTTCCTCTTCTCTTTTTTTTTTTTTTTTGAAATTTCTTTCTATAAATATTTTCAAATTTCAATTTTTATCTTGGCCAAAGTCTTATGACATTTTATTTATTGAAATTTAGTTTATAAAGTACATGGCCAAGCATAGATTATTAATCTATCAAATTTAAATTCTCACAATCATACGCACAAATCATCTAATTAAAAGACTAATGGCTAAAGCATAAGCCATGGAAAATTTTATCACATAATTAGAGACTTTAACACATCTTATGGCTTGGCTCTGAATTTTGGGATGCCACAATTCTCCCCTCCTTAAAGAATTTCGTCCTCGAAATTTGACATTGCCTATGTCTCTTGAACAAGTGAGGGTATCTTTCCCTCTTCTCATTTACACTTTCCCATGTGGCCTCCTCCACATCATGATATCGCCATAATATCTTAACCGAGGGAATTCTCTTGGTCTTGAGAATTTGTTCCTTTCGATCCAATACTTGCACAGGCTCCTTAATGTACCTCACTTTCTCATCCACTTTGATGGCTTCATGATCGAGTATGTGTCCTGGATCGGGCTTATACTTCCTCTAAAGTTAAGGACGCAAACTCTTAACTTATCTTAATTTATCTCAACACCATAAACAGTTTTAAAACAACAACCACATCTGAAATTTCTTTTGAATGCTTGAAAATCTTCCTTCATGAAATCAAACAATACAAACTGAGGTTTTCAAAAGCATTCAACGACAACAACAAGCTTTGAAATCATACGTCATTTCCATGTCAAAACGTTTTCAAATCACCAATGTGGAAAAGCCTTTGAGTTCTTGAAAATTCCACCTTATGATATCAAATAATGCAAAATAGGGATTTCAAAGACACAACAGTATAACATTGATAATCCTTGAAAATAGGTAAATCTCATATCATTGAAACCAATTCACAAAATCAAAGCATGATACCAATTCCATAAAATCCATGTTCACGTTTAAATTTCAAATGTTTTTCGGGATCCACATGTAAAACCTCAAGTCGCACTTACATCGCGGCGCGAAATAAAATACTTTATCAAAACCCTTAGTAGATTTAAATCGGTACGTTGGCAAAATTCCAATCTCAATCCCAACTCCAATGGGTTGGAATGTTTTCTATAAAAAGTTCAGAAATATAAAATTTTTCTTAAAACATTTGGGCACGGTGTCATAGTACTTGTAAATTTTTGACGGAATTCAAAAGATTTTCTAAAACAGTTCACAATCAAAATCTTTTAATAATTCCATCCACCTCCTCTGTCTCATATTTGATTCCTTTTGTGAAAACATCTATTTCAAGCTCTATCCTAAGTGCAACTATCAATGAGATTCAAATTTAAAGAATTCCACCTTCTCGACTGAATCGAACACACTATTTAGCCGAATTATTCCTATACCTTTGTCACCACCAATTCAAGCCTAGAACCATCAAGATCGACACCACCAATAACTCATCTGGTTCAGTCCAACAAAGACATTCACTACGCATTCACCGCAACATAGATTCAAGCCTAAAATATAGCATCGTTCCTTCGATTCAAATATCTATAGTCCACCAAGACTTATTTAATTCAAAGATCGACAATCCACCAAAATAAAACTTGTCTAGTTTCCATCGAATATCTCATATCTCATCCTAAATGATAATCACTTAGACTAATCATTCATCAAATCCACAACTTGAACTTCCACCATTTCACCTTGGAAAGACTATAACCACAAATGATCATATTCACTAATTCCACCAAACCTTTTTCAAACTGAGATCATCACCTAAAATTAAAAGTTGACCACTATCGATTAAACCTATTATTCCACTATATAAACCACAAATAATTTCATGTCTCATATGACCACTCAAACTCATGACTTCCAAGATCAATCTATACATACTAAATGCCTCCATGTAATGCATCAAGACTTCCAATGAAATCCTCAAATAGGAAGTCACTACTTAGCTCAAATGATCATAACTTAATCATCAAATTCATAACTCGCTCTTCATAATTCACTTCTTAAGCCTTGCTTGCAACACTACGCTTAGATGCTACGCATGTTCTTCAGGTCCTTTAGAATATATCAGGATACCATCAAATGAAGACAATCACACTTGATCCAAATAAGGCTTAAATATCCTATTCATTAAGTCCATTAATGCAGCTAAGGCATTCGTCAATCCACATAGCATAACTAGGAACTTATAGTGTCCATAGCGAGTCCTAAACACGGTCTTAGGAATGTCTTCTTTCTTAATCCTTAACTGATATCATGATCTCAAGTCAATTTTAGAAAAGACCGAACTTCCTTGCAATTGGTCAAATAGGTCATCAATTTTAGCTAATGAGTACTTACTCTTAACAATTACATGATTCATTTGCCTATTATCAATGTACAAACGCATCGACCAATCCTTCTCTTTCACAACAAGAGTTCTACAAGCTTAACCATGCTTCCGTTGCGCCACTCTGATAAAATTATTCCAGAAACACCACCTTTCCAGTTCAATTCATAATTCGGTTCACTCCTACCCCTTTTGCCATTCTAGAAGCCTGTCAGGAGCCGCTCCTTGTTCAGGTCCTCTGACCTCGGCGTCCACTCCCCGCCCTCAACAAATCGGGACGTTACAGGTACACCAGCTTTCGCTTGGTTTGAACCCAAACTACACATCCATTAGAGGGTCTCGTTTCAATAGGGACCAACTTACAGAGTTATTATCCGTTTTGACCCATCCCATACTAGGCCTCACGGTTTTATCCTTAGCACACGGGCAAGTACTATCTCAGGAGATCATTCATCCTAGTTCCATTGCTTACGGAGCTAGTCCATTCCTATGATGACATCAAAGTCATACATAACTATCATTATCAAGTCCATTTCTAGATCTTATTCCCCTAGGGTTATCTCACTCATTTCACATGCCAGCGTAGATAACAACATATCTTTTAGCGATGTAGAAATACGAAGAGGCATATCTAGAGATTTGTTCCTACTCCTCATAATCATCTATATTTTTCGGACACAAATGAATGCATGTCACTCACATCAAATAACGCATATACCTTCCTATCCCTCTATCAAAATCATACTTGAGATAACACTTTTGGAAGCTCTTGCTTCCTCTTGAGTGACCGCATACACCCTTCCTTGTGGTGGTGGCCTCTGTGGATTTCTTGGTGGATTTGGTCCACCAGTACTTTGTTGTACCTGTCGCACCGAACTGACATTTGGCTGCGACCTTCCTTGTGGACAATCTTTCTTAAAGTGCCTTATTTGCCCACATCTATTACATCTCAGTTGGCTATTACAGGGTCCTGGCCCATGCCTCCCATCACACTTTCGACAAATATCAGGCTGATAGGGTGCCTTCCGAAAAGTCGGGCCACTCCAAGCTCTTCTAAAATTTCCAAAGTTTCTCTTTTTCTTAGATTCCCAAGTCGGACCTTGACCAGGATAGGGTCTCTTACCCCTTCAAACATCACTAAAGGTCATATGTTTCTTAGATTCCGATTGCTCTCTCTCTAACTCTTGCTCCACCAACTGTGCCCTCTCATAAATCTCATTATAATCCCTTATATGTAGAGGCACTAGTTGTTTTCTAATATCAGTCCTTAATCCTTTCAGGAATCTCTTAGCCTTTTCCTCTCGATCCTCAACCAACCTAGGAGCATACCTAGACAATTCAGAAAATTTTGCCTCATACTGGTCTACTGTCAGCTCCCTTTGTTCTAACTGAACAAATTCAGTGATCTTTCTATCCTTGGCACAATCAGAGAAATGGTTCCTATTGAAAGCCCTAACAAACTCATCCCAGTTCACATCAGTACCTGGTGGAAAGATTGTATCCTTCGAGGCTCTCCACCAAAACTTTGCATTTCCCTCCAGCTGGTACTCTGCCAAAACTATTCTCTCGGCATCACTGCAGTCCAACAACCGGAAAATCCGTTCCATTCCATCGATCCATTGTTCCGCCTCCTCAGGACTTCCCATCCCACTAAACTTAAGTGGTTTCAACTTTAGGAATTGTTCCACCAATCCCTGAGAGCGACGTTCCACTCCGGGTTGTTGCTGCACTTGCCTTTCCATCAGATTTCCAACATTGGCCAATGCTTGCAGGATATCTTCCATTCGGGGTTCAGCCCTTGCAGCAGAGGCTTCAGCCCTCGATGAATGAGCACTTCCAGCTCGTACCATGATTTCCCTGCAGTTTTCAAGCATTGCCTAAGGAAAAATCTGAGACTCACTATCTCCATTCAAAGCAATTACTACTACTACTTCTACATAAGTAACATATACATGTTACTGGTACCTAAAGACAACTCAAAACTAATTACTAGGGATCTACGAGTGAATTCTCGTCACCCGTTATTCAATAATTCCGTTGTATTTCCTATGGTGTGCATCATTCTATCCTCATTTCCATCTGAGGCTCCTTATCACTCCAAATGAACCATAGCTCTGATACCAATAAAGGATGTGGCACCACTCGACAGCCCCCGATCCGTTAGGGTCACCACAATTTGCTTTACCTTTCACTTTCCTTATTAACATGTCACTCTGATACCTTTTCAATTGCAGTGGGTCCATACAACCAAGGGGTTTACACATTTTTTTTTCTTTTTAACTAAAGGTCCCTTGTGCAATTCATATACGGAAACACATCCAACAACTCCCTTCCCTATATTTAGAAAACAATGCACACCTACTAAACATTTATAGGTAAAAGCCGTGCACTTTTTATTTACTTAAATCAGATGGACATCATTCATCGGTACATCAAAATGCCATAGTCTTCTATATTTGGCTACACTCCTAAAGATGACCGACATTTCCTCCAACAGTCATGCACTTTAAGTCCATCGGTCAGTGTCGGCGTCCAAAAGCTCCTTCCCTTGCTATCCTCCTCCTCACGGTCATATCCAACCGTTCAAACCATCTACTAATCTGAAATGTTGGTCCCCAAAAGGGGTGAGTACAACCACTCAGCAAGTAAAGGAATCCAATAACCACTCAGTGCATCATACAAGTCATACATGCATTGCCGGCATTACTTACCTTGAAGCCATGCATATACTATCATGCATCATCTCCACAATCATAACACATACATGTGTATCATCATGTCGTACTCATATCATCGTCATCATGACATTATTATATCACACACATGTCATCATCATCATATACATGACACCATAATACCATACACAAGTCATCATCATCGTGGCATCATCATATCACACATGTCATCATCATCATGACATCATCATATCACACATGTCATCGTCATCATATACATGACATAATCATACCATACACATGTCGTCATCATCGTGGCATCATCATATCACACATGTCATCATCATCATGACATCATCATATCACACATGTCATCATCATCGTGGCATCATCATATCACACATGTCATCATCATCATGACATCATCATATCACACATGTCATCATCATCGTGGCATCATCATATCACACATGTCATCATCATCATGACATCATCATATCACACATGTCGTCGTCTTCATATACATGACACCATCATACCATACACATGTCATCATCATCATGACATCATCATATCATGCATATCATCATGCATAATTCAATTTCAATTTCATTTTGGACCGCCACATTTCTCTTTTCCCGGGATTAATGTTTGCATCCCACATTCATCACTCGCGCCCAATCTTGGCATCGCAAGAACCATCCGGGCATGTATCCAAGATACAACCGGGCATCCGGCACCCCCACATTCCAGGCATCTCGCATCCCAACTAGCATCACGAGGACCCTCCGGAATTACGCCACTAGGCCACCGGGCATCCGGCCTTTACCCTTCTAGCCAGGCATCTCGCATCCCATCTAGCATCGTGAGGTATCCCCCTGGGCACAAACCTCCAGGGCTTCTGGAATTATGTACCAACATACCACCAGGCCTCCCCTGGAATTACGTACCGTATACCACCGGGCATCCCGACACTCCCGGGGAATCTCGGGGCTCGCCATGAAAATGGTTTCCCCTACCCTCCGGAATTACGTACCGACATACCACCAGGCCTCCCCTGGAATTACGTACCATATACCACCGGGCATCCCGACACTCCCGGGGAATAATCATCCGCCACAAACGGTTTCCTCATTCATCATTATCCATGGCCACCAATTTAGTTCTCAACTCATCATGGCACACAATATAATGACCAACAAGATCATATGCAGCATTCAATTCATACATGCATCTCAATTCATAGTCATGCATGCATCAATACATCATCATCCCATCCATACAAAATTCCAGCAAATAACACTTTCAGAAAATATTTAGATTAAATATTCATATGATTCTCAAAAATCATGAAATTAAGGCTAGTGGTAGACAAGTCAATAAGATAGCAATTTCATGAAAGATACATGCCCAATCGAATTCCACACAAGAAGGTACAATTCACACAAAACAGCATGTAAATTCGGATAGAGGCAGAATGCACAGTCTCCGTAATAATTTGATTAAAATATCCATATGACCTCCGAAAATTATGAAATTTTACCCAGATATAGCCAAGATATTTTCGTACAACTTTCATGCAGAACTCCAAGCCAGATTCATTTTAGATTATTTTATACAACCTCACGAAACTTCTGGATACGTTACCGCATCGTCCAGTGCACACATCTCTGAAATATTGAGTTTTAACCTACCTATTCTCTTTCGTTTTCTCTGACATTTGGATCTGTTATAAATCAAGACGTTCTATACAAGTTTCATGAAGAAACATAAGTCAAATAACCAGATTATAGTCGTCATTTAGGTCCATGAAGTCTCGGGTGTCTCGGAATACATCACCAGAATCACCGTCTTCAAGATCTAATCGATTTACTAGGATATACTTGTTCATTTCACTTTAAATTTGAGTATGTTGTAGTTTAAGATATCCCCTACAACTTTCATGAAGAAATCGAAGTGAGATTTTCAACAAAAACCAACATGCAATCACGAATCCAGCAAGAGGTCAGTAAAAACTTTCCAGATCTGGGGTCTCCGTAAGATGATACTTTAACCCCACAAATCTCCATCATTTTACAAGAAATTTTTGTATGTTGTAGTTCAAGATGTTAGTTACAACTTTCATGCAGAAATCTAAGTCAAAATCGGACTCTAAACACACATGGAAGCTCAAACAACTTTCTGACTCACATGATCCGAGCAAGAACAGTCACACCATTCACACACAACTCATCCATGCTTCGGTCTTTCGCATCTAACACCCAAGAATTCAACATACAAACAACATACAAGCATGAAAGAGAAGCTAGAGGACTGCCACTTGCCTCTAGACCGGTCGGTCGACGGCGTAGGGCGGCGAACACGGCGGCACACGGCTGACGGACGGCGGTTCCTCCTCCTCTCTCTCTCGGCTGCTCCTCCTCTTTCTCTCGAAATCTCTCTCTCTCTCTCTCTCTCTCTCTCTTGGCCAAATGAGGGAAATCCGGCCACCCTCTGTCTCTCTTCCCTCTTATACCCCCAAATCCTCACGATTACTTGCCTACAAACCAGCCAATGCATGGCCTTCTTCCCTAAGCCAATGCATGAGAGTCTTGTGCCACTTGTCCTATGGATTTTTGGGCTTGGGCTTTTTGGGCCGGCCACTATTGGGCCTCCCTCTTGGGCTGGTCGACAGCCCCTCCGTGCGCCTCCATTTGGGCTGGCCATTCGGCCCATTACAAGCTTAGGCCAATGGGCCTACGGCCCATCCTAAAAATTGATCTTTTCCTCTTCTCTTTTTTTTTTTTTTTTTTTTTTGAAATTCCTTTCTATAAATATTTTCAAATTTCAATTTTTATCTTGGCCAAAGTCTTATGACATTTTATTTATTGAAATTTAGTTTATAAAGTATATGGCCAAGCATAGATTATTAATCTATCAAATTTAAATTCTCACAATCATACGCACAAATCATCTAATTAAAAGACTAATGGCTAAAGCATAAGCCATGGAAAATTTTATCACCTAATTAGAGACTTTAACACACCTTATGACTTGGCTCTGAATTTTGGGATGCCACACTTCAATATTCATAACTTAACATATTTGTAAATGCAATTCTATTGATAAAGCATTTTGAGCAAATTCAATCATTTGTGTTAAATGTTTCACATTTAAAACACTCTATGTCTGCCTAAATCACTTATTCCACGAAGGATTATCAAAATAGACAGTTAAGTGAAGAATGCAAGATCGATCAAACATGCTGGATGAGGGGCGTCAGGATGATGAAAGGTAAGCCATATCCTACACAGAGTCCCTCATCATACACTTGTGAGATGAGTGCAGAAGATTTCATGGCTACAGGATAAAGAGTTTTCTCTCGAATGGTACAATAACCAAAATAGTGAAGGGCATTTTATTGCTCACCCCCTTTGAGCCCTTACATTGGTGAAGTTTCCGTCCTACCCCTTGTCAAAAACCACCCCACACTAGGGCAAATCGGAGGTGAGACAGCATCACAAGGTGAGAAGAAGGATAAAAATTTTCTTGCTCGCACTTGCATCAATCTTCGGGTGTCTTTATTGCGTATGAACACTTGTGTTAATTTAAGTGCCATAGAATGACAAAGAGCAATTCCTTCTCTATGCACTTGTATTCATTGTACAGCCTAAATGAGTCCATAATTGTTACCCTCACATTGAGACAAAACAAGAGTTATTGCCATTCAAGCAGCATAACCCCTAATGCCAAAACACCAACTGAATATGAAGACTCAAGAGTCTGACAATAGTGTTTTACTAGAACTTGCCTAGGCCAGTTCCTCAAACAACAAAAAACTAGGGGTATAAAAAAACAGTGTACTTGGTAAAAGTAAGGTCAATGCCTATAAATGAAAAACTATAATAAAAACTATGGGCATGAAAAAGCAGTGTGCCTGGTAAAAGCAAGGCCGATGCCCCCAAGACAAAAAATTTAACCAAGAAAAGTTGATGTATGGTTCAATTAATAGAGCCTCCATCTAATAATGAGAAGAAATACTAGTGACAAATGCTAAGGCATTTATCAACTCTCACCCTATTACACATGAGTCAAGCCAAAATCAAGTCCCATTGTAAAAGCCTCTTCAGACTAGGGCACTTCAATTAACGTCGAATTTCATATGTTATAAACATCGCTCGAAGAAGTACGAGCAAGATTATTCTATCTCTTTTCGCAGCATTCATGACTTGCAAACCTAAAGATGATCGTGTGGCATCTTTTTCACAAAGCCGTGACCTTGATGCCCCCCTTAGATAAGCCGTTGACCAAGCCTACATTACAGTCTCGGCAAAGGCCTCTCACATTGGTAAAATTGTATCACTTGCGAGAATACTTGGACCCATGTTGACATGATGACAGTGAGATAATGTGGTCCTTATAAATCCTACATCAATGGTAAGGATAGCCTTTTCCATGAGAATGAGCGGAAAGTCCTATCATACTGAAAGTCTCTCATCCGGCATGCTCAAGACATCTACATTCTAAATGAAGGTTTTCTTTCAAAATCTTCCCGAGTGGAATTCGGATGATGCAAGACTGACAAAATTATCATGCATGAATCGCATTTAAATTCATGAATTTATAGCACGTATAATCATGTGTACATACTATGCAAATAGCAGACATACTCTCAAAGATTAAAGATATCGCCAGATAAGCATATCCTTATCCCTATTTGTCTTTAGGTATCTACCACTATCTAGGTACTCTCTTATCGACAATTGACTTGTTCAAGCTGTCTTTAGAGTTTAGATACTTGTGACTGTCCAAGTATCCCTTTGTCTTTGAGTACCGGCCTCGTTCGAATACTCCCTCTTCTTGACACTCAACCTGTTCAAGTTGTCCTCATAGTTAGGATGTGGCACCCCCAAACAGCTAAGGTCGCCACAGATACTTATTGCTCTATCTATTGGATACCCGTTACTTTTTCTTTCATATAAAGGGGTTCTAAGAAGGACCGAGGTCCATAGGCATTTTTTTTTTTTAAAGAGTTTAACGCAGCTCATAGCGAAATTAAAGACTAGTCTCACCATCCCTCTACTCTCTTAATGATGGTACAATGCACACCAACTACACATCGAAGGAAAACATAAAGCCAAGCCACTTTTATTTACATTTTTAAGATGGACATCTTGCGTCGGTACAACCAAAAAGCCAAGACTTTTAGCTAAACTTGACTACAGCTCAAAAGAGAGATCTCGACCCCCTATATAGATCATGTATAACCCTCCATCTGCAAGTGTCGAATATTCCCAAAAAAAGTCAGCTCCCCCTCCTCATGCAGGCCATCACACCCATCCTGGTGCATCGGGTGGTGGCAGCGGCGGCAACATCCCCTGTATCACTCCGTCACGGCGGACGTGGACAGACAAGAACTCTTGAACGATCGGGCCCCCAGCCAGGCCCACATCATACATTACCAACACCCAAACCCGTATGAACGTCAAACCAGGGATGATGACACAATCAAGCTCCGTACAATTGACCTCCACGTCAGATGGAATGTTGTAAAAGGTACCCCGCGTGACTAGAGAGAGAGAGGCATCTTTGTACTCTGAAATGTTGGTCCCCAAAGGGGTGAGTACAACCACTCAGCAGGTAAAAGATCCATTAAACTACTAAATGCATCAAATAGAACAATCAAGGCATCATAAATAAGCACGTATCATCCGTGCATACATGTCACCATACCATGCATGATTCAATTTCAACTTTTTATCTTTCAATCGGGTCACCACATTTTTCTTTCCCGGGACCAGTAATTGCATCCCACATTCTATTGCTCACACCAAACCAGGCATCGCGAGGAACCTCCGGCACACACCTCCGGGCATCTCGTATCCCAACTAGTATCACGAGGTATCCCCCCGGCACACACTTCCGAGGCTTCCGGCACCCCCACATTCCGGGCATCTTGAAACTCCCGAGGACATCCAGCACCCCCACATTCCGGGCATCCTGACACTCCCAGGGCATTGTTGGCTCACACCTCCGACGGTATCCTCATTTATTATAATTCATATCCACAATTGTGTCTCAAAATCAGCATGGCACATGATGTGATGGCAACATGGTCTATTTCAAATTTTGACATTATGTACATGCTATATGATATCATTTATGCAATACAATACATCACATCACATGAAACAAGTTCTTTTATTTTTCTAAAAACATATGAATGTTCGGATGAAGCATCCTACTCAATTCTAAAATACTTCCAATTTAATGATAACTGGACTCCAAAAATTATGAAATTTTGATAGATTATAAACAACACCTAAAGGTAGTTATCTCGTAAATACATTATGCAACAGAACTCTACAAGATTGAGTACGGTCCATGCATTGCAGATTTCGAAATTCGAACAATTCTGTTTGCACAGTTTCAGAAAACATTTCGATTAAATACCCAAATGAACTTAAAAAATTATGAAATTCGAACATGTGATAGTCAAGACATAAGGGCAGATATTTCATGAAGAACACTACACCAAAATATTCCCATATAATTCGGCATAGACCATGCATCACAGCACCACTATTCTAACAGTCCAACTTGCACAGTTTTTGAACATTTTTGGTTAAATAGGCAAATGAATTTCAAAAATTACGAAATTTGAATATATTGTAGGAAATACATAAAAAAAGATATTTCATGCAGAACACTTTTCCAAAAAAATCTCATACAAAACGGTATAGACCACGCATTACAACTTACAAGGTCCGAACACATCAGATTGCACAGTTTTAGAAACATTTCCGATTAAATACACAAATGACCTTCAAAAATTATGAAATTAAACTATGTAATAGCCAAGACCATAAGGTAGATAATTAATGAAGACTTAAAAGTCATATTCTTCCTAGGTAATTAAATATGGACGGTTAAAACTTCTGTTCTTAGTACCGAAATTTCCAGGTCCAGTCTTTCCAAATAATAACGAATTCACCCACTTATACTTGTTTTTTTTGTCCCAAATTTGAGTATGTCATACTCCAAGAAGTCCTTAACAACTTTCATTTAGAAGTCAAAGCAAAAATCCAACTCGAACATCACATCAAGTCACTTAAACAGCCAAGGTCGAGCTGTTTTTCTCAAGAACAGTACACTAGGCTAGAGCACCACCCTTATAGCTTCAATTTTTCACATTCTAAACCTCCGAAATTTTTACCATTCAATCACACACACCAAGCACAGCATGCAAGACTAGATCAAAGGATCCCACTTGCCTCTAGACTGAGCAACAGCGAGCACAACAGCGGCGGGACACAGCGGTGACGGACGGTGACGCACGGCCCCTCCTCCTTCCTTCTTCCCTTCTTCCTTTCTTCCTTCTCTTTCTCTCCTCTCTCTCTCTCGGAAGAACTCTCCTCTCTCTCTCCTTCTCTCTTGCTTAAACCGGCCATCATTTTCCCCTAATTTCCTTCCCAGCATCATTAGCAATCATCACTTTTTGCATGGGTGACACTTGGCCATCTCCATGGGACAAATGGGGGAAGGCATGCAAACCGGATTCCCCCCCCCCTCCTTCGTGTGACAACAGCCCTTCATGGGCATGGGCCAGCCTTGGTAGGTACTCCTCCTTGGGCTTCATGGGCTGGTCAAGAAAGGGGTGGGGCTATGGGCTAGTTTGGTCTTTAAATGTCCAGCCCACCCTCATCCTAATAATCCACCTTAAATCTTAATTATATAATCACCTAATTGAGATTTATAATTCACAAAACTTTGTGACCTAATTTAATAAATTCCAACCCACATATCACATGGCCAAAAATAGAATTTTCCTATCAAATAATTACCCACCAAAAGCTTGGCCAAAATCTCAATGCAAAACATGAATTAAAGCACCTCTAAGGATTAACAAAAAATTCTAGGATGCCACATAGGATGCCTGCATTTAACCAAGTAACCCATTACCTTTGAGTGCCTTCCACTGTCTAGTACCTACCGCCATCCAGGTATTCATTTTCATGACACTCAACCTGCCCGAGTTGTCCTCAAAATTGTATCATTGAATACTAGTAGCCATTCAAGTATTTCATTACTTCGTGTGCTTGCGGTTACCCAAGTATGTTTCTTATCATCATGACACTTGGACTTGCCCGAATGGTCCTAGATCGTATCATTAAATACTCATGTTCATCCAAGTATTCCAATACTTTGTACACCTGCAGTTACCCGGGTATTCCAGCCCGTTTGAGTGCCTGCAACCATCCAGGTAAGTCTTGTGCCACATTCAAGTTTATAATACCAGGAGGTATGAGACCTTCATGAATATGCGATGTACGTCCTCGATATTCCCATTACCAGGATGTAAGAGTCCTTCACGAATATGCGAGGCACGCCCTCGATATTCCCATTACCACGAGGTGAGAGACCTTCACGAATATCCCAGGTACATCCTTGATATTCCCTTTACTAGGAGGTGAGAGACCTTCGTGAATAGCCGATGCGCGTCCTTGATATTCCCAACTGCTAGGAATTAGGAGACCTTCACGAATATCCTAGGTACGTCCTCGATATTCCCATTACCAGGAGGTGAGAAACCTTCACAAATATCCAAAGTATATCCTTGATATTCCATCTACCAGGAGACCTTAAAAAACAACCAAGTATTCTCCAGAGTTTGTACTTGTGATCATCCAGGTACCCATCTATACCTGCAAACGTCCAAGTATCCTCTAATAGTTCGTACTTGTGATCATCCAAGTACCCATTCGATGCCTGCGAATGTCCAGGCACCCTTCAAATTTAGTAATTGTGATCATCCAAATACCCATTTGATACCTGCAACAACCAGGTATCCTCCAGGTTAGTACTTGTTAATATCTAGGTACTATTTTAATGCTTGTGAATGTCCAAGTATCTCTCGAAAAAACAGATGCCCCAAGAAAGGTTGGCACATCCGTCGAAAAAGATCAAGTACCATTCGGTGTCCTTGACCAAGATCAGGCACTAACTAATAGATGCCCTGAGAAAGGTTGGCATATCCCCCAAGAAAGATCAGGTTCCAACCGGTGTTTTTGATAGAGGATCAGGCACCCCACAACTGGTGTCTTTGATAGAGGATTAGGCACCTCACAACTGGTGTCCTTGATAGAGGATCAGGCAGCCCCCAACTGGTGTCCTTAACAGAGGATCAAACATCCCCTAATCGGTGTCCTTGATAGAGAATCAGGCACCCCACAAACAGATGCTTTGAAAAAGGTCAGTGCATCCCTTGAGAAAGGTCGGGTGACCAATTGGTGTCCTTGATAGAGATCAAACACCCAACAAACAAATGCCCTAAGAAAGGTTAGCGCATCCCTTGAGAAAAGTCGGGTGACCAACTAGTGTCCCTGACAGAGATCAAACACCCAACAAACAGATGCCCTGAGAAAGGTTGGCGCATCACCCAAGACAGGTTAAGTATCAACTTGTGACACCTCGAACCCTTCGCAGGTCGCCACAGAAACCAGCGTTACACCTTATTACATCTCTTATAAGAAGCATCGTAATTCATAGACATTCTTTTTATAAAAAAAAAAAAAGCGGTCCCAGCGCGACTCATTATCGGAAGCAAAATAAAACATCGCCATCTCCCCCTCCATCAACCATGATACAAATACACACCACTAAACATCATGATTAAAAGACAAGCCATGACACTTTATTTACATATTTCCAAGATGGGATTTCTTTGATTGGTACATCAAAAGGAAAAAGCTAGGACTCAGCCACGCTCGGCCTAAAACCCCAAAAAGAAACCCTCGACCTGCTACAACTCACGTGCTAAATCCCCATCATCAGTGTCGGCTAACTATCCCCAAAAAGATCCAGCTCCTACTCGTCACGCATGGGCCCTCACACCCAACCCGGTGCATTAGGCGGTGGCGGCGGCAACATCCCACGCATCACATCGTCACGACAAATGTGGATAGATATGAACTCCTGGACAACAGGGCCCCCAGCCAGGCCTACATCGTACATGACTAAATAGCGCACTCGAATATACGTCAATCCAGGAACAGAGGGACAGCCAAACTCCTCGCACTCGACCTCTACATCGGATGGTAGACCATAAAACACACCCCGCGTGACAGCAGGGAACGGCATGCTGCTAATCTGAAATGTTGGTCCCTAAAGGGGTGAGTACAACCACTCAACAGGTAAAAGAATCCAATAACCACTCAATGCGTCATACAATACAATCGCAACATCGTACATGCCATACATGCATCCATGCGTACTTACCTTGAAGCCATGCATATACCATCATACATCTTCATCACAATCATAACACATACGTGTCGTCATGCCATAGGTTATCATCATGATGTCATACACATGTCATCATCATCATGGCATCATCATATCATACACATGTCATCATCATTATGTCATATCATATATCACCATCATCATGACATCATCCCATCACACACAGGTCATCATCGTCATGGCATCATCATATCATACACATGTCATCATCATCATGACATCATCATATCATGTCATATGCATGTCTCAATTTTCACTTTTTATCTTTCAATTCGATCACCACATCTAGCATCGCAAGATAAACCTCTGGCACAAACCACCGGGCATTCGGCCCCCCACATTCCGGGCATCACGCATCCCAACTGGCATCACGAGGCATCCCTCGGGCAAAAACCTCCGAGGCTTCCGGCATTTACACTCCTTGGCTGGGCATCTCGCACCCCAACTAGCGTCACGAGGCATCCCCCTGAGCACAAACCTCCAGGGCTTCCGGCACCCCCACTTCCTGGGCATCTCGACACTCCCAAGGACCATCCGGCCTTGTATCTCAATACAATCCGGCTTCCAGCACCCCCCATCACGGGCATCCTGATACTCCCAGGGCATTATCATCTGCCACAACAATCTCCTCATTTTTCATTATCCATGTTCACCAATTTCGGTCTCAATCTAGCATGGCATATGATGTAATGGCAACAAAATCATATTCAGCATTGAATTCATACATGCATATCAATTCATTGCCATGCATGCACCAAGACCTCATCATACATGGAACAAGGTACAATTATTCATAAAATAAAATTTATGGAATTTATACCAATTAAAATAATCCATTTATCATGCCCTTTTTACATTTATTTAAATTCCAGCTTGTACCACTTTCGAAAATATTAAATTTAAATATCCATATGATTTTCAAAAATCATAAAATTAATGCAAGTGATAGACAAGACAATAGGATAATGATTTCATGCAAAATACATGGCCAAGTAGAATTTCACACAAATTCGTAATTTACACAAATACAGCATGTAGTTTCGGATGAAATCAGAATGCACAGTTTCCGGAATAATTTGATTAAAATATCCAAACGACCTCCAAAAATTATGAAATTTTACCAGGTTATAGCCAAGACACTAAGGTATATTTTTTATGGAGACTTCCAAGTCAAATTATTTTTATATTATTTTCTACAGTCACACGAAGCTTCTGGATCTAACACCGAAATGTCTAGTGCATGCTTCTCCGAAATACTGAGTCTTCACCTACCTATTCTTCTTCGTTTCCTCTGAAATTTGGATATGTTTTACTTCAAGATGTTCTCTACAAGTTTCATGAAAGGATCTGAGTCAAATATCCAGAGTATAGTCGTCATATGGTCGGGTGTCCTGTACGACGTCTCCAGATTTACCGTATTCGAGAGTGAGTCGATTTACTAGGTTATAATTGTTCATTTTACTTAAAAATTGAGTATGTTGTAGATTAAGATGTTCCCTACAACTTTAAAGAAGAAATCGAAGAGAGATTCTTAGTAAAAATCAACATGCAAGCACAGATCTTCCACAAGGTCAGCGAAATCGTTCCAGATCTGATATCTCCGTAGGATGAGAGTTTGACCCCTCAAATCTCCATCATTTTACACCAAATTTTAGTATGTTGTATTTTAAGATGTTATCTAAAAATTTCATGAAGAGATAAAAGTCAAAATCGAACTCAAAACATGCATGCAAGCACTCACAAGGTTCTGACTCAAACAGTTCATGCGAAAACAGCAACATCACTAAAGAACAAGTCATTATAGCTTCGGTTTCTCCCTTCTAATCACTCAAAATTTGACTCTACACCAAACATGCAAGCAAGACACACATGCAAGAGTAGAAAGTGGATTCCCAACTTGCCTCTAGACCGAACGAACAATGGCACACGGTGGCGAACGGGCAGCACACGGCGGACGAGCGGGCGGCGTGCGGCGGCGACTCCTTCTCCCTCTCGGCCTCCCTCTCTCTCTCGGCGATTCCCTCTCTCTCGCACGGTTTCTCTCTCTCCCTCTCTCTCACTTGGCTGAACCGGCCACTTCTCTCTCTCCTCTTCCCTTTTATCCCCCCTTAAACCTCATCATTTGCAATCATTTGATTGCCTCTCAATTGGCCAATGCATGCCATCCTTCTTGCCACTTGTCACAACACATGCATGGGCTTGGGCTTGGGCCTCCCTTGGGCCTCCTCCTTTGGGTCGGCGATAGCCCTATCCGTGGGCCTAATTGGGCTGGCCATTCGGCCCACTAAAGCTTAGGCCAATGGGCCTAAGGCCCAACCTAATTAAAATTAAATTTTCCCCTTTTATAATTTCTTCTACAAATTTTAAATTTTAAATTCCACATGGCCAAAGTCTTGTGATATTTTATTTATAGGAATTTAATCTATAAGGTGCATGGTCAAGCATAGATTATTATCATTAATCTATCAAATTTAAAATCTCATAAACACAAGCACAATAACACATAGCCTTAAGAAAACTAATGGCCAACACATAGACCATAGGAAATTTTCATTACCTAATTATAGGCTTTAATTCCTCTAGAGGGTGACTTGAATTTTGGGATGCCACACAACTGGTGTCCCTAACAGAGATCAAACACCCAACAAACAAATACCTTGAGAAAGGTCAGTACATCTTTCGAGAAAAGGTCGAGTACCAACTGGTGTTCTTGATAAAGATTAGACACCAACAAATAGATGTCCTGAGAAAGGTCGGCACATCCCCCAAGAAAGGTCAGGTACCATTTGATGTCCTTGATAGAAGATCAGGCACCCCACAACCGGTGTCCTTGATAGAGGATCGGGCACCCTACATTCGGTGTCCTTGACAGAGGATCAAGCACCCCCTAACCAGTGTCCTTGACAAAGGATCAGGAACCCTACAAACAAACAAATGCACTGAGAAAGGTCGGTGCATCCCCCAAGAAAGGTCAGGTAAACACTTATTGCTCTAACATGCGATCGAAGAAAGGTTCGAGTCCTAGATAAACCACTTATTGCTCTAACAGGCAACCGAAGAATGGTTCGGGTCCTGAAAAAGTAATTTCCTATCAAGGCAACCAAAGAAAGGTTCCGATCTTGGAAAAGCAACCTCCTTACGTTACTAAGTAAGATGATACCCTAATACTTGCCAAACTCAGGGTTCACACCCTATTTCACTCATTCCCGGTAAGTAACTACATGTATATTCGTATTTGCCTTAGTATGTGTATTGCTATATTCCTTATTTATTGCATAAGACATTAGGTCCCAAATAAGATATAATCTATTGCATATGCATAAACAAAATTTAGGTATCGATTTGTTTTTGAATGCAACCTTAGCGAGCTCACCTTCAAAGAGGAGCAGCTATTGACACATAAATTTTAATTAGATTTTTAGGCCTTAATCTCTCTTGTAACCCTTATAATAAATAACGAAAACAACAAAAATAAAAATAAAAACAAACAAAAAAAAACAGCAGTAGGCCGTTAGGGGCTGGGCCTTTGCGCCCAGCCCCCTCTTCTTTCCCTTTCCCCTCCGCGCGGGCCCAATGTGGCG